>JAAGEH010000030.1:37004099-37051056 GCA_011751065.1 Lasiurus cinereus
ATATAAAAGCCTAAGTGACCATCTGACTGTTCAACCACTCACTCACTAGCTCTGATGCACAATGACCATCTGGGAGCAGACACTCTGACCAGTAGAGGAATGGAGCCTGAATTGGCCTTGGGTTATGTTGCTGCTGGGGCACTGTCAGCCCCGAATCTGCTTCACCCATATCCCAGACCCAGATCCCCGCAGGCCAGGCTGAGGGACCCCACCCATGCACGAATTCATGCACTGAGCCTCTAGTATGTTTGTAAGGAAGGGAGGTAGGAAACATATATTTGAGTACATTAACAATGGGAAATTACTGGTCAAGCAGAGTCTCTGGAACTAAGACTCTGCTCCTCCCTTGAAATGGCTAATTGAGACTTGCTTAATGAACTTTCAGATTAAGCTTAACCTCAAAATCTACAAGGAAGAGCTATATCTTCCTGCCTGTTTTTCTTGTTTCTCAGCAGTTCTATCCTTACAATTCTATAGAATGCTTTGTGATTCTGGAGTTTACATGCAATATTATATTAGGTTCAGATGTACAACATAGTGATAGACATTTATATACCTTATGAAATGATCACCCTGATAAATCTAGTACCCATCTGACAACATACATAGTTAATTACACTATTATTGAATCTATTCTTTGTGCTGTACTTTACATCTCCATGACTATATTCATAATTAGCAATTTGTACTTACCTGAGATGAGGGAGCACCTGATTGAAAGTCTTAGCATGACTATTTGGAATTACAGAGAAATTGTCAAAAGAAAGGGATTGCTGTCACTAGAATAATGAGAATGGGAATGTCTGAGGGGACTGAGCAAGGGAGCTCTAGCCACCACAGACAGATAGTATTGCACTGCTTTATCCATGTGTACAAGTGTATGCACTGCTTATCTATCCCTTTTAAGGGTGAGTTTATTAAACGGTCCAAATTAATACATCATAAACATGATGTTATTTTATTTTGTTTTGTTTTGTTTTACTTCAGTCACTGTTTCAAACATATTCTGGGAAACATTTTATTATCTCTTCCAAATAATATTGGACAGATTGTAGAACACCCTGTTACTTTCGAACCTATATGGTTTTAGTTCTCAACTTCATCTTTTCTTCAACCATTGCTCCTCCTCAGACATCTGAACATATCATTCCTCTTCCTGCCATATTCAGAGATAAGAGATACGTGTCTGTTTTTGAGATACAACCTCTTCTTGTCTCCTCTAAATTGTGTGTCCTACAGTGGGCTGGGGCTCATAGACAAGAGAAGGAATGTTACATGCGCTTCTCTATAAACAGATGATGTTATAGGTTGCTTTCTTGGTTGGTCCTGACAGCTTTTTCTGACCATCACAGATATTTTGTGTGGAAAGTGTGACAGTGATTGGAAACACATGTACCAGGTTTGCTGGAGCTGCTGTGATCCTCCCCACTGCACAGTTCTCTGATTTGTGAGGTCTGGCTCAGGCATCCTAGGCAGTATACCCACCAGGCCTGTTGCTGTGCTATTTTTTACAGTGGGGCAACTCCTCATGACAATACCAACAAATTGTTTAAGTACAACTACTTCTTGTTTACCTTGAATGATTGAAAATTTGGGCATTTATATGTGTTGAACATAATCAATGTCACTGCTTTCTTCTACTAGGATCCCAATGAAGAAGAGTTGGCTATATAATTCAATAACATGTAAGATATTTCATGACTAATTTGGCTGGGCCACACATTCAGATATATAATCAAAGATTATTCTGGATCTTTCTATAAGGGATTTTTTTTTGTGTGTGTGTGTGTTTGTGATGAGGTTTATATTTAAATTGATAGACTTTGTCTTCCATAATGTGGATAGGCCTCATCCAATCACTGAAAGGGTTAAGATTGATCTTTTCCAACAACAATGAAAAAATCTGCAGCAGATGACCTTTGGACTTGAAGTTTATATCAAATCCTCCAAACTAAGTTGCTTATTCTGCAGATTTTGGACATGCCAGCTTTCATGACGTGAACCAGTTTTATAAATGTATATTTCTTTTATCTGATTACACAACTCCATATATATCCTATAAACATTTTTCTAGAGACCCCTAATAGAGAAATATTAAGATACCCAGACCACTCACCTGTAAGGCTACAATAATAGTTAATGAGAGATGGGGTGGATTGTTGGCCTTTGTGGTTTACATTACTAAATACATCAGTCTTCTTGTTTCCTTGAGATTGGCCACACAACTATTTTTCTTTTATTTTCCCCTGCTTGGGTAAGATCTGTGTATTTGGAAGATGTTCAAGAGGGGAATGAAATGCCAGCTATTGTGTCGGCTAGGGTCCCTAAATCTCTACAAACTAATACTTTAAATAACTCCTCACTTAGAGATAGGTGCACATGAACTTGGTGGTCCCAATAAGTATCCAGCATGCACAGGCTATTCCACACTAAAAATGGGTGCATTGAGGAGGATCCTGGTGACAGGTTGGCTAGCTCTGTTCCTTTTAAATAAACCCTAAAGAAGTTATTTGCCCCAGCTGTTTGCAGTTTTTATTAGAAAGTGGAGCACTTTGATTTTCTTTTGAGCCCAGATATGGTGATTTAGGCAATGGGAAAGTTCTATCCCATCCCCTATTATCCAAGACTTTTTCTGTTTTAAGGTTTTATAAATAGTAATTTGATTTTATTGGGATATCTTAGCATAATGATGTGGTTTTTGCTTCATTTGGATACAACACCTCTCACAATGGCTATGTGAATTCCTGCCAGTGAAAACAGGCATGCTTTCCTAACTGTGAAAGTAGAACAGGAAAATGTGGGTAGCCACCTGGCTAGAGTGCTGGCTTGGACTTTAATACAGGAGCAAATGTTAGCAGAATCATTGGCTCTGAGGGAACTCAAACTGTATAATTTCTTTCTTTGCTATGGGGGCAGCCACTAGGACAGGAGGTTTGGAATTGACTGATGTAAGCCACAAGGGCAAGGAGAGACCATGTATAAACTTTAGAAATGTAAACTGCTCCATAATTTATCAGCAGATTTCTACATTGAACAACACATAGCTAGCCCTTAATTTACAACTATTAGAGGTTGGGAACTACTCAAATTATTTCTTAATGTCTTTAACCAAATGTATTAACATTTTGTTTAAGATAATTATAAACCAGATTAGCTCAAGCAACTTTCTCTGACCCTTGTAACCAAATATATATTAAAAAGGTATTGAGCCAAAACTGGTTTGGCTCAGTGGATAGAGCATCGGCCTGTGGATTGAAAGGTTCCAGGTTTGATTCTGGTCAAGGGCATGTACCTTGGTTGCGGGCACATCTCTAGTAGGGAGTGTGCAAGAGGCATCTGATCAATGTTTGTAGCTCTCTATCCTTCTCTTTTCCTCTCTGTAAAAAAGCAATAAAAAATATATTTAAAAAAATAAAAAGGTGTTGATAAAATAGTGAGAAAACTTTAAAATAGCAAAATATGATTTTATTTTCATTTGTTTGGCAAATAAGTAGTGTAGCATTTGTATGAAAATTTCAAAAATGATACCCTGTAAGAAATTAGTTCGGAGTATGCAAGGTGTGTTTAGAAAAAAAATAGGTAAAGTTGAAGTAATGGTGAAAACCGAATTAAATTATTCCTAGCATGCCCTAACTGGTTTGGCTCAGTGGATAGAGCATCAGTCTGTGGACTCAAGGGTCCCAGGTTTGAGTCTGGTCAAGTGCATGTGCCTTTGTTGTGGCATATCCTCAGTAGGGGTTGTGCAGGAGGCAGCTGATTGATGTTTATTGCTCATCAATATTTCCAACTCTCTATCCCTCTCCCTTCTTTTCTGTAAAGATTAATAATATAGCCAATACCAGTTTTGCTCAGTGGATAGAGTGTTGGCTTGCGGACTGAAAGGTCCCAGGTTTGATTCCGGTTAAGGGTACCTTGGTTGTGGGCACATCCCCAGGAGGCAGCTGATCAATGTTTCTCTATCTCTCTCCTTTCCTATCTGTAAAAAATCAATAAAAAAAATATATATATATATTTTAAAAAATATATATATTTTTTTTTTTTAAATCAATAAAATATATTTAAAAAATTATTTCTAGCATTTTTCTGAAATAGAATATATGTAGTCATTAAAAAGAAGTGTCTTCAGATCCATAATCCTTGATGTCAAATGATCAAACAAGACACATTAATGGCAAAGAGTTTCACAGTGGTTAAAATAGCTTATAGCAACTATCAATAAATACCCTTTTGTTAATGTCTCTAGGGTTCTGAAAATGGAATGCTGCTCTAAAAACGTTTTATTTTTCAAAATATCTATTTTCTTTAAAAAGTATGGAGAAAAATAATGTCAAAATAAACATCTGGAGTCATAAATTATGGGGATTTAACTTACTTTAATGCTCCAGCTTTTCCTTATCACCACACTACACTGATAAGAAACCATCTCAGAACATTTTAATTGTTGGTACAATCAGATAAGGTAACTAATGACCCATAGCAAAGTAGAATAGTAAAAAACAAACAAACAAACAAACAAACAAAAAACAGCTGTTATCAAAGGGGAAAATACTGGCTAGTGGTTCAACTCTGTGAACTTTTCAGTACATCAATTAAATGATGTTAGGTTTTAATAGCCAACTTAAATTTAGATGCTAAATCATTGTACATAGTTTGTTGCTTGAAAAGTTAAATTTAAGAATAAATTAAATTATTTTGTAGACCAATACAATACAAAATACAAATTTGAGAATATGGAGACATAAAATTTAACAAATACACATTTATACTAATAAAATGGTAATATGCAAATTGGCCATGACACCCTCACAGTAACAACTGAACAGCAGACTGTGTGGGGTGACCAGGCCAGCAGGGGGTTAGCGAGGGATGACCAAAGGACTGATCAACAGCCTGTGTGGGACAACCAAGCCAGCAGGGGGAAAGGAGAGTGAGGTGCAACCAGGCCAGCAGAGGGGAATGGTGAGGGGTGACCAGGCTGGCAGGTCTGGGGACAATCAGGCTGGCAGATGGGGCATTTAGGGGCAACCAGGCCATTGGGGGTTGGGGGGGACAGTTGGGGTGACCAGGCTGGCTGGGGGGCAGTTAGGGGCAACCAGGCTGACAGGCAGGTGAGCAGTTAGGAGCCAGTAGTCCTGGATTGTGATGTCCATCTGCCGGTTGACATCCCCAAAGGTGTTCCATATTGAAGAGGTTGTAGACTGGGATGAGGGGACTCCCCCCTCCCCTGCCATGCATGAATTTCATGCACCAGGTCTCTAATTAAAAAATAATGGTCTATAAATTATTTTATCTTACTAGATGAAAATACCTAAGAACAATTCAACAATACTATACCTGTTAAATTTATTAACAAATAAAATGGTGGCACAATACTTGAGTGTGAACAACTTTCATAAATATTCCTAGAAACTGAATTTCCCCCAAATTAAAGAGATAAAAACATAGGAGCAACCAGAGGTATTTATTGTTAACTTACTATAATTTATGTTTGGCATAGTGTATTAAGAAGGTCAGAATACATTTGTGAACATTAAAAAAAAAAGAATGCTGGGAAATACACAAATTTAGAAATTAGAATCTTGACTTTATACTTTGCCTTTTGTCAACTTAGGCAAATGTCATTTAGTTCCTTGGACAAACAGTTCATAGCTTCAGAACAAAAGAAATAATATATGTAAAAGTGCTTTGTGTATTTTAAAATGCAATACAGAATTAAGTTGAAAATAGAATTTAGTTCTCATCTGGAGTCCAGGCTCAACTACAGGGGTTTATAGAATACTAGAGGCCCAGTGCATGAAATTCATGCATGGAGGGGGATTCCCTCAACTCAGCCTGGACCCCTCCAATTTGGGACTCCTTGCAGACATTCCTCTCACAATCTGGGACCACTGGCTCCTAACTGCTCATCTGCCTGTCTGTCTGATTGCCCCTAACTGCCCTCTCCTGCAGGCCTGATGTCGCCCCCAACTGCCCTTCTCTGGTGGCCAATTTGATTCCGATTGGTTGGTTCCTATGCCAGCATCAAAAGCTCCACCTCCTAGTCAGCCATTGGCTCCCCATAGCACCCACCATTGGTTCTTATTGGTCTGTTCCTATGCTAGTCAGCCTCAGATGCTCCACCTCCTAAGCAGCCATTGGTTCCCCACAATACCCACCTTTAGTTTTGATTGATTGGGTTCCTGTGCCAGTCAGCATCTTCAGGCCTATCTCTGGGCCTGATCAAAGAGGCAGGGCTTAACAGCAGCCCCCCGGAAGCCAGGAGAGAAAGAAAAGCCAGGTTGCTGGTAAAGATCAAAAAGAAAGAATGAGGAAAGAGAGAGGTAAGTACACTGATCAACAGCTTCCATTGAGGTTGCAGATCAGACCCTGACTCACTTTCTGGGTCTCAGCCACCTGAGCAGTCAGTGTTACTTGCAATTGGGCAATCCAGCGCTGACTTCCGGATGGTCTGCATTAGGTTGCAAGCTTGGCCCCTTTCCATGCCCCAGGCTTTAGGCTTGGGAAGGACTCCCCTTGCCCTGCCCCTCTAATTGCAGGCTCAGCCCCTCCCACTTCAATGGCCAGCTGGGAAAGACCTGGGTGCCAAGGAGTTTCCAGGGGCCCAGGTATGTTGGGTTAATTTGCATACTCACTCCAGATTTGTTGGGTTAATTTGCATCCTCACCCTGATTTGCTGTGGGCATAGTGGAGATACAGTCAATTTACATGTTTCTCTATTATTGGATAAGATAGGAAGGCCAATGAGAAGGTATAAAAATTATAGGATATGATTTATATTAGAAAAACAAAAATACCATATTTTTACAATAAGAATTTAGAAAAAATGTGGATTTTATATTTTACTAGAGGGCCAATGCACAAAATTCATGCACGAGTAGGCCTTTCTTCCCCTGGCTGCCATCACCAGCTTCCCTCCAGCATTCAGGAACCAGCTTCCCTCCAGCTGCCAGCAGACACCCAGAACCTGGGCTTCCATCACAGTCCCAGCTTCATCTGGTAGGATGGAAGGATGTCCAGAAGGACATCTGGTTTAATTAGCATATTATGCTTTTATTATTATAGACTAGAGGCCCAATGCAAAAATTCATGCAAGGGCCTTGACCTTTGCACCCTGGCCAGCCCTCACAGTCTGGCTTCATCTTGAAGGTTGTCCAGAAGGATGACTAGAAGGTTGTTTAGCTGTCTTTTCTAATTAGCATATTATGCTTTTATTATTGTAGATTATTGTGGACTAGAGGCCCATTGCAGGAAATTCTTGCACAGGGGGGTATCGCTCAGCCCAGCCTATACCCTCTCCAATAAGGGATTCTTTGGGGGATGTCTGACTGTTTAGGACAGATCCCACAGCCAGTTGGACATCTTTCTCACAATCCAGGACTGCTGGCTCCTAACCACTCCTCTGCCTGCCTGCCTAATTACCCCTAACTGCTTCTGCCTGCCAGCCTGATCACCCCCTAACCACTCCCCTGCTGGCCTGATTGATGCCTAACTGCTCCCCTGCTGGCCCAATCATCCCAACTTACCTTCTCTGATGGCCTGGTTGTCCCCAACTGCCCTCCCTTACAGGCCTGATCACCCCCAACTGCCCTCCCCTGCTGGCCATCTTGTGATGAAATCATGGAGGCCATCTTATGACGGTGTCATGGCGGCCATCTTGTGACAATGTCACAGTGGCCATCTTGTGATGATGATATGCAATCCACCTAGGCTTTTATTATATTAGATTAGAAATCAGGAAAGTGATCCTGGGCCATCTTAAACTGTGTAAAAAGAAGGATAAATGTATTTGGCAGAATTCTAGTTGTGAGCTTCTCCTTGTGAAAGGAGCTATGACAAAGAAATAGGGACAGTAATTTGAGAGGGCTGTGTTTTGCTGGTACAGTCATTTTTAGAACCTGATTTTTGGTATTAGTGCAGGGTAAGAGTTGGTTAACTAAGCAGTGCTGACAGATGAGGTGAATAGGAGAAAGAAACATTGTAGTGAGTGACTACAAGGAAAAAGAGAAATGTAGATTTTAGCACATTCTATAAACTGCCTAACTGCTCCCCTGTTGGCCCAAGAGAAGGTAAGTTTGGGTGATTGGGCCAGCAGGGGAGCAGTTAGGCATCAATCAGGCCATTTTACTGAGTGATGTTGAAGAAGAAATTTTATAAAGGTTTACAAGGTTTGTACTGTGGGAAACACACATCATGTCTACACGAAATCTGTATCTTAAAGGACTTCTCATTTAGATTTTTGAATGGTCATTGGTTTTAGAAGCAGAAGAGTTCAATTAGGCCCTAAAGTGACCCATATTCTATTCAAAAGAAATATATAGTATATATAATGTCATGACACACTACTTAATTGTAGGATAATGTAAATATTTTCCTGTGGTGAATTCTGTTGAAAGGAGTTTCTTAACTCCTGTAAGACACTAAGTATAAATATTGGGTTTAGCTTTAAAGCTATATACATCCTCTAAGTTAACATATGTCACTTTACTTTTGTTAGATATAAAATATATTTCATTAAACATTTTTACCTATATTTTGCAAGTTTTGTTTTAGCTTGCAGTTATAAATATCCAATTTTGAACATTTTGTAACTAAGTTAATTTTCCTACAAAAACAATATTTCATGTAGCGAGATCAGTGATTTTCAACCTTTTTCATCTCATGGCACACCTAACTAATTATTAAAATTCTGTGGGACATCCAAAAAAAAATTTTTTTTTTCTGATCTAACAACAACAACAAAAGGTATAATTTTGATTCATTCACACGGGATGACTATTGTTGTGTTGACCGTTGTCATTTTTTATCTGACAATCTAAAGAAAAAGAGGTCAGTCATCCTGATTAAAGACTCAGGTATTTTAAACATAGTTGAGGCACCCTTTACTGAAGAAACTGTCTTGATTCCATTGTATGTTCTTACTTCCCTTGTCACATATTAATGGAGCATAATGGCTTAAGTCAATTTCTGAGTTCTCTATTCTGTTTCATTGATCTATATGCCTGTCCTGAGGCCAGTACCAGGCTGTTTTGATTATAGTAGCTTTGTACTATAACTTAATGTCTGATATTGTGATCCCTTGAATTTTGTTCTTCTTTCTCAAGATTGCTTTGGCTATTTAGGGTCTTTATTTGTTCCATATAAATTTTGTAATATTCTAGATTTGTGCCATTGGTATTTTAATACAGATTGTATTGAATCTATAGATTGCTTTGGGTAGTATGGACATTTTTGTGGTTCCATGTAAATTTTAGATTTTTTTATATTTTTGTAAAAAAATCCATTGAAAACCTTACTGCATCAAATTTATCAATTGATTTGGGTTGTATGCATGTTTTAACAATAATTATTCTAATCCATGAACATGTGATACTATTTTTTAGTAATGTATACTTTAATTTATTTAATCAAATATCTTATAGGTTTCAGGGTACAGATCTTTCACCTCTTTGGTTAATTTCTAAGAATTTTGTTGTTTTTGATGCTATTATAAATTAGATTATTTTATTTATTAATTTTTTAGATACCTCATTGTTAGTATATAGAAATGCAATTGATTTTTGTATTTGATTTAATAACCTGCAATTTTACTGAAACTGTTTATTAGTTCAAAAGTTATTTGATAATCATTAGGATTTTTCTATATATAAGATCACATCTTTTGAAAACAGGGACACTCTTCCTTTCTGACTCAGATACCTGTTATTTATTTTGCTTGCCTGATTTCTCTGGCTAGGACTTCAAAGACTATTTTGAGTAAGAGTGATGACAGTAAGTACCCTTGTCTCATTCCTGGTCTTAGGTAAGAACTGGCAACTTTTCACCACTAAATGAGTTAATTGTGGGCTTGTCATATATGGCCTTTATGTTGAGATATGTTTCTTCAATCCCCAATTTTTTTTATCATGACTGGATGCTAAATTTTGTCTAAAGCTTTTTTTGGCAACCATTTGAGATGATTATGTGATTTTAAAATTAGATATATATAATCTTTATTGTATTATATATGACTCTTTTCTTCCCATTGACCATTTCTAGCCTGTACCCAGCCCCATCCCAGGCCTTCACCAACCTATTTCCTGTGTCCATGGATTATGCCTATATGCATAAAAGTTCATTGGTTGATCTCTTCCCACCTACTCTCCCCTTCCATCCCTGTGAGGTTTGACATTCTGTTCAATGCTTCTATGTCTCTGTATCTATTTTGTTTATCAGTTTATATTGCTCATTAGATTCTATAGATGCCTGAGATAATGTGATTCTTATCTTTTTCTCACAGGCTTATTTCACTTAGCATAATGGTCTCCAGATCCATCCATGCTGTTGCAAATGGTAAGAATTCTTTCTTTTTCATAGCTACATTGTGTTTCATTGTGTAAATGTTCCACAATCTTTTAATCTACTCATCTGCTGAGGGGCACTCAGGCTGTTTCTAAATCTTAGCTATTGTAAAATCGTGCTGCTATAAACATAAGGGTGCATATATCCTTTCTGATTGGTGTTTCAGGTCTCTCAGGATATATTCTCAAAAGTGGGATTACTGGGTCAAATGGCAGTTCCATTTTTAATTTTTTGAGGAAACTCAATACTGTTTTCTACAGTAGCTTCACCAATCTGTATTTTCACCTGCAGGTATGAGGGTTCCTTTTCTCCACATCCTCACCAACACTTGTCATTTGTTGATTTGTTGATGATAGCCATTATAAGTTTTTAAACTTTTTTATTTTTATTACTGAAAGTATTACAGATGTCCCTCTTTCCCCAAGGTCAAACCCTCCAACTGCTTCTGCTCCCTTCTCTAACCTTCTGATCATGTGATTTTGATGCTTCATTCTCTTAATGTGTTATATCACATTCATTGATTTGTTTATGTTCATGGCATAATTCAAAGACCTAGAACAACCTCTCCAAAAACTCATCTGGAATAAAAAAAGACCCCAAATAGCTGCAGAAATTTTGAGAAAGAAGAACAAAGTTGGAGGTATCACAATACCAGATATCAAGCTATACTACAAAGTCACTGTTCTTAAAACTTCCTTTTTGCATGAGAATAGACATATAGACCAATGGGACAGAACAGAGAACCCAGAGTTCAACCCAAACTATTATGCTCAATTAATATTTGGCAAAAAAAGCAAGAGTATACAATGGAGTCAAGACAGTTTCTTCAATAAATGGTGTTAGAAAAACTCTACAGATTCATGCAAAAAAAAAAAAGAAAAGAAAAGAAATTAGGCCACCAATTTTTAGCATACACAAAAACTAAACTCAAAATAGATAAAGGAATTAACCATATGACAGAAACCATAAAAATCCTTGAAGGCAAGCAATCTCCTTACCAATACAGCTCCTAGGGCAATGGAAACTAAGGAGGAAATAAAGAAATGGGACTACATCAAAATAAAAAGCTTCTGGACAGCAAAAGAAACCATCAACAAAACAACAAGAAAGCCCACTGCATGGGAAAACATATTTGTCAATGTTATCTCCAATAAAAGTTTAATTTCCAAAATTTATACAGAATTTATAATAAAAGAAAGATAAACAATCCAATAAAAAAATAGGCACAAGACCTAAATGATACTTTTTGAAAGAAGACAGACAGCAGACTGAGAGAGAGACATGAAAATATACTCAAAGTCACTGATCATTTGAGAAATACAAATTAAAACAGCAATGAGGTACCATCTCACACCTGCCAGAATGGCTATCATCAACAAAAGACAAGTTCTGGTGAGAATGCAGAGAAAAAGGAACCCTCATGCACTGCTAGTGGGAATTTAGACTATACAGCCACTGTGGAAAACAGTATGGCATTTCCTTGAAAAAATTAAAAATGGAAATTCCACTTGATACAGTAATCCCATTTCTAGGAATATATCTAAAGAAAACAGAAACACCAAACAGAAAGGATATATGCACCCCTATGTTCATAGCAGCACAATTTACAGTAGCTAGGATTTGTGGAAGTATCCTTAATGGCCCAAGAATGAATCCTATCTGATCACTCTGTATGATCCTTTTAATGTACTGTTAATTTCAGTTTGATAACACTTTATTGAGTATTTTTTGCATCTGTATTCATCAAGGATACCAGCCTATAAATTTCTCTTTTTGTACTGTTCTTGTCTGTCTCTGGGATCAGGGTGATGCTGGTCTTATGAATTTAGAAGTGTGCCTCCACTTCAGTGTTTGTAAGTATTTGAGAAAGACTGACATTAAATAATCTTTAAGGTTTGGTAGAATTAACCAGATAACATTCTGGTTGTGGGTTTTACTTTGTTGGGAGGTTTTCCATTACTGATTCAATCTCCTTACTTGTAATCCATTTGTTCATGTTTTCTATTTCTTCCTATTCAATTTGGATAAGTGGTAGTTTTCTAGGTTGCTATTTATTTCTTCTAGTTTATCCATTTTTTTGTTTTATATTTGTACATAGTAGTTTAGTTTTCTATGATTCTTTGTATTTTTGTGTTGTCAGACTTAATGTCTCCTCTTTCATTTGTAATTTTATTTATTTGGGTTCCCTTTTTTAGTTCTTGATTAGTCTACCTAAAGTTTTGTCTATTATATCTTTTTAAAGAACCAACTGACTTTTGGATATGTTAATCTATTTTAATGTTTTCCTCTTCTCTATTTCTGCTCTTATTATTATATCTTTTATTCTGGTAACTGGGTTTAGTTCATTTTTTTTTTCTAGTTCTTTAAGGTTCAAAATTAGATTGTTTAATTGAGATTTTTAAAAATATTTTTCTGAATGTGTACATTTGTTGCTACAAACTTAACTGGTAGAACTGCTTTTGCTTCATTCCATAAGTTTTGGTATATACTGAGTGGCCAGGTTATTATGCATTCAGAGATTATAACATATATATATATATATATATATATATATATATATATATATATGTATGTATTAGAGGCCTGGTGCATGAATTCATGCATGGGTGGGGTCCGGCCAGCCCTGCCAGATAGAAGGGAAATGGGAGGTTGGCCGGCCTGCCTGCTGGTCGAACTTCTGGTCAAGAAGATAATTTGCATATTAGCCTTTTATTATATAGGATGTACCCTAAGTGGCTAGATTATTATGCATTCAGAAATCATTATAATCTGGCCACTCAGTATATTGTTTTCCCATTTTTATTTGTCTCATTACCTTTTAAAATCCCACTAGTTATATTGTTTTATCCATTTGTTGTTCAGATAAAGTGTTCTGATATACTTTTCCTATCAAAATTAAAAATGGGCATGCCTTTGAGACATCCTAAATGAACAGATTGTGGTAGAAATTACACTGCTTGCTTTCTGAGGCTATGTAGTGAAGGCCTTGTTGGTTTTTCTGGTAGATATTTTAACACTGGCTCTGTGTGTTTCTTCAGTCATTATGGAAGTTACACTGAAGCTGTATTTGGAAAGAACACACACACACACACACACACACACACACACACACACGGAGGAAGTGGGGGAGGAGGGAAAGAGAAAGAGAGAGATTCCAAAGAAGGCCCATCTTTTCAATTGCTTCATGTTGAAATCTTTCTAGACCAGGTGTCATGTAAGTGGAGAAACTTCATGTGCCCTAGCTGGTTTGGCTCAGTGGATAAAGTGTCAGCCTGTGGACTGAAGGATCCCAGGTTTGATTCTGGTCAAAGCCACATGCCTGGGTTGCTGGCTTGATCTCCAGTGTGGGGCATGCAGGGGGCAGCCAGTCAATGATTCTGTCTCATCGTTGATATTTCTATCTTTCTCTCCCCCTCTCTCTCTCTGAAATTAATAAAAAATATATATGTTTTAAAAAAAGATCACCTCATTTGAGAACCTAAGTGATAACTGCTAAACCAGTCATTTTCAAGTCTTGAGCAAAATAAATTATGCTTTCATATTTTTAGCCACTCCTCTGCAAGTGACTTGTTACACAACATGAGATAATTACAATGGATACTTACCTTTACTGAGACCTAAATCAATTATTTAATTTTGAAGTAAAGGAACAAGTATAAGAATAAAATTCAAATGACAGTAAAAAAGATTTTTGATTTTGTAAAATGTTCAAAATGCTGTTATGTATCTTGAAATTCTGCTAAGTAACAATTAAATATAATTCTCCTGCTTTCTCAGTTTTTACCACTATGGAGATTTATTTTATTATTTCAGAAATCTGAATTGAAGAGAGCCCTAATCACCCAAACACACACACTACACACCCCGTACCCTATATTCCACTCTACACTACCACTGCTTTTTGGTGAACAGGCAAGGAAAAAGGTTTTCCATTATTAAGATCCATAGGCACAGCCTGGTCAATAATTATTTGAGTACTTTTGGCTTAAAATTGAGTAGTTGTCACAGAAATTGCATCAATTCACAAAGTTCTTTGTTCAGTTGGGGTCCTGAAATACTCAGCACCTCGTTTTTAATAGCATTATTATGTAGCAGTTAGTGTGCATAATACTCTAAAATAGGGAGAAAGTGATACAAGAATGTTCTAGTAGCCTGTGCTTTCATGTTCTTCATTGATTTAACTTGTACAAATTTTCTTTTTGCAATAAAGCAGTCTTATGATTTCAATGAAGCAGGATCACTAGTGACAATTTATGAAACTTGTTCTTTCTCTGAGGGGAGAGGGAAGGGACAGACACATGGCTAATCGCCAAGTGTCTGGGTCTACAAGCTCGGGATTTCCCAAGGGGAGCCTGGCTCAATAGATGTTTCTGTTTTCTAATGAAAATGCATATAGATTTTTAGATGCCAGGACAAGCATTAAAAATTATACATTATATTTATATTTTCTATAGTAATTTATAAAACAATAGGACTTATTTATTCCTACATAGGAGAGACTAAAGTATTGGCACATTCTCTTCCAAAATTGTACTTTGTATATACATTCTTAAACCTCTTTAGAAAGAGTTGCTCTAATGAATGTACTATGCTTGATTGGTTGCTTATTAAAACAATAGTGGGTGGAAAATTAGGGATTTATTAATGCTATCTTAATTTTAAAATATAAAACTTTTGATCACATCTTTATCAGTAAATTTAGAAGTACAGTTTTATGAAGCATTTGCAAGTAGATATCGATGCTCTGAACTCTCAATTGATTCACAGTTTGTCTCCTCTGGAAAATTAATTCTGAATAAGTAACACAGAGAATAGTCATTCTGGCCTTAACTGAATTGCGGATGTTCAAGCTTCACCAGAACCTTCTCCCCTTCCTGGCATTTGAGTATTGTACATTTACCTGTGACCATAAAATGAAACTGAACCAATGGGATTGATATGCCCAGCATGGGAGCACTTAACATTGGCAGCTGAGGGGAGGATTCTCAGAGGAAGCCCGAGTCAGTGAAACAGCCCCACTGAAATGAATCACCACAAAAGGAAAGCGACTTTAGCATATGCAAGCAGTTTTCATTATAATGCAGAATTTCTAGAAGAGCATAATATTAAGAATTTTTAAAATAAAAGTGTAATAATTTTCTTAGCATTTCCTCTAGCAAGTTAACTACCAGAACCATTGTGAGGGTTCTCCAATTTCACTGGTTTTATGTAAATTCAGAAATCCTAGCATTCATGTACATCAATGCACTCAACATGAAACCAAATCAAACAAAAACAAACAGATGTAGTGTTTAAAGCAGTACTAGCATTCTATTCAATATTGTGTCAATATTAATGTGTCTTCTGACCCAGATTCAAGGTAAGAGCTAAAGAAGCATACCCTCCAAAGAGACAAATAAAGAAGGTGTAGAATTTTTCATATTAGTATTTAACTCAAATGTCCCCTCTTTATGAACAGAATGTTGTTGTTGTTTTTTGTATCATGCCCTTTCATTTTGTGTTTTCCTTATTCTTTGGTTAAGGAAAGAATGACCTTAGTATACTGTCAAATGAATTGTATTATGATAAAATAAATAAATAAATGAACTTAGGATATACTATTATCTATTTGGACTGTAACACCCATATTTATATAGGAGAAAATTCTATAAATAGAATTTGTGTACCATAGAAAACAATATCACTGATCTTTTTTTCATTTATTTTCTCTTCTCTCTCCTGAATATATCTATCTCTACCTCTATCATCTCTATCTCTATCATATCTCTGTCTATCTCTGTATCTATCTCTATCTCTATCTCTATCATCTCTATCTCTATCTCTATCTCTATCTCTATCTCTATCTCTATCTATCTCTCTTTCATCTCTAGCTCTAGCTCTAGGTCTATTTATCTACTAGAGGCCCAATGCACAAAATTCATGCATGAGCAAAGTCAGATGTGGAAGGAATGGGTCCCTTAGTAGGCATTCCGACATTGTGCAATTTGCCACCTCCCCCTTCCTCCTTCCCTCACTGCTGTGCTACCACGGGGGCCTGTATTCGGAGTAAGAGACAGGGCCTGCTGGCCAGAGGGAGGGACAGGGGTAAAGGACCATGGGAGGGTGGCTGCTGGCTCTGAGGAGGGAGCCATCCCTTGGCCCTCCTGGAAAAGGGGCCACATCTGCCACCACCCACCCCCAATGCCCAGTCCCAGACCAGGGCCCAGCCCTAATCAGGCGGTTGGAACCTAGGAGGTTGGCCAGCCTGGCGAAGTTGGCTGTAGGAGTGCACTGACCATCAGGGGTAGCTCCTTTATTGAGCGTTTGTCAGTGTGTCATAGTGACTGGTCTTTCTGGTTATTCTGGTTGTTCCAGTCATTTGGTTGTAATGGTCACTTAGGCTTTTATATATATAGTTATTTTTCTTAACAGCTGGGTTTGTCTCAGGAGTAGTTGTTACAAGAAGTTTCATTTCCTCTACATGTAAATATGTAAAAGTACACTTAAAGCCAGCAAAGGACAGTATCATGCTTATATGCTAAAGAGAAGGCAGTCATTAATAGTCACTTATGTCAATATAGTGCACAAGAAATATGTAGATGAAGGCATATATAATTTAAATAGATGTTTTGGAAATTGAAACTGGTTAAACTTTAACTTGTATTTCCTTAATTGACTTTTATTTTCTAAAGCTGAGAGGATGGACCATACAGAATGCTGTATATATTTCTGTATGTATCTCTGCCTTTTTTTTTTTTTTGTCCTTATGATGACTTACAAAACTTCTTTGCAGAGATTTTGGTAAGATACTTTTAATATTTTCAACAGATTCATCATCAGCTATAAAAATATTAATTTATTATTTGGTCAAATCTAACACAGTAAAGAAAAGTTATTATCAAAAATATAGGTGCACACAAAAGATTTTGACTTTTCAGATAAAGCCATAACTTGGAGCCTGGACAGGGACCCCCACCTCCATCCAATCACCTGATCGCCCAGCTCTGCCCCTGCCAGGACCCAAGTGATTTTAATATAATGAATAATAGATATGTAATTTTGACTTTCAACTCTATTAAGGGATAGATTTTCCTCTACTACATTAAATTTAGATTCACACCTTTTAGTTTATTCAGTAGAGTTTCTATATAATAGTATGTCAGTCATCAAATTTCAAATTTGTGTGTGTGCTTTCCTCCATTTGAAGTTTTTTTCTTGGTTTTATGTAGTTCCAAAGAGATTATGTTTACAGATTTATTGAGGAACAGTTTAATTCAATAAAAAAAAAAAGTATTTTTTTTTACTCTATTAAGTTGTCAATATCTCCATAAGCAGTAATTCTCAAAGTATCGTTCCCAGTACAGTAATAGTATTATCTGTGATCTTGTTACCAACAAAATTTTTGAGGTCATATGCAGAACTACTGATTCACAATCCTTGGGGATGTGACCAAGAAATCTAAGTTTGAATGAAATCTTCAGATGATGCTGATGTGTGGTCAAGTTTATGGATAACTGGATATAAGAATAAAATGAGTAGGATTACAAACAAAATATAGAAAAGGTCAGGTAAATTTGGAGAGCTTTCTACTTTTTACTCAAAATCTATGGTAAAACATGTATATGTTTGTAATTGCTCCTGTAAGTACAAGTTTATTGAAGTAAGATACTTATATAATTCATTACTAAATCTTCATAATATATAATAATACTAGGGACCCAGTGCACAAAATTCATGCACTGGGGGTGGGGAGTGGTCCCTCAGCCCAGCCTGCCCCCTCTAACATACTGGGAACCCTCAGGGGATGTCCAACTGAGGCGACCAGGCTGATCAGGGGAAGACACTAGCCCCATCACCCTGCTGCTGCAGCCACTGCCAGTCACCCCAGTTACCAAGGTATTTTCATCAACACAGACACCAGTTCCTTCACCATGAAAAAATGACAACTTTCTTTAGGCATTTTTAAGATGTGTCTTTCATAGGATATGACATTTCTTTCTTTCTCTTTCTTTCTTTCTTTCTTTCTTTCTTTCTTTCTTTCTTTCTTTCTTTCTTTCTTTCTTTCTTTTCTCCTCCCCCCCTCCTCCTCCTCCTCCTCCTCCTCCTTCTTCTTCATTCTCATCTGAGAATATGTTTCCATTGATTTTTAGACAATGTGGAAGAGAAAGGGAAAGAAAGAAAGAAACATCAAAGTGAGAGGAACACTTTGATTAATTGCCTCCTGCATGAGCCCTGACCTGGGTTCAAGCCAGGGAAGAGTCTGCAACCTAGGTACATCTCCTTGATCAGAATCGAACCAGACCCTGTGGTAGGCAACCCTAGGCACTATCTAGGATAATGGCAGACTATGACATTTCTTATCCCTCCAGCAGTAGACCTAGGGCTAGATATGACATTCCTCAGCCCTCAAGCAGCAGACCTTCATTTTTTTCTTCAGGAGTGTGGTGGAAAAACCCTAGATCACCTTTTTGAATTCTTATACCCAGTTTACTAAGAATATTATCAGTGGCATACAGGGAACTTAGCCAATGAGCAGTCAGAAAAGGTATTTCCTCTGTAGTTCACACAGATTGCATCTGATCTCTGGCTCTGCCCCTGCCAAGTCCCAAAGCCTCTGAGTCTGAGCAGAGGACCCCCAGCTCCCTCCAATTGCCAGCTCCACCTCTGCCAAGACCTAAAGCCTCCAGGCCAGGCAGGGGATCCCCAGCTCCCTGTGACCTCTGGCTCCGCCCCTGCCTGGGCCCTAAGCCTCTGCCTGGGCTTAAAGCCCGGGTAGGGGACACCCATCTCTCTCCAATTGCAGGGCTTTGCCCCTACCCAGGAGCCCCCTGGCTCAGGCCCTTCCCAGGTTGCTCAGGACCCATGGGTGGCCTACCTTGGAGTGACCCCAGGACCCAGGCTACGGGGCACCTATATATGCAAATTAACCTCCATCTTTGTTGGGTTAATTTGCATGTTTACTCTGATTGGCTGTGGGTGTAGCGGGGGTACCGTCAATTTACATGTTTTCTATTATTAGGTATGATATTTTAGATAATAAGTTCTAATACATAAATGGAAGAATAGCATGAACCTATAGTTATATTTCCAAATAACTAAGAACTTTTTTCTCTTTGCTATTTGAGGTTAGCTATTGCTATCTTTTCTTAGAGGTAAGGCATTTTCACTCCAATTTAGTGTAAAGTCTTACTCTCTGCTGCTGTCAGCCTGTAGGTAATGTTTTCATTAATCATCAATCATTTTCCTTTCTAGTTATACAGGTCTCATGAGCAATCTGCAAGATGTTGTACAAGAAAAATGCCCCTTATAAGTAAGGTAGCAATTTCTGGAACTATTGCACTAGTGAATGATGACCTTTATATAGTGGTGGGCAATTAGAAAGCCTCTAAAAGACATTTGGGAGCATGCTGTCTTAACTAAGTTCTTATAAGTAAACTTAATAACTTGAACAATATAAGGAGGAAGCAAATACTTTCCAATATTCATTGTCCATGAACCAATGTGATGGATTTGACTGATTCTTAAGCAAGTGCTATTTCTAATATTTCTCTCTTGGGTGTGGATATAGATAAGAAGTAAATAAACCTGTAATGTTTTGGGGAATCCTGCTTATCTAAGTGGGAAATATTAATATCAATCTTGTTTTTCTTGCTCTTAGTCACTGTATATACATATATATATATATACATACCTTAAGGATTCAAAGTTGAAAGTGGTAATATAAATACATATTTAAAATTTCAAAGTAGTGATACAAAATGATGATAACATATTAGAACAAAACATAATAAGTAATAATAGTAGATGTACAGAAAAATGCATTTCCTGTAAGCGATTTTAAAATATGTATTTGTAGACATATCTTTAGCATACCTACCATTGTTGAAATTTTGATATCAACTCTCTTTTTTGTTTAAATTTCCAAATTATACAGTATATACAATTATTTTTCTTCTCCTAATCATATGGAGTTAACATATAATAATCTGAAGAAATGCTGTGTAGATTTGTACATAAATTGTAAAAGTTTCTATATTCACCTTTGAGAGAAAGTATAATAGTTTTATCATATTCCTAATTATAATTTTCAGTAAGATTTGTCAATATCAGCTGCACTTACTGCTAGCAGTAACTCACCCATTAATGGTATTTGTTGGTAAATATTTGCTGTTAACAATGATAATAGTCTCTGTTACTGAATGTGTTCCTATGCATTTGGCATTGAACTAGGCATTTTACATGCATCTTTTCACTCTTCCTTACTATATAACTATGATAAAATTGGTAGCAACCATATATTACCAATGATATGTTATTTGGGTTTCACTGGTTTTATGAAGCCTGCAGGTATAAGTCATTTTCCTAAAATGAGATACTTAAAGAAAGCAGGAGCAAGAATTTTAAACCTGATATATTATACTTGAAATCTGCTTTTTTCACATTGTCAAACTGATGGGCTCTGTAAATGTTTGCTGTTAGGTGGGTATTTTCCTGTCTAATTCATGTTTCACTTAGTGATGAGTAGTACCTTAAAAATACAAAGAACCTTCTTGTTTGTCTTGGGAGACTAACAGAGAAGACAGTGGAATAATTGCTCTATGTAGTCCTTTTTTAGAGAATGGGAGGGACTAACAGTAGAACTCTGTAGAACTAATGAACAATGGCAGTGAAAGAAAGGAAGCTGGTTGAGTATCTTACAGAACTAGTGGTGTTATTTAGGCTGTGAGCAAGAGCTGTCTGATTGAGAGAGTAACTGCTTCTATCATTCCTAAACTCCTCTATGTGGTGAACTCATCTGGAAGTTTCAAATTTTGGGTATAGAATCAAAGCAATCTGTTAAATTTGACGACCAGAGCTATTGGGACAAGACTGTGAAATGCTCAATTTTGATTGATAAAGTATCTCAACAATATATTTAAGCAGATGCCATTGAAATTCTACTCTAGAACTCTTTGCCCACCTGAATTCCCCAAGGCTGTAAAAGATAGGTTTCTGTGTTCCTAAAAGCATTCTTAGGCACCTTTTCTTCTTTTCTACTAGGTGGTGTGAAGGAAATTGCTGAGCCAGCAAAAAGACAGGTGTAACCTGGAAATAGAAGAGAGTTTATACCCAATGGGAAGTGGTAGTCAATGGACAAAATATTTTAACTTCCTTATTGTCTGTTTTGTGCAGTGATTCTACTTCTAGGTTTCACATGGTTTCTCAGAGGATCCTCAGTGCCACTGAGCTGCACTTACCGCGGACAGTAACTCACCCATTAATGCAAATCATTTTCTTACTTTGCTGTCTCACTTTCCCACCTTCTCACCTGTACCTCTTTGGATCATGCCCCAAATAAACTACATGCATTGAAGTCTTTCCCTGCTTTTACTAAATACAATCTAAGACTGTTCTCTAAAGAATGCCCTTAAAAAATTTGGGGACATTGTTCAATTAAGGATTTTTTTTCATGTTTTATGTTATCAATTGTTTTAATTTTGTCTTTCCTAATAGACTACAAACGTTGCATGGGTAAGTACTGCATTTGTTTTATGTCTGATTGCTGGTTTAGGCCCAATCACACAGGCAGTCAGACACACCACTCACAATTTAGGACTGTTGGCTCCTACCTGCCTGCCTGATCACCCCTAACTGCACCCCCCTGATGGCCTGGTCATGCCCAACTGCCTCCCCACACCCCCCTGCTAGCATGGTTGCCCCTAACCCCTCCCACTGGACTGGTTGCCTGTACTGATCCCTCTTCTGGCCTGGTGACCCCCAACTACCTCTCCCCCCGCCACTGCCACCAGACTGGCCTCCCCTCTCTGCATCCTGATCACCCCTCTCTGCCACCCTTGCCGGCCTGGTCACCTCTGATAGCCTGGTCACCCCATGCACCCTGCTTCTCAGTCATTTGGTCATCTCTCACTAACCCCCCTGCCTGCCTGGTTGCCCCATGCAGCCTGTTTGGTCGTTCATTTGGTTGTTTCGGTTGCAACGGTCACTTAAGCTTTTATATAGATATAGACTAGAGGCCCGGTGCATAAAATTTGTGCACTGGGGAGGTGTCCTTCAGCCCAGCTTACCCCCTCTCACATATTGGGAGCCCTCAGGAGATGTCCTATTGATGGCTTAGGTTCGGCTTTCTGTTGCAGCAGTCTGTCCTCCCTTTATGGGAGCAAATGGGCTGATCAGAGGAATGCGCCAGCCCCATCACCCTGCTAATGCAGCCACTGCCAGTCACTGCAGCCACCAAGGTATTGTCATCACAATGGACTCCAGTCCCTTTATCATGAAAAAATGATAACTTTCTTTAGGCATTTTCAAGATGTGCCTTTTATAAGATATGACATTTCTTTATTTTTCTTTTTATCCTCACCCAGGCTATGTTTCCATTGATTTTTCCCCCTACCCTCCGATTACAGGCTCAGCCACTTCCCAAGCCTACTGTGGCTACAACAGGCTGTCCCCCCACCTCTCCAATCCCAGGCTCAGCCCCTTCCCAACCCTACAGCCACCACCCCAGGCTGCAGGCTTGGGAAATGGGACCCCCCTACCCCTCTGATTCCAGGCTCAGCCCCTTCCTAAGCCTACAGCTGCTGCCCCAGGTTGTAGGCTTGGGGAGTGGGCACCCCCACTCTGATCTCAGGCCTCCACAACAGGCTATAGGCTTAGGAAGAGGGTACCCTCATCCCCCAACCCTAAAACCTCCTCAGGATGGTGGCTGGGATTGACCTGGGTGCCAAGGAGGTTCCCAGGACCCAGGTATGTATGCAAATTAACCAATATCTTTATTGGGTTAATTCGCATAATCACTCTGATTGGCTGTGGGCATAGCAGAGGTATGGTCAATTTACATGTTTCTTTATTATTAGAAAATATATTAGAGGCCTGATGCACAAAATACGTGTGAGAGTAGGCTTTTCTTCCCCTGGCTGCTGGCACTGGCTTCCCTTTGGCACCCAGGACCCAGGATTCCCTGGTGGCTCCAGGTTCATTCAGAAGGTCATCAAAAGGATGTTCAGAAGAACATCTGGTATAATTAGCATATGATGCTTTTATTATTATAGATAGATGTAGATATAGATATATAGATATAATCTATCCTATCTAATAAAAGGATAATATGCAAATTAAACATCACTTCATCACAAAGATGGTGGAACCCATAGCCATAAGACAGCAGCACCCAGTCTCTTTAGCCCCGCGGGAGTCCCCCAGTCCTTGGGGGGCAGCTACTGAGAGTGGACAGTGTGAGCAGCCTGGTGGAGTGTTTGCTTCATCCCTGTGGTGATGAGGCAAGCATTCTGCCCCAGCTGTGGAGGGTCTCTGGGCAGCAGGCATGGAATGGCTGGGGTAGAACACTTGTGCCATCGCCATAGTGATGAGACTAGCATCCTGCCTTACTTGTGGAGGGCCTCTGGGCCATGGAGAGCCCCTGAGCAGTGGACATGGAGTGGTCAGGCCCTGCAGAGAGCAGAGAACCATGGGGAGTAGGCCTAAGCCTTCAGGGCCTCCAGATTGTAGCTGGTTGCCCTGAGGGCTTCCAGATTGGAAAGGATGTAGGTCAGGCTGAGGGATCCACCCCCCATGCACAAATTTCATGCACTGTGCCTCTAGTACATACACACACACCACACACACACACACAACACACACACACACACACACACACACACACACACTCACCAATCATCCAACCATTTGACCATCTGACCATTTGACTGATAACTATGATGCACAATGACCACCAAGGTGCAGACGCTCAACACAGGAGCTGCTGAGTTATTGCAACTTTGCAGAGTGTCCTTTCACACTCTGGAACCCTTTGGGGGATGTCAGACTACTGGTTTTAGCCTGATCCCTTAGCCCTTATCCCACAGGCCCTAAACCAGCAATCAGGCATCCCTGTCACAATGTGGGACCTGCCAATCACCTTCTAATTAATTTCCTTTCAATGTTCATGAATCTTTACCAGGTCTTTAATATATATTAGGCCTCTCACAATCTGGGACCCCTCGGGAAAAGTCTGACTGCTGGTTTAGGCCCGTGCGGGATTGGGCCTAAACCAGGAGTTGGACATCCCTCTCACAATCCGGGACCACTGGCTCATAACCGCTCACTTGTCTGCCTGCCTGATTGCCACTAACCACTTGTCTGCCTATTGATAACCTCTAATCACTTGCCTGCTTGCCTGATTGCCCCTAACCTGTCAGCCTACCTGATTGCCCCTAACTGTTCATCTGCCTGCCTGATCACTCCTAACTGCCCCTGCCTCTAGACTCTTACTGCCACAGCTTAGTCTGGAATGATGTCTGGAAAGACATCCAGAAGGTTGTTCGGCTGTCTGATCTAATTAGCATATTATGCTTTTATTATTATAGATTTTTAGTATTTTTGTAGAAGATATAAAATTGAATGAAATTTTACAAAACATGCTTCCATTTCACAAACATGACAATTTTATCAATTCAAATAGTAAAAGCACCAGTGAGGGATCATTCTTTTAGAAACAAAATGTTTGCCTATGATAAATATATCAGGAGAATTTCAGGATATTCCTATTAAATATTTTCATTCATGTTGAGTTTAATTATATATACTTTAAAATACTTTATATACTTATATATAAGATAATCTGATTTCTATTTGTAGCCAACCAATTATAATTTTATCTAGCAAGACTATATAAACAGATATGTTTTAAATAAATACATTTAATAACTTAAACATATATTTATAATATTCAGTTGAATTACATAAGCATTTAAAATTGCATATAAAATTGTTTTAGAAAAGCTACTTTTGTCACTCTCACAGTACAGAAATGACTTTTTTAAACCATCTCCTGTACCTTTATCCTTAATCTCCATTGATTTCTTAAAGAGTAGAAGGGCAGGAAGACTGAAAAAGAGAGAATCATCTATGTGCAGCAGACAGATCAAGTGATTGCCTTCTGCATACTACTGACTAAGCCAGGGATCAATCCTTTAAGTGCTCTTGACCTAAATTGAACCTAAGACTCTTCAGTTTTTGGGCTTATACTATAACCATTGAAAAAACTAGGTAAAGAGTCTGTCTTTTTTTGTTTGTTTTGTTTAAATTATATTACTTCTGCAAGATTGAAAAATAGCATTAATTGGGGTCATTTCTGGCTGTGATGCTTTTAGAAATCACAACATATTTTTAGAATATATAAATTTAGAGATTGTCCTTTAAACTGAGACTATTTTAAGAACATAAAAAGGCAAATCTGTTTTCTAAATAAAAAGTTGGTAAAAATTCTCCTTTTTGAGTGTGTTGACAAATTAGCTTATCTACAGTATCTTCGGCTAGTTTTCCTGCATTCAAAGTGAGTGAAGCATTTCTTCTTTTTTAAGCCAAAATGTTAAGTGCTAGCATTAACATCAACTATAGGAATTTTCACCTTTTATTTTTACTTATTTTTAAATATTTTTTATTGAATTAATTGGGGTGAGATTGGTCTATATGAACATATAAGTTTTAGGTGTGTGTTTCTATGTTAGAAGATTTGTATATTGTACCATGTGCCTAACACTCACCCAAAGTCAAATCTTTTCTTGTAACTTTATATTAGGACCCTTTTCTCCCCCGACCCCTTCTCTTTGGCAATTACCACACTGCTGTTTGTGTTCACCTATTTCAGTTTTATATCCCACATATAAGTGAGATCATATAGTTCTTAGCTTTATCTGACTGACTTATTTCACTTAGCATGTTTTCAAGGTCCATTCATGTTGTTGCAAATGGCACTTTTCTTGTGGCTGAGTAGTAGAGTAGTATTCCATTGTGTATATGTACCATATCTTCTTTATTTAGTCCTCTATTTGGTTGTGTACATGTCTTGGCTACTGTGAAAAATGCTGCAATGAGCATAGGGGTGCATATATCTTTGCAAATACATGATTTTTAGTTTTTTAGGTATATACCAAGGATAGGAATTGCTCAGTTGTATGGTGTTCTATTCTTAATTTTTTTGAGGAATCACTATATTGCTTTCCATAGTGGTTGTACTAGTCTACATTCCTACCACTAGTAAATAAGGTTTTACTTTTTCTACAAACTCTGCAATACTTTGCTACTGTTGGTCTTGATATTGGCCACTCTAACAGGTATAAGGTGCTATCTTATTGTAGTTTTGATTTGCATTTCCTAATTGTCAGTGAAGTTGAACATCTTTTCATATATCTATTGACTATTTGTAAATATGTCTTCTTGAGAGAGGTGTACATTTAGGTCCTCTGCCCACTTTTTGATTGGTGTTTGTTTCATGTTGAGTTTTATAAGTTCTTTGTATATTTTGGGAACTAAACCTTTGTCAGAGCCACTGTTTGCAAATATAATCTTCCATCTGGTTGGTTGCCTCTTTGTTTTTTTTGTGAGTTTCTTTTGAGTGTGATATATAGTCACCTTTATTTATTTTTGCCTTTACTTCCCTTGCCTTTGGGGTTAAGTTCATAAAATGTTCTCTTCGACGAAGGTTCATAAGTTTTGTACTTATATATTTTTTTTCTGTAACTTACTATTTAAAGTCCTATATGTAGGTCTTTGATTAATTTTGAATTAATTTTTGTACATGGAGACTAACTATAATCCAATTTTATTCATTTGCATGTGCCTTTCCAGTTTTCTCCATGAATCAACTTTTATTTTGAAAGTTTCATTATACAGATATTTTTGCTTTAACTACAGCTGTGTATATGTGGGCATATGCTATATAATAAAATAGTAATATGCAAATTGACCGTACCTCTGCCATACCCACAAGCCACACCACCAGCCAATCATGAGCTAGTATGCAAATTAACCCACCCAAGATGGCTGCAGCCATGGAGCAAGCAGAAGGCTTGGGGTCCTTGTTAATGGAGGAAGCCAAGCTTTCCACATATCCTGGCTGGCCTAGGCCTCTACTCAAGGTTACAGAGTTTTAATTATAGAAGATAAATAAATCTCAGATACCAGGGCCTCTGTTTGGGTCACTGAGGAGCATGGCTGGGCTGCAAACCACCACTAGCCCCTCGCCAAGGCCACTCCACACCCCAAGGGAATCCTTACCCTGATTAGGTACACCTTTCAGGGCAAACCTGCTGGTCCCCACCTAGGCACCAGACCTCTAGCCTATCTAATAAAGAGTAATATGCAAATTTGCCATGTGGTCACAGAGGGCTTCCCCCATGTGGACACAAGATGGCCATGACAAGATGGCCAGTAGGAGAGGGAAATGGAAGGGACCAGGCCTGCAAGGGTGGGCAGTTGGGGATGATCAAGCCTGCAGGGGAGGGCAGTTTGGGGCAAACAGTTTGGCAGGGGAGCATTTAGGCATCAATCAGACTGGCAGGGTAGTAGTTAAGGGGTGATCAGGCTGGCAGGCAAAAGCAGTTAGGGGCAATCAGGAAGGCAGGCAGGTGAGCAGTTGGGAGCCAGCAGTCTTGGATTTTGAGAGGGATGTCCCAGATTTGAGAGGGTACAAGCTGGGGTTGAGGGACATCCTCTCTCCCCTGCTCCCCTGTGCACAGATTTTGTTCACCAGGCCTCTATTATGTACATATATATGAATGAATATGTATATGTGTATATATTTTTCTTTTTAAGAGCAATACGAGCAGTTTGAGCTATATTGAATATATTTTGGAAAGGTAGTTATCTCTGGAATGAAACTAGGTGAATATAGTAATAATAACTTCCTATCCTATATAATAAAGAGCTAATATGCTAATTAAACTGAACAGCAGAACAACCGTCCAGATGACTCTGGACGAAGCTGGGCCTGCAAAGGCTGGCCAGGTCTGTTAGGGGCTGCGAGGGGCTGTGAGGGGCAGCTTGGGCTATCAGGGCCAAGCCCTTTCGTAAATTTCATGCATCAGGCCTCTGGTATCTATAATAATAGGCTAATATTTATTTAATGTTAACTTCAGGGTAGAAATGGTACTAGGTACAATATATAAATTATTTTATATATTACATGTTTATGAGAGTCACCTGGTGAAGAATAAAGTCATATTATTCTAACCCACTTTACTTATTCTACTATGTTTTAATTAATTATTTAATTGTCCTCTTGGAGATAAGGCTTGGTCACTTTTTAAAAAAATATATTTTATTCATTTTTTATGGAGAGGAAGGGAGAGAGATACAAGAGTTAGAAACATTGATGAAAGAGAAACATCAATCAGCTGCTTCCTGCACGCCCCCTACTGGAGATGTGCCTGCAACCAAGGTACATGCCCTTGACTGGAATTGAACCTGGGACCTTTCAGTCTGCAGGCCGAAGCTCTATCCACTGAGCTAAACCGGTTTTGGCGGCTTGGTCACTTTTATATTTTAATTATGACAATTCTCTTTGGGGCAAAATAGTTGCCAAGGATGAAGCAGTAACTAAAAGGTGACTGTTACCAATTTACTTATGATATTTAGAAGCATTGAGGTTAGGTGTAATAACAATGGTCATTGATATAATGGATATATGCTTACCCCATGTATAAGTAACTCTTCTGTTGATAGCATAGCTAATTATGCATATGGATTAAAAAAAATCTAATTTCATTTGTATACTGTCCAGAGTCATTTAATAGTAATAACTAGCTTGTTTTTGCTTTTGTATTATTTTTTGTTTTAATGGATCCCTTGGTCAGTCCGTTCCTTCCACAAATAAATGAATACACATAATAAACAAAACAGCCATATGGGTCAAATTTTTACAACTCTTGTCCCTGAAGCAAAACAGATTTCCAAACAGTATCACAGATAGAAAGCCATTTATTTCCTCCTGTTTCTCTTCCAACCCCAGCTAGATGAAAAACAAACAAACAAACAAACAAACAAACAAAAACTTATAAGAATATTATAATTCCATGAAAAACCTATTGGGTAATGTTTGTATATTAATTATGCTTCACTATTTTAGACAAAATTTAATCCAAATTATTAAAAAGAAATTGTCACTCTGCTTTTTATAAAATGTAAAACAATTGCTTGTGTGTATTCTGCAATGTTTTACTGTTTATGGAAGTGAATGGGCATGCCGAAAAGCAGATATCTGATGGGTAGAGGTGATAAATATTCATCAATATAGTTAATACTAAAATATTTTCTCTATTACTTATTCCACTTTACTTATTTCTACTTGCTGGAATGGTAGACATATTAAAATATTAATTTTCCGCTTTAGTGGAATGATTTCAGAGTCAAGTCCCATTAAAATTCTGAACATAAATATGAAAAAAGAGGATGCAGCTCACTCTAATTCTCTTCAATGTTTTTCTAAAACTATTCATTTGCTTTTTTAAAAGCTTCTATTTCACCAATTTTAATTGCTTTGGGAGACTTATGCAGAGGCAAGAAAGGATGTCACCGTCTTGTGAAATATCTGTCGCTCAGAAAGCATTGGATAGTCTCTATCATAAGCTTGTAAAGCAAAGGTTAACTTCTGGGAGGCAGACCAACATGTGACGATCAAGGCCACATTTTACTGCTATAAAGAACATGTCTTCTGTATTCCTTTTTTTTTTTTTTAAGTTGGTAGGCATATCACTTAGAGCAGTGGTTCTCAACCTGTGGGTCGCAACCCCGGTGGAGGTCGAATGACCAAAACACAGAGGTTCGCCTAAAGCCATCGGAAAATACAGGTATTTACATTATGATTCATTAACAGTAGCAAAATTACAGTTATGAAGTAGTAGTAATGTAAATAATTTTATGGTTGGGGGTCACCACAACATGAAGACCTGTATTAAAGGGTCGCAGCATTAAAAAGATTGAGAACCACTGACTTAGAGGGTTTGGCTGAAAAACGCCATACAGGGCAACCCTATGTGTATGAAGTAGGCTTAGAGCACTGACCAAAAGTTGGATAAAACCTCTGATAGAGATGTTTGTCATTGTTACTGGCTAAAGGGGTTTCTAAACTATGAATTATGATGTAACCTGATGTCAATGTAATAATGTTCAATCCAGTATAGACTTTTAATAAAAATGTATGTGCACCAGAGAATACACATAGAAACAAGCTCTCAAAAGACGTAGTTAGATACTTTCCAGAATAACAGTTTGCAGTTTCTTTTATGCATTTGAGAGTAAGGAGGGGATAGTAATAATGCTTATGTGAAGATGAGAGAAAGGAAGATGGGGACTGGATTACCACTTGCATGCTTTAGAAGGAGGGGTCTTACAAGGGGGCATTTCAAATGTGTGTTAGCATAGATGTAGAGAAACAATGGACAGAGCTTCCTTAAGGCAATGGTAAGCCTTTTATTAAAGAAGTTGTATGCCTGGGGCATGACTATCTACTAGGACCTGACCAGTTAGAAGTTTATGATCCAATTACCCTGTTAGGTTACTTTCCATGGAACCCTCTTTTTGTCCCCGGTGGGATGTGAATGAAATGTCACGATTGCCATCAATGTTCATTTTATCCCTTATGATTTTTCTTCACTGCTAAATCTAACTCCTTGGCTTGCTGATTATACCACACAGAGTCTATTACCCATCGCCTCCCCTCCCCCAACACCTACAAAGGCACTTTTTAGAGGTAAATGACTATACTGAAGATATTTTAGTAATTGTAATTTTTAAAAATCTGCACACATGTCAATATCGTTGAGTAACCTGTTCCAACAGTGGCCATTGCCATTTAGGGCCCTACTATACCATACCTGGAATGGCATAAGCTATTTTGCTATTGACCATCAAATGCCTGTGAGCTTCTGCTATGTTCAGAACTAAGTTTGATTCTGAATAAAATTTTAACAGATGTTGACAGGGGAGTTTCCACGCAGTATGGAAACAGCTCCCAGTTTCTTTGTTTCCCATATCTCAATACAAGATAACACATAGCTAAAACTTATTGAGCCAGGCACAGTTCCAAAAGCATTACATATGTTAACTAATTTAATACCTACAAACAGCTCGTGAGTTATTATCTCAATTTAACAGAAAAATTAAGTAATTATCCCAAGGTCATTTAACTAATAAGAAACAAAGAAGGATTTCAAACTTAAACAGGCTGCCTCTAGCACTGTAGCTTTTAACCACAGTGATATACTGCCTCATCTTAAGTATGGAATTAAGAAGGCATGCTCCTTAAAATGTTAATTTCTGAAATCAGAGATTTGCCCTAGATTTTTCTGCTTTTGACTATCACATTATCTAAATATAAATTACATACTTTTAGAGGGGGTAAAAAAACTAATGGTAAAATTGATAATAGATTTGTTAGAAAGAGAAAAGTAACAAAGGGACTTCATTGTGACAATGTAAGACATTAGATATCGTTTTACCCTTTTGTAGATAAGGGTAATTTGCAATTTCCTGATCTCAACACAGTAAAAGGTGCTCCAATTTACTTTAATTAATTAATATTTTTTAATATTGCACTTTACTGTGAATAGTAGACACGGTTGTGATTAATATTAATGTACATAGCATCAGATTTATGCAAACCTTTCTTTATATTAGTTTTTTTACATGTTATATTAATACTTGAAATTTTTCTACAACAGGTTACCACATAATATAAAAATTATTACAGTAAATGTTTGGAGTAAAATATGTCTTGTACCTTAAAAGTAAACTTAAAAATTAAAAAAAATGTTCTAGGAAACATTAAAGTTGTTTACTGTGTAAGACATTGATTTTAGCCACCAACAGTAGTTGCACTATACCTCTGACATCAGTGATATAGCTCTAATTAACTCAATATAGTTAAACCTAGTTTTAACTAAATCAATATAGATCCTATTAGCATTGAGATATACTAAGTCTACATTTATATGATGAGGTACTCTGACCTGAAGATATATCAAACTATTATTACTTCTTAAACATTTCATATAGTATTTCTTATCTTTCTCCTTACATAATTTTTCCTCTTCCTGGAATTCTAATTCACTTATTCATTCAGAAAGTTCCTACATATTCTTTAAAATTTAATCCAAATATCAATTTATAATGACTTTCTCACCCTGCTGTTCAAATTATATAACTCTCCTTTATGATCTCAGAGCTCCTTGATATGTTTTGGCTCATATCATTTATCAAGTTCATAGTTAACTTAGTCATCTTCTTTACTTCAGTGCAGGAGAATCATATTTTACTTGACTTTATATCCAGAATGCTGATCATCTAGCACATTCATGTTATAAACAGACTAATAAGTGTTAAATCATAGTACAATAATTAATAAATGTTTCTTTTTAACTTATATTATGTAGCAATACAGGATTGTGATAGAATAGTAAGGTGTCTCTCAATATTTCTGATCCCTTCTACACTCCCTTTGTATAATCTGGTGCCCTTGAGTTTTGATTGAACTTGTGAATATGATGAGAGTCATTCCCCATGATTATATTACAAATACTATGTGACTTATCTAAGCAGACTGGAGAGACATAAGAATACAGACTCACTCCAATTGACCTGGATGAAAATGATAGTCAAGCTGCAAACTTCCTGTAGCAGCTAGTGGCAAGGAAATGCGGGTGGCCTATATAAATTGAGAGCAATCATTGGCTAACAGCTAGCAAGAAAGCAACTGCTAGGGAATGAATTGTGCTAACAGCCAGTAAACTTGAAAGACCCTTAGCTTGAGATGGGAGTCCTACCTCTGGCTGACACCTTGATTTTATTCTGGTCAGACCCTAGCAGAGAATCCAGCTAATAGGACTCGTGACACTTGAAAATTGTGAGATAACGAATGTGAATGTTAAGGCAATAAATTTGTAGTAATTTCTACTCTGCAGTGGAAAATTAATGCAAGGGTGAACCCATTTTGTAGATGGGTACAGATAATAGATATAATTCAATTCCTTCTCAATTACTAAACTATTTAAGATACTTCTCATTAACTACTTCCCACGTATATGCTGCATGAGATCATCATCACATTTTCTTGTTCTCTATTTTTAACAATTTGTATAATATGCTGTGAAGAAGATAGATATTAGTCACTTTACAAAATTATTTGTTTATGCAACTTTTTTATATAATTTTTTCCTTTTACTCTAACTACTAAATGCCCTTTAAGGAACCTCTAGTTATCTTTTGTCTGTTATTTCTCATCAATAGTAATTTATTAATATTAGATATGAAAGAGTACAACTCAGAGATTGATTGACTAATGTTTATCTTCTGTTAAATTTAAACTTATAGTACAAACTGATACCGAATCTGTTTTGGACTGGAACACAGATTCTTTGTCCACCGGAAACGAAGAATGAATCCACGAACAGAAAGTGGTATAGCAAAGGTGGACATTTATTGAAGAACAAGTAGACTCCCACATGGAGAGAGGGAAAGAATCCCATAGAAGTGACTTCCCATGTAGGGCGGGGGAGAAGGGTTCCCCTGAGTTCCCTTTCCCTATGGCATATATAGGCTACAGATCATGGTGCCTTGATATCCCCTCTGATTGGTCATTATTCCCTTAGACTGGTTACCATAGTAACTCTTGGGCTCAAAGGTTGAGCTTCACATGGGATGTGTGAGGTTCTCCCTCCTCTTTCCTTATTGTTTTCCTAATCCCTTTGGGCTTCCTTCTCTTTATTTTGTAAATATAGACCTTTCTTGGCTTCTTCCAATTCCCTTGTCTTATGGAAATATATCTGTTGCTCCTACCTTGTCTTATGAAAATGTAGCTGCACCAGGCTTCCTTGTGTTAGGAAAAGTACCTTCTCCCAGTCTGTGGCCCTATGTTTTTCCATGGACCCCACTTCTAAAAAATCCCTACACCTGCCTATATTCACCTAAAATTCTTCCTTTAAAACTATGAAAATAAAATAAATTAGGTAATGATACAGGATTTTTGTATTAGAACACACAGTGTTTCCCTGGGCAGGATGGCTCCCCTGGATTCTTTGTTCTTTGGAGTAAAAGAATGAAACCACGGACAGAAGATAGTATAGCAAAGGTGAAAATTTATTTTTTATTTTATTTTATTTTTTTAAATATATATGTTATTGATTTCTTACAGAGAGGAAGGGAGGATAGAGAGTTAGAAACATCGATGAGAGACATCGATCAGCTGCCTCCTGCACGCTCCCTACTGGGGATGTGCCCGAAACCAAGGTACATGCTCTTGACAGGAATCAAACCTGGGATCCTTCAGTCCATAGGCCGGCACTCTATCTACTGAGCCAAACCGGTTTTGGCAAAGGTGGAAATTTATTGAAGAATAAGTACAGACTACCATGTAGGGAGGAGGAAAGAGTCCCACAGCATGGGGAGGAGAAAAGTCTCACTGAGTTCCCTCCCTCCTTATACCCCGACCCCCACACCCCCACTCTTGTTTATAAATGCTGCAGTTTTTGTGCCTAGATATCCCCTCTGATTGGCCACTAAACCCCTTTGATTTGGTCACTGTAGCAACACCTGAGCTCAAAGGTCAACCTTCACATGGGACTTGTAAGGCCCTCCTCTCTTATTGTCCTCCTATTCCCTCTGTGCTTTCTTCCCTTTTTGTTTTGTAAATATAGATATTTTATTACTCCCAGTTCCCTTGTCTTATGGAAACTTAACTGCTACCCCTCCCAACTTCCTTGTCTTATGGAAAGGTATCCTTTTGCAACTCTGTAGCCCTGCGTTTTTTCCATGTACCCCCTTAATTTAAAAAATTCCCTAAACCTGCTTATTTCATCCCTAAAAATCCCTATTGCAGTATCAAAAATACATTTCTAATAAAATCTTATAATGTTAAATTAGTTAAATTACCAAAATTTATGAAACTTCTCTTTTTGTTAATATTTAAAACAAATTGGTAGGACTTTTTTAAATCTGAAGGAAGATGATTAAATTATCATTATGAATGTTTCCCTAGCTTTAGGAGTTTCTCTTTTAGTACTGTAGGAGCACTGCAAACAACCTACTAATGCTTTACTGATATGTTAAGAATATAAAAATATAGAAGTAAGTTTTTAGTAGCATCTATAGTCTTTTATATGCTTATTCTATTCAATCTCATAAAAAGTTCAGATAGGAAGATAATTTGTTAATCTGAAATTTAGAACTCCTTTAGGAAATAGCTTAGCATACTATTTATGACCATGTCATTAGCATAATAAATAATTCTGTTGAATTTCAGGTCTGCTAATCAGTTGAGTGATTTTGGTTGGATATTTCATTTCTCAAGCCTTATATGTTTCTCTGCAAAATGGGTATTGTCCGGCCTTCCCTGACAGCCTGCCCCGGAGGTGGAAAAGTAACCCCCACCTTGCGAAATTGACCTTTCAACATCGACATTCCGAAACCGTCACACCCCGGTGGAGAATCCCTGTCTGACAAGCAGTTCCAGGAAATAGCCAGACTGCAGAACAGACCCCAGGCGTCACCTGACCTCAGAAAGCCCTAAATGCCACCGGTTTCTGCCGATAATGGCAGTCTCTCAAAAGTATAAAAACTTACCCCTGCCCCAGTTTTGGTGCGGGTTCTGCTGCTCCCCTCTCTGAGCAGGTGAACCCGCCCGTGTGCTCCCAATAAAGCCTGTTTAATTCAGTCTCTGTTTGGACTAACGGTTTTTCCTCGAGGTGGCGTAAAAAACATAACAGGTATAATTAATAACTACATTAAAAAGATCTTCAAGTAAATTATTTCTTAGAATAATTGCATCACAAGTGACATTGATTTATTATTTCATAAATAGCATTTTGTGTTTTTAAATTTTAGCTATCTATTCTTACTTCCCAGATTTGTAAGGGAACAATATAATCTTCAATACTTATTCCTCTCTAATTGATGAATATTAGATAACATTTGAAGATAATTTGAAAATATTACAAAATAAATGCACTCAGAATGGCAATTATATTATTTCTCATTTAGAAAATACACACACACACACACACACACACACACACACACACTGTATACAAATTTTGGTCTACATAATACTTTTATTTGCTTGTTTTGGAAGAGTAATAAAAATCAGATATAATCATGTAAGTTGTATATTTTGGAAATAAAGTGAAATTGAAGAGTACTGGATACAATTGATATTGTTGTGGGGCGATTTCCATGACCAGTTGCAAATGACCACAGAGGCTGCAAAGTTGGTAATAAGCAAGCGAGGATTTGTTCTGGCCAGTGATGGCCGAGAGGGCACCACACACACGTGGAGTCTGAACTCATGACCACACTGTCCCAGGTGTAGGCAGGTCTTTTAAAGGTCTTAACCACAAATTTTTCTAAATTCCACAAACAGCCACAGGCGGAGGTTGGGGGGAAGTGGTGGTGGTGGGGTGGTTAGAGGACCACACTGTTCCTGTTGACTGCTCTTTATCTCCCAACCACACCCTGCTAGACATTGGAATGTGGTCCTATCTTGCGAAAGCAGATTGTACAGAAGCAAAATTGAGTAAAGTTAATAATCTCTAAAGGTCATTTACAGTCTCAACTCCTGGAGCCACTGAGTCAACTAAAATCAATCTTTTATGGTTCTGGTCCTCATACACTGGAAAATAACCTGTGTAATGTGGGATGGATTTATGTGACCTTCCAGGTCTCAATCTGGAAGCTGAGGTAACTACCCCATTGTTTAAGCAAATAGGTGTGTACAAAAGCCAGAATAGCAGGGCTGAAATTCAAACAGCAGTTGTTATCTGAGATGAATGCGCTTAAGGTCCTAGTTCAATATAAAAACGGAATTTCAGTGGCTTTAAACATTTTTGAACTTTACTTGCCAAAAGAAACATATAACTTAACCAAATATATACATACTCACATATATGCAAGGGAAACAAAAGGGCTGTGAAATAATATAATTATTAACAGAATAAAAATGCCTACACATTTTTAGGCATCCCTCCTGGAATTCCATTCACAGAAAGATTGGGTCTATGTTTCCTCTTCTTGAATAGTGGCTGGCTCTGTCACTATTTAACCAATACATATAGTAGAAGTGGTATGGTGCCAACTTTCTGGCCTAGGCCTGGGGACACTAGCAGCTTTATTTCATGGTATTTGAAACTCTGCCTTTTAAGCCTTGAGGTTGATTGATAGGATGCTCAACTATCCCAAGCCACCAAGCTGTGAAGAAATCAGAGTGCCTAGCAGATGATAACTGTGTGTTGATGAACAGAAAGGAAAGCCTTTAGGGGATTCTGATCCCCTGGGGAGCACTAGTCCTTGGTTTATGATCATTGGAGGTCAGTTTGTGGAAGATCCTATTGGGACAGCATGTGACATTTTTACTCTCTTTGTCCAGAATTTCTAATACTAGTACAATGAGGATATCACCTATAGCTTTCCCTAAGCTTGCCTCAGATTTCTGTAGATGTACTGTTAAGGTTATGAATATGTGCTTCAAAATCATTCCCCCTCTATGCTGATTGATCCTGGGCTTCACTTTTATGACACTCATATTTTTTTTTCTGCAAAAGTGAGCTAATAATGCTAATCACATAGAAGACTTCTGTTTTCAATGAAAAGTATGGCATTTATAAAGCATCTCCTACATAGCATGCAGAGATGCATATCATATGCTAGCTATCATCATTCTTATTATTCCACTAGAGGCCTGGTGAATGAAATTCATGCACCAAGGGGGGGGGGGGTAGGATGTCCCTCAGCCCAGCCTAAATCCTCTACAATCTGGGACATCCCTCTCACAATCCAGGACTGTTGGCTCCCAACTGCTCACCTGCCTGCCTTCCAGATTGCCCCTAATCACTTTTGCCTGTCAGCCTGATTGATGCCTAACTTTCCCCTGCCAGCCTGTTTGCCCCTAAATGCCTTCCCCTGCAGGCCTGGTCACCTCTAACTGCCCTCTCCTTCAGGCCTGGTCACTTCTAATTGCACTCCCCTGAAGGCCTGGTTCCCCCAACTGCTCTCCCCTACAGGCCTGGGTCCCCCGCAACTGCCCTTCCCTGCAGGCCCAGCACCCCCAACTTTTCTCCTCTGCCACCCTGGTCACCCCTAACTGCCCTCCCCTGCAAGCTTAATCACCCCCAACTGCCTTCCCTTGCACGCCTACTCCCTCCCCACTTCCCTTCCCTGCTGTCATGATCACCCACAATTGCCCTCCCCTGCTGGCCATCTTGTGGTGCCATCTTGTGTTCACATGGGGGCAGTCATCTTGTGTGTTGGAGCAATGGTCAATATGCATATTACTCTTTTATTAGATAGGATGTGTAGTTGAGATCCAGTCTATTTTTCTTATTTCCTAACCTAAGCAAGAGACTGGAAATAATATTAAGTCCCAAGGACAAGGTAAGTATCATTTTTAGCAATCCTGATAGTTTACGTTATTTAAGCATTGCAACAAGTCTATGAAGTAAATTTTATTATTTCAAAAAACTTTGTGAGGAAAAAGAGTTACAGAGAAATCACATACCTGAATAGGTAAATCAGGCCTTTTAACCAAAATTTGTGACTTTAAAATTCATCACCACAAAGCCTTGACTTCCTTTTCTCACAATGTGCATTTTAAGACTGGTTGTGTTTTGAACTTTGGAGAGTACCTTACGTTCTTTTCTTCAATTATTTTGCCACTTAAGAAAGCATCCATATTCCTCCAGTGATATTTTTTTATTTCTAGAAAGTATATTTATTTTCATGAAGAAGTGAGACATTGTAGTAAAGGAATTCAGTTGCACTAATATTTATATGGTTGCTTTTAAACACTTCCAAAGATCGTCTCATTTATCATTTTATCTAATTCTCATATTCACCTCATAACCTAGGCCCAGCACATTTAAGAGTGGTATAGAGGAAAAGAAGATATAATAAAATATTATAACAGTGGTCAGCAAACTCATTAGTCAACAGAGCCAAATATCAACAGTATAATGATTGAAATTTCTTTTGAGAGCCAAAATTTTTTAAACTTAACCTTCTTCTAATGCCACTTCTTCAAAATAGACTCGCCCAGGCTGTGGTATTTTGTGGAAGAGCCACACTCAAGGGGCCAAAGAGCCGCATGTGTCTCGCGAGCCGTGGTTTGCAGACCACTGGATTAGACTAATTGGGGTCAATATAATTCAGAATTCATGAGAATCATAGTGAAAGTAAGCATGAATTGCATATTGGTCCTTATACGAATTAACGTGTATGAGTGGACTAAAGGTTAGAGGTGTTCTTCCTAAGGAAGACCATGCTGAGCAATAAAACACTTTTTACTTTTTTTTTTTTTCTACACAGACAGGTACCTTGGGATATCCTAACAGTATCCTTCTCCTCATCTTAGTCGTAGGGTTATTCTGTACAATTGTTTGGATTTTTCAAAAATCAGAAGTAAAAAAGGAATTATGCACACAAAAAGTTTGTTGGGGGATATACTACAGAAAAATTTAGGGGTGGAGGGGTGGAGTCTGGAAAAATCATGAATCTGCAAGATGTTTGACCCTGTGAAGGAGAGTGGGAAGGCACTAGGTGGAAAGTCCTAGATTGTAACACAGCTTTAAGAATGTTTGGACAAAAGTAAAATACTAGTTGTAGAGTCAAAGTTTTCCATTTTATGAGTCCTGTATCTCCGGGCAACGAACTTGCCTTAGTTTTCTGGAATACTGTTTAGTCATTGGCCAGGAGCAACTTATAAAGCATGGCCTTGGTTTAAATAAGGAAGTGTATTTCTGAGCACTGCTGATTGCACCAGTAATCACTTATGCTCCCTGCACTAGGAAATCTGAGAGGTAGATGCCGTGGTTGTCTCCCTGAAGACATCCTCTTTATCAGAAGTCACCCTAATTTCCTTGCTTACTTGTGGTAAAGAGGTTTTTGGAACCAAACTGATAGGTGACTCAATCCTAGTTGCCAATTTACTATTTCTGTGCCTTTGAGCAATTACCTAACCATCCTATGCCCAGTTGACAACAACTTGGAGAGGGTATTTGTGCTTCCAACTTTACATCTTCAAGTGTGTGTAATAAATTTATCCCATTTATGACAATCAAAAAGACAAAATATATTAAGGACTTAACATTTATCAGGTAAGTAAGTAAATAGCTATTATTATTATGATTATAATAGAAGCTCTCATAACCAATTTCCACTGTCCTCAATGTTGCCCTTGCATGCTGAATATTTGATAATATTAAACTTCTCTCTAAAGCACCCATTCTGCTGCCATAGGCCCAGCAATAAGAAAAACATTAAAAAAATTTTTTTCCCAAATATTCTCATGCCATCTAATTGCATAAACTACTTAAAGTTAGTGTAAATTTGTTTATTATTTCTTAGAACAAAATCCTGTTTTATGAAAGCAATTGATGCTTTGGAAGGTACCTAAAAGATGTCTCTAAAATTGATTTTGAATTAGAAATGAACAAGAAGAGTGTAAAGATTTGAGACAAATAATGAAAAGCCAAAATTCCGAATGCTTCATCGTTTCTTACTTTAGCATATTAAACTAAAATTCATAATATAGTGTTCTAATTTTCTTTGTGAGATATAACTTGAAGAAATTAAAACCAGGAACCCATCCCCTACAAATGCCTTTCCCTCAATAATGAATGTACCCTAAGAGGTTTTTAGTTAAAATTAAATATTGAATGAATATATATCCTATTTATCCTAGTTTCATGATTGTCTGCTTTACCTGACTTCTATCATCAGTAATACTTTTATGATATTGTATAAGAGGCCTTCTATTCTATTACAGTTAGTTTTAGTAGTGCCATTAAAAAAAAAAACAGCATTATTAAGACACCAGTGCACAATATTTGTGCATGGGCAAAGTCCCTAGGAGTGGCCGGTGATCAGGGCTGGGTGAAGGTGGGGGAGGGGGGCGGCGGGGGGCACTGGCACCCACCTTAGCTGGCCTGGCGCTGGCTTCTCACTAGCTCCACCCCCCCCCCCCACAACCACTGCCAGTCACCTACTCTGCAGGGCAACTGGCAGGACGATGGGGAGGTCCCCGCTGACACCCACCTTGGCTGGCCTGGGGCCTGCAAGCTGGGGGACAGCCTCCGCATTGGGCATCTGCCCTCTGGTGGTCAGTGCATGTCATAGCAACTGGTATTTCCACCATTTGGTCAATTTGCATATTAGGGTTTTATTATATAGGATGCCTCCCTCAGGTGGTTAAGATTAATTGAGATTGCTTATGGAAAAGCGCTAAGTACAATATTTAGGGCAGAGAATATGAACAATATATTTAAACCCTGACCCTTCTTCTCACTTTTCTTTTACTCTTCCTTTTTCTTTATATATTTTTATGCCTCTTTACTTCATCATACTTTTCTTCCTTTCCAATACTTTTATACTGTTATAGACAGGAAACATTAATTTCAAAAGTTTAGTTTCTACTTTAACATAGTTTCCTATCAGAATAGTTGCAATCAGAAGGAAGTACTGATTGAATTAAGTCAGAAATGTGGTTTCCCATTTAAATGGAATATCACATAAAAGCATAGCCACTCATTCATTTCTTAATGGCAATTCATTAATATAAAAATCATCTAGGGAACTTTAGGTATTTCTTGATGGACTTAGGGGAGAGGGATGTATAACACCAATTCAACTCATTCTTTTTTTTTCTTTTAATGTTCTATAATTTTTAAGGGAGAACGTATCCTCATAAATCCAATTTTCTAGCCTAAATTATTGTTTTTAAGAAAGTGCTAAAAATAATACAGTAAGTTTGTTTTAAAAATCAAGATTTGAAGCATAGGCTTAGTACAATTTACTATATAGTTTTCTTTTTTAAAAAAATAGGTCCATTAATAATCTTGTGACATCAATGGGAAGGCTGAGTCTGACTCTTAATAAATTAATGCATACTGTATTTAAGCAATTTGTAAATTTCTTGTTAGAATTAAGGTATCCAGGAAAACCTAAAAAAAAAAAAATAATAGATTATAAAATAAAAGTCAGTTTATTTACCACATAAGTGAAATTTATTTTGTCATACATTGCTTTGGGTGTCATCAAAGATAAGATTCCTAATGCACAAAAGAGGTCTTTGCTGAAACTTAATAGAATTTATTATGTTAAATATATTAATTTTTTATGTGATAGCAGTATAATATGAATTTTATGAATGACTAAAATATGTATATCTGGTCTACTTGATTGCATTTAAAACATTTCTTATGATGGTGACTTTAGTTCTTTTGAGGAGAAATTTCTGAACAATGATATTATCCAAGGAAATGAGTGGCCATCACTTTTAACTTCCAATGTGTTGGGTTTATATTGCATTATGCCATTAAAAAGCCATTTCCTCTCTTTGATTCTGTGCCTCCTAATAGGCAGATATTAGGATATTTATCTACCTGGCAATATTCTTAGCCAATATTTGTCAATTTGATTGTGCACAATTATAGTAGAAAATGACTGGAAAGAAAAGAATAAAGAAGAATAGACCACTAAAAAAGTAGCTGTGTATGCTACAGAAGGGTTAATGTGTTCATTTTTCTATACTGTTTGCTCACTTTATGTATTTCTTTCACACAGTAAAATTTCTTAAAGAAAACCACATAAATATTTTTTTCATCTATATGGATGATTGTGTTATGAAGGGCAGCTTGCATCTCTATTTGAGACAGGGAAGTAACATAAGAATGTAAAATAAACTTTTAAATGTAGAATTTCTTTGACTTAAAATTTTACCTTCTACTGGAAATCTTCATGGACAGAGGATGCTTAGATAAATGCAAAAGAGGTGAAATAAGTCAACTTGTATATGCCTTTCAAAACTTTTTCATATGATTTTATTATTTTAACTGCTGATATCTCATATCCTAAGGTCATGGAAAGGAAAACATTTATGATGATAACTAGGGCTCATGCTACTAGGTATAGGAAATATTTCAAAGTCATAAACATCACTGAACAAAGCAATACAATAGTTTAGTGTGGATTTTCCAAAAAGAAACAGGTGTAGTCAAGATAATAACATGCCAAAATCTATCCTTTTAAAAACATCAATTATAGTATTTAATTTTTAAATAAGAGAATTAAATTGTAAATGTAACAAATAACAGAAAAGTTTTTACATGTAAATATTCCCCCATAATCATTTTATCTATCGATCTGTCTATCTATATATCATGTATCTATCTATCATCTATCTACCTATCTATCTACACTAATAAAAGGATAATTTGCAAATTGACTGTACCTTTACAATGCCCATCAACCAATCAGGAGGGAGTATGGAAATTAACCCAACAAAGATGGCGGATCAATTTGCATGCTCAGGCACTGAGCATCCAGGGATGAGTGCTTGCATTGTTGCCATAGCTATGACGCAGAAATTCTGCACTGCCCTGGCTGATCTGGGGCTCTGTGCAGTGTGAGAAGGTAGAAGGCAGTTTCAGCCAGAGCAAAGGCGGTGTAGGAAGGCCCACAAATCTTCATGCATTGGGCCTCTAGTATATATATCCTATCTAATAAAAGAGTAATATGCAAATTAACCATCACTCTGCAACAAAATGGTGGTGCTCATAGCCACAAGATGGAGGTGCCCAGTCCTCTCAGCCCATTTAGAGTCCCCCAATCTCAGGGAGGGCTGCCGCTGAGAGCCTGCATAGTAAGCGGCCTGGCAGAATGTTGCCCAGAGGTCCTCCTGACCCTTTATAAAAAACTAAAACAAATTCACTCCCCACGGACCAATCACTTCCCAGTGGCGCCAGCCTGGGGTCTCAGCCTGGCAGGGGTGTGCACCCCCATCGCGCAATCCCCCTCCAAGCAGCAGCATCCTGGGCTGGGGTTTCAGCCTTGGAGGGGCATGCACCCCCACAGCACGATCCCCCTCCCAGTGGTGGCAGCCTGGGCTGGAGTCTTAGCCCGGCAAGGCCATGATTCCCTCCCAGTGGCAGCAGTCTGAGATCTCAACCACTGAGTCACACCAGCCAGACAGATATGGAGGAATCTTAAATGTTAGTTTTATTTAAAAATATATTTTATTGATTTTTTTACAGAGAGGAAGGGGTAGAGAGCTAGAAACATCTATGACAGAGAAACGTCAATCAGCTGCCTCTTGCACACTCCCACTGGGTATGTGCCCTCAACCAAGGTACATGACCTTGACTGGAATTGAACCTGTGACCCTTGACTGCAGGCTGATGTTCCATCCACCTAGCCAAAACAGTTAGGGTTGTCCAATATGTTAAAGAAAAAACCCTATTTAATAAAGAGGGAATATGCAGGGGAGGGCATTTGAGGGTAACTGGATTGTCAGGGGAAGGCAATTGTGGATGATTGTGCTGGCAGGAGAGCAGTTAGGCATTGATCAGGCTGGCAAGAGAGTGGTTATGGGTGATCAGGCAGGCAGGCAAGCAGTTGGGAGCCAGCACTCCTGGATTGTGAAAGAGATGTCTGACTGCCTGTCCACAGGGATCGGGCCTAAATAGGCAGTCAGACATCTCTCAAGGGGTCCCAGATTGGCGAAGGTGCAGGTTGGGCATGAAATTTGTGCACTGGGCCCCTAGCACATATATATGTGTGTGTACACACACACACACACACACACACACACACACACACACACACACACGGCTAAGTGAGCAGACGACCAGATAACTGGATGACTGGCCAGTAGCTATGACACACACTGACCACCATGGGGCAGACGCTCAACACAGGAGCTGCCCCTTGGTGGTCGGTGTGCTCTCACAGCAGGAGTGCTGTTCAGCTAACAAAGGGGCACCAGACGCCAGGCTTATGGCTGGCAAATGCAGCTGCGGCTGCAAGAACCTCTCCCACAGACACTCCCCTGTACATCCAAGTAGCAATGGGAGCAGGTGCAGCATGTCCAGGATGACCAGAAACAGCATGGCACCCAGCCCAATCTCAGGCTCCTCCCCACCCTCCTGCCACTTTGCATACTACTTCGTGTTATGTGGGATCCACGCCGACACTGGGCTGGAGCCCAACGACCTGGTCAGTAAGGCTGGGCTGCAGCAGCACAGAGGTTCATTGATCCCTGCAGGCCAGGCCCAGGGACCTAAATCTGTGCACTGGGCCTTGTAGGAAATAAAATTGCCTATATCTTAATACGAGTTTATGAATTTGATAAAGTAAATTACTATTTCGAGGAAATAAAAAAATTACAAAAGCCAAATTAGTTATTTTGTCTTGACTCCAAGATTCCTCTGGAAATCATTGTCCCAGGCAGCCAATAAGAAAAACAATTTTTATGATCTTCTTAGGTTAAGGTGTGGTTATTTTTGGTCTTAAAACTCATAAATTCAACAGACAAGTCATCTTTACTTTCAAACCCAATATACAATGCTGGATTGGGGAAAAGATCTAGACTAATAAAAGGGTAATATGCTAATTATACTGGATAGACAGGACATCATTCCAGACAAAGCTGGGGCCCAGGCGATGCTGCCCACAGTCCCGGGTGCCTGCACCGACCTGGTGCCTGTGGCTGGCCAGAGGGAGGAAAGCTTGGGTCCAAGTTCCCAGGTGCAGGGGCCAAGGCATAGGCAGTTAGGGGTGATCAGGTAGACAGGCAAGCAGTTAGGGGCAATCAGGCAGGCAAGCCAGTGGTTAGGAGCTAGTGATCTCAGATTGCGAGAGGGTACAGGCCAGGCTAAGGCCCCCACTTCGCTGTACATGAATTCCATGCACCAGGCCTTTAGTATGCATATAAAACTAGTTAAATTTGAAAAAGTGAGAAAAGAAAAGCACTGAAATTGAAAGGATGGAGAAAAGTATAGTTTCTTGGAGGGAGGCACTGAAGAATCCTACCCTGGAAATAAGGAAATTCTTTGTTGAGAAACTGAATGTCCTCTCAAGGAAAAACCTCAGCATTCCTAATTGCCTCCAACTTTGCCCTCTGAGAGTTATTCCTTGCTTATTAGTCTCCATGCTCACTTCTGTAGTGAGTGTTGAAAATCTAATTTACTTTTATTCTCTGATTCTTGCTGGTGCAACCTTGGATGTCCCAAGTTTTTTTAGAGCTGAAGCAATTAGACATTTATCTTGGATGTCTTTTTATTTCCTTTAGAATACAATTTCCCTTAAAATAATGATATATTGCTGATATATTTCTTAGTAATCAGTTGCAGGTACTGAAAACTGTACCCAAAATTCTCTCTTAGACATAGATGTTAGGCTTCTTTATTTTTATTATTTTTGACCCCATTTTATCATGCTCTTTATTTATGGTAACCACCATGAGATCATCTAAAAATTTAGTGTTAAGTGGAAAGATAAACCCTTTACTTTACATTTGCCACATATCTAAATGGGTTTTAAGAAGCGCCAAGGGATGATGTTGTTTAGAATCTTTTTCAGCCTCCTCTTATATTCTTTCAGGTCTAAAGTCAATGTCTTCTCCAATCTTTTGATAGGTTTAAGGTTTGCTTTATCAATGAATAATTTCACTGAACTAATCTCTATCTTGTAATAAATACCATGCCAAAATCAGTAAAGAGTATCTGTACTTAGGAAGAATTGGCATTGTTCAACTCTTTTCCTTAGAGCTATAGGTACATTGACTGACATTTATGTTTTTTGCAGGCGGAAGTTTTATAAAATGTATTGCCATTGCATAAAATCGGCCCACTCAACGCATGTGCCCTTGACCAGAATCGAACCCCGGACCCTTCAGTGTGTAGGCTGATGCTCTTATCCACTGAGCCAAACCAGGCAGGGCCTGATTTCTTTTTACTCACTGTCTTCTTCTTAATAGTTATGACAGCACCACATATCTATCTATATCTATATCTATATCTATATCTATATCTATATCTATATCTAT
>JAAGEH010000030.1:37051456-37089848 GCA_011751065.1 Lasiurus cinereus
CCCCCCCCCCCGCCTCTAACCCATAGCAAGACAAATAAATACACATACATATACATAAAAAATAAATTTTACACACACAAATATATATCTATATATCTATATATCTAAATCTATTTTTGTACATGTATATGTATATGTATATGTATATGTATATGTATCTATTTATCTATCTATATATTAGAGGCCCGGTGCATGAATTCGTGCATGGGTGAGGTGTGGCCAGCCTGACCAGAGGAAGGGAACATGGGCAGTTGACCGGCCTGCCTGCTGGTCGAACTCCTGGTTGAAGGGACAATTTGCATATATTATATAGGATATACACTGAATGGCTAGATTATTATGCATTCAGAGGTCATAATAATCTGGCCACTGAGTGTATATATGTGGATATAGATATAGAGTTTTTACATCAGCATTTCACTTTAGTCTCAAGATTTAGGACATGGTGGTAGGGGAACACATACCTACCAGAAATTCTTCAGAGACTCAATATAATGGCCTTCTTGCCATCTTAAACATATAATTTCAGAGTCCTCATTATCAACATCATTTCATTAAGCTAGGTAGGATAACAGTATGGGAGAATTATCATAGAAAACTTTCTGGGCCATTCCTAAAAATGACACATAATACTTATACTTGCATATTATAGAATAGAATCTAGTCGCATGACCACATCTACCTAAAAGGAAAGTTTGGAAATACAATTTGTGAATATTTCCAAACGGTTTTATGGAAAGCTAGTGGTTTCTGTAATACCGGTTTTTTAAAGTAAAAGAAGACTTAAAATAACTAATTTAATAAAAAGTTTTTAGAGTTAGATATACTGTATATTATACAAGTTACATTATTTGACATTTAAGTACTATTGTGTTTAATAATTATTATTATTATCTATATTATTGACTATATTTTAATACATTCACTTGAGGCTTTAAGTACTAAGTTAATAAATCTTACAATGAGTTCAAACATGGATTTTAAATGTTTAGCTATCATACTCATTTTTTTTGTGTGCATTAAATTGGGGGAAGAGTTTGAATTATTTAATAATCCATAATAGAAACATTATTAATTATTTGAAAAGAAGATAGAAATTTATCCTTTCTTATTCCACGTACAAATAAATTCCAAAATGGACCAAATACTTAAAGTAAAAATATAACTTAAAACTCATATTGCTCAGTAGTTGAACATAGGCCCATGCACTGAGAGATCACCATTTTGATTCTGCATCAGGGCACATGCGTAGGTGTGAACTCGATCCCCATTAGGGGGCATGCAGGATGCAGCTGATTGATGTTTTTTTCTCATCAATGTTTATATCACTCTCTCTCTCTCTCTACCCCTTTCTCAATTCAATGCATAATTTTTTAAATGAACCCAATAAATTAAATAATAAAACTATATATATATATATAGATAGATATACATATATGCAGATACAGATATGAATGTATATATAGATAGATGTAAGATAAGACAATGGGGTTTATTAACTAGTTCCTAAAACAGAAAAACTTTCAAAGAAAATATTTATATATGGATAATATTATATTTTTATATATTATAAACTTATATTATTATATATTGTTACATATGTGTTATTTATATTTACTGAGCATTAAACAAAATTAAAAAATTAAAACAGTTCTAAAGAAAATTCCAAGCCACAAAAATATTCACCTAAAGTTTTGATGTTCCACAGCAGTGTAAGAAATGTAAATTTATAAACAATAACCGATATTTTAGTATTCTGTTCCCTTCACATTCATTGTTCATGCTTTAGTAAAGTGAAATTTTCTAATCAGAGTAAAGTGGCATGGAGAAAGTGTAGATAATATATTCAAATGAATGTTTTTTATGAATATGGTATTTATTAAGACATAATTCATTAAAAGAAAACTTGCATGGTTGTCTCACATTATTTCATTGATTTTTATTTCATGCATGACTCAAGGTGAGAAACGATTCTACAGGAAGTAAACTCATTTTTAATATTTAGTTTGATAATGGAGTCCCTTTTGTTTATTTGTTTGGTTTGGGACATTACTCATGTTTAAGCTTTATATCCCCCAGTAACTATAACATTGAAACGGAAAATCAGAATTAGCTGAATGGTAGCCATTTACGATTCTCAGTATATAAACATTACTTTTTTTCGTAGTTTTTTTTTCAAATTCTGACTTTTTGAAAGAAAATAACAGGCCGATTTTTATTTTATTTATTTATTTATTTATCTTTATTTTTCTATTTTTTTAATTAAATCTTTATTATTCAGATTACATTTGTTTCTCTTTTTTCCCACCATACCACCCCTCCACCCAGAACCACCCTTTCCTCTGCCCTTAGCTCCCTCCCATTTATCTCGTCCATAGGTGTATGATTTTTGTCCAGTCTCTTCCTGTACACCCCTCACCCCTTTTCCCCCTGAGAATTATCAGTCCACTCCCTTTCTGTGCTCCTGATTCTATTATATTCACCAGTTTATTCTGTTCATCAAATTTTTAATTCACTTAATTTTTAGATTCACTTGTTGATAGATATGTATTTGTTGTTCATAATTTTTTGGCTTTTACCTTTTTCTTTTTCCTCTTCTAAAAGAGTACCTCTTTGCATTTCATATAATACTGGTTTGGAATAAAATAAAAAATATTATACAGAGTCCTAACAGCAGACTAGAGAAAGGCAAGAATCAAGTAAAAAAATTGAAATATAAAGAAGCAGAAAACACTCAACTGGAAAAGCAAGAAGAGAAGAGAATCCAAAAATGTGAACATAATGTAAGGAGACTCTGGGACAGCTTCAAGCGTACCAACATCAGAATTGTGGGGGTGCCAGAAAAAGAGAGAGAGCAAGATACTGAAAAACTATTTAAAGAAATAATGACTGAAAACTTCCCACATCTGGTAAAAGAAATAGACTGACAAGTCCAGGAAGCACACAGAACCCCATATAAAAGGAATCTAAACAGGACCACACACACCAAGACACATCATAATTAAAATGCCAAGAGCAAAAGAGAAAGAGAGAATATTAAAAGCAGCAAGAGAAAAACAGTTTATTACCTACAAGGGAGCACCCATACGACTGTCAGCTGATTTCTCAACAGAAATGATGCAGGCCAGATGGGAGTGGCAAGAAATATTCAACGTGATGAATAGCAAGAACCTACAACCAAGAATAATCTATCCAGCAAAGCTAACATTCAGAATTGAAGGGCAGATAAAGAGCTTCACAGATAAGAAAAAGCTAAAGGAGTTCATCAACTCCAATTTTTTTTTTAATAAAAAATTTGAAGATCTAAACATGTCAACATCAAATATATCATTGGTAATGACCTTACAAGGATTTAAAATGGAATACAAGATTAAATTTTTTCATGGAATTTAAGAATCATTTTACAGGCTTACCAAAGCATATATCCCTATATTAGTAGATTGTTTAAAATACACGCACCTTCATACACATGTGCAACTTCTATGCCAGTAGCAAGGTGCCTACTGATAAAAGGTAAAATAGAGATTTAAGACAATTTTTTGGTAATGCAACCTTAAATAAAAAATTTAATTGTGGAATTGTCTCAATTTTCCACTTCACTTTGTATGTGAGACTACATCTCAAATGACAGCTTTAGAAGGAAAACCTGTCATTGAGTTTGCAATTTGAATAAGAGCAGACTATAAAAATACCACTTTATCAAGTAAATCACAGACACAAAGCAACCATCCTTTAAAATCACCTAACACTTAGCCCACTGTGTGCAAATACCCTTTGAGAAAGCATGGAAGGGCCTGGAGAGTGTTTGCGAAGCAAAATAAGCCAGTCAGAGAAAGACAAATATATGATCTCTCTGATCTGTGGAATCTAAAGAACAAAATAAACTGTTAAACAAAATAGATCCAGAGACATAGAAACATGGATTGAACTAAAATCTCAGAGGGGAGACAGGGGTCAGTAGAAAGATATTAACCAAGTAATTTATATATATATGTATAACTCATGGACATAGACAATAGTATGGTAAAGGCCTGAGGTTGGGGGAGGGTACAGGTAAGAGGCTCAGGATGGAAAAAAAGAGGACAACTGCAATACTTTTCACAATAGAGATTAATTAAAGAAAAGAATATTAACGAAAATGAAATGTACTCTTGCCAGACTAGTTTGAAAAGGAATAATTGCATATAACATATGATTTTTCATAATCTAGTACTTTCCTTTTACTAGACCATATAATAAATATTTTTCTTTTTATCTTGGGTTTCTTGAATAATTTAAATAAATACTACCTTAAAAATAACATTTTAAAAGATGAATATATGTGAGAGCAAGAAAAATTACATGTAGAAAAACCAGTCTATAAGGCATTGATACCTAGGTTTTGTTAATACTAACTATATTGTAATCCTGAGCTTCTGTCAATAAACTATAATAGTAAGGGCTAATATATTTCTTATGAGGATTTTAATAATGAAAATAGATGTTCACACAATCAAATAGATAGAATTGGTTGGTATTATTTATGAAAGCAGTCATACTGACTGTTTCACATAATGGAGACTATAAACTAGATATTCAAATATTTCAAAATTGAAGTTAATAGTAGTTACAATTAAAACAATAGTAATATAATCATGGATGAAATATGCATCATTTACATTAATTATCAGTAAAGATAGACTTTCTTGCTATTACTGATTTTTATTATTTTAGTGTGCTAACCACATGTATATTTTAATATATACATGCATATTTAAAAATAATTATGCACAATGAATCAAGAAAACAAATGATAATAATCAGAAAGTTAATTAATCAATTTACTTATCTCATACCTATCTGTTCATAGTATTTCTAATTAGCTGGTAGCTCTTTGATTGGGGGACACACCAAAAAAACTTAATGTCTAAACTGCTTTTTTTTTTTTTTAATATATTTTATTGATTTCTCTCTACAGAGAGGAAAGGAGAGGGACAGAGAGCCAGAAACATCGATGAGAGAGAGACATCGATCAGCCACCTCCTGCACGCCCTCTACTGGGGATGTGCCTGCAACCAAGATATGCGCCCCTGACCAGAATCGAACCCGGGACCCTTCAGTCTCTAGGCCGACGCTCTATCCACTGAGCCAAACCGGTTTTGGCTGCTTTTTTTTTTTTTTTTTTGTTTAAACCATTTCATAGCTCTAACTTTGGATAAGACATAATATAGTTGCTGTATTCTAATCACAAAAATAGTACATGTTCGTTGTAGAAAATTATAGGTATTAAAGAAAACAGAAGTATCAGCTGCTATCCAAAGATAATCACTATAAACATTAGAATTATATATGTATAGAAACATATAAACACACACATTTTAAAAATAATGTTGATATTATGATACATGACTGATTTGAAAGTATATATTGTTTTACACTTGAAAATATATATTTTTCAAATTAATACACATACACTGAGTGGCTAGATTATTATGACCACCTGACGTTTGCAGGCAAATTAGCCATACACTGCATCGTATGGGATATGGAAGCCTGTTTGAACACCTTTGCTGACTGCAGTTACCAAGATAAAATGTCTCCAATTCAAACAGGAACACAAGGATTGGACTGTCGAGCATTGGAAAAAAGTCATATGGTCCAATGAATCACATTTCAAGTTGCATCATGCAGATGGCAGAGTGAGAATTTAATGGAAACAGCATAAAAGCATGCACCCTACATGCATGCATGAGTACAACCCTTCAAGATGGTAGGGGCAGTGTTATGGTTTGGTGGTTTGGGGCATGTTTTTTTGGTATGATTTGGGTCCTTTAATTCGTGTGGAACAATGTCTGAATAGCACAACATACCTAAGTATCATTGCTGATCAAGTTCATTCTATCATGTTATGGCATTTCCCAATGGAGATGGCTTCTTCCAGCAATGTGACATACCAGGGTGCTCGTATTGTGCAGGAGTGGTTTCAAAAACATGAGGGAGACTTTACCTTGCTTAGGTGGCCCCCACAATCACCAGATCTAAATTCAACTGAGCATTTGTGGGACAAAGTTAAAAGAGCCATCAGGCAGGTGGTTCCACAACCATCAAATATCACAGAACTGGACAGTGCTATTCATTAGACATGGTGTCAGATTTCTCGCGCCACCTTTCAACATCTCGTGGAGTCAGTGCCAAGAAGAATCGCTGCAGTATTGAAGGCAAAAGGTGGCCCAATGAAGTACTGATGGGGTGGTCATAATAATCTGGCCACTCAGTGTATGTTCTAGTCAAGATAAAGCAAATCAGACTGGCTTTATCCTCTTGTCTTAAACAACTAAAAAGCCTATAATATTTGTAAAAATGTGATACTCAAAATATTTGCCATCAGGTGATGATGAAGCACAGTGACCCCTGAGTGACAAATAACAGACAAGGCCACAAGAGTAACACAATTTAATTCCCGGAGAAGGTCAGTTGCAGTACAAAGAGTGGGAACCTAATCAGAGCACAGCAGTCTTCTTGAGTTGAGGAAATAGATCTGGATACTACAGGAACCAAAGCCACTCAGATTTGAAGGCCAGAGTACTACATTGAAGATAACTGCACAGGCGAGAGAATGATGGAGATCTGCTGAGGCTTTCTCTTGAATACTTAATTGAGTACCAATCAGCTGATGCATGTGGGAAAAAAAAAGATCCAAGACTAAGGAAAGAAGGGCTTGAAATGATTACAGGAAATAGTAGCTTCAGTGCTGTTCTAATCCTGGGTTAGTAATAGTGCCCATTGCCTCCAGTCAAAGTGGGATACCTCACATTTTATAGGAAGTTGCTGGGGCTGACATGTAGACCCTGAGTGATGGATAAATGATTCCTCCAATATATTTGCTGTGAAAGAGAGGGCTATGGGACTGTCTGGCTAAAGAAATCAGACAGCCTCGATTGTCTGCCTCATTAAGCTTTTACTGTAGCAGCAGTTTGAGAGAAAGTTTATCTTTTATATACAATCAGTAGGGTAAGTAATTATGGGAGGATACATGTGTTTGTAGTGTCCTTTAAGCAAGAACACCCAAAGATTAAGCATAAGGATTCCAATAAACACCTGGGGATCTGCACATGCACAGACCTTTTTAGAAAAGTCAACGAATAATTAGGGGTGTGCCTTTGGCACTCCTTAAGTTGGAATTCAGGTAAACAGGGTGGGTGTCCTTACATACACTTCCTTTTTCTAGGAATGTCCTCCTTACAAACTTTCCCACAGGAAATTGGTTTAGAGTAGTACCTCAGAAATTGGCAAAAAAATGAGCCTTATATATTTTAGTATAACCAAAATATTTAGAAAGGAAGTCATAAAAAGGGCAAACTATTTTCAATATATAATCACATCCCCAAACAAAACAGAGGATATAGAATACAAAAATATTTAGGACACAAAATAAAATTTATAATGATTGACACCTAATAAATTAACAACTATGAAGAAAATGCTTAATGAGGAGAAAAATAAAACTGTCTCAGAATTGATATTGATACTATTGGTAGATAAAAATTTTAAGTTTATTATTATTCTAAAATTTGTGGTCAAAAGCCTAGAGGAAAGGTAACACATAATAGGTAGAGACAGCGAATATATACACATCATGCCCAAATAAAAATTTTAGAGGTTAAAATGTTAATGTCTGATATGAAAATCAGAGTAGATGGCACTGTGGAGGGGCAAGGACCAGACTGCGTTCCCCCCATAAGGAGTCGAATTAAGGTCAGGGTGACCTCAGGCCTGGAGGCAGTAAAACCAGGAACTGGTGGTTTTCGTACACAAACACCAGGTACCTAAGGCACACCCAGCTCTGAGGAACCACAGGGTCCTACAAACCACTCCTAGGAAGGACATCTGCATTCCAAGCTGCTTGCTTAATCAGAGTTTAGATAAAGAGTAATGCTTAGCCAAGTCCTCCTGCGCTGAGGATAAAAGGCATTTGCTGCGGGAAGTTCAGGGCTCTCGTGCTTCCCTGCTGTGTCAGTGGAACCAGGAGCCTGGACTCGAGTTCGTAATAAAGGCTTCCTAAATTTTCCAATTGGCTGTCTGGTTGTTCTTTCTCGGGTGGGTTCGAGTCCCACCTGGGTCGCTCCACAACAGCACTATTAACAGATTGGACATTACAGAATAAAAGATTAGTGCACATGAAGACAACAATAGAAACTATTCAAAATGAAGCACAAAGGCAAAAATACTTCAGAAAAAAAAAAAAACAACCAATGACCTTCAGAGCAATTTCAAAAGACCAAGTAAATGTGTAATTCTAATCCCCAAATGAGAGGAGAGGGGAAACTAAAAATATTTAAATAAATAATGGTTGAAAACATTTTATATTGGATGGAAATCAGAACACCACATCCAAGAAGTTAAACAAACAAACAAAGCAATAGAAATAAGGGGAAACAACATACATTATATTCACATTTCTTAAAACAAGTATCAAGAGGAACACTTAAATCTTAAAAGATGTCAGATAAAAGACATTATGTATATACAAATAAAGGATAACGGCACCTTTTTTATTGAAGCAAAGCAAGTGAAAATAAAATAACATTTTTAAAGTATTGAAAGAAAAAAAATCTCAAACTGGAAAACTAAACCAGGCAAACTTTCCTTTAAAAAATGAGAGGGAAACAAAGTATTTTTTCAGATGTAATACTTGCAATCCATCATCAGATGTCCTGCAATACAAGGAATATTAATTACTTCAAGTGTTAGTGCAATAGAACAAAATGGAAACCTGAGGAATAAGGAGCCCTAGAAATAGTAACACTATGTGTAAATATAAGAATAAGTTTTCTTCTTTTTAAAAAAATATATTTTATTGATTTAAGAGAGTAAGGGAGAGAGAGCTAGAAATATCAATGAAGAGAGAGAATAATTGATTGGCTGCCTACTGCACATCCTCCACTGGTAATTCGAGCCTGCAACCCAGGCATGTGCCCTTGACAACTTGGGCATGTGCCCTTGACCAGAAGTGAACCTGGGACCCTTCAGTGTGCAGGCTGACACTCTGTCCACCGAGCTAAACCAGATGGAGCTCTTACATTTTGATTCACTTTAGAAGATAAGCAAATGTTGAATGTAAAAAAAAAAGCAATGAATTGAGTAGTTTATAAAGTGTAAATGCAAATTGTTTGACAGCAGTGGCTCAAAATTCAGAAGTAAAGAAATTAAAGTTTTAAAGTTCTTCCTAGTATACAATACTATAGGCCTGGTGCACAAATTCATGCATTGGTAGGGTCAGGCCAACCTCAATGGGGGCCGATTGGGTCCTGGCCAGAAGTGGGGAGAGGCTGCAGAAGGTTGGGCAGGACTGATGGGGGCCTAATTAGGCCAGTTGGCAGCTGCAGTGTGTGCCATAGCAATATTCATTCTGGTAGTTTTGTCATTCTGGTCACTTGGTTTTTATATATATAAATAAGAAGTACAGTGGTACCTTGAGATATGAGTGTCCTAACATACGACATTTTTGAGATACGAGCTGTTGAGCGAGCAATTTTTGCTTTGAAATACGAGTAACAGTTGAGATATAAGTAATCGTGGGGATCGGCTGGCTGCACACGACCAACCAGTTTACTGCAACTCGAGGGTCTCATAGTTTCCCACGCCTCAAGGTTACAAAATGAATTAAACTCATATCTCGAGGTACCACTGTAATTTGATATTATTTAAAGTAGATACATTTAATTAAATTATAATTTGAATTCTAAAGCAATATCAAAAGAACAAAAACAGAGTAATAACTAATGAACCAACAAAGAAGCTATATCATAAAAAATATTACTTAATTCAAAATAGGTAGAAGAATAACAAAAAAAAGGGAAATAAGCTTTCTGCAAGAAATATAAAACAAAAACAAGGTAGATTTGGTCCCATTATAATAAAAATTTACATTAAATATTAATGGTCTAAACACCCTAATTTTCCTAACTGACAATGATTGGAAACATCATTACATCCTCTTAATACTTTGGATTTTTAAAACTTCTACTATTTATGAGCTTTTCACTTATAATTTAGAGTTTTTGTTTTCTAGTATATTACTGTCATGATTGACATAATGCTATTATGATTATACTATTTTATGTTTTACATATATTAAAATAATATTTGGTATACATTCTATAAATTTTAATACAATGTAGACTTGCAAATACCACTATTATTATTAAGATATAGAATAGTTTCATTACCTAACAACTTTCTCAGGTTATTTATTTTTTTTGTAAGATATATTTTTATTGATTTTAGAGGAGAAGAGAGAAGGAGAAAGAGAGAAACATCGATGATAAGAGAGAATCATCTATTGGCTGTTTCCTCACACCCCATAATGGGTATCGAGCCCACAATCCAGGCATATGCTCTGACCAGGAATTGACTTGTGATCTCCGGGTTCATAGGTCAATGATCAACTACTGACCAGGCACAAGCTATTTACTCTTCATCATAACCTCCTTCCACGCTTTTCTCTAGACAACTATTGATCTGTTCTCATTCTAAATATAGATTATTTAGAAAGAAAATTAAGTCAAGATAGTATGTATTTATATATAATATGAACTATTGCTGGTTTGGAATAATCCAGTGTGGAAAATAAAATTGGAGACACTTAAGAGTGGGGGGAGACAAAATGGAAAATATGCAAAAGGAAGGAATGATGATAGCTGGAATTGGTAAAATGGATTTGTATCTAGGGAGCAAATAGAGGGCTGGATTTTAGGAATGTGCCTGAAGCAGTAGTAGAGTATAATAGACATATATATATGTCTATTCTGACAAACCCTGGTCAACCCAGGCCATATATATATATATATTTATATATGTATATATATATGTATATATATACATATATACATACACACACACACACACACATACACACACACACACACACACTAGAGGCCCAGTACATGAAATTAAATTTGTGGAAGGGAGGGGTGTCTTTCAGCCCAACCTGCTCCCTCTCCAATCTGGGAACCCTTGAGGGATGTCTAAATGGGCAGTCAGACATCCCTTAACTACTCCACTGCCAGCCTGATTGATGCCTAACTGCTCCCCTGTCAGCCTGTTTGTCCCTAACTGCCCTCCCCTGTGGGCCTGGTCACCCCTAACTGCCCTCCCCTGCAGACCTGGTCTCCCCCAACTGATCTCTCTTGCAGGCCTGGGTTCCCCCCAACTGCCCTTCCCTGCAGGCCCAGTCACCCACAACTTTTCTCCTCTGCTCGTCACCCCTAACTGCCTTTCCCTGCAGACTTGATCACCCCAACTGCCCTCCCTCGCAGGCCTAGTCTCTCCCAACTTCTCTCCCCTGCTGGCCATCTTGTAGTGGTCATCTTGTGTCCACATGGGGGCAGGATCTTTTGACCACATGGGGACAGCATCTTGTGTGTTGGAGCAATGGTCAATCTGCACATTACTCTTTTATTGGATAGGATAGAGGCCTGGTGCATGGGTGGGGGCCAGCTGGTTTGCCCTGAATTGTGTCCTGGATCAGGGTGGGTGTTCCTTGGGGCTTGGGGTGGCCTGGGCAAGGGGCCTGTGGTGGTTTGCAGGCTGGCTTTGCACCCCAGAAACCCAAGTGGAGGCCCTGGTATCTGGGATTTATTTATCTTCTACAATTGAAACTTGGTAGCCTGGAGCAAAGCCAAGCCTTCTGCTCCCACAGCCATTGGAACTTTATTTTCTTAAACAAAGGCCTGGGCCAGCCAGGGTGTGCAGAAAGCTTGGCTTCCTCCATCGCCAGTGGCAACCCAAGCCTTGCTCTGTGGCAGCAGCCATCTCTGTTGGAATTTATTTATCTTTTATAATTGAAACTTTGTTGTCTTAAGTGGAGGCATGGGTTGACCAGGGTTTGTCAGAATTCAAACGCCATCTGTGGATTGAACCTTAATACCATTTAAATGGGGATTTCCTCACGTGGTTTAGTGGAGAATTGTTATGTAGGAGTGTCTGCTTTTGAGAAATACACAGGGGAGTATCCGAGCTTCCTGGCATGTGTTGTGCATACTCTCATACAACTCAGAAAAAGACGGGGGGAAATGGGCTTATGTGTATAAATGCACAGACTCTCTCACAGTCTAACATTGAGATTTTCGACTCCACCGTTGTAAACTTGCCTACTTGCTAAGATCCGTAACTCCAGAATCAGGGCTTTCAGAGCTTCCTTGGCCATTGGGCCATGGCCAGGGTGCAGGAACCCTGCAGACAGACCTGCAGACACAGTCCCAGCTGAGGTCCAACAGGTACCACGGTTTTCTTGTTTCCACTCCAGTATGTGACCTGGGTTCTGTTTCACAACCGGTTCTGTTGGGGCTTTGGCATTTCTGTGCTTCCTGGTGGCGTCTGGCCGTGTGGGACGGCCACGCTGGCGCTGCAGTGGCTGCCGGCTCCCTGAGCCCGAGAAGACTGTGCAGTAAAATACAGAGAAAAGAAAGCGTCGTAGGCAAGTTCCGGCTGCCCCGTTTCAACCTTCAGGAATCAACAGCACTCACCACGTACGGTGTCCTTTCCATGGAAACAGAGAGCGCTGCCCTGAGCAGGTATGCGGCCGCTCCCGGGGGCCCACACACCAGCAGCGATGGCCACTTGCCCGTGACACCGTGAAGTCCTGAGGCTGAGGCGACACCGGGTGGGTCCGGCTGCCACGGCCACGGCCTGGCCCAGGTCCGGGCCTGTGGCCCACAGTGAAGCCTGTGGGCAGGCACTGACAGGCGGCTCTGGGAACTGACACAGACATGTTGGTATCGCCGCAGTTTCTCTATGCATATTTAAACCATCCATGTTCTTCAGAAAAGAAGAGCTTTTTCTCCTACTCTGGATGGCCACACTCCCCCAGCACCTAAGGACTTGGGGCCAACCTGGCACCCCAGCCTTGCTGACCCCGTGACCCACTGCCCTAACAGCTCTATACCTCTGAGGCCCTCTGTGCTGGTGCTATCCAGAGCACTCCATCCAGTGCATTCCATCCCTCTGCACAGCCCCTGAGGCCTCGCGGCCACACATGCTTGGGCGCTTCTGCCAGGACTCTGTTTTTCCCACACCTGGCAGTGAGCGCAGTGAGCCTGTGTGGAGCCCCTACCTGGACCAGTTGTCTATCTGGTTATGATGGTCCTCATTTATTATTAGTGTATATATAGTAAATATCATACAAAATGGTATAAAATTCTTTTTTTTTGAGGTTAATATTGAGAGAAGGATGCTGTGGTAAACTGTAAAATGGACTCCACCTTAGTCCCTGGAGCTTGTGAATGTTACCTTGTGTATCAAACACCCTGCATGTGTATTAAATAAAGGAACTTGAGGGGGGAGTATACCCTGGATTATATGGGTGGGCCTTAAATGCGAACATAAATTATTTGGGGCAGAAGAAAATTTCATACCCGAGAGAAGGATTCCATGTGAACATCTAGGCAGAGATCAGAATGAAGTGGGCACCAAAATTGAAAGAATCAAGGAACAGATTCTCTCTAGAGTCTCAGGAAGATTACAGGACTGTTGACACTTTGACTTCAGACCAGCAAAACTGATTTTGAACCTCCAAAATTTATCCTATCTAATATAAAGGAAATATGCTAATTTACCCTTGCACCATCCCAAAGGTGGCAGTGCCCACAGCCAATAAAGAGGGGATATGCTAATTGACTGTCTTGCCCTCAAAGATGGCAGTTCCCACAGCCACAAAATGGCGGTGCCCAGTCCCTTCAGCCCCACCAGGGTGGCTGCTCCATGCACCTGCCTCCAGATTCCCCCATTCCCCTCAGTTCCCCAGCTGCCCAGGACCAGCCCAAAGTGCAGGCAAGCCTCGGATGTTGGCTGCCCAGCCTCCCAGGGCAGCCCAAGGCACAGGCAAGCCCAGCTGTCCAAGGCCACCCAAGGCTCAGGTAAGCAGTGCCGGCCCAGGCTTGTGCTACTGGCAGTGGCAGAAGCAGAAGTGTGATGGCATATCACTTTCTCCTGAATGCTCAGTCGCCGCCTGTCCCTGAGGGCTCCCAGTGCATGAGAGAGGGCAGGCCGGGCTGAGTAACCCCCTCTTCAGTGCATGAATTTTCATGCACCAGACCTCTAGTAAGACAATAAAATTCTATCATCTGAAATCAATAAACTTTTAAGGACTTGCTATAACAGGCTGGCCCATTTACTGTCACTGGAGCAAATTTCCAAGAGCAGCAAAAAAGTAAGCCCCAGTGTACTGACACTTTGTAGGTTTGCATTATGCATCTGTTACTGTCCCTTTGGGTGAAGGTATTCACATGGCCAATCTCAGAGTCAATGAGGATACTAGATAGGTAGGAACAAATTGAGGACACTACTACACTACAGAAGAACTGCATTCAGAAACACTTACAGTATCCTTTGCTTCTCTATTCACTTTAAATAAAAAACTTTAAGTAGTTGGTGTATTTGAGGAATAGTATGCAAGACATAATTAGGTAGTGCATTTATCAAAAATAGACTCGTTGAATAAATGTCTAGTTTTAAGTTAAATATTTAAAGTTAAATATGTATAAATGTATCCAGAGTACATTAATGATGCAAACTGCCATGTGCTCATTCTAAACCAATAAATGTGGCCAAAATGAATGGAGGTTATAGACTTTATTTATGAAGCGCATATCAAAGTCCCTCTCAAAGCACATACAGAGTGGAGAAGAACTATTTCTCAGAAAATGTTTGAGATGATAAGACTGAACACAGAATGGATAGAGGTTGGGAAGCAAAATAAACAATCGTAATTCATAAAAAGAAGACCAAGGAAATTAGTTTAAAGGACTAATTGGTTGTGTCATGACAGTGTAAAGAAATAAAACAAATAAAAGCTAGAGTTGTATATATTATTATCTCACCTAAAATTGTGTAGCACCTTATCTTTATAGAAATAATTAGTATGATAATTTTATTAAAGTTGGTGCCAATTTTAATAAGTTTCAATGTACTTGTTTTTTATAAATGTTGCTTTTAATTCTTTACTCTTCAGTCTATTTTTCATTTCATTTCTCACATATATATTTAATATCTTACTTAATACAGGGGCACAGATTGATTCACTGAGATTTTTTAAAGCTACATAATATTTTTTATACAGAGAAAAAGTTTGTTCAAGAATTTTTGTATTGTGCTGAAGTTTTCTTTTGCTATCAATAGCAGGAAAATAACATGTATGGGTGATTATATTGTATAGTGTGAAAGCAAAACTTCCCCAGTAGTAATTATTTTCATATTCCATTCTCATTACCCAGTATCTCATGGACCTACTCAAATGGAACTGGGTAAAATTTGTTTGTGTAGAAATGAATAAACTTAATCTGTATACCATAATATTGCAAATTCTAATTACAATATTTTGAAAACAAGAAAAAGAATTCAAATGGATAATTTCAGTGTTTTCTGAATTTATGGCTTATATGTTGAGTTCATAGGCTGATATTCTTATTTGTATAGATTTATGCAAGATATAGAGAACTCTAGATTTAAGAATACAAACACACATTTTTGTTGCTAAACAAGAATAAATGTATTACAAAGAAGAGATCTGGGTTTCACCAAGGATACATAACTTTGGTTTGAAATACACTAGTATCACACACACACACACACACACACACACACAACAAATTAGCTTAATCTAGTTTAATTTAGGGATTTATTATTATCTATAATTTAGAGCTAAAATAACCCTGGGGAATCCTGAAGAAAGTCATTACTTCTTTGACTATTTCAACTATTTATATGACTTAAAATCTTATCTAGATCAATATATAACTTTGAACTAATGTGAGTAAATGGAAACAACTTTACTGGTTAACATAGTTATTATAGAAGTAGGTAAGACATCCGGGGAGCATATACTATGATTTCTTACTATAATATCTTTCAACCTCATAAGAGTTGGTGAGCTGAGAGCAGGCTAAAGTTTTATTTTATCCTCATCTCACCACAAACACATTTCACCATCATCATACCTATCTGCATAACTTTTTGTAGGGCATAATTCACACACCTGGATAATGCAGTTCAGGAACTAATTAATTTGCTCCATGGACCCAGCTTTATGCAAATATCCTGAAATTACTTTAACATTCAATGTACATGATCATAGATATTTCTTATGGAGAATAGTCTGAGCATTAATCAGATGTTAGTTCAGTACATTGTCTCCATAAAAGATGAGAAACTCTCCTTTTATAGGATCAAATATTTCCATTTTTTAAAAATAAAATTCATTATTTTACTCACTTTGCTATTTTCAAATTGTTTTGTCCTGTGAATAGTGACCTAGGTAAATAGTAAATGCATAAAGGCAGTCATATTGCCATGTCTGGCATAGGAAACATTATAAATTGTGAATTTACCATGACTTACAAATACAGATGGCCAAATTTGGAGACAGAAATCTCCCCTGGGGACTTATAGATAAAAATTCTATACTAACCCAAATTAAACAAGAATATTGAATGGAAAATTGCTTATTAATTAAATTAAAGTAGATAACTTATGAATGTGCTTGATTTGGCTAGGCTCTATTCTAATTTATTTTGAAAAAATAAATAGATATTAACCATTTAAATAATCTTTGATTAAAATAGCAATGACTACTTTTTATTTTATCAAATTTATCAAATTTTGTTTGTGTTTCTATAGCCACATGACTTAATGTTCATTTAAAACCTCTAGATAGAAATAGAACTCATCTTTAAAATGATGAATTTCAGATAAATGACAACATTAGATGTCTGTCTTTGTCAGTAATTGTTTTATTTAATAGATATACCTGGCATTAAATAGTTTTTATAAAAACTTTTTGTTTGGAGGTATTGAACCTTTGACCTACAAATACTTCTCTATAAGCTCATAGGAAAAAGGAAACATATTTTTGTCCACTCCTGAATGTGACACTGTTTGGAAGTGAACAGGGAGCTTTTCTTCCTCTCAGACCCACTTGACTGTGCATGTTCAAAAAGGAGTTTAATAACAAGACAGTGCAAGAGACTTTGAATGATGTTGACCTTAACTCGAGTCTTTCCTGAGATGTGCAGTTCTGTTTTTTCATGTTCTTTTGACAGATGTAAGAGATACTGCATGGTGGACAGCATGATTCCCTATGATTGACTTAGGCAGGGTGTGAATAGCACTGCAAAGCAGGGGAGCAACATGGAGCTTTCAAGTGACAGACTGGTTACAGAGTGATTGAACAGGTATATGGCCTAGCATGTATGTGATAGGCTTGGGGAGAATAAAGGAGCAAGGAGGTATTTATACTATAGTTTTTTTCTTTTCCATTTGCATAATTATCACAGTGTAAGAAGAAACATATAATTTAGATAATCTGATTCTATCGTCTTTTCATAAAAGGAATAAAATAAAATTTTGTGTGAATATATATGACATTTTAAATTTAAGACAAATAAATATACCAATAGGCACATAAAGAGACACTCAAGATATTAATCATTAAAAAAATGAAAAACTAACAATAAGCTTCCACTATTTATCATATGAATGCCTAGTTGTTCTAAAACCATTCAATAAAAAGATTATTTCTTCATTGAATTAACTCTGTACCTTTTTCAAAAATCAAATGTGAATGTATGAGATAACACTATTTCTGGACATTCCAGTTCATTCCCTTGATTTAATTGTTGATTTTGATGCTAGTTCCATTCTTTGCTAATTGTGGATTTAAAATAAGTATCACATGATCTCACTCATTTATGGAATATAATGAGCAACATAAACTGATGAACAAAAACAGTTCCAGAGAAACATCATCAGACCATCAAACCTTGGAGGGAAGATAGGGGAGGGTGGGGGTAAGAGGGAGAGATCAACCAAAGGACTTGTATACATACATATGGGCCTAACCAGTAGATGCAGACAACAGGGGGTTGAGTGCATGAGTGGGGGAGGGCGGGGCTAATCAATAAATTAAAAACAAACAAATAAATACAACAAAATAAGTCTTAAAGCCATGGCGAGGTGGCTATGTTGGTTGCTGCATCATCCTATACACCAAGGAGGTTGTGAGTTCGATTTTCAATTGTGATGCATACAGGAAGCAAATGATCAATGTTTCTCACATCAGTCTCTCTCTCTCTCTCCCTCCCACCTTTCTCTCTCTCCCTTCTTTCTCCCTCAAGTCAATAATAAAACATTTCCTTGGGTGAGTATAAAAAAAGAAAAGACATAACTAAATAAAATAACTCTTAAAAGTAAGTTTTGTTGTGCAAACACAATATTCTTTACCATCTTAAATTTTAGAATTAGTTTGTCAGTTGTAACAAAAGGGGTTGTAGACATTTTGATTAGAGTGTATTCAAGCTATAGATCAATTTGGAGAAAATTGATGTCTTAACCATTGTTTGTCTCCCAGCCTCTGAACAAGCTACAGTTAACTTTGGAATAATGTAGGGGGCTAGGAACACTGACCCTTGAGCAACTGAAAATCCACTATAGCCACTGACTCTTCAAATACTTAACTATTACCATATTGCTGTTGATTAGAAGACATACTGATAATGTACAGTCAATTGACACATATGCATTTATATTTTATGGTATTAAAATATTAAAATAGACTAGTATGTACATATATTTAGGTTTTTTCATTTCTCTCAATAGTTTTATAATTTAGAGGGCGCAGATATTGTATTTTTTGTTCAGATTTATCTCTAACTAGTTTGCATAATTTTGTGCTAATCTAATTTATACTGCTTTGTTACATTTTAATTTCAAATTTTTAATTTTTAAGACAGAAATGCAATTCACTTTTGAATATTGATCTTCTGCAAACTTGATCAATAAACTTAATTATTATTTTTATAGCTTTTATTTTTGTATACTACAGAGAATTTTCTATAAGAACAGCATGTTATCTATGAAAAAAGAATGTTTTACATCTTCTTTTAGAATTGTATAACTGATATTTCCTTTTTATTTATGTATGGCACTGGCTAGATGCTCTAGCACTATGTTAAAAAATTAGTAAGAATGGATATTACCATCTTGTTCCTAATCTTAGAATAAAAGCATTTAGTCTCTTACCATTAAGTATGATGTTAACTTCAGAATTTTTCATAGATGTCCTGAATCAGGTTAAGTATATTCCCTTCTATTCCTGATTTGCTCAGATTTTAACAGAAATGAATGTTGGATTTTTTTTTTTCTGTCCATTGGAAATGATACTATGCTCATTTCTTTTTAGTTGGTAAATATGGTAAATTACATTGACATATTGTTAAATGTTAAAGTAACTTTGGTCAAATTCCACTTGGCTATCATGTATTATCCTTTCTATATAAGGTGAACATTTATTTGCTAACATTTTGTTAAAAATATCTGTTTCTATGTTCATAACAAATGTTGGCTTGCCTTTTTTTAGTCCTTTTTTGTTAGGTATAATGATGATGCTGGCTTTATAGAATGTGTTGGGAAGGATTTCCTCCAGTTTAATTTTCTGGAAAAGATTGTGAAGAAAACTATTCTTTGAATATTTGGTATAAATCATCAGTGAAATCATCTCTTTCTGAAGTTTTATTTGTGGAAAGGTTTTATGTTACAAATTTAATTACCTCAGTACATAAGAGCCTATTCAGGTTACCTATTCCTTTTGAATGAGCTCTGATAGTTGTGTTTTTCAAAGAATTTTCCCATTTTTATCAAAGTTGACTATTGGCAAAATGGTCACGCTATTCCATGCTCTCTCAGCTTCAAATTCATCTTTTTAAAATCATCGTTTTAACTGGACCTGAGACAGGCAACCCTATTGCTATTTTGCCAGCTGATCTTCTTGTTAGCTGTGTCAATGAAGGGCACAGGAAAGAGACTACACACCTGTGGGAAGAAGGATTTGCTCCTATTAGGTGCTTTCTACTTGCTTTCTGTTCCTATTGGTAACACCCTCCCCCCCTCACCAACATGTATTCACAGTGGCATTTTATTCCAGTTTATATTCCCCCACTAATAATTACCACACCACCCTGAGGACATCAAAGAAAATTAATTGTCAGAGATCTGCATTCCATACTCACAGCACATATCTCTGATCTCAGAGACACCAGTACCTGCACTCTTTCTCAAAGATCTGAATTTCGACTACAAGAGAGCCTTCCCCTAAGCCTCTAAATATTAAGAAGTTAGAACTCTTTCCTTTTTGATCTCTCAGACCTAGAGCTGCTTCCTGCAGTTGCTTCCTCCTGTCACCTCAATATTGTCCACAGTTTGTTGTTTCAGTTCTTCAGTTCCTGGTTAGCAATTATTTATGTTTAATTATATTTGTTGATACAATTTGGATGGTTTCTGATTTCTACCTACACCCTGATAAATATAATGAGTTTATATTTATTTCTACTTTAGTAAATTCTCATATTGCTTATAATTTCTTTAAAGTTAAATTACAAAACAAGAACAAAAGTCTAAGAAAAATATTTTTAATGTAATTCAAATATGTCTTATCTTTAAGTTTCAATGCAAAGGGAAAACATATTTTGGCATTTTCCAAATTTTTGCTTCTAATATCCACATCATGCAATCTATTTAAAACTTAAGCAAGAAAATTTGACTAAAAATGGTTAAGTACCTTTGTCTTATTAGTCTGGGTAAAGTACAGGCTAGACATCAGACATACTTTAATGCCCCAAACATTAGAAATCAGGATTGTATTATATCAGACTGCCAAATTATTCAAGAGATCTGATTTGAGAAATAAGATATGATGAGAAGAAAAACTGCAATTTATATACGATTGTCTCAAATTTCCTGGTGGTGCCCATGAATATGCTTATATTTGTAGAATTATTGCAAAGCTTTGGCATTCATTGCCTGTATTAGCATTTTGGGATTTTCTAAAATATAAAGGTAGCTTTATAAAATTGTATTTTCTGTTCAATTATTGTCTAATACTTTGAAAACAGTCCAAGTGAGAAGTGCGGGATTGTTTGGTATTTGGGCATGTGTGTGTGTGTGTGTGTGTGTGTGTGTGTGTGATAATCCCTTCTTGTTTTTTCTTTACATCTTCTGAGCATACTTCGATAAACCATGTTACATCATGTCAGGCATACCTTGTTAATTTCATTTTCATTAAGAGGCTGTTTTCAAAAGTTCCATTGAAGCCTATATTCTCAAAACGATATGTCTGCTTCTGTTGCAATAAGAGATAAACTGGCTAAATATTGCAAATTAACTTTGAGGGATCACTACCACTATTTGAAAGGAATTTTAGGTAGGTATAAACTTAAATTGGAGACTGCTATGGCATAGCTGCCAAACCTTAGCTAAAACTCAGAGATGAATATTTTACTGCTCTGATTCATTGCCTCAGCAGAGAAGGAATCATGAATATTTCCATTTTACAATCTCCTAATCCTGTGATTTCATCACCTGCCATTTGTAGACTGGTAATGTTCTTGTGGCTACAAGAAAAGTGCAAACTTGTTGAAAGCCCTTTCTAAAGAAACCTTCCTGCTGTGACCTTGGCACTGCCTCTGCTCTGCATGTGGGACACCTATAACAAGGCAGACTTCAGAGACATGGAAAATCTTTGTGAATGTGTTTCTGCTTTCCATATACTTTTGTTTCTCTTTCCTATGCTTAGCACTGGTGCATGGAAGGATAAAACAAAGCCTACATTTATATTTCTTGTCAATTTGGAATGTCAAAAATATCTAGTCATATAATTCCAGTTAAAGATCCGTTCAAGGATTTCAAAATAATTAAAATCTATAAGTTAGCCCTGGGGTAGAGAAATGCAGCTGCTCTTTGCTTCCATGAACACACTTTTCATTTTGGGTAGGATAAACTGTGTAATGTACTTGGAGAGAAATGGATAAAGAGTAGATTATAAAGAAAGCCTATCATTCTTAGGTAAAATTTTAGTTGCAGCTCTCACAAGAAAGTTAGTTCCATCAATTTCTTGCTCTCAATGGCAAAGGCTCTTCAAAATAGCTGTCAGATCTTTTTAATCCCTGTGCATGTAATTCCAGCAGAGTTGATTAAAACAAGATAGTGACTAAATACGAACTGAAGTAGAATTATTGAGATTGTTAAAGATATGATGTCTACATTCCAGTCCTGTAAAATAGCATGGGAATAGCATGCAACTTAGCATGATAAGCAAGGACTAATTTCTCTAAAGTCTTCAACTCCAAACTTAAGAGTGATTGTTTTTATACACAGTAGGTCCTCAGGTTATGTTGGAGATCCATTCCTATGGCAACGTAATGCGACTTTCGCAGTAAATCGGAACCCACCTACAGAAGCACCTACATTAGTCACATGGAGCACATAGAAGCCAGTAATGAAGTGAAACAGTAAAAAAATAAAATAAAAGAAAAGAAAGATAACAACTCTTGACCTGTGGTAAATAAATAATAAAAACATAAAGCACATATGTACATACGTCAAAATGATGGAACTTTCTTTTTATAAATAAATGAGAGATGGTGATATAACCACAAAAGGACATATGCCGAGTTCATTGTAACCCAAGGACTGCCTGTATAATTATGACACTAAAATAATTGGTTAATAATCAAATAATTAAATATATAAAGCTAATTTATTGCAGTTTTTAATGGGGTAAAACAAATTAGTAGGTTAACTAAAGTTTAATGTTTCCACCTATTTTTTGGCCTGGTGGTTGATGGTAGAAGTTACAGTTTGCTTGTTTTGATCCACTGTAGAAATTTCCATTGGTCCATTCATTATTGGGTCTTATTTAAACTCTTTTTAAAATTTTTCTTTTTTGATTAAGGTACTATTACATATGTGGTCCCTACCTACCCTATCCCCCATCCCCTGCCCATGCCCTCACACCCCTGTTGTCTATGTCCATTGATTAGGTTTATATGCATGCATACAATTCCGTTGATTGATCTCTGCCCCTTATTCCCACCCTCCTCTACCTTCTCTCTGAGGTTGGATGATCTGATCAATGCTTCTCTGTCTCTGGATCTGTTTTTGTTCATTGATTTATGTTGTTCAGTGTATTCCACAAATGAATGAGATCATGTGAAATTTATCTTTTGCTGACTGACTTATTTCGCTTAGTATATGCTCTCCAGTTCCATCCATGCTGCTGCAAATGGTAGGAGTTCCTTCTTTTTTACAGCAGTGTACTATTCCATTGTGTAGATGTACCACTGTTTTTTAATCCACTCATCTGCTGATGGGCACTTAGGCTGTTTCCAAATCTTAGCTATTGTAAATTGTGCTTCTATGAACATAGAGGTGCATATATCCTTTCTGATTTGTATTTTGGATTCTTGGATATATTCCTAGAAGTTGGATCACTGAGTCCAATGGGAGTTCCATTTTTAATTTTTTGAAGAAATGCCATACTGTTTTCCACAGTGGCTACAGCACTCTGCATTCTCACCAGCAGTGCAGGAGGGTTCTTTTATCTTTGTATCCTTGCCAGCACTTGTTTGTTGATTTGTTGATGATACCCATTCTGACAGGTATGAGATGGTACCTCATTGCTGTTTTGATTTGAATATCTCAGATTATTAATGACTTTGAGCATGTTTTCAGATGTCTCTTGGCCTTTTGTATGTCATCTTTTGAAAAGTATCTATTAGGGTTCATTGTCCATTTTTTTTCTTTTTTTTAATTGTGTTATATGTATACATATCTCCCCAGTGCCCCCCCCTCCCATGCATCCCCCAACCCCCCAGTGTCTATGTTCATTGGTTATGCTTATATGCATAGATACATAGATACAAGTCCTTTTTTTTTTAATTGGGTTGTTTATCTTTCTTTTGTTAAGTTGTATGAGTTCTCCATAAATGTTGGAGATTAAACCCTTATTGGAAGTAGATATATTCTCCCTTGCTATTTCTTTTCTTTTGCAGAAGCTTTTTATCTTGATGTATCATGCTATACCATTAGCCTATAAAATTTTAAGAATGGCTGAGTCCATTTGATACATTCAAGTTTTATTGATAAATATTTAGAATGAACAGAAGCAATTCTTATTCTTGTGGGGGAGAGAGAGAGAGAGAGAGAGAGAGAGAGAGAGAGAGAGAGAGACATCAATGATGAGAGACAATCATTGATTGGTTGCCTCCTGCATACCTCCTACTTGGGATCAGGCCCATAACCTGGTCATGAACCTGGTCATGCACCTTTGGCTGGAACTGAATCCAGGACCCTTCTTTCTTCAGGTGAACACTCTATTCACTGAGACAAACTGCCCAGGGCTATGGTGAATTATTTTTCAAAAATGTCCCATATTTGCTACTTTGAATATAACACTGGTAGTTTATTTACATCCATATTTTAACACAGTATTTTGTTAATCAAAATTAATTTGGTATAGTTAGTCATTTTATATATCTTAGAAATGTAGCACTTTTTTATCATTTGTTTTTTATTATGCAAAATTAAATGATTAACCAATAATTCATTCTCTGTAGAACCTATAAAATTATTAAAGCTTTTATTTTTGGAGAATCCAATATGGCAGCATAGGTAAACACCTACACTGCTGCCTCGCACAACAATTTCAAAACTACAACTAAAAGACAGAACAGACATCATAGAACCACAGAAAGCTGGCTGAGTGGAAATTCTACAATTAGAAGGAAAGAGAAGGGCCCACAGAGACCCAGAGGAGCTGCAAAAAGCTGAGGTATGGAGATGCACAAGCTGAGAGAGCAGATGCTTGAGTACCTGGCTGGTTTTCTCTGGCTGGAGGGAAATGGAGACTCCTAATGGCATTGAACCCCTTATCTTACAACACTAAACCCCAGATCTACAGAAACTCATATGGGGTGAGTTTGGACTGTGAAAAGGGAGAGGTACACGGAAATTTAGGGGAGTCGCAAAAGATCAGAGGTCTAATCTGCTCAAAGGACAGATTGCTGATTGTGCCTCTGGCTTTCGCAAGTGGGCGGAAGACAGACCCTCCCAACTGTGCCACTTCTGACTCTACTAAGTCCCTGTTTTGGGTGAAACCCTGGAGACCTAGACTCCTGTGGTCCTGGTGCGCAGGGGAGCTAGAAAGTAGGGGTCTAGAGGCACTGTGGGCGCACGCTCACAAGGACCACTCCAGTGATTACCCAGTCACGTGAGACTGAGGGGCCGTGGAGGGCGGGGCCGACTGGAAGGCAAGGCGGTCCCTTAAGCCCTGAGATTCCACCCATCCCAAGCTCAACAGCGGCTTCTTCGGTTTTGCAAGTCTGGTATCATAAGGCTGAATCCAACACAGAAGTTTTCCCGGCATAGTGAAAATGCCAAGACAAGGGAAAGGATCACAAACAAAAGAAATGGAGGAAAAAAAACTACTGGATATAGAGTTCAAAACCATGCTTATAAGGTTTTTCAAGAATATGCTAGAAAGTTGGATAAAGTTAGCGAGAGCCAAGAGGAGATGAAAAAAGACCAACTAGAAATGCAAAAGAGCCAACTAGAGATGGAAAAGGTCCAACTAGATTTGAAGAAGGACCAACTAGAAATTAAACATACACTGACTGAAATAAAAAATATTATACAGAGTCCTAACAGCAGACTAGAAGCATGCAAGAATCAAGTCAAAAATTTGAAATATAAAGAAGCAGAAAACACTCAACTGGAAAAGCAATAAGAGAAAAGAATTCAAAAATGTGAACATAATCTAAGGAGACTTTGGGACAGCTTCAAGCGTACCAACATCAGAATTGTGGGGGTGCCAGAAGAAGAGAGAGAGCAAGATACTGAAAAACTATTTAAAGAAATAATGACTGAAAACTTCCCACATCTGGTAAAAGAAATAGACTTACAAGTCCAGGAAGCACACAGAACCCCATATAAAAGGAATCCAAAGAGGACTACACCAAGACACATCATAGTTAAAATACCAAGAGCAAAAGACAAAGAGAGAATATTAAAAGCAGCAAGAGAAAAACAGTTCATTACCTACAAGGGAGCACCCATACGACTGTCAGTTGATTTCTCAACAGAAATGATGCAGGCCAGATGGGAGTGGCAAGAAATGTTCAACGTGATGAATAGTAAGAACCTACAACCAAGAATAATCTATCCAGTAAAGCTATCATTTAGAATTGAAGGGCAGATAAAGAGCTTCACAGAGAAGAAAAAGCTAAAGGAGTTCATCAACTCCAAACCAGTATTATATGAAATGCTGAAAGGTACTCTTTTAGAAGAGGAAGAAGAAAAAGGTAAAAGACAAAAAATTATGAACAACAAATACATATCTATCAACAAGTGAATCTAAAAATTAAGTGAATTAATAATTTGATCAACAGAATAAACTGGTGAATATAATAGAATCAGAAGCACAGAAAGGGAGTGGACTGATAATTCTCAGGGGGAAAGAGGCAGGGGTGTACAGGGAGAGACTGGACAAAAATCATACACCTATGGATGAGATCAATGGGAGGGAAGTAAGGGCAGAGGGAAGGGTGGGAGCTGGGTTCAGGGGTGCTATGGAGGGGAAAAAAGAGAAACAAATGTAATAATCTGAATCATAAAGATTTAATTTAAAAAATTAGCTCTTAAAAGAAAAAAATAAGCTTTTATTTTTAATAAAATAAGAATTGGTAGAATTTTGTATCTCCCAAAGCGAACAGTCCTAAATTAATTGAATTCAGTTAAAATGCATAAGTGCCCACTTACTTCCCCATGTTTTCTAGTGTAATACCTTGTTATTTCATAGAAATATGGATATTTTTATTTCCATTTACAAATAATAAAATAGACATTTAAGGAGATTGGAAAGGAGTATAGTGCTAATCTTCGTATATTATAATAATATGTCTTAATTGGAAATCTGTATCTACTAGCATTAAAACCAATGAATGGTTCCAAGTAGAGTGTTCTAGAATGGCTCACTGATTAATCATAAACATTGCATTATGGAGCATCTCAATCCATACTGTGTGAGTCTGTGAGTCTGATGATGCTTTACTTTGAGCTTTCATAACAGGGATAATTTGCAATTTAAAATTAGATTCACCTTTTCTAATTAGATGGAATTACAGTTGCCATATTATAATTCAGGGTTATGTGACAGACAGGGGTCTTTGTTTGGATTATATCAGATTATTTTTCTGTGTTTTTTTTAATTGTAACTTTTAATAAACCTGGATTTTTAAACCTTCTGACAAATATCTGTTTGTATTTAGGAGTAGAACTCTTTCTTCTCTCTGAACTTGAAATGCAGCTATGACTGTCTATATTATGGGATACATTCAAAAGCTTTTCTCTCTCTACCAAAATGTCTAAAGCTATTGATGTCAGAATATTTCCCTTCTAATGAGCATATGATGTCTCCCAGAGATGCTATGAAAAATATCACTGTGCCTCAAACTGAATTATAGTAATACTACTTAATAATGATTTTTAAAATGCCTGAAATTATACACCATAGGAATATTGAAATATGCAGGTGTTATATGGAATTGCATTGTCAAAAATAGCTTTTAGTTTTTGCCCATTGAAAAATTTAAAATGTATTATAAAATCTCTGCCAAAGATATAAGAGGTTACACCTTATAAACTTGAATAACCTAAGAGCAATTTAGAGTAGTTGTACAGAATCCGAAGCTAGATTGCCAGGGGATCAATATAGAGAGCTTTCTCTCCTTATAAAAATGGGGAAAATGCCTAGGATTGTTGCAGGAATTAAGAGTAAAAGCATATAAAATACCTAGAATATTGTTTAGCAAAAGATTTGCTCTCCAGAGTGTTAATTATCTCCTTTAGACAGAGTATTTATGATAGAAGTTTTTCAAAACCCTCCTTTTGAAGTTGTTTAAGAAAATCCATTCTGTAATTTATTAAAATTTCTTGTAAGTTTTTCTAAAAAGTATGCTTTTTTGGTAACTTATGATTTGTGAGTAATTATTTAATTGCAACATTATATTACTCTTACCCCTATATCTCTTCTTGGAGTTTTAATCAAACTTTTGTCTCTGGCTAATAAAATAAGTTTGACTCTAAATTTGACTTCAATTACCTCAAACAAAACACTTTCAATATACTAGTATAAAATGTTAACCAAATTTCTTACAGATTTTGTTTCATTTTAAAATGTACTACTCAATCTTTTAATATCTTTGTTACAATAAATAAGAACTTATTTCCAACTTCTATTAAATTATATGAAAGTGCAATTGATAGTAAAAATGTCTTCTTAAACTCAATATTAATGAAAATAGGATAAATATAAATTTAAAATTTACTGATATTTAATATATGTCATAGATAATACATTGTACATTCAGAATATTAACTTTAGGAATAATCTACAATATCAGAAATGATTATATATGGCACTGCAGTTTGGTATTTTTAATGGGTTTTATTCCATTGCAAATATCAAACAATTAATTACTTAAAATTTTTTGTCTTGGTATTTATAGACTATTTATTTTTTTGTACTAAAATATTAACAACCATTTATGTTCAATCAAAATATTTCATTTCTGTATGATATTTTCTCTAATGATGTTGCCACCATGGCAACTGAAGTTCTCAATGACAATACTATGCAAACAACCGAGTTGAATTATGTTGACAGAATTTTGAAGTAATTAGATTATGAAGATGCTTTGTCTTTTCTAGTTCAGAGATTTGTGCAATATTGCTAAACAAATTATTCTGAAAATATTAAATTGTTTAATCAGTTATTGTCATCTGACTCTATTATCACTCTCTTACAATCTTCTATCATATACATGTTACAGAATTGCTTAGTTGATTCCTGTCAATTCACTATTTCCTGTATGAATTTTACTTGATATATTTTTCCTGACCTCGTTTAGTTTTGTGGATGTGTTTTAACACATGGTGCGACAATGGACTACATCTTATTTATCTCAGACAAGCTGGAGACACCAGGGAGTTTGATTTGGAGAGTTACCTTTTATTTTTTTTCTATTTTTGCAAAGGCTTTCTATTCATGTATGGATTTGTAGGATATTTGTGTTATTTTGATTTTAACAAAATGTGTTTAAACATGAGTCTGTGTCTATATGTAGAGGATGCCATGAGTAAATTATTTGGTGTGGGTTGCTCAGGAATGTTGGGGCTGGGAAAACAGACTTAGCTGGGAATCTGTCACTTACAGATCTATACTGTGTCACTTTTCCCACTGTGGATGGGCAAGTGTAAACAAGTGTCAGAAAACAGATTGCTTGGACTATATTTTACTTAGGATATTGAAGTTGGCTGGAGAACATTGTAGTTTGTTATTGGAACAGAGCTATTAATCTGGCATAGCAAATAAAAGGTTAGAGTATCCAAAGTACAGGGAGAGACTACTTAGTAATGCCAAAGATAATAGATATGTATTGGCTCTTCTCCATTTTCAGAGTCTGAACACAAAAAATGTGGAGATAACAGAAAATGGGACACTGAAGGCTAACCAAATTCTCTTGCCTAGAATTTCTAGGTAACCTTTGGCAAATACTTTCTGTTTTCATCATCTGAGTAATTTGACATGATAGATAGTATTATGACATGATAGATAATTTTTTTTAAATTACATACCAAATATATGTAAATAAGGGGATTTACAATTAATTGGTTATGTTAGAAATTGTCTATACCTTAAACCCAGTCCACACTAAAAGTAGTCATTATATGAGGTCAAAATCTCTATCAAACTCTTAAAAACATTTATGAATCTCAAATTAAAGATTATACACAATTTAAAATTTATAAGTCTTTGTCATGCTTATTTCTTCATGGTTTTGGACTTTAGATCATAAAATTATCTACTCTCCAAGGTAAATTAATCACTTACTTACTCAACCATATGGAGAAATATTTCAAACATCATGAATCTTGTTACAAAGCTAGTGATAGGTTCTCTGATTATTGGAGTAGAGAATATACTAATTAAGCTTGTTAATTTTAGTAAATTGAAACAGGCAAGTATACCTCATATTGTCAGAAGAAACAAGGTGACCAAAGCTTAGTATAAACATAATTTTATAAACCAAGGAGAACTCAAAGAAATAAGGTTGTTCATAAAGAAGGAAATTAACTGAACACTGAAGATTGAGAACAACTGACTTTTTTATGTGGTTGTCAAATAATCAATATATACTTAATGAAAATTTACATTGGGCAAGGGAGTATTTGCTGGAGATACAGAGCTGAGAAAGTCACTAATCATGGTCTCAATTTGAGTGGAAGAATTTAAAAAATACAAGTTAAAAACTGATTATAATTAAGTAGTATTTGTTACAATTTTAAAAGAAGTAAATAAAAAATGTTGGCTAATGAAATCATATCTACATATGCAGGTTTTAATTTTGTATTTATTTATTGTTGACAATATCACAACTGTCCCCCATTTCCTTTGCCTCCCTCCACTTAAGGCCTGCTGTACCCCAGGTCTTTTCTACACTATCATCTGCATCCATGAGCTATATATGCATATGTGTTCTTTGGTTGATGTCTTCCCATCTCATTATTTCAAGGAAGGAAAAAGACCATTAAAGCTCTAAAGTATAAAAGAAGGTAATAAGTTTTCCAGGGATTCATGTATTCAGATTTTATCCTCTTTAGCTTCCTTCTTTTTTTTTTCTTCATCCCCCAAATTCATCCTACCAAATATATAATAACTAAGGTTATTTCCCTTCTCTTACATTTCAGTTCAGGCTTGCTTCCTTGAAGACATCTAATTCTTGTCTCTTTCCTATATCACTGCTCCACACTGTTAATACCACGACCTTTCTAAAACAGAAATCTGATTAGTCTTTCTGTTGCTCAAAGTCTTTTACTTGACTGTTATTTTCTATAATATAAACTACTGAAATGACAGGCACTCAAGAGCTAGACCTAGTTTATCTTTTTAGTCCAACTGTTTTTTGTTTTGTTTAACTGAGCCTATAGTTTTCATTTCCCTTATAAGATTATGAAATAGTTGGGTCATATTATGGATATATGATTTTTTTTAAAGAAAATGTCAATCTGTTTTCCAAAATAGTTGTACCATTTTACAATCTATGTCAGAGTTCCATTCTCTACATTTTTGCAAACACGTTTTAATTCCAGCCTTTTGAATAGGTAGTGTTATATGATTGTGGTATAATTAGCATTTTCCTAATGAGATATGATGTTGAGAACCTTTACATGTGCCCATTTGCTATCCATACATCTTCTTTGAGAAAGTATAAAAATTGTTTTCATATTGGTAAGGGAAGATATTTGTCTATTTAGAATTATATTTGAAAATTTCTAATACATTCTAGATACAGATCCTTGTAGAATTTTTTTTTTTTTGCAAACATTTTCTATAAGTCTGGAGCTTGAGCTTTTATTTTCTTAATAGTATCATTCAAAAGTAAACACTTTAAATTTTGATGAAGTTCAACATATCAATTTTTTCATTTACATATTTGTTTCTTTGTTTTAATATTGCATTTTTTTTAACTACTAAGGAGATCTTTTTGAATATTCCAGGCTATTTTGTTTGCATTGTGAGATCTTTCCATTCTGATTGAAGAGAACAAATTATTCCCAACACTGTGTATTCTGATGATAGTTTACTTGTTTTGCTCTGTTTTGTGGTCCCTTCTCGCATCTTTCCTTATACAAATGTGCTGACCAGGACTCAGATAAAGACTTGAGGAATCCCTCTGTATAAGTTTTGTCCCCCCAACTTGGGGAGATCACTGGGTCCTGTTGGATCTATCTCCATCCTCTGTGGCCCAGTTCTTCCTTCATTCAGTAACATGGGACAATTGTAGAGCTTACTATCCTGTTTGTTTCCCCTCTCTAAGGATCATTAGGCTAAGATTCCTATTGTCCAGTAATATTTACATATTTTATCCAATTTTCTTTTGTTTATTTAATTCTTCAAGTAAGAGAATAAATCTAGTTTGTTACATCATCATGGCCAGGAGCAGAAATCTATAATTGCCTTCAAAGGGTCTATGATCTTTGATAAAATTTGAACCTCTTGAAGGTAAATGATCTAGTCCACATTTACATTCAACAAATATTTTTATTAATTTTTATTAATTTTTATACATATCTCCCCATTGACCAACCTCTCTCCCAGGCATACTCCAACCCCCCAGAGTCTATGTTCATTGGTTATGCTTATATGTATGCATACAAGTCCTTTGATTGATCTCTTATCTACCTCACCTAACTTTAATCTTCCTGCTGTAATTTCAGAGTCTGTTTGAAGCTTTACTGTCTCTGTATCTATCCTTTTGTTCATCAGTTTATAATGTTCTTTATTATCCACCAATGAGTGAGATCATGTGATGCTTCTCCTTCATTGACTGACTTATATCACTAAGCATAAGGATCTCCAGTTCCAACCAGGTTGCTGCAAATGGTAAGAATTCCTTCTTTTTAATGGCAGCATAGTATTCCATTGTGTAGATGTACCACAGTTTTCTGATCCACTCATCTGCTCACGGGCACCTAGGCTGTTTCCAAATTGTGGCTATTGTAAATTGTGCTGCTATGAACATAGGGGTGTATAAATCCTTTCTGATTGGTGTTTGTGATTTCTTAGGATAAATTCCTAAGAGTGGGATTACAGGGTCAAATGGGAGATCCATTTTTAGTTTTTTGAGGAAACTCCATACAGTTCTCCACAGTGGCTGCACCAGTCTGCATTCCCACCAACAGTGCACAAGGGTTCCTTTTTCTCCACATCCTCGCCAACACTTGTCATTTGTAGATTTGTTGATGATTGTCATTCTAACAGGTGTAAGATGGTATCGCATTTTCGTTTTGATTTGCATCTCTCGGATGATTAATGACTTTGAACATGTTTTCATGTGTCTCTTGGCCTTCCTTCTGTCGTCTTTTGAAAAGGTTCTATTTAGGTCCATTGCCCATTTTTTATTGGATCCTTCATCTTCCTTTTATTAAGTTGTATAAATTGGCTGTATATTTTGGAGATTGAAACTTTATCAGTGATAACATTTGCAAATATGTTCTCTCATACAGTGACCTTTCTTGTTGTTTTGTTGATGGTTTCTTTTGCTGTGCAAAAGCTTTTTATATTGATGTAGTCCCATTTGTTTATTTTTTCATTAGCTTCCATTGCCTTTGGAGCAGTATCAGTGAAGAAGTTCTTTCGGCATATATCTGAGATTGTGCTGCCTGTGGATTCCTCTAGTATTTTTATGTTTTCCCTTCTAATGTTTAAGTCCTGTATCCATTTTGAGTTTATTTTTGTATTTGGTGTAAGTTGGTGGTCCAGTTTCAATTTTTGCATGTATCTGTCCAATTTTCCCAACACCATTTATTGAAGAGGCTATCTTGGTGCCATTGAATGTTCATGCCTCCTTTGTCCAATATTAATTGAGCATAGTAGTTTCAGTGGATATCTGGGTTCTCTATTCTATTCCATTGGTCTATATGTCTGTTCCTGTGCCAGTATCAGGCTGTTTTGAGAACAGTTGCTTTGTAGTATAGCTTGAAGTCTGGTATTGAGATCCCACCTACTTTATTCTTCTTTCTCAGAATTGCTGTAGCTATCCGTGGTCTTTTTTTGTTCCAGATGCATCTATGAAAAATTCTTTGTAGGTCTGTGAAATATGTCGTTGGTATTTTAATGGGTAGTGCGTTGAATCTGTAGATTGCTTTAGGTAGTATGGACATTTTAATGATGTTGATTCTCCCAATCCATGAGCATGGTATGCTCTTCCATCTGTTAACATCTTCCTCTATCTGTTTTTTCAGTGTCCTGTAGTTTTCTGCATAAAGGTCTTTTACTTCTTTAGTTAGGTTTATTCCTAGGTATCTTAATTTTTTTGGTGCAATGGTAAATGGGATTGCTTTTTTCATTTCTCTTTCTATAATTTCACTATTAATGTATAGAATGCCACAGACTTCTTAGCATTAATTTTGTATCCTGCTCCATTGCCGAATTCATTAATTAAGTCAATTAGTTCTGGAATGGATTCCTTTGGATTTTTTATGTACAATATCATGTCATCTGCAAATATGGACAGCTTTACTTCTTCTTCTCCAATTTGGATGCCTTTTATTTCTTCTTCTTGTCTAATTGCAATGGCTAATACTTCCAGTACTATGTCAAACAGGAGAGGTGAGAGTGGCCATCCCTGTCTTGTTCATGTTAGGGTAAATGGTTTTAGTTTTTACCCATTGAGTATGATGTTAGCTGTGGTTTATCATATATGGCTTTTATGATGTTGAGCTATGATCCTTCTATTCCCACTTTGCTGAGAGTTTTTATCAAGAAAGGGTGTTGGATTTTGTCAAATGCTTTTTCTGCATCAATTGATATGACTATGTGATTTTTATCTCTCAATTTGTTTATGTGATGTATCACATTTATTGATTTGCGGATATTGTACCATCCCTGCATTCCTGAGATGAATCCTGCTTGGTCATGGTGTATGATCTTTCTGATGTACTGCTGGATACGGATTGCTAAAATTTTGTTGAGGGTTTTGGCATCTATGTTCATGAGAGATATTGGCCTATAATTCTCTTTCATTGTGTTGTCTTTATCTGGTTTTGGTATTAGGGTGATGCTGGCTTCATAGAAGGTGTTTGGAAGTGTTCCTTCTTCTTGAATGTTTTTGAATAGTCTGAGGAGGATAGGTTTTAATTCTTCCTTGAATGTTTGGTAAAACTCTCCTGTGTAGCCATCTGTTCCCGGGCTTTTACTTGCTGGAAGCTTTTTGATGACTGCTTCAATTTCTTCCATAGTTATTGGAATATTGAGATGTTTGGCTTCCTCCTCATTGAGTTTTGGGAGGTTATATTTTTCTAGGGAAATGTTCATTTCTTGTAAGTTGTCCAATTTATTGGAATAGAGTTGTTCATAGTATTTTTTAACAATCCTTTGTATTTCCACAGGGTCTGTTGTTACTTCTCCTCTTTCATTTCTGGTTTTGTTTATTTGGGTCTCCTCTCTTTGCTTCTTGGTGAGCCTGGCTAGGGGTCCATCAATCTTGTTTATCCTTTCAAAGAACCAGCTCTTTGTTTTGTTGATCTTTTGAATTGTTTCTTTGGTCTCCAAGTTGTTTATGTCCGCTCTGATCTTCACTATTTCCTTCCTTCTGAGTACACTGGGCTTTTCTTGTTGCTCTAGTTCTAGCTCTTTGAGTTGTAGGCTTAGGTAATTTATTGTCATTGTTTCCTGTTTTTTGCAGTAGGCTTGTAGGGCTATGAACTTCCCTCTCAAGACTGCTTTCACTGTTTCCCATAAATTTTGTATTGTTTTGTTGTCATTGTTGTTTGTTTCCATGATGTTTTTTATTTCTTCCTTGATCTCTCTGGTTACCCAGTCGTTGTTTTATAGCATGCTGTTTAGTCTCCATGTGTTTGATTTCTTTCTATTGTTTTTATTATAGTTGATTTTCAGTTTTATCCCACTGTGGTCTGAGAAAATGCTTGATATGATTTCTATCTTCTTGAATTTGAAGAGACTTTTCTTATGACCCAACATATGATCTATCTTTGAAAATGACCCATGTGCACTGGAGAAGAATGTATATTCTGTGGCTTTGGGGTGAAATGTTCTGAAGATGTCAATTAATTCCATCTGGTCTAGTGAGTCATTTAGGATTGATGTTTCTTTGCTGATTTTTTGTTTAGAGGATTTGTCCAATGGTGACAGTGGGGTATTAAAGTCTCCTACTATGATTGTATTGCTGTCAATCTCTCCCTTAATATCGTCCAAGAGTTTTTTTATGTATTTAGGTGCTCCTATATTGGGTGCATATATGTTTACCATAGTTATTTCTTCTTGTTGGATTGTTCCCTTTAGTATTATGAAGTGGCCTTCTTTATCTCTTGTTATGTCCTTCATTTTGACGTCTAATTTGTCAGATATAAGTATTGCAACCCCAGCTTTTTTTTGCATTTCCATTTGCCTGAAATACCATGTTCCATCCCTTCACCCTCAATCTGTGTGCATCTCTTTTCCTAAGGTGGGTTTCTTGTAGGCAGCAGGTACATGGATCATGTTTTCTTATCCAATCGGTTACCCTATGTCTTTTGATTGGAGATTTAATCTGTTTACATTTAAAGTTATTATTGATAAGTACTTATCTGTTGCCATTTTTAGTCCTTACCCCCGAGTTCCTTCTTCACTTCCTCTTTCTTTTTATTACAGCAGACCTTTTAACATTTCTTGCATTGCTGGTTTGGTGGTAATATATTCCCTTAGTCCTTTTTTGTCTGTGAAGCTTTTGATTTCACCTTCAATTTTGATTGAGAGTCTTGCAGGGTACAGTGTTATTGGATTCAGACCCTTCCTTTGCATGACTTTGTATATTTCATTCCATTCCCTTCTGGCCTGATGAGTTTCTGTTGAGAAGTCAGTAGCTAGTCTTATGGGGGTTCCTTCGTAGGTAACTTTCTGTTTCTCACTGGCTGCTTTTAAGATTCTTACTTTGTCATCGGTGTTTGCCAATTTAATTATAATGTGCCTCGGTGTCGGTTTGTTGGGGTTCATTTTGATTGGGACTCTATGAGCTTCTTGGATTTGTGTGGGTTTTTTCTTTCCTATATTTGGGAAATTTTCTGTCATTATTTCTTCAAACACGTTCTCTAATCCTTGTTCAGTTTCCACTCTTTCTGGCACCCCAATTATGCGGCTGTTGTTTTGTTTCATGTTATCCCAAAGTTCCCTTAGGCTCCTCTTGCTTTTTAACTTTTTTTTCTAGAAGCTGCTATACTTGGGTATTTTTTCCTACCATGTCTTCTAGCTCACTGATGCGGCCCTCTGCTTCTTCTAGTCTACTTTTGATGCTTTCTATTGAGTTCTTTAAAGCAGTGATGTCATTTTTTATTTCTTTGTGCATTTCTTCTTGCTTCTTCTTCATTTCATCTTGGCTTTTACTCATATTGTCAAATTTGTCTTCCATTCTTTTCATCCACCTTATGATCATTTCTCTGAAGTCTTTCTCTGGCAGGCTTATTTCTACTTATATTTCATTTACTTCCTTTTCTGGTGAAACCTGCCTTTCTGTCTTATGTGGGCTGTTTCTTTTGCTGCCCATGGTCTTTCTTCTCCGGTTGTCTGGTTATGTTGTTCTCTCTCCTACATTGATTGAAAGGCACAAACTACAACACGACCAGGTACAGCACTCAAGGCACTTTCCATGTGTTCTGTGGATCTCTGATTCCGCCGCGTGTCTGCGCTGATTGGAGAGCAGAGTTCTGGGTCCCCGGGTCCCCGGCTGCTCGATGGGTGGCCCAGCCACAGGCTTCAGACCGCCGCAGACAACCACCTCCCACTGCGAGAGGGCTTGTTCTCCGCGTTCGCGCTCATGGCTCTTGACGACAAAAACCCCGCCGCAGTGGGGCTGCCTGGCCGGGAGAGCCCCTTCCAGCAGTTCTCCACCTTCTCCTGGAGGATAACTGACTCTTAGCTTGCCAACAAACACTCCCAGTGTGACTCTCAGCCGCTCTCTCTCCGTCTGCCCAGCGACAAAGCTCCAGATGCATCTGTCTACTCCGCCACCATTTTCTCTCCCCAATAATGTTCAACAAATATTTATTGAATAAAATTAATGCATTTTTTTCTGAATCCATGTGATTGTTTTAGAAATAAGAAGACCTGCTTTCATTTATTTTTCTATTTTAATCCCAATCAATTCTAGTGAAAATATCTAAGATGAGTAAAGAAGCAAAAAGTAGAAACTAGCATACAAGCTCATTTCTCACAGTTTGGCATATCTTTGCTTTCTTTTATTGTTGTTTTTAACTTGCTCAGCTCAACTTTGGAAATGACACAAGGCAAGCATACTATTTATCTTGAAGGGATTTGAAGGAATGAATAGACAAATGGAAAAGAGCCAGACTATATATTAAAATAAAACTCTGACTCAAAACTTGCAGCAACCAGCCCAAGAAGCCAAAGCACTTCCTCTGTAGCCTTTGGCCCTAAATAGTCAGGACTTAATCAGTAACGGGTAACTTTCCTTATTTTTACCCCTGCTTCCAATTTAGGACTAACCAGAGACAGCCAAATGTACCTCCCTAGTCAATTATATATGATATCCCATTTCTAGTTTCCTTGCCTCCAGCTTCCCCATGTCTATAACCCCCAATCAGGGCATACCTGACACTTTCAACTTTATTCTTATTATATTTTATTATTATTGGTAGTATTTTGCCTTGGATCTCTGCCAAATGCAAATGATGTTGGCTGGCTTCTTTGCTTTAGCAAGCTTTGATAAAATAGTCTGTGTTTGTTCTCATTTGAGTGGTCTTTATTCATTTCCACAGTCACAGTGTAGTGAGAAGTATAGTACATATGTGATAAATCATGAGAAAGAGGAACTGTGCTTATAGAAAGGAATATAAACTAAGATTTTGGTGATAAGAAAAATCACTGAATTGAAAATTCTAGATGTTGAAACAATTTTAAATTTTATATTTTGTTCATATATATATATATATATATATATATATATATATATAT
>JAAGEH010000030.1:37105541-37207430 GCA_011751065.1 Lasiurus cinereus
TTCATTACCTACAAGGGAGCACCCATACGACTGTCAGCTGATTTCTCAACAGAAACGATGCAGGCCAGATGGCAGTGGCAAGAAATATTCAACGTGATGAATAGCAAGAACCTACAACCAAGAATCCTCTATCCAGCAAAGTTATCATTCAGAATTGAAGGGCAGATAAAGAGCTTCACAGAGAAGAAAAAGCTAAAGGAGTTCATCAACTCCAAACCAGTATTATATGAAATGCTGAAAGGTACTCTTTTAGAAGAGGAAGAAGAAAAAGGCAAAAGCCAAAAAATTATGAACAACAAATACATATCTATCAACAAGTGAATCTAAAAATTAAGTGAATTAAAAATTTGATCAACAGAATAAACTGGTGAATATACTAGAATCAGGAGCACAGAAAGGGAGTGGTCTGATAATTCTCAGGGGGAATGGGGTGAGGGGTGTACAGGGAGAGACTGGACAAAAATCATGGATGAGATCAATGGGAGGGAGAAAAGGGTGGGAGCTAGGTGTAGGGGTGCTATGGAGGGGAAAAAAGAGAAACAAATGTAATAATCTGAATCATAAAGATTTAATTTTAAAAAAATTGTCCAGAAGGGAAAAAATTGTAGAAAACCATGGCGAGGTCCAAGTCTGAATGAAAGAAGAGGGGCTTATCCTGGAACATGATAAAAAGAGGGGGTAGAGAATGGGAGTTGTTGCTATCTGGGGGCCAAGCCCCAGCAGCCAGCTTCATTGGAAAGCCTGAATCAGCAGCCTCTTCAGCCTAAATTAAACATTTTACTAATTATAATTCTCTTCATTTTATATCATTTTACTTGGGTGTTAAGTAAATTCTATGTGGGTAAACTTTGACCAAATTAGCGAAGAGCTTTGGAATAATAAGAAAAATGATCATTTGCTATATTCATTGAATTTTTTAACATGAATTACTAGTATAGGAAATGAAAACTACAGCAAGGTTTATTAACAATTTATATTTTGACAATTGCAGCAATGATTTGGCTAGAAATCTTCAATGTTGTTGAAGAAGAAAAACAAAACTAAACTTTCAACTTTGCTACTTAACTTGGTTAATCAAGTATATAAGGGAAAAGGATAAGGATCTAAATGTGTTCTTACATTTAATAAAAGATTTACAAAATGTTTGAACTCGTATGTTGGGACATTTTTTTGGCATATAGTATTTCCCTCCTTAAAACCTAGCAATTTAGACATTTGAAAAAATACATTTTTCCTTGTATTTTGAGTATATCACAATTATCATTTTAGCTCTGAAAGCTTTAAAATCATGTAAATATAAACACACACATATATATACTCACATATATACATATGTGTGAATATATGTACACATTCATGCATATATGTATGAATATAGTGTGTCATATATATGCATATATATGTGCACACACACACGTATATATGTGTGTGTATATATATTTCTTGCAAGTATGTTGCCATTATAGACCATTGTATTTTTTGTTGTGTTTAATTAGATTTGCAACTTTCCAGTCCAGTAAACAACTAATTTTTCCAAAACTGTTCACGGAGAGTTGAAGCCACTGTTCTTGCCTATTCAGCATCTCTTTTAATTTGTAAGCAGTTCCATAAATCTTCCCTGGCTTCTAGGGACATAAAGGCTCCTATGATGAAGTGGCCAGCATGGTGGCTTAACAAGCTGAAGGCTAGCTTCTCCCCTCCGTGCATCTTAGGGATCTCTGTCTTATTCCTGGCAAAGTAGATCAGATTTTGAATTCCAGCCAGAGTAATTAGCAGGCTTTAGGATCTCAATACACAAAGCAGAATGGTCAGCATTAGCAAAAATGTCTTGTGAGTGTTTCTGGGTAGTAGAAAGGAAAAAGGATGGCCAGCTGCAGCAGGTCATTGGGAATCTAATGAAAGGGGCCTATTAAATACAATTCCACCTTGGGAAGGGTTGTATATCAACACTTAAGCTTTGAGCCAACGTCTTTATTATCTGTTTTGTTGTTGTTGCTGTTGTTGTTGTTGTTTGCATTATAAAAACACTAATACAGAAAGATCTAAGATGTCTTTAATATTCCCTAGAAAGCGAATTCTCACTGAGAAATTTATATTCTCTAAAATAAAAATAACAATAAAACGAAGTTTTGTTTTGTTTTTTAATTCTAGTAACAACAACATTCCTGGTAGTCATTTACCTCACTATACTCTGAAACACAAAATTGCAAGCTCTTCCTAAAATGGGGTTAGTGATGGAGATAAAATGGCTGGAATGCATTGTTTAGATTTTGGAGTGTTTTGGAAACTGGGCAACTATAGTCAAATAATTTGGAAATATTTTAGAGAGATTCAGGAGCTATGGTCAACATTCAACATTCTATCCTTTATGTCTCATGTTCATTTATTGGTGTTCTACCAAAGTGGCTGCTGATACTTATAAATCAAATTATACAGGTCATTCTTCAAACATATATAATATATATTTATATGTGTAATATATATTATATGTAACAAAATTGAGTAGAAGATATAGAGTTCCCATATATCCATGGCCCCAACATGTGCACAGACTCCCCGTACTCCCTTCCCATCAAAATCCCACACCTTGAAATCAAGAAACCTACATTGACACCTCATTATTACCCAAAGTCCATAGTTTACATTAGGGTTTACTATTGGTGTTGTGCATCTTATGTGTTTGAACAAATGTATAATGACATACACCCACCATCACAGTACCATTAAGAGTAATTTTGCCACCCTAAAAATTCCTCTATGTTGTACCTGTATATCTGTCTTTCATTCCAATTTTTGGCAAATTCCATCATTTTGCTTTTCTAGAATTTATTATAGTTAGAATCATACAGCATGTATCCTTTGAGATTGGCTTATTTTACTTAATAATATGCATTTAAGTTTCATAGAGGTTTTATCATGGGTTGTTACTGTTTTTTTTATTAATTTTTTATACATATCTCCCCATTGCCCCCCCTCCCTCCCAGGCATACCCCAACCCCCCAGTGTCTATGTTCATTGGTTATGATTATATGCATAGATATAAGTCCTTTGATTGATCTCTTATCTACCTCACCTAACTTTAATCTTCCTGCTGTAATTTCACAGTCTGTTTGAAGCTTTACTGTCTCTGTATCTATCCTTTTGTTCATCAGTTTATAATGTTCTTTATTATCCCCCAATGAGTGCGATAAGCATTGAATAATAATCCATTGTCTGGATATACCACAATTTTTAATCCATTCATTTACTGAAATTCATCTTGGTTTCTTCCAAGTTTGGTCAATTATTAGTAAAGCTGCAATACACATTTGTGTGCAAGGTTTTGTGTGACATAAGTTTTCAACTCTTTGGGATAAATACCAAGGGGTACAGTTCAAGAGAGTATGGGGTTATATGGTGAGGAGATGATTAGCTTTGTACGAAACTGCTAAACTGTCTTTTAAAATGACTACTATTTTGCATTTCCAGGGACAATGAATAAGAGTTCCTATTGCTCGATATACGATATTTTTTCCATGTATAAGACACTCTTTTTTAAAAAAAAATCATTAGACTGAAAATTGAGGGGCATCTTATACACAGAAGTTAGTTGAGGAGGGAGCAGCAAGGGTACTTAGCTGCCCATACTTTATCAAAAAAGGTTTCTTCCAATCATGAGCCCTATTGTTAACTGACTGATGCTGATGCTGTAATTGGAATTGGAGAGTGTGCAGATGCAATAGGGGCCTGAGTGTTCTGAGTCCATAAAGATGTCAAAAAATAAAATGATAAATACTGGTAAGCAATTGTCTTACTCTGCAAAATTCAAACTGAATGTAATCAGCTATGCAAAAGAGCATGGAAATAGAGCTGCAGAGACACAATTTAGACCTCCTCCCACCGAATATTTGATCAGACAGTGGAGAAAACAAGAAGAACAACTCCTTAAGATGCCACAAAAGAAGGCTTTAAGAGTAAAATTGACAAAATGTTTAAATTATTGATTTCTTAAATTTGGGTTGAGAAAGTGGGGGGTGTCTTATACATGGTGGCGTCTTATACACGAAAAAACGTGGTGCTTGCTAGCATTGGTGTTAGTATTTTGAATTTTGGGCATGTGTCATACTTTTTAAAAGTAAGTTTCTTTGAGCAGCTCATGTGAGAATAACTTTTATTTTGATTTTATTATATACAATATTTAACTTTATATAATATGATACAACATATTATAAATATTATGCTTACTTGTGCATACAAAATGCATGTGTATTTATATACATTGGCTTGTGCAGTGTTTTCAAATCATAACATTTCATTTGAATAATTGGCCACATTAAAAAGACACACAAAGGTTATATTGTAATTTCAATAAAAAGAAAGTGTCTGGCCGAGACTGATTTGGCTCAGTGTATAGAGTGTCGGCCTGTGGCCTCAGGGGTCCCAGGTTTGATTCTGGTCAGGGGCATGTATCTTTGTTGTGGGTACATCTCCAGCAGGAGGCAGCTGATCAATGTTTCTCTCTCATAGATGTTTTTGGCTTTATATCTCTCTCCCTTACTCTCTGTAAAAAAAAAAATCAATAAAATATATTTAAAAAAAGCAAGTGCCTGATTAAATGTACATTTAAGACAGAGAAACTGGTAAATCTCAAGTATGGGATTGTATGAGTTTATATTTAGCAATAGGTAATATACAGTGAAAGTAGCTAATGAAGCAATCTCAAAAAGGGATATGATCTTAAGTTATAAAGCATGCCCTTTATTTACTGGCCCTTTTACATAGCTTATTCTCTTCAAGAGGGTACTTGAAAGATACTCCAAATTGTTAATTTGAATGAGGAGAAGTAAAGCAAATCCTCTTGGTATGTTTTTGGTTATTACTATCAATTTCTCATGGACCTCTTGGCTAAGTAGTGCGTCACTGATCCGTGTAGTAGAAATGAGAAAAAATTGTCATTTGGTCTATCAAATTTAAATATATATGTATATATATGTTTGTATGTATGTATATATATATATATATGTATGTATGTATACATACATATATATATGTGTGTGTGTGTATGTGTGTGTGTATGTGTGTCTGTATATATATATCAAAAACTCATTTCCAATGAAAGCCAGAGTGGGTCACACAGTTTTTATTCTTCAAACTTCTATAAATGATGTTTCTCTCCTTTTTTGCTCTTTTATAAACAGAAGGAAGGCAAAAAAAAATCACATTTTTAATACAACTATTATTTGTCTTCAATTTTAAAGTTATAATTTTAAATAAAAATTAACTCCCTAGTAAGAGGATATATATGAAAAGTGTAAAGAATAAAGGTAATAAACACAAGGACTAGTTACTTCTTTAGCTTGGAAAACAAAGGCATTTTTCATTGAGGCAGCAGCCAGAGATGGTGTCTCACACATGCTGCATCTAGCAAGATTAGTCCAATGTACACAATCTCTTTTGCTAAGGTGATAGAAGTCAACAAAGCCATTCAAGAGTATTTTTAAAAAGTTAAGGAATTTTCTCAACGATTACAAATGATATGCTCTCGTTAATGTATTTGCAACCTCCATCTCCTAAGCATAAAAAAAGACTTATAAAAGAATGTTTAGTTTTAGACTCAGGAAAATATACAAAATTTAAAAAAATCACATTCTTTACAAGGTGTGGTACTAACAATCATATCATTATTTTTTAATTTAATGCCAAATGATTTCATGTATAATATGGGTGCATGTATACATGTCAACCTATGAATCTTTCTATGACACACAGCCCTAAATATGTTTGTCTTACTTCATATATTGCCATACTATTTACATGTGATAATACATTTGATCCTTTGCTTATTTTCTTACCAATCAACATTATACTTATTCTTTTAAAATGTTTATTCCTATGAATAATATATGTCTGCTGAAGAAAATTAGGTAGCACTAATAAGCAAAGTAAAGAAAATAAACACCAGTAAGTTTCCTGAGATATTCACTATTAAAATATTGATGAATTTATTGTGTGATATAGAGATATGTTTGGGAAGCATAGAAATCTGGATTTTTAAACCTGCTCAACAGTTTATGATTTCTAGTACTCTTGATCAATTAACCAGACTAAGGCTAACATTTATCATCTGCACATAGGAAATGATAATCAGCATGTTGTTTTTTTGTGTGTGTGTGTATGTGTGTGTGTATGTGTGTATGTGTATTGGAGGGCAGAAAAGAGAAAATGTAGTTATTGTTATTAACTGTTATTATTATTATTACCTTTGTTATTATTTGTTTTCAATGTAACAATTTTTTATACCTATATACTGCCTTTTTTATAAAATACCATACTTTTAACATACTTTTAGGTAATTTGCCATTTTCCTCTAACTGTGTATCTTGAAAAAAATAAATTTTCACTAGAAATAGTTTAGCACCTTTTTTTTGAATGACTCTTTAGTAAATGCTTCATTGTATGAATGTTTTATCATTTAGCTTGCAAATACATTATTTTGAACATTTATTTCCAATATTTCATTTGTTAAATAATACTATAATAAACATCTTCATAGCCAATTATTTGTGCAAAATCTTAATTACCTTTATAAGTTTGTTTTATATATATATAGACATATTTTTATAATTTTGATAGATATTTCAAAATACCTCCTATTAAATATAAATATGCCAATTTATATTTTATACTACAGTTGTATAGTATGTCATAATCATGAGAATCAGATATTTGAAAGGTGATCTAGCCAGTTGGTAATATGGATAGAGTTAAAGAGCTTCTTCATTTTTTTATGAGTGTTATTCTCCTTGGAAAATCTTGACTGTAATATTTTGGATTTAAGATAACCTCTAAAAAGTTTTTCCTTATGCTAAAGGGGACAAATCAGTTGATATATTTTTAATATATTTTATTGATTTTTTTACAGAGAGGAAGGGAGAGAGATAGAAAGTCAGAAACATCGATGAGAGAGAGACATCGATCAGCCGCCTTCTGCACACCTCACAGTAGAGATGTGCCCACAAGCAAGGTATATGCCCCCAACCGGAATTGAACCTGAGACCTTTCAGTCCACTAGCCAACGCTCTATCCCCTGAGCCAAACCGGTCTCGGCAGTTGATATTTTTTTTAACATTTTATGTTCCAGTTTCTCCTGCACTCAATTTAGTATTTACTGATTTGTTTGAATCCAGTCTGTTTCTGTGGCTTAGTTATTCTAATACACTGAATATTGGCAATGCTCTCTAAATTTTAACATATTAGTTATTTCATGCTTAATAAAAAAATTACTTTTGCTTGGTCAAAAACAAAGAACTGAAGATATTATAAACTTATGCTCATATCTCCCTCTGAATAGATTTGGTTCTTAGTTTGAATTTTCCTAAGAAGGTTGTATTTGAAACATTCTTTCAAATTCATCATAAAGGCTGGGCAGATTTGACCAAGCTATTAAGTGACTTCTGTCAGATGTATCATGTCATGCATTTGTTCTTTGGCTAAAATATAATTCAGAGAATGTAGATGAATCTTCACATTATAGTTAGAAAATTAACTCAAACCTTGTATTGGTTATCCTATATACTAAAAGGCTGATATGCAAATTACTGAACGGCAGAGCAACCTGTTGCTATGATGCGCACTGACCACAAGGGCAGATGCTCAGTGCAGGAGCTTCCCCCCAGTGGTCAGTGCACTTCCACAGGGGAGGTCCACTCAGCCATAAGCTGTGCTCATGGCTGGCAAGTGCAAGCGGTTGTGGAGGGAGCCTTTCTCCCTCTACAGACATCCCTGGAGGGGTCCCAACTGCGAAAGAGTGTAGGCTCGGCTGAGGGACCACTCCCCAGTGCACAAATGTCATGCACTGGGCCTCTGGTATATTCATAAAAGTAATAGGCATGCAGGGAAAGAAAATGAAATAGTAATTTCCCTACCACTGGTTTCAAATGCTGAAGAATTAAACCAATAGAGACAAAAATTACAAATTTGTAGGCATTAAGAGAGCCAATTCAATTTTTGTACATTGTCACTGTTGCTTCAATAATCTTATTTTTAAAATAAAATATATCATTATTTAGTCAACCTACACCTAAAGTGTTTTGCACATCATCTCTTATTTGGCTATTATCATTTCTATGCTCCAGATTATATCCCTTCCTGACTTCTCATAGACTGTAAAGGAGAATAAATATTATCTGTATTTAATCTTTACTTTTCCCTTATCTGCTATCCTTTTTACAATCATTCAAACATATGCAAATATATCTATTATCTAAAAGAGGAGAAAAAACACACATATCTTCCAAAGTTTAACAATACTGATGATTGTAGATATTATGATCATTACTATATTATCCTTGAGGACATTAAGATTCAACGATAGTGAGGGTCTCTTCCAAGGAGTACTGACATTGAAACTTTAGGCTGCAGAATTTCAAAGAAGATATTTTTTGAATCATCCAGTATCTCAAATGTCATAATGCCCCTCTCAAATATAGGCAATACTATTAGCTATATGGAATATGGTATATTAATATACTAAGGAGCTGATGTTTCTAAGATAGTACTGATATTTTCCCAACATTTTGACCTTTGCTTAAAGGATCTATGCCATCCTGTTACTACCTAGTTCAGTGAGTCATATTCTTTCTGTAATTTAAGTACATTTCTTAACTAACTCTCCTTGTGAAAGATTGGTGGAGAATTGCACCAGCTGCAATATATTGTGTTTGATTTTTGTAAATTAGCATGAAGACTGACATTCTTAGAAAATGGATGGTTGGTGAAATTTACATAATTTCAGTCATATTAACAATTTCCAGTTATTTAAATATAATTTGTTTCTTTCTGCTATAATATCATGCTATTTTTTAAGAAATGAAGATAACAGCTGAGGCCTAATTCATTTAAATTCTATTATACAGTCAGTGAACAATATATCACTCCCATAAAAAATCCTTTAAGGATGAGTCATCTATGCTAATATAACTTATTAATATAGTCACATTTTACAGACCTCTAGAAATTACTTCACATACTTTTTTTCATAGTAAGTTAACTAGCTTTCTAAATCATCCAGATACTTGCATTGTTTTGATTTAGGCTCTGGTACATTCTTGTAAACATAAAATAGAAAAAGACATTTCCACATATCTCCTAGTTTTAGAATTCTCACAAAATTTATTTTGTACTAGTAATGTCATCAACATCTGGGCTTTAAGTTATCCAGATATGTCCTGATTCTTACTATTTTTCCTTCAATTTTGGTGGAAAAGTTGTTTCTTTGATCTAAAGTGGATAATTTCACCTGTATTCCACATATTCCCTCCTTCATTTCAGGGACGTTGATTCATCAGTTATTCACCTTTCACAATTGAATCTTCAAACACTACTTGTATTATTTCTTTCAACATATATCCCAAGTCTTCTCAGATAAACTAGTAAATACCTTCAAATCTCTGCCAATCTGATGTCTCTTTCTAAATATTTTCTCATTTTCTGATTTTTTTCCCCCATGACATCTAGCCTGTTCCTTTCTACGCATCCCCCTTTTTTTCTCTGCATAATGGTTTTACTTCTTAAAGTGTCATGTCAAATTTAGTGTGGAACAGATAAATAAGCAATCTAGACATGGGATGATGATGGCTTTGAGTAGGTCATTAGCAACAGAGATAGAAGAGTTAGACTTGGGATATATTTGAGAAATAGAATCAATAGAAATTGGTTAGAGATTTTATGATAAATAGGTTGGTAATGTGTAAGAAATACAGGTTGTCCCCCAAAATGTATATACTTTGAGTGTTTATAAAGTCATTTTTATTAATATACAGTTAATTTTAAAAATTTAAAAGAATCTACACAAATGAATAACATTTTTTGTCAATGCCTGTTCAAACTGATGACCATTCTGGTTCAGGTACTTGTAATAATGTGAATCAATGGAATCTCAAACATCAAGAATCATTTCCCTTGGTATTTGTGTGCCCTCAATTCATCAACTGATGCCAGTTTTGTATTGTAAACTTTATATTTTATGTATCCCCATAAAAGTCTAGTGCAGTAGTTGGCAAACCGTGGCTTGCAAGCCTCAGTTTGCTGCTCTGTTGACTAATGAGTTTGCTAACCACTTGTCTAGTGGATGAACTTTAGGATAAATTTTGATTGTTCAATTCTTAGTTTCACCTATTATTTTAAATCAGTTAAACTTGAAAAAGAGTGAATATTAAGTGGGTTATCAGCTGTTAAAATGTGTATTCATTTTTAGGGACACCCTATATATCTAGATGGACTTCCAGTGTATTAGGTGGATGAAAGTGACATTTATTTAGAAAGGTAAGTTTCAGGAGGATATGTTGGTAGTATAATACTAAGATTCACCTTCAGTCATTATGATTTGGAGATATTTAAAAAAATTCTGAGTTACTTTCTGAATCTCAGAAAAAAAAGCAGTTATAAACATACAACTGGGAGATATTAGAGTTTATATGGTTTTTAAAAGCTTGAAAATAGAATAGCTTTCTAAGGCAGAACATCCTGAGTAAGAACAGAATTGGGCCTGATATTGACCATGAGAATTGCTCCATTTATACTTAATTTTTTCATGAAATATTTACTTGTCAGTTTTACAGTTACTTTATCTGAGAGAAATAAATAAAAACCCTTATTTGGAAATGTCAGTGCTATATTCATGCAATTGATGTGTTGGACTAAATATATTTAAGGAATTCTCTGGCTCTTCCATTTCTAGCACATACCACATTTAATATCTTACTCAGTTCTGACAACTTTTCTTTCAGATATTTGTTTCAACTGCTATAACCATTGTTCCAACTATGACCTATTCTCTATGTAGATAGCACAGAGTGACTTTTAACACAGAAGCCAAATCAAGTTACTCCCCATACAAAGCTCTCAAATGATACTATCACACTTACACAAAAATTCAGATCCATCATGAAAGCCTGAAAGATCATAAAAATGTCTCTATAATCATCTCCTGTGCTTTTCTTTATCACTCATTGTACTGCAACTATACTATACGACTTATATTTACCCAACCCTGTTGTTGCCTCTGGACATCCATAATTACAGTTTCCTCTGCCTATAAAGTTCATTCCCAACATACACCCAAAGTTTTCTTTTTATTCCAGTATTGACTCAAATCTCAACTTCTTAGACAGAACTTTCCTATTTATTCTTGCTGATAGCACTTGTTGCCCTGGTACTACATGTACCTTTACTAAGTATTTGAGGTTTTGAAAAAATTTACAAAGACTATTTTATTTAGATAAGCTTTACATTCACAGCATTACTGAGCATAATGTACAGTGATTTCCCCCATAATTTCTGCTTTTCAGATGTATAGCCTTCCCCATTACTAACATTCCCAACCAGAGAAGTACATTTGTTGCAATTGATTAACCTACATTAACATATCATAATCACCTGAACATCATAGTTTGTACATTAGGGTTAACTCTTGATGTTGTTCAGTCTGTGGTTTTCATAAATTAAATATATAATGTCATTTATCCATGATGATGACATCACACAGAGTATTTTCACTGTCCTGCTGATTTATCACCCTCCTCCCCCCATACCTTTGGCTCCACTCATCTTTTTATACCTCCATCATTTTGCCTTTTCCGCAGATATCATATAGTTGGAATCATATACTATGTAGCCTTTTCAGACTGGGTTCTTTCACTTAGTAATATATATTTAAATTTTATCGATATTTTTTTCATGGCTTAACAGTTAATTTCTTTTTAGTGTTGAGTAATAGTCCATTACTTAGATTTCCCACAGTTTTTCCATTTACCTATTGAAGAACAACTTGGTTGCTTTAATAATTATGAATCAAAATACTAAATCATATATGTACAGTTTTTGTGGGGATATAAGTTTTCAATTCTTTTGAGTAAATACCAAGGAGTGTAATCACTGGACTGTGTGCTAACTTCCGTTTTGTAAGAAACTGCCAAATTGTCTTCCAAGTGACAGAATCATTCTGCATTCCCATCAATAATGAATGAGAGATTATGTTATTCCACATCACACAAACATTTTGTATGGTCAGGGTTCCAGATTTGAGTCATTTTAATAGCTTTGCAATAGTATTTCATTGTTGTTTTAATTTGCATTTACCTAATGACATATGATGAGGAGTATTTTTTATATGCTTTTTTTGCCATATGTATATCTTCTTTAGTGAGGTTCTGCTGAGGGTTTTGGCTCATTTTTTAATTAAGTTGTGTTTTTATTTTTTATTGCTGAACTTTAAAAGTCTTTGTATATTTTGAATAATTATCAGATAGACTTTTGTAAATATTTTCTCTTAATTTGTGGCTGTCATTTCATTTTCTAGCTTCTCTTTCTCTTGGTAGAAGTGTTTTACTTTTAATAAAACCCCCTTAATCTATTTTTTGTTTCATGGATTGTCATCTAGTTTTTCTCCTATGTTATCCTCTAGATCTTTATATTTTTACATTTTACATTTAGATCTATGATACATTTTTAATTCATTTATGTGAAAGTTGTAAGGTATTAGCTAGATTAATTATATTTTTTACTAGAGGTTCAGTGCACAAAATTCATCCTCAAGGGTTGGAGAGGCCTTCAACCTACCCTGCACCCTCTCCAATCTGAGACCCCTTGGGGGATGTCCAATTTCCAGCAGTTGGACATCCCTCTCACAATCCAGGACCACTGGCTCTTAACCACTCACCTGACTACCTGCCTAATTTCCCTAACTGCTCCCCTGCCTGCCTGATTGCCCCTAACTGGATCTGCCTATTTGCCTGGCTGTCCATAACAGCTTTCTCCTGCCAGCCTGGTTGCCCCCAATGTGCATACAGCTGGAGTCCCTCAGCCCAGCCTGTGCCCTCTCATATTTCGGGAGTCTCAGGAGATGTCCTTGGGGGAGCAGGCCTAAGCCAGCAGTCAGACATCCTTAGCACTGCTACAGAGGTGGGAAAGGCTCACACCACCACTGCTGCACTTGCCAGCTGTGAGTCCAGTTCAGGGTTTCTGGCTGAGTGGCACTGCACCTGTGGGAGCACACTGGCCACTAGGGGAAGTTCCTGCATTGAACATCTGCCCCCTGGTACTCAGTGTGCCTCATAGTAACTATTTCACCATTGGGTCAATTTTCATATTACCTTTTATTATATAGGATTTTTGCATGTGGATGTTCAGTTTCTTTAGCACCATCTGTTGCAAATACCATCTATATCTTTGCTCCTTTGTCAAAATCAGTAGACTACATTTACATGGACCTATTCCTAAAATCTATAGTCTGTTCTATTGACCCATTTGTTTATTCTTTTGCTAATACTACAATATTTGTACTGTAGGTTTATAACAAGTCTTAATGTCAGAGTGTCATTCCTCAATATTTATTCTCTTTCAACATTATATTGGCTATTCTGATCCCCCGACCCTTCATATAAATACTAGCATCAGATTGTGATGTTTACAAAATAAATTGCTATCGTTTTTAGTAGAATTGCATTTAATTTAGAGAATGAAGTGGGAAGAACTGGCAATTTAATAATATTGAGTCTTCCTATTCATGAAAGTAGAATATATCTCCATTTATGTAGTTCTTTGATTTTGTTAATTCTCACATGAATATTGCATACATATCTTGTTGTATTTATACCTAAGTTTTTATTTGTTTACATGCTAATGTAAATGGTATTGTGTTTTTAATTTAAAATTTTTCATTATTGGTATATAGGAAAGCAATTGACATATGTACATTTGCTTTTCATCCTGAAACCTTGCTATAATCACTTATGAGTTCAATGAATTATTTTTGTTGGCTCTTTCAGATTTTCTACAGAGATGGCCATGTCAATTGTGAATGAAGATAGTTTTATATTTTCCTTCCCTGTTTTTATACTTTTTATTTCCATTTAATAATTGCATTAGCTAGTACTTCTGGTGTTTTATTGAAAAGTCATGATGAGAAAAGAACATGCTTGCCTTTGTTTCTGATCTTAGAAACAAGTTTATGAACTTCTCAACAAGTTTCTCACTATAAAATATGATGTTAGCCATAATATTTTTATAGATATTCTTTATCAAGTAGAAGAAATTTGCCCTTTATTCCTAGTCCACTGAAATTCTGTATATTTAATGTTGTTTGGGTTTTATTATGCTTTTTCTATATCTATTTATATAATTATGTAATTTTTCTTCTTCAGCTTTTTCACGTGATGGACCCAGAGTAAATCCCACCTGGTCATGGTGTACCATTATTTTTTTTACAACATTTAATTTGACTTGCTAATATTGTGTTATTTTTGCATATAAACACATTATATACATTAATCTAGGGTTTTCTTTGGTTATCTTGATCTAGCTTTGGTATTGGGGTAATGCTGACTTCATACAATGAGTTAGAAAATTTCCCATTTGCTTTTATCCTCTAAAACAAATTACAGAGAATCAATAACATTACTAGGCTTTTCATTTCTTCTATAACTCTTTATTAACTGACTCAATATTTACATGTTTATTTATTATCTCTCTTTTTTTTCCTCAGGGATGTGTTTCATGAGATGAGAATTATCTATTTTAGTTGTTTTAACTTTAGTTCCAGTATAATATCTGACACACTGTAGACATTCAAATATTTGTAGAAAATAAATAAAATGGGGTATATAATAAGTGCATTTATGAATTTAAAAATTAATGCCATTTATTTACTTAGTCAATAAGTATTCATCATTTACCTATGCCATTTTAACGAGATACAAGATAGAAAGTTTTCAACTGCCTTAAAATCAGAGTGTCAAAATCAATTTAAAGGTTCATTATTGATTAGTAACCTTGTGATTGTACAATACTCCATGGTATTTCAGAACTTTAGCATATCACCCTAAATGGATTTATCTTCAAATGTTAACAGGTGAACTTATAGAAATGTTTTTTTCTCTTTGTCATGGATGTGTCTATATTGTAGACAAACTTAAAATATTTACTATATTTATTAGCCTGTACATTCTTTTGCATTAATAAGAAATTTCCATGACTGGGTTTTGCTTCATTGGATAATTCAGATGCTTATTAAAATATAGTAAAGATTTTGCTGAATCCACTCAATACTACTCATGATTTAATGAACATTAATGAGCTTTGTGATCGTCCTGTGGAACAAAAGTCATATCTCATTAGGTGGACTCCCAAAATGCCTAAAGGTGAGCTAACACAGCTTTAGATAGAGAAGGTAATTTCATACTTAATTGGTACCTTACTTGCCACACCAGAGATACATATCCAGAACTACAGCTTGAAATGGCATACATGTTGTTTGCTGTGACAAGTCAATAAGATGGTAGATTTCACAGAGAGCTTCTGTGAGTAGTTTAAGGCCCTTCTCTATTATGTTAATAACTTGTCATGTTATGACTTGATTCACATAAAATAGAGTGTAAGAAAGAGAGTCAAATAAGTCTTAACTTGAGTTGACATTTATTTGTTCTATCTTTTGTATAGAATATGGCATTGGAAGTACCTACATGTACTGATATATATTCAGATGCACATTTCAAAGGCATTGTTTGTTTTCAATAACTGACTTAACATGCGGCAGAAAATTTACATATAATATTTTTCTTTCTGATAAAAACTCTGAAAGTGGGAACTATTATTTTTCACTTTATAGATGAGAAAGCTGATGTATGAAGTTACTTGCTAGAGCTGTCATAATAAGATACCACAAGCTGGGTGGCTTAAGCAACAGGAATTTATTTTCTCTAGTATTAAAAGTTGGATGTATGAAAGCAAGGTGGGAACAGATTGTTTGCTCCTGAAGCCTCTTTCCTTGGCTTGCAGAAGTCTGCTTTTTTGCTATGTCCCCCTATGACCTTCCTACTGTGTATGTGCATTCTTAGTATGCCTTCCTCTTCTTATATATAGGAAAACAGTCATACTACATTAGGACCCCATACTTATGTCTTCATGTAACTTCAATTACCTCTTCAAAAAACTTATCTTCAACTGCAATCATGGTACTGGAGTTTAATCCACAAATTCTGAATGCTAGAAAGTCAGTTTAGTCTATAATATTTGCTAAATATCACATTGGTAATAAGTGACGGGTCAATGAATTGAATTCAGCTTTCTCTAACTACAAAGTCCAGGATCCTATTCTGTATATTCTGCTATGTAAATATGCATAGAATTCAGAATAATGGGTATTACTCTAAAAATGTTATATATTTGCAGGGTCAAAATGCAGTTTGTTGTGTCATTATAATAAATAGAAAATTTAACTTATCTAATGGTTAAGTTCTCATTTATTTATTTTTAAAATATATTTTAATTTATTTTAGAGAGGAAGGGAGAAGGAAGAGAGAGATAGAAACATCAGTATTGAGAGGGAATATTAACTAGTTGCCTCCTGCATGCCCCAAACCGGGGATCAAGCCCACGACCCAGGCATAGACCTGAATAGAAGCTGGGACCCTTCAATCTACAGGCCAACACTCTATCCATTGAGCTAAACCAGATAGGGCTGAGTTATTTTTAAAAAGCTTTATTGTATATAATATAGAAAAAATTCAATCAGAAATATCTTAATCAATTCTAGTTATTAACTATACATGCATATAGAACATTCATCTTTAGTAAACTTTTTGAAATTCTTTTATTTAGATTTGTTTATGTAATATTGTTCCAAATATACACTTTCAAACATAGCACTCTAGTTGTTATTATCACTTGGCATAACTAAGAAGTAGAAAGTTTGGAGTAAAATTCATTTTATTATCAATGTTTAATGCTGTATGACTCATAAGAATATATATAGAAAAGAGAATGTTTTTCAGAATTTATTTTTCCCCCCAGAATTTCAAATATTTTTTTTTAGAATTGTGTTACTGTCTTAGAGCATGCTCTGGTGCATCTCACCTGATTAAAGTAGGAAGACAAAATTTTGGAACTTTGCTTTCTAGACCCAGGCTGCATAGCATGTTTTGCATTCCTGCTAACATTCGGCATACACTAAATTAATAGTGCACATCTGTGAAGTTTTTTATAGAGGTCAAATGGTTTTGAATTTAATCATGATTCGCCTAATATAAGGCTATGCCTATAGAATGTCTCTGAAAACTGAAAAATTCTTATACTTTTTACTGTAACATTGTACTTAAGATGGGCCTTTGATGATTACCACTTTGTTTTCAGCAAACTACCTAGCCTCTGTAAGCCCCAAATTATGCAAATAATGGGGAAAATATCTATCAATCTGATATGACGTGATAATTAAATTAAATAAGTATGTATTTGTATATCACCCAGCATGGTTCCTGAGCACAGTAAATGCCTGTCTTTGTCAATGGTAAACTGACATAGTCATTGTAACAATTTATAATTTTCATTTCAATTGTGTAGTGATTTACTTAAGGTCTGCCTTCCCTTCTAAGGGTAAATTCCATGGAATTACAGGCTGTTGTTTTGTAAAATCTTTGCATAGCTAACTCTTAATGTAATACTTGACCTATGGAAACCCTAATGAATGATTGTTGAATAAATGAGCTAATTAATAAATTGAGTTTTATGATTTGCATAATAACTTCAGTTATATCTGTGAAACTCCACGTTGAATGCCATAGGGGAGAAAAACACCAGACTGGATGAATATCTCACTACTCACTAATAGTTTCTATTGCTTATCAACAGATTGAAAACACTATAGGATAAATGAATGGATGATATTCAGCTTTAAGAACACTTATGTTGATTTATTACCCTTGTTATATTTCTTATTGTTAGTTTCAACTCAAGGAGAGAGAAACTACAATTGAATGATTCTTGTGCTTGCCCTCACTGGGTAGCTCAGTTGGTTAGCACATCCTCCTGATACACCAAGTTTATGGGTTTGATGTTCAATCAGGATCGGGCTTAATCCCCAGTGTGGAGTGTGTAGGAGGCAGCCAATCAATGATTCTCTCTTATTATTGATGTTTCAGTCTCTCTCCCTTCCTCTCTGAAATTAATAAATATATACTTAAAATATATAAGTAAACAAAATAATATATATGCAGATGCCAATTACCATGGAGAAAATATATTAATTGAAGAGGTCAAAAACATTTGAACTGAGAAAATACAAGACAGAGTAGCTCCTTTTGAGCAAAATCTTGGGGATCTGAGGGATTATGTTGAAGAATATCTGAAGGAGGACCAGTCTAGGCAGAGGGAATAGCTATACCCAGTCAAAGAGAAATAGCAAGGAGGACAGAGAGGCTAGAGCAAAGGAAAGAGGAGGAGTAAAAGTAGAAAAAGTGAGGTCATGCAATCAGAGAGATTAAATGTTATGGGAAATTATTTTTAGCTTTTTGAAAACATTGAATATTGTAATCGAATTCTATGAGCTAACAAATATTGGCTTATGATTATATTGTGATCTCTTCGGGGTATTTCCTATTCCCAGCTGTATTCCCAATGCATGTCATTGCATCTGCATAAAGTAGATGATCTACAAAACCTTGTTAAATAAAGGATCCATCACTTGAACCCTGGTTATGAAATTTTTATAGTCCAGACAAAATATCTAATTTTTAAAACTTATTATCTAAAATACCAAAAATTTTATTTGATTAATAAGTTTGTTTGGTGCATTATAATGGTAATGTCTTTATCATTTTTAGGAAATGCCTCAAGGATAGTAGGGATAGAGCTATAGGGCACAAATTTTCAGGTAGCACCTCATAGAAAGAGAGTGAGAGTGGGGGAAAAAGCAGAACAGTAAAAGAGGAAGAAAGGGGGAGGAGAAAGGATTTTGTTAATTTGAGGCTACATATTTGTGTGTGTGTGTGTGTGAGATTTAAAGTCACAATCTGTTTTTGTTCATCTTCAGTTAGATTTTGAAAATTATGCAACTACAATCCAATTTGTTTGAGAGCCTCAAATATTGCTCTTTGTCCATTACTAGAAGTATATCCAATGTCAATCACAACTAAAGAATAAAAGATGGTCATCTATGTATGCCTATTTACTTGGTAAGTTGAAAAGATTAGTATGATATGTGGGTAAATATCATTTGGTTAATATACGGACATATCTGGGAATCAATAGGAATTACTAAGCACTTTACCCTTAAACAACATGGGTTTAAACTGAAGAGGTCCACTTATATATACATAGATTTTTGTTTTTAGTAAATACTTGTACTCTTTTTAATCAGAGGTGGAATGTTTATGAATCCCCAGGACCAATTGTATACATTGTATATAGGGAACTCGAATATCTGTGGATTTTGGTATGCATGGCATTCTTAGAACCAATCTCCATATATACTGAAGGACAGACATGTTTTGTGGGAAAATTATACTTACATTGCATTTCTCAAGGGTCAACTTTCTATTCATTTAAAAATAGAATAAATTATTGACCAAGTTTAACTCAACTTTTATTAGATGTTAAGTTATACAATAATTTGCAAAACTTTTCCTAAGAATTGAAATAATTTTAAGAATATTAGGAGAATAGTACAGTTGTTTCAGAAGTTCTTTGTATTTTATAGATTGCCTTAGATAGTAAATTAACATTTCTTTTGCCACATGTTAGCATTTGAACAAAATAGAAAATAAATGTATTTACTTATTAAACAACTGTATAGATTTACGTATTATAACATTGTTATTTAAATATACACTAAGTGGCCAGATTATTATGACTTCTGAACACATAATAATCTGGCCACTCAGTGTATGTGTGTATATATATATATATATTAGAGACCTGGTGCATGAATTTGTACATCAGTGGGGTCCGTCAAGCCTGACCAGAGGGTGGGGACATGGGTGGTTGTCTGGCCTGCCTGCTGGTTTAACTCCTGGTTGAAGGGACAATTTGCATATCAGCCTTTTATTACATAGGATATACACTGAGTGGCCAGATTATTATGTGTTCAGAGAGCATAATAATCTGGCCACTCAGTGTATATCTGCATATAAACTTTATAATTAAAAATATATAATTTACTTAGGATTATATTTTCATCTCTGAACTCTAAGTGCTATAAAATTAGGAGATTCCTATATTAATTATTCTTTTTTAAAAATAAATCTTTATTGTTCAGATTACTACAATTGTTCCTTTTTTTTTTTTTCTTCTCATAGCTCCCCTCCACCTGGCTCCAACCCTGACCTCTGCCCTTGCCTCCCCCACATTGTCCTCAATAAGTGTATGATTTTTGTCCAGTTTCTCCCTGCAATCCCCCACCTCTTTTCCCCTGAGAATTATTAGTCCACTCCCTTTCTATGCCCCTAATTCTATTATATTCACCAGTTTATTCTGTTCATCAGATTTTCAATTCACTTGATTTTTAGATTCACTTGTTGATAGATATGTATTTGTTGTTCATGATTTTTACCTTTACTGTTTTCTTCTTCTTCCTCTTCTTAAAGAATACTTCTCAGCATTTCATATAATACTAGTTTGGTGATGATGAACTCCTTTAGTTTTGTCTTATCTGTCAAGCTCTTTATCTGACCTTCAATTCTGAATGATAGCTTTGCTGGGTAGAGTAATCTTGGTTGTAGGTTCTTGCTATTCATCACTTTGAATATTTCTTGCCACTCCCATCTGACCTGCATAGTTTCTGTTGAGAAATAAGCTGATAATCAAATGGGTGCTCCCTTGTAGGTAATGAACTGTTTTTCTTTTGCTGCTTTTAATATTCTCTCTTTGTCTTTTGCTCTTGGTATTTTAATTATGATGTGTCTTGGTGTGGTCCTCTTTGGATTCCTTTTGTTTGGGATTCTGTGAACTTCCTGGACTTCTAAGTCTATTTCTTTTACCAGATGGGGGAAGTTTTCAGTCATTATTTTTCCAAATAGATTTTCAGTATCTTGTTCTCTCTCTTCTTTTGACACTCCCATAATTCTGCTGTTGGTATGCTTAAAGTTGTCCCAGAGGCTTTTTACACTATCTTCACATTTTTGGATTTTTTTTTCTTTTTGCTTTTTCAGTTGAGTGTTTTTTGCTTCTTTGTATTTCAAATATTTGACTTGATTCTTGTGTGCCTCTAGTCTGCTGTTAGGTTTCTGTATAATATTTTTTATTTCAGTCAGTATATGTTTAATTTCTAGTTGGTCCTTTTTCATCTCCTCTTGAGTCTCACTAAATTTATCCATTTATTCTAGGAAAGTCTTAAAAAAACCTTACAACTGTGGTTTTTGAACTCTATATACAGTCAATTGTTTTCCTCCATTTCTTTCGTTTGTGATCTGTTCCTTTGTCTCTGTATATTTCGCTGCTTCCCTGAGTTGGTAGAGTAGCTTTGTGTGCTAGGTGTCCTATATGGCCCAATAATTCTGCCTCCCCAGTTACTTGAGGTGGACACTTTTGGTGCACCCCTTTGTGGACTGTGTGTACAGTCTTATTGTAGTTAATTCTTGATTGTTGTTGATATCACTGGGGGGAATTTACCTCCAAGCCAATTAGTTGTGAGGATCAGCTGTGTCTGCACCCAGAGAACTTCTGTGCTGGACTCAGCCTTAAAACTTGCAAGATTGCAACAACCTCTGTGCTGGCTTGGATGTGGTAGAGTTTCAGGTTTGAGCAGACAGCCTTGGCTTTCCATCAACCCTGCCCTACACAGCAGTCTCTGGGTCTCAGTTCATCTGGGTAATCACTGCAGCCCTCTCTGTGCACACACATGCACACCTCCAGACCTCTGCCTTTCCAGCTCCCCTGAGTTTCCATGCAGTCTAGGGACCCATATGAGTCTAGGTCTCCAGGGTCTCACCCGAAACAGGTTCAGTGCAGTTAGACCTGGATTGCAGTGCTGTTGGCAGATTCTGTTTTTCTCCCACTAGAGAAAGCCAAGGACACAATCAGCAGTCAGCTCTGTGTGTGTGCTTTCATGTGCACTTGCGCACACCACCAGACCTCTGTCTTTCACAACTCTCTGAAATTTCCCTGCACTCCTCTCTTTTCACAATCATCCAGACTCTCCCATTTGAGTCTCATCTGGAACTGAGGATCAGTGCAGTCAGAAGTGGGGCTTAGTCTAGTCAGGATTTTCTGTATCCCTCCCTCTAGAGCAGTGGTTCTCAACCTTCTTAAGGCCGTGACCCTTGCATACATTTCCTCATGTGGTAGTGACCCCCAACCATGAAATTTTCCCACTGTTATGCATCGTGATGTAAATATCTGCATTTTCTGATGGTCTTAGGTGACCCCGTGAAAGGGTCATTTGACTCCCAAAGGGGTCGCGACCCACAGGTTGAGAACCCCTGCTCTAGAGTAAGTGAGCAGATGCTCTGCCGCCCATCCTCTTTACAAGCGTGTCTCCAGAGGAGCCCTTTATAACTCCTCTGAGTCTTTGTGAGTCCCTCTCTTTACTTCTAGTTGTAAAATTTTTACTCAGCCAACTTTCCTGTGGTTCTGGATGTTGTCTGCTCTGTCTTTTAGTTGTAATTTTGAAATTATTGTGTGAGGCAGCAGTTTAGGTGTTCACCTATGCCACCATCTTGGTTTCTCCCTCTATATTAATTATTCTTATTCTTAAATATTAAAATAATTATTGTAGCAATATTCTCTTAAGGATGAAAGTTGGAACTACCCCCTGGTACACTTAAATTAAGTCTTTTGCATTTTTGCAAATTAGTCCCCTTTGTAAATGAATATTTTTATGTTAGAAATAACTCCATTAGGTAAAAATATCATAAATGTGGTTACACTTTTTGTGTTCCAACTATAAGGGTATTCTATGTACAAACAATGGTTCCATTAAAAACTGACTCTGCTGACTTTGCCACATATAAGTTAGGGAATAGCAAGGAGGATAACATCAATAGTAGATTGATAGTTACTAACACATTCTAAATATGGAATGAGCCAAACTATGAAAGCCATCAATGTTTTCATGAAAAAAAAAATTGTGTTTTTCTTTACCAAAGTACTACCAACAATCCAAGCTGACATGAATAGTCTCTACTTTGAGACCTACTGTATGCTGAATATCTATCTATCACCTATCTATCTATCTAAGCCTAAGGGACCGACTGTCCGAATGGCTGATTGACTGGTCATTATGATATGCACTGACCACCAGGGGGGCTGACCCTCAATGCAGGAGCTGCCCCTAGTGGTCAGTGCACTCCCACAGCAGAAGTGCTATTCAGCTGACCTACAGGTGCCAGACACTGAGCTCATGGCTGGCAAGCACAGCTACAGCTGCTCAAGTCTCTCCTGCCTCCACAGCAGTGCTACTAAGCTGCAGTGCAGGCACAACAGGGCTGGGATGAGCGGGAGCTGCACAGCACCCCACCTGGGCTAGGGCTCTTCCTTGACCCCCTGCCACTCTAATGCACTACTACATCCCCCAAAGGGGCCCTGGAGTGCAAGAGGGCCTAGGCCAGGCTTAGGGACCCTGCCAATATTTCTATAAAACACCTTTAACATTTTACTACAACTCATTCTGCTTGAGCACAGGAAGTGCATATTACACTTTTGGTATCTCACAAAATCCAGGGCAATCCCTTGCACACAGTATACACCTCAAGTTATGTTTGTTCCATTAATAAATTCATAGGCACAGATCACTCTGTGGTGGTAGTCAGAGGGAAAGAGGGGTGGGAGTAGGTGGAAGTGGGCAAAGGAGATATAAGTGGGGAGAGAAAGAAACTTTGTTTCGGGAGATGAGTATACAATGCAGTATGCAGATGATGTGTTGTGTTTTACACTTGAAACCTCCTAGATGATTTTGTGAACCAATGTCACTAAAAAAAGTCAGTCTAAAAACACATGCAAATAAGTCACTTGCTCTGTTTCAACTTCTAAATCCTACTTGGAAGTACAAGTATCTAGTTATGCATTGTCAAGACTTTTTTTTCAATTTTCACCCAAGTTTATATCATTTTTGCATTGACTTCAGATAGCGTGGAAGGAAAGAAGGAAGGGAGAGAGAAAGAGACATCAACAGGAGAGAGATATATCTGCATGCACTCCAATCAGGGTTCAGGTTTGAAATAGTAACTGAGATACATGCTCTTGGCTGGGAATTGAACACTTGACCCTTCGATCTATGGGCCAATGGTCTAACCACTTAGCAAAATTGGCTAGGGCAGTGACATTGTATTTTTAGTTACAAGTTGTGATTCAGTTTATACTTCCAGGGAATGCATATATATTTATCTGCATTCAACATATACATATATACACAAAGGCTCATACACAATATGGTATTTTTCACCTTGAAATTAATCATTAAATAAGTTGAAGTTCTCATATCAATTTTGCTTTAATCAGTATGTAAGTATTTGCACAGAACAAAATTTTTCACTCCTTTTATGGGATATGCATGTCAGATAAATTCACATAAATCTTATATCCCTAATGGTTGTGACATTACTAAGATAGACTGCTGGTTATGCACATTTCCAAAGCTATAATTTCATTCAGTTGCCTTCCTCTCAAGAAAGCATATGAGTCAGCCTCACATTAAAACAATGACCTCTTACATGTTCTAATAAAATATATTACATACATTGAATTTTTAAACTAAATTACTCAAAAGTTAGTTCTCTAAACTATGATTAATTACAAATTACTTGTGTTACTTTCTGTAATGAATCTCATTGTAAGAGTGATCCTGCCTCTAGCCTGGTTCCCATCTTGACTCTGCCATCTACTAGCAATATAGCATTCCAGTGCTCAGTGTTCTTATCTGTAAAAATGGGAAAATACTATTAATGACTTGAGTGGGTATCTGTTTCATAGTAATCCTATATAATAAAAGCCTAATATGCAAATCCCAAATGGTGAAATGACTGTGGAATGACAGGCCACTATGATGCACACTGACAACCAGGAGGTAGATGCTCTATGCAGGAGCTGCCCACAAGCCCCAGGCTAGCCAACACAGGTGCCAGAGTCTCCTCCCCCACCCCCATCCCCTGATCATCCTGCCAGTCACCCAACAGATTGGCCCTGATTGCTGGCTAGGCCTAGGGACCCTGTTGGTGCATGAATTTTGTGCATTGGGCCTCTAGTTATGTAGAAAGTGTTAGTTGTATCATTTAAGGATCAGTTAAAATTGGTATATTTATTTTAAAAAGAAGCATAGTTAATACAGAAGAATAAGTGCTTAAAAACATCTTCGGATGATTGGGGGAGTATGCTAAAGTCTAGGCTACAGAAATAATCTCATCTCGAAACTATAACTCAAACTAATGAATGTATCAGGGTTGCTACTTACACTGCACAACCAGAAGTTGTGAGGTCAGAGAGCCACCACTGTCTCACATGAGTCACAAGAACAAAAGGCTATAGCTTACTTGAAAGGTCTGAAGAGTGCCACTATCATCATGTCTCTTCAATTCCCATGAAGTGAATCACAGTTCACAGGAATGCTGCTACAGAAAAACTCATGTCTACCAATCTGCTTGCAAAGAGAAAAAGTTAAAATACTAGGAGGTGCCTCACCTAACTCCTACTTTCCAAATCTCATGCAAGTGCATGAAAATGGCTAACTTTAATTTGAATTTAGCACCCCAAATGTAAGAGGGTATGTAGAATTTAGTTATTTGTTTTCCATCACCAGTACCTAAGAATAATTATTGGTAATAATGTGTTTTTTTCTGAAGAGTGTATCATCACCATCATATGTAGTTTTCTCATTTATAGTAATCAATATCCATGCCATACAAAATAGCCTGCTAGGACCTAGGATGTACAGGTACATCAGCCATAGTATTTACCCTTAGAAGATTTATAACAAGAAAAAAATGTTATGTATATAACAGGTAAACAAAAATCTAAAACAAATTTTGCCAACTGCCACCTGTATGCTCAACAGGCTATTATACCTACTGACAAGCATCTTCTCAAACGTGGTTTGCTTAGATATTAGACCATTTATTGAGGATTTTTGGTAACCATATATGGGAATTTACTATTTAATAATATGAAATAGCTTTTAATTTTTATGAGAAATAAATATGAATTTATTGCTTGTGATGACAACTTTTAAATTAAAAACACAACAGAAGCCAAAACTGGTTTGGCTCAGTGGATAGAGCGTCGGTCTGTGGACTGAAAGGTCCAAGGTTTGACTCTGGTCAAGGGCATGTACCTTGGTTGTGGGCACATCCCCAGTAGGGGGCGTGCAAGAGGCAGCTGATCAATGTCTTTCTCATCGATGTTTCTAACTCTCTATCCCTCTCCTTCCTCTCTGTAAAAAAATCAATAAAAAACAACAACAAAAAAAAAAACAAAACACACAACCAAACAGCTGTCAGCCTTCAATGCAGCAACTGGCACTGATAAAAGGCAGAGAAACAGAAGGCTTGTGAATAGTACTTTTAAAAATCTTCAATTTTATTTTTCTCTAAATCACTATTGGTTTTCATATCTTTCTTTATAGGGTCATTCACTATTTTTTATGCTGACAAACAGTAAGGGAAATGATCAAAGTTTGTGAAAGACTATCTATATGACAAAAGAGGACACTAGATTTTTAAAAAATATATATTTTATTGATTTTTTTAGAGAGGAAGGGGAGAAATAGAGAGTTAGAAACATCAATGGGAAACATCGATCAGCTGCATTCTGCATACTCCCCATTGGGGATATGCCTGTAACCAAGTACATGCCCTTGACCTGAATCGAACCTGGGACCCTTCAGTCCACAGGCCGATGCTCTATCCACTGAGCCAAAATGGTTAGGGTAAGAGGACACTAGATTAAACTAATGGAGATACAAGTAAGACAGGCACCACATGACAGAGGCTTTCTCTGCTCAAGGTCAATGTGCACAAATATCATTAACTTACACAGAAATTTACTATTGTACTTTTAAAAGAGTAACCTTATTTTTAAGTATAATATTTGTCTATACTAGAAAATATATTTCTTTGTTTTGATAAACACAACTATAATATAATCATTGTCATATTTATTTACACAAGAGAGATATTATCTCCCTGAATTTCAGGGATAGATTTATTAATTTTATCATGATGTACAAGGTTCTGGTTGTTCCAACACAGTAATGTTCATAAGAGTAGGACCTAAAGAATGGAGAGCAGAAGAAGGTAATAGTTAGTCTTTTTGTTGTGTTGTTAAACATACATTGCAGAAACTAGAAGTAACATTTTAAAAGATATTTTTCTCATTTACTATTTAGGAAGCAATAAAATCATGTGCATAAATTAAATTTTGTTTAAAAATATAAAGATAAATAATAATACACTTGACTAGGGAGCACAAAACCTATAACAGCAGGTATTGTAATAGGTTACAAATACAAATATTAAAGAATTTCAGGGGATAGTGTAGTTATCTTCCTAATGGGAACATGAAAAAAAGTCATCAAAAGAAGGTAAAAAAATATATGTTAAGGTTAAACAGTTAAGCATGCCAGATTTCTGAATAGAGATAGTAGACTAAATAAAGAGAGCAGATCTATACTCCCTTATGAAGATCCATTAAAGTAAGTGTTTCTTTAAAAAATGTAATTTTATAAACACTATTGGGGAGAATAAGAAAGGAGACAATGGCAACAAAAATCTTAGAAGTTGGAAAGAAGGCCCTTGAATGATAAGTTAGACAACCCAAGAACATGCATCCTAAGAAGGCAGAGGGGAAAGTTAAGAGGCAAATCTAAGTTTTATTGGAGATTATTTAAAATGCTCAAGATCTAGCTGCATACAATACTTTTGAAAATGACATGAGGATGAAACTAAAAGCCAAAAATTTATAAAAAGTCTAAAAATCACTTATGGACTGAAAATTCAAGAGACCATGATGAGAAATATCTGAGAACATTTACTTCCAAAATCCTACCAGACTAGAAAAATAGTATCATCAGATTCAACAAGCAGTCACATATAGATAAAGAATTTCAGTTAAACATATCAAAATGCAAAAGATCAAGGGGATTTTGTGCAATATGAAGAAACAAGAAATAATAAAAGGGAGCAAATATACAAGTTAAAAACATAAAAGTTTATCAAAAAATAAAATATTCAGGACAAATAACAGTATTGATTAGCAACTTTTAAGATAAATCCAAGTAAGTCTCTAAGAAGAAAGCAGGGAAAAATAAAGAAATTTATATATATTTAAAGTTAGGAGATATAAAAGATAAGAAAGTGCCAACCAACATCAGAAAAGGCTAACAGAGCCCTAAGAAGAATAAAATATTAAAATATAAAGAATATATTCAATTATAAAGAACAAAGATAAATATAACAAAATAAGACAATGAAACAAATCAGACTGATGGGCCCATGTAAAATTATAGGGAAAAAATATTCTCAAAATTTTCAGAGAGAAAGGAGATACTGTTTACCAATTAAAAAATATTTAACTGAGATCAAATGTATTAACAGCAATGTTGGTACAAGAAAACAAATAGTAGGTTTTTAACAAATAAGAAAAATAACCAAATCTAGAATTCCATATCCAGCCAAACTGATCTATCCTGATATATAAAAAGCCAGGGACCGTCATGACCAAAACAATGAGACAGACAACTGAACAGCAGGCAGTGTGGGGGAACCAGGCTGGCAGGGGATTAGTGAGGGAACACCAAATGATTGAACAGCAGGCTACATGGGGCAACCAGGCCAGCAGTGGATGGGGGGAGGCAATTAAGGACAACCAGACAGGTGGGATAAGTAGTTGGGGGTGATCAGGCCAGCAGGCAGAGGTGGTTAGGGACAATCAGGCAGACAGGCAGGTGAGCAGTTAGGAGCCAGCAGTCCCAGATTTTAAGAGGGATGTATAGAATATAGTCAAACATTACTATAGTTAGATATTTCACCCTTAGTTCTCCCTACATGATCTACAATAATAATCTACTTCATGTTGATACTTACTGTTGTGTTGCCCACAATTACCTGAAAGAGAAGTTGGGTTGCTTCACTGGTTTGGAAAAAGTTTAACTAAATCAGAAAGTCTAATTAAGCAAGTTTACTCTATATCTATAAAAGGCTAAATTGACTTGTGCATGCATGATACATATAAAAGTCTCACTGGTGCCAAATGCACACGTGTTTCCATCTGTCACTGTCACTCGTGAATTTTGTTGACACTTCTATTATAGAGAAAGGGCCAATATTAAAATATTTCTTCTAATTAATTTCCTTTCAATGTTCATGGATTTGTGCACCAGGCCACTAGTATATAAATGAGACAGCAGTACAAAAACCAAGTGACATTTTTAAGGTATAATTCCTGGAAGGTTAGCCTCATAAGAATCCACAATAAAACATCTTTTAAAAATAATACTTAAAAATGGAAAAATATATAAAAGGTGCTGAGGATACATGTGAGTTAAATATAATAAATTACCTTTAAAATGTGTTTTTAAAGCAAAACAAAAGTTACCTTCCTTGAAAAAACAAAATCTTCCACAAAAAAGGAAAAAATGAACACATATACATGTTAAAACCCACATTAAAATTCTACATAAATTTGTATGATAGGGATTCACCTAGGCAGAATGTAAATGGAATAGAAGTGTTAAGGGGCAGAAATTGATTGTATTTAATACATGTACATATAAATATGTATTTGACTTTTTGTTTCTATTCCTCTGATTGAAAATGATAAAGTGATTAAAACAAAATTTAATATTCAGAATTGATTACTCAGAATTTAAAAAATAAAAGTGTAAGCATTTCAACTAATTCACCTTTCAAAATATATATTTTAAAGTTTTGTAACATTTATGCTTCTGAGTTATTAAAGCTTAAAACTAACCTAAAACTTTCTAAGATACCCTGATTTTGCATGTGTTTTTTGTACCTGTGTATAATAATATGTGTATTCCCAATGTGACTGAAAAGAAAGCATTGATGAAAAAGAAAACTGTAAGAAAAGTGAGTAAAACCAAGATAATAAAAATAAATGTAAATTAATATTTTAATATCACATACACATACATCACACACAATCTCATACTTGTATACATATATATTAATTATGTTTAGGTATAATGTAAGCTTCTAAGTAAAAACAAGTATTTCAACCTTTCTTTTGCTTCTCATGATATTCAGTAAAATGGGGACAATAATAAGATACAGCAATTGGAATCAGTTTGGAAATACGAGATGACATTCTTTAGCAAATTCAGATAGAATGCATTTCCAGCCTGGATGTCAGTGTGTGTGTGTGTGTGTGTGTGTGTGTGTGTGTGTGTGTAAGTATGTACCTGTAATTTTGCCCTCTATAAATATTAAAGTTCAACATTAAAACTTCTGCTTTGGAGTGATACATTATTTTTGCAATAAACTCATTCATTGAAGGGGGGCTTGAACATGTGTTTAAGAACATTTTTAGGAAAAGCTAAAAACATATTTTGAAAGAAAACATTTGCACTGTGCTTTTCAACTACTCTACAACAAAGCAGTTCAACACAGCTTCTCATTTCATGGCTTTTTTCAGATTCTAAGAGACAAGGCTGAGCTTTCCTAGAGTTTTCCTTTGACCTTAGAAAATAACGAATCAATCAATTAAAAACACCTCACATACAGTCTATGCAATACTTTTCTCTATTCTACAATCATCAATGCTGATCAACAATTGAGCTCTTTTTCTTTTCTTATGACTTCATCAAAACCTATTTTTTTTCCATGGAAAAGGAAGTGAGGGAAAAAAAGAAATCCAAAACTACAGTGGAAAATGTGTAACCTTTCCACAGCAGGAAAGAAGTTAACTGTGCAAGCAAGTCATTTAAAATGACTCAAAACGTTTGTATCTGTGCCCCTTGGATCCCTTGGACGAAGTGATGATTATTTACTTATCAGGTTGACCCTGACATGGACCTCTCAGGATGGCCACTAAGGAACCCCTATGTTGCTATGACAGGCTCCTTATTAACACCAAAGTGATAATTTCAAACAAGTGATCAATTCTGGAACAAAGGACAAGAATAACATTTACTTATAATGTAATGTTCAGACCTTGGCCTGAATAATAAGAAGGAGATTACAGGATGCATTTTATTTGCATATTATTTTATTAACATTTGCATTGACTAAGCAAATAGAGGCCACATATGGAGCCCAGAAGAAGTCACCACCCCGGTATAAAAGGTTTTCAACCTAATCTAAGTACAAAGAGGAGTATGAACACATGCATCTTGGCTGAATTCCAATGGTGGAATTACCTTGTGTATTCATAAAAGTATTCCTACCTTCTCACTTGAGAAGTTAATTTTTTCATCTCCCTTTCTAAATGCCATGGTTCTGTGGACTGGCCTCAATGGGTGTCTATTTCAGCTCTGGAAGAGCAGTCTCTGTAGATAAAACCAATGAGGCACTTGGAGATCTTTCTGTGTGAAAGGTATAATATAAACATAAAGCAGTATTTCTTCCCCTTGGGTGACTCAGTTAACATGACATGCAAACATGTATTGGCAAGGCAACCAGGTCAATCCACTCTGTTATCAGGACTTGGTTCTGCTTTGAGAGGGAGTTTAAAGTGTATCTCTGATTGTGCACATGTCACTTAATACCAAATGCAGCTTTGCCTGAGAATGTCAAGATTCCATAGAAACTTTGTGCTTTCTTCTGCAATCTTTGGGTGTAGGAGGAGGTGATTGAGATGCTGCCAGCAATGAGCAATGAACTATTTTAAACTTTTACTAAGTTAAAAATCTGTGGTGCTGAGGGAGCTTATAGTAAACATATGACAATGTGTCTCATGGATGCTAAAAAAATGAAGACAGGATAGAATCCATTCAATGTATAACACCAGGTATATATGGTGGTGTTGCAATTCTAAGTACAGTTGAATCTTGTCAATGCAGCCTAATGTTGCATTGTATTTACAGGGCTGTTTGTTAGGAATAGTGATTTACCATCTATCTATCTATCCAATCTGTAACTTGTGGCAAGCATGATGAAATGTATTCAGCTTTTCAAGGCCTTAGTTTCTTTACTAAAAATTATTTCAGAAGGTTTGCTATAGCAATTACATAGGAGATATTTATTGAATGTAAGTAGCATAAGAACTCAATATATGATATATGGTAATAATTATATTTATTGAAGTCAGTAAGTTACAATTTCTATTTATTTTTAAAGGAATTGGATGCACAGATGGCATCCCTTTACACCTGATATATTAAAAAAGAATATGAAAAAATACTTAGAAATCACAATAGAAGAAGAGGAAAATAAGCTCAGAAACTCAGGACTGAGAGTTACATTTGAGATTCAATTTTTAAGCAACAGATGCTAAGAAATATGAAAACATGGAAGAAATGTGAAAGCATAAAAAAGTTTATGTACTTTTCATTGTTATATAAAACAAACTTGTCATACCATTAGTAAAAACAAACACTTCGTGACATTAAATGGCAGATTGTCTTTAAGTTAGTGGGTTAATAAATTAAAAAATGTTTAGCATCTTTAATGCTTACTGTGCTCTAACAAGAGAGTTTGACTCTAGCAGTTGACTCTGCCCAAAAGTCTGTATCAGTGCTGTCCAATGCAGACATAATGAATAGAGCCACATATGTAATTTATAATTTTCCAGAAGCCATATTAAGAAAGATAAAAGTGAAAAAGTAAAATTAATTTTATAATACATTTTATTTGATCAATTATTTTAAGACTATTATTTCCTCATGCAATCAACATAAAATTATTAATAACATATTTTGTATTTTTTCATACTAACTCTTTAAATTCTGTTATATATCTTACATTTACCATATATATTCACTTGTACTATTCACATTTTAATTTTCTAATTGTATTGAGTAGTGTGATTCTAGATTAACTAGTACTTTTATGTTAGACTAAAGGCCCAATGCACAAAATTCATGCACTTGAGGAGGGGGTAACAACCAGACACTTAGCATATTAGGCTTTTATTATATAGGATACCATGGTTCAAGTTTAACTTTATGTGGGCATACCTGATATTCAATTATTTAGAAAAGTAAACAACAGGAAAGGAGGATCCAGCATGTCAATTACACAGTTTATATACACACATAATTATGATGACATGATCATTATTTGCTGTGCTCAATCAAAATTGTATGAATTTTCCATTTTATCTTATATTTAATGAATGTATGATTTTGTAAGATTTTTAAATACTCGAAACAGTGCCAAAAGTATTCTAGTCACTGAAGAGACAGCAGCAAGCAAAATAAAATTCTTGCTTTTGGAACTTAAATTCCAGGAGAGGCAGGCAGATACTAAAAAAAATAATTGTATATTTTGCCAGGTAGTGATAGGAACTGATGTCAGATAAGAACTTTGGGTGTTTCTGAGAGAGCTGGGAGTTCAATTAAAGGATCTGATCAGAGAAATGACATGATTCTGCTTAGGTTTTGAAAGGCCATGTCGGCTGCACTTTTCTTTGGAAAAGAGATAGCAATAATGGAAGAGTTGAAGCAATGGCAGCCCAGATAAGAGACTATGTTGTTTTGGCTAAGACTAGTAGAGATATTAAATCATCTTGATGAAAATAAAAATCATGTGCTAAATACATAAAGCCAAAGGCTTTATTCTGCTTCCAGTTGAAACAATTATTGGATGAACTGTTGTACTAGCAGGATAAGCCTATTCATATATTGCAAATTTAGTTTCCTATGTGGTATTATGTGCAAATTTCAATATTGAATTCAATACAAATTAATTTTGTTGCTTATGCCTTTGGCACGCAGTGTACTGTGCTAGATAAGAAGAAAATAACCCCATGTTCCCTGTCTCCTTTCTTGCTCCCTGCCCAGGGCTCATGGTATGAAAGATAGTCCCTGCACAGATTTATATAGAAACCGTCAGGCAGTAGTATGTGTTATCATAAAGGGCAAATCAAAATAAAATGAAGCAATAAATAAGGAAAATATTAAATTCAACTGTCAAATTTATTCATATATCTATCCATTCGATGACTATTTTGTCAAGACTGTGATATATGCTGGCTAGTCAAAGGTGATTAAAATTGTAAAGTTTGGGAATGGGTCATGAACAAGGATTCTACCTGTAATGGCTTACCAGGGATATAGCATCACAGAGTTGGGTAGGCTGCTTGGAAATTTACCCAAGATAGTTGCAAGTAGCATAGTTAGAAAAACATCCTGCAAGATGGCTGCAGAAGGCAGCAAAAGATCAAACCCAGAGCAAGTGTCAGATCCAAAGGACAAGGTGGGACTCAAATTTGGAATACACACAGATCAGGAACTGAGTTAAAGCTAAATAGGGGGTAGTTCATACTAAGCAGATTAGTTAATACAGAGACCATGTGCTGGGGCTGATGCAGGGAAAACAATGGTTATATGAATCAAGGGCACACCTAACGGTTTAAAAGAAGCTGGATTCCACCAGAGATGTTGTGCCTTTGGTATATAATTGGAATTGACAATGTGAGAGGGTAGTAGATAGGCTGGGATTCCTTCCAGAAATGAAATTTTAATGATGGTATGCATATCGAAAGTTGCAAAGCATTAAGAGGGGACAGTAGATATTCAGCATCTATATGACATGTCCAGTATGTGTGGCAATAGAGGTGAAATGGAAACAAACCACATCCATATTATAAAGGGTTTGCTTATTTATAATTAAACTTATTGGAGGGAAATTGGTCAATAGATTATATAGGTTTCAAGTGAACATTTCTATGAAGTGTTTTAAATGTATCTATGTAATTTATTCAGTGTGTTTTGGCAATGTCCCATTAAAGTTTTTGTTAAAACCTTATTATTCAGAAATATTGTTTAGCATTCAGTGTATACGACAGATCAGAGGGAAGAAGCAGGAATATTGAGTACCTAAGAAAGTGCAAGAATGAAGTGATTGAGAGTAGAATGAGGGTAAGAGTGGAAAAGAAAAATAAATTATACCAGACTAAAATAGAGGTGACATTGGTATTAGTTAATAAAGGCAGGGCTATGTTAATTGTATAATTTTCATTTCATCATGCCCTCTATACTTCCCCTCATGTATATAAGCTAAGTGAAAGAGGTCATATGTAATAAAAAAATGTGTGCCTCATGATAGAGGAGGGCATAGAAAACCTCTGGAAAAAGAGATAAAATTAAAAATAAGTTATATTGGGATACATGCTCCTCTTTTACCCATGCATTTCATAGTATGTATTTTCCTACCTTAGCACAGACTATGTAATTTATTTTAGAAATACTAAAGTTATATTCTTGCCAAGTGTTATATTGAATAGTTGACCATCTGGCTTTAAACACTCTGCTTAGACTCTATTGACAAAATTTAGTTGAGAACGATGGGAGAAATAAAGTGCTCTCAGATCAAAGCATGAAAATGTAATTGAGATAAGTTGGGCAGAGAAATGTATTTTTTCATCTTTCTTTTTTTCCTAATTTCTTTCCTTATAAAGCATCAGAAAATAAGTCACATTTGGGAGATATAATTTGGAATCATTTCTATATGGATATTAATTAAAATCATGGACTGGATCATGGATCAGATAAAATTGATAAAGATGATTATACAGAAGAAGGAATAGAGTAGATCTTTAGAATATTTTAATACTCAGCCTCCACAGAGAATAACATAAGTCAGCCATGAAGACTGGTGGGATGACTGAAAGACTGTGGAATAAAGAAATGATATGTAAAGAAGATAAATAAGAATAAAGATTTTGGGAATAACCAACTTAATCAAAATCTGTTTGAAGTTGAATAAGATAAATATGTAACTCTTGACTATGGTAGCATAGAGACAATTAGAAACTCACTCTTTAATTTACAGCCCTAAATGCACAAAGTTACCTTAGTCTGAATTTTCACATGCTGTGTTTTTCCAACTATTTGCAATGAATAAAAAGTTTCTCATTCTAAAAAAAACAATTGATCTTACTAGAGTCAAATCTCTTCTCTTTTTCTCTTTTTCCCTCTCTATGGACCTGTTCTCCTTAGCAAACAGTTATATTCCATTATTTTCTGTCTTTAAAATTAAGTATATAAATAAAGTTTAGGTTCTAGTTCATAATGGTTCCTACGATTGTTTTTTTTTTTTTTTTTGAAAAAACAGTAAAATGGCTTTTGATTTTTATGAATCATGAGTTTAGGCCATCAAAGAGAATAAGAATTTAGTGAAGCTTTGGGCATTTTGAGAGAGATAAGGTAAAAAATAGAAGAGGAATGTAAAGGTTTTAGGGAGATAGTATAATAGCTGGTAGTCATGATACATTTTGCAACCCTTGAATTTTCACATTTACTTAACTTTAGGACACTCAAGACAAATTTAAAAAAAGGAAATGGAACTTTTTCTCTTCTCATTTGTAGAAATACATTGTAACCAATATATGTGTATGTGTATATGTTATTAAACTCTGTTTTTCTCAGCAATCTAGTAAGCAAAGTGCTTTTTTTCTGGTTTCAGAATCCAAAAAAATAAGCAACAATACAAATTATCAAATTAAACTGGATTTACATAAAAGGGTGTGGCAAATTAAATTGGAAGCAAAATTTCAAAGAAAATTATTATAGGCCTAGCCCAAACTGAAATATTTTATGTTAAGATAGCAGAAGCATAAAGCATCAGAGATCAAATATGCATTAAACAAGGCATAGTATTAAATTATAATTAAATGTGCTCAAAAGTAAATAGGCCAAAAAAAAAAAAGGTCCTTCTACTTTTTGGAATTCGGTTCTTATGGCATATGAAATATAGATAATCCACACTTTTAAGTATTACACTATTCTGGAACTTGATACCACTTTGAATGTGAAGATACATGATGAAAATATGGAGCATTAGTCAGACATTAGATACATAAAGTGTTTCCTTTTGCTTGCTATTTGAATAAAAACATACTGCATGTCTTCTACATGGTTCTATATTAGGTATATTAGGTCGACCTGTAAATAATGCAGATTTTTTTTCAATAGATAATGTTACACCTTTGTTGATATATATGCAATTTGATATGTATGCTATTTTGTTGTATTGACAAGCTTCAAATTTTCAAATTTTCTGAAGATGTTAACTTCATAGATATTTTTATGCTTAAAAATGTTGAATTCTGTGCCAAAAAGAGCATTTGTGGGAAGTTTTAATGCATTATTTTATTTTGAAGAAAAGTGCTGCTGAAAGTTATCATATACTTTAGGAAGCTTATGGTGAACATCCTCCATCTTAAGATACTTGTGAACGCTAATTTAAATGTTTTAAAAGTGATGATTTCTATGTGAAAGACAAAGACATCCAGGTCAATCAAAAAAGTTTGAAGACCAGCAATTACAGACACTATTGGATGAAGATGTGTGTCAAACTCAAAAACAGCTTGCAGAAAGATTAAATGTTGCTCAGCAGACAATTTCTGAAAGTTTACAAGCAATGGGAAAGATTTCTAAGGAAGGAAAATGAGCCACATCAACTGAATAAAAGACAAATGGAAAACCGAAAAGTCATCAGTAAAATGTTGCTTCAATGGCACAAAAGTCTTTCTGCATCGAACTGTGACTGGCAACGAAAAGTGGATTTATTTTGAGAATCCAAAACACACAATATCATGGGTTGATCCAGTCAACCATCAACATCGACTACAATGCCAAATGGCTTAAAAAAAAAAAAAGACAATGCTCTGCATTTGATGGGATCAGAAAGGTGTGGTGTATTATGAGCTTCTAAAACCAGGTGAAACTATTAATACTGATCACTTACTGAAAACAAATAATCAATTTGAACCATGCTTTGATCATGAAATGACCAGAATGTGCCAGAAGACATGGCAAAGTAATTTTGCTTCATGATGATGCATCATCACACACTTCAAAGCCACTTAAAGATCTTGCCTGGGAAGTATTAATCTACCTGCTATACTCACCAGATCTTGCTTCTTCAGATTAACACTTGTTCAGATCAATGGCACACACACTTTCCAAGCAGCACTTCAAAACGTACAAAGAAGTACAAAAATGGATCTCTGTATAGTTTGCCTCAAAACAAGAAACCTTCTATTGGGACATTATCCACAAATTACCTGAAAGATGGGGGAAATGTGTAGCTGGCAACGGACATTACTTTGAGTAAAGCACTTTTTGATGTTTCTCTTGAAATTATCTTGTTTTCTTTTATTACAAAATCCACCTTATTAACTGGTACATTTATACCCATTCTCTACCCTTCTCTAAGTAATTTGGGCCCTAGAAATCTGGCTGCCTCAAAGTTCCCCTGTGACTTTATCTTTCTTTTGGGTTCAGCCAATTAAATTTCTGATAGGATATTTGAAGATGAAAGGACACAGAGACCACAATAATGGGTTGGTTACATTGAATTGGCTATTTTCTTTCTCTAAGGAGCACTTCTATGTAGTTATTTTCTCTAGGTTTTGGTAAGCCCTTCCTCCACTCCCTTTAGATACTCAAAAACAACAGCTTCCTTCTTTTACTAGGCCTAGGATGCTGTATTATCCTTTATTAAACCCTGATCTGACCTTTTATAAATACCTCTTTACCAAAGCCTTCAAATCAGCAACTTGAGCATGATATATTTCCTTCTGGAACCCTGACAACTAGGAAAGACTTTCAAGAGACAGAAGACATTTGAGTTGGAGATTGCATTGATATGGTAATATTAGAGTCTATAGGAACTTTAGTGCATGTATGGTCTGACTCTTAAAGTTCAGTGAGACAAAAAACTCCTGTTCCTCTAGGTGACTTTAGGATAATAAGAAAATACACTTCTATGGGGATTTAGCACAGAGCCCTACCAACTAATTTTAAGAAATTAAATAATGATTCAGGGCTATGCCAGGGAAAACACAATAAGCTAGAAAGATCTTATAGTACCAGGAAGTAAGAAAATGTTCAAATCACAAAAGTATGAGATGTGTCAGAAGGACACAAAGAGCCAAACTGAGTTCCTAAAGGCTGGACCTGGGAAAATTTCAACAATAGAATAAATAATAAATAAATAACATAGTAATGGATTATAAGCTAAAGTAAAAATAAATATATATAAAAATAAATATACATAAAGCTAAAGTAAAAATAAATATATAAAAAATAAATATACATAAAGCTAAAGTAAAAATAAATATATATACAATAAAAATGAATATACATAAATATACATAAATGTGACATAAATAAAAGACTGAATAAATAAATTGAGAGAGATGATTAATCTTATAGCAGAATCATATAATACATGTAGATATTTATAATTTTAAATGATTAGTTGGATGTTTAATGTTATAGAAACTATACAAGATTTCTTTTAAGCTTTTTAGTTATACAGTCTGATTCTTCACTGAGAACAATGTGATGCATTTTCTAAAGATTGAAAGCTGTTTTCTCTACTAAATTTTGATATCCACACTCTCCCCCAATCTCTGATATAAGTTTGGTTTATACAAATGTTACTTATTATAACTGCAGTAGCAAGATGAACCAATTGAACTATTGTTTCATTGTATGTGGATTTTTTTAAACAAAACTAAAAACCTCTACTCTACATTTTTTTCCAAGGAGAAGAGAACAACCAGTAGTTTTGTGTATTTCACTGATTTCTATAGACAAGGAAAAACAGTTCATTTGCACAGATGTGTTGACTATGATTTCATCCTCTAATGTCAGAAGGGTAAAAAGTTACACATCATTCTGTAGATGGAAATGAGAAAACTTTCCTTTCACTACTCTCTGGCTGCTTCAAGTGTGAATCATGATCTGAATGGAGAGATTTACTGTTCCTGAGAAACCTATAGAAGCACAATTTCCCTTTTGCTCTCAAAGAACTATAGGGAAGAGTGATCACAAACATTGCACAAATGAAAAACAGTAATAAATCATCACAAACTTATTGAATATTTGCTTTTTCAAGGTAATTTACTAGATACCAGTAGATATTGAAGTGGGGGCTTTAATGTATGCTAATATTATTACATTGTACATTTCAGAGAAAAATTAGGCTTGAGAAATTTTATGAAAATCAAGGTTTCTTTTGAAATATACAGGCAGTTTTCAGGTTACTTCTAACTCAATGTACATCATTTCCTGGTTACGTAGCCATCTCCCACTTATTTATAAAAAAATGTTCTGTCATTTCGACGTATGTACATATGTGCTACTACTATTATTATTATTAATATTATTATTTACTGTCTTTACTACAAGTAAAGGTCAGGAATTGTCATCTTTCTTTTAATATTTTTTTTTACTGTTTCACTCCATTACTGCTGTTTATGTGCTCATGTGAGTGATGTAGGTGCTTATATAGGTGGGTTCCGACTTACTGAGAAACCATGTCACATCGCACTGTAGGAACGGAACTCTGATGAAACCCAAGACCTACATAGAAAGAGTTAAATTGATTGAGAAAAAGAGGGTAAGAATTAATATATTATATGATCATAGTCTAATTTGGTGCATCAAGCCAATTCAAGGGCCTGTGAGGGGTAATCTTACATCCCCTAACAGGAAAAGCATCCATGTACAGACTTAACACTAAATATTACTCCTAGTAATAGGAACTTACTTCTAATAAAAATTGATTTTAAAATGAAATGTGAAATTCTTTGAGTATGAGAAATGTAATACTATATAGCAAGCCATAGCTTAGCAATCACGACAAAATATGGTCTGAGAATTCTTATACAATATCAAAATGACTCGTGTTTGCAGACAATAATTAATAGGAAAACATTTTACATAAAAATAAAGGAAACAAATTTCTGTTTCAAGTATAAGGTTGAATGACAGATTGCAAAATGTTGAAAATATTAAGAAGTCACAAAAACTTTCATAGAATGTTACATTTTTAGTAATCTGTACAAGATTATTTAGTCCTTAATTGTTTTATTTGATTAAAAAATACAAACAAACATAATTAAGCATTTTGAATTTCTCCATAAATCCTGGTAAACAAAAAATCCTTGGATAAATAATTATTCTGAATGCTGGCAACATTTGTAAGGATAAGATAGTAAATAAAATGACCTTAGCTAAAATCTAATGGTCAAATCCAAAGAATTTTATCAACAGAGAAAATGACATTGAGTTCATCATTAGTCTTCAAATATGTTGCAACTTGTACAAATGTCTTTGTACATATTTTATCAGGGTTTCTAATAACTTATAAGTACCCTTCTTATGGCAAAATCATGGTTATTCTTAAGGCCCTGCTCATATATTACTGAGGTTTTAATGATTATCTGTCCTGGTGTAGATTTTTAACATTTATTAATTTTCATTTTTTCTATTTCCACCCTGAAATTATATTGGCTATTTATTATATTTTCTGCCTACCCACATTTGGAAATGGTTTTCCCTTCATGAATGGAGAGGAATGTTCATCTTCAATAACAAAGCCTTATCCCAGCTAGTGAAAATGCAGAATAACATTTGTAATTTTAAAGGATTAGTTGGATCTTTTAATGTTATAGGAAGTATTCAAGATTTTTTTTTAAGTAGTTGATGATTTAATACTTGAATAATCTAACGATGAGCTGGGTTGTGTCAGTGCTGTTTGTGTATTTGGTATCTTAGCGCTGGGACAGAGCTTTTACTGTAAAATGGTGACTGTTATTCTTAAACAAAGAAAGAAGCATGGGAGACAAAACTTGTATAGATAATTGTTTAATGGTAGAGACTGGGAGTTAGACAAGGAATGGGATGACAATTCTATTATTTACTAGTATTATGAATTTGGGTGACTTCCTCATAAAATTGACAATGAAAGAGCTTTTTGTGCCTTGTAGAGTTATGTTTAAACCTAATCTAATCAAGTTAATTAGTATGAAAACAAAGATCCTATCCTAATGCAAACCATTGAGGAGATGTACAGGCCTTTTCTATATTATTGGGGAAACAACATCAGATGCATTACATCACAAAACATGTTAAAAATCCTTTTAGAATGTGGCTGACCTTTTGACAAAATGTCTGTTCTTTATGGCTGCTCTCACATTTATGGCCATTCTCCTAGCTCTCTAGATTTCCCCCAATGCAGCTCCCTTTTAAATGGCTGCAGCTATCCTCAACCCTAAGAAACCCCTCTTTGTTCACGTATTTGTATTTCCAACCTCATGTAAAATAATTTTCTGTCTCTTGACTTCCCCAGTTTTACTACTCAGACATTACCTCAGCACTCAACTCAGTAGAAAAACAAACAACATAAAACTGAGGGAAGGAAGCATCTTGTTAGGTACCTTGAGGAAGCAAAGGGATCATCCTACTTAGGAAATAGAATAGGGTGATAGAAAAGCTTAAATATTTTTGTATCCTTTTACATTTAATCTCTCTTAATTTTAGTTATTTTATCTGTAATGACAATAATAGAAACAGTATATACTTCCTAAGACTGTTAGGATTTTAATGTGATAATGTTAAAAGTGAGAATAATCAATGGAATGCAGAATCTCTGAGGGAAGACAGGGAAGGATGGGTGGAGGTAATCTACCAAAGACCTTGTATGTATATATGCATAATGCAGACAGTGGGGTGGTGAGGGCCTTGAGTGGGGAGTAGGGGCGGTTTGGAGAAGGTTAATGGGGTGGGGGAAGAGGACATATGTAATACTTTCAACAATAAAAATTTAAAAACTAGTATCAATGGATTTATTAGACGAGTTTTGGTCTTTAAATAAAGTCTTCAGTTAGCCTTCTAAAGTCATCTCACCTATAAATTCTATAAACATTGTTTGTCTAGAGCTTACTTCTGTTTTTAGGTTTTTGATTTTTAACTGAACAATACCTGGAATTTATGTCAAATGGTTGTCTAAGCCCAGTAGAGGACCATGATTTCCTATATCAAATCATCTTTTTTTTTTTTAAATACTACAGTGCACTTATGCCTCTCTCCTACAATCTGAATTTTCTTATCTTTAATAATAAAAATGTAATATGCTAATTAGACCAGATGTTCTTTAGGATGAAGCCAGGGCTGCAAGGGAAGCCCTGGTCTAGAGTGCCTGCTGTCGGCTGGAAAGAATCCCAGGACCAGAGTGCCAAAGGGAAGCCAGTGCTGGCAGCTGGGAGAAGGAAGGCCTATTCTTGCACAAATATTTGTGCATTGGGCCTCTAGTAATGAAAATAATTGTGTTAACACAAAGCAGAAATATCAAACATAAAGATTTCCTTTTAGAAGGTACATGAACTTTGATATTTACTAGTTATGAGACCCCGGGGGAATTTTACAATTTCTTAGTTAATACACTGAATCATCATTTTCTATCTTCATTTGACCTGAAACCCTGTGCATATATAAGTTGAAAATACAGACACATGATTCCATTTATAGGTTTCTGCCACACTTCATTATTCCAATGGACTAACCTAGATTATGAGTACAAGACATCCTAATTTCTAGGTATTTCTGACAGTTAAGTCAAAATGGATAACTCAGTAAAGTTCTATAGTCTCTTTGACCATAGCTCCAGATCTTTTGATAAGCTGAGCACTGATTAAGTGCACTGAAATAAGTAGAAACTCCCAGAATTAACACTTTCTCTACATTGCACATGTGCCGATATCAATAGGTAACAAATAAGAATAGTTCTATATTTCCTTTTTTTATTTCAGAAGACAGATTTACTCCAATTTCATGGCCTGTATAGCTTGATGATTGTGCTTGACAGATGATATATTTGATCATATTGCAAATACAGTTTCTCTGAATAGATAAGGTAAAATGAATATAATTTCCTTCCAAATGACCAAACAAATATTTCATTCTAATTGCTAAAGTACTTTAATAAGATATGGGATCTTTTTATCCACGTCCTCTAAGAAGGAAACTCAGGATAGGACTTCTTTATAGCCCTATATTTATTATTTTAAAAATATTGTTTGGCCCTGACTGGTTTGGCTCAGTGGATAGAGCATTGGCCTGAGGACTAAAAAGTCCCAGGTTCGATTCTAGTCAAGGGTATGTACCTTGTTTGTGGGCACATTCCCAGTAGGATGTGTGCAGGAAGCAGCTGATCAATGTTTCTCTCTTATCGATGTTTCTAACTCTCCCTCTCCCTTCTGCTCTGTTAAAAAAATCAATAAAATATACTTAAGAAATATAGTTTGATTGTAGCTCTAATATATATAATTTGACATACTGATTTTACATTTTTTTTCATTTGTTAGGTTGTGGGGTGACATTTTTGAATAAAATTTAATTTAAAAAAGTGATAAATTACTTTTAATGACAGTTAATAAAGCACTTTACTTAAATACATCTTTAAGAGAAAGAATAATTTTGCTATTTTTAATCAGTTGTTCTAGATAACATTAAACTTTTACATATTAATTATAAACTTACTAAAGCTTGTGGTGTTTGGATCATTTGTTTCAAGTAAATTAAAAGGATTATGACCAATGAAAGAAAGTCTTGTTTACATTGGCTTTATGTATTATTAGTATACATTATAAGTTAATTATATTTTAATTGGAAAATATATGTGAAAAAACATGAGCAATTATCTGAATTCAAGGCTATTTTTATTGCTTAAGTCTTGATTAAATTACCCAGACTTATAATAAATCTTATTAACTATGTCTTAAAATCTTCCAAAAATTACCTTAAATGTTGTTGAAAAAACATGTCAAGAATTATGAACAACAAATATATATCTATCAACAAGTGAATCTAAAAATTAAGTGAATTAAAAATTTGATCAACAGAATAAACTGGTGAATATAATAGAATCAGGAGCACAGAAAGGGAGTGGACTGATCATTCTCAGGGGGAAAGGGGTGAGGGGTGTACAGGGAGAGACTGGACAAAAATCATACACCTATGGATGAGATCAATGGGAGGGAGGTAAGGGTAGAGGGAAGGGTGGGAGCTGGGTGGAGGGGTTCAATGGAGGGGGAAAAAGAGAAGCAAATGTAGTAATCTGAATAATAAAGATTTAATTAAAAAAAAAGAAAATTTTGTGTTTTTTGTTGCATGTGAGGATCCAATTATCCAAATAATGAATGACTTGATTAATCTATTTTCTCACTATGTCTATTACTTACTTGCCTTCTATAAATGATATTCTAGATCTCTAAATATTTTAACTTTATAATGACCACATATAACATCAACACATTGAAGATGCCCTAAAGAAAGAAATGAAGTAATGAAAAGCCCAAATAAAATCAAATAGCATATTAAAACACATTATCAAGTATTTCTTGGCCCTGGTTAGATGTTGACTAGAGTATTCTAATTATCTGTGGACTTTTATATAACAACTTAGGAAAGGAAAAGAAATATGGCACAGGGTGTATGCACATTGCAGTTTGATTTCTGAAATGTAAGTCTAACTTTGATTTGAGGTCTGAGATAGTGTATATGAATGGGGTGAAGGCAATAGATTTTCAGTTAGTGGTATTGGGTTTTGAGTCTTAGTTCTGCCACTTACTATTTTATGTTGGACAAATTGCTCAAACTTTCTAAAGATAATTTTCCTTATCTGTAGTATAAATGTACATACAAAACTCAAAAATAACGCAAGGAAGGTATTTCTCAAAGAAAAGATTTAGTGCATATAAAAGCTAAAAAAATTAAGGAGTTATTATGTATGTATTATTACCCATTATGCATTTACTTACTTAAATGTGTATATATTTGTATTCCCCCTAACATCTTTCTTCTAGGGATTTGGTGCAAATTGAGCTTCCCAGAAGCACATTCTGAGAAAGATATTAGAGTGCAGAAAGTTCTTAGGGAATACAGTCAAAATCAGCACCTACAGAGGGAAGGATAGAAACAAAACTGGGCAGTGGGAGTAGTTAGGCATCAGTGTAGTCAAAGCAAGGTTTCAAACTACTCCCTGAGGAGCTCTTTAATGGGATATCCCTTTAGAATTATTTCTTATTGTGGGGAAAGGCCTACACTTCCATATCACCATGTCACTGGACATAAGTTGTCTGGGAAGGAGGCATGAACTAGCAACATAGCTCCCGCCAGACAAGGGCAACTCCCGGAAATGGCTTACAACGGAGCCTCATCTTTCAGTAGCATTCCCAGCAGCTGGAAGTATAAGTCCCTCTTTAAAAAAAAATAATTTATTTATTGATTAATTTATTACATATGTGTTCTTATCCTCCCATTACCCCCTTTTCCTCCCTACTCATGCCCTCACCCCTCTATTGTCTGTGTCCATTTGTTAGGCTTATATGCATGCATACAAATCCTTTGGTTAATCTCTCCCCCTTACTCCCACCCTCTCCTACTTTCCCTTTGAGGTTTGACAGTCTGATGGCTATTTCTCTTCTTCTGAATTTGTTTTTTTTTCCCACCAGTTTATGTTGTTCATTGTATTCCATAAATGATTGAAATCATGTGATATTTATCTTTCTCTGACTGGCTTATTTCACTTACCATAATGCTCGCCAGTTCCATCCATGTTGTTGCAAATAGTAAGAACTCCTTTTTTACTGCAGTGTAGTATTCCATTGTTTAGATGTACCACAGTTTTTTAATTCACTCATCTGCTGATGGGCTCGAGGATTTGGAGAAAAAGGGAACTCTCGTGCACGGCTGGTGGGAATAACTCCTTCTTAAGGGGGATCCAAGCAGCCAATTATAGCATCTGTTACTGTAATGTAATTCCTCATAGGCTGTTGTTCTGGTGCTTCTTCAGAAGCTAATTTTGTTTTTTCTATTCTATTTTTAGTGACTATCAATGGTTGTACCTCTTTTGGAATAAACAAAGGTAAGTTTACTAGTAGTTGATGTCACATAGGTCCTAGAATGATCCTTTTCAATGTGCTATGCTTTTTGTACCTTTTGGGCTTGGATATGGGCTTCCAATGTGTTTGAAGCACTTTGCATACTATATGGTAAGTTTCTGGTGTTGACAGAGAAGCAACACTCAAATAAACCCTGTAAAATAAAATAAAATAAAAAACCTTGCAAAATGATTTATTTAAGGAATGGGATTATCATATTTTAGCCTAGAGAAAAAAAAAAAAACTTTGCTCAGGATTTGAGACTAGGCATGCTTATCCTAATTGTGGGCAGAAAGGATAAAAACAACTGATCTTTGTTTAAGAACAATTGAAAATTTAGGAAATGGTTTTAGTTTTTGCCCATTGAGTATGATGTTAGCTGTGGGTTTATCATATATGGTTTTATGATGTTGAGGTATGCTCCTTCTATTCCCACTTTGCTGAGAGTTTTTATCAAGAAAGGGTGTTAGATTTTGTCAAATGCTTTTTCTGTATCTATTGATATGACTATGTGATTTTTATCTCTCAATTTGTTTATGATGTATCACATTTATTGATTTGTGGGTGTTGTACCATCCCTGCATTCCTGGGATGAATCCTGCTTGGTCATGGTGTAAGATTTTTCTGATGTACTGCTGGATCCAGATTGCTAGAATTTTGTTAAGGATTTTGGAATCTATGTTCATGAGAGATATTGGCCTATAATTCTCTTTCATTGTGTTGTCTTTATCTGGTTTTGGTATTAGGATGATGCTGGCTTCATAGTAGGTGTTTGGAAGTGTTCCTTCTTCTTGAATGTTTTTGAATAGTCTGAGGAGGATAGGTTTTAATTCTTCCTTGAATGTTTGGTAAAACTCTCCTGTGTAGCCATCTGTTCCTGGGCTTTTATTTGCTGGAAGCTTTTTGATGACTGCTTCAATTTCTTCCATAGTTATTGAACTATTGAGATGTTTGGCTTCCTCCTCATTGAGTTTTGGAAGGTTATATTTTTCTAGGAAAATGTCCATTTCTTGCAGGTGGTCCAATTTGTTGGAGTAGAGTTGTTCATAGTATTTTTTAACAATCCTTTGTATTTCCACAGGGTCGGTTTTTATTTCTCCTCTTTCATTTCTGATTTTGTTTATTTGGGTCTTCTCTCTTTGCTTCTTGGTGAGCCTGGCTAGAGGTCCATCAATCTTGTTTATCCTTTCAAAGAACCAGCTCTTTGTTTTGTTGATCTTTTGAATTGTTTCTTTGGTCTCCAAGTTGTTTATCTCCACTCTGATCTTTACTATTTCCTTCCTTCTGAGTACACTGGGCTTTTCTTGTTGCTCTCATTCTAGCTCTTTGAGTTGTAGGTTTAGGTAATTTATTACCATTGTTTCCTATTTTTTGCAGTAGGCTTGTAGGGCTATGAACTTCCCTCTCAAGACTACTTTCACTGTGTCCCATAAATTTTGTATTGTTGTGTTGTCATTGTCATTTGTTGCCATGATGTTTTTTATTTCTTCTTTGATCTCTCTGGTTACCCAATCGTTGTTTAATAGCATGCTGTTTATAGTCTCCATGTGTTTGATTTATTTCTATTGTTTTTATTATAGTTGATATCCAGTTTTATGCCACTGTGGTCTGAGAAAATGCTTGATATGATTTCTATCTCTTGAATTTAAAGAGACTTTTCTTATGACCCAACATATGATATATCTTTGAAAATGACCCATGTGCACTGGAGAAGAATGTATGTTCTGTGGCTTGGGTGAAATGTTCTGAAGATGTCAATTAATTCCATCTGGTCTATTGTGTCATTTAGGATTGATGTTTCTTTGCTGATTTTTTGTTTAGAGGATTTGTCCAGTGGTGACAGTGGGGTATTAAAGTCTCTTACTATGATTGCATTGCTGTCAATCTCTCCCTTAATATCCTCCAAGGTATTTTTATGTATTTAGGTGCTCCTATATTGGGTGCATATATGTTTACCAGAGTTATTTCTTCTTGTTGAATTGTTCCCTTTAGTATTATGAAGTGGCCTTCTTTATTTCTTATTATGTCTTTAACTTTGACATCTAATTTGTCAGATATAAGTATTGCAACCCCAGCTTTTTTTTCATTTCCATTTGACTGAAATAGTATCTTCCATCTCTTCACCCTCAATCTGTGTGTATCTCTTTTCCTGAGGTGGGTTTCTTGCAGAGAGCAGATATATGAATCATGTTTTCTTATCCAATCAGTTACCCTATGTCTTTTCATTGGAGCATTTAATCCATTTCCATTTAAAGTTATTATTGATAAGTACTTATCTGTTGCTATTTTTAGTCCTTACCCCCAAGTTCCTTCTTCGCTTCCTCTTTCTTTTTATTACAGCAGACCCTTTAACATTTCTTGCATTGCTGTTTGGTGGTAATATATTCCCTTAGTCCTTTTTTGTCTGTGAAGCTTCTGATTTCACCTTCAATTTTGATTGAAAGCCTTGCAGGGTACAGTATTCTTGGATTAAGACCCTTCCTTTTCATGACTTTGTATGTTTCATTCCATTCCCTTCTGGCCTGATGAGTTTCTATTGAGAAGTCAGTAGCTAGTCTTATGGGGGTTCCTTTGTAGGTAACGTTCTGTTTCTCTATGGCTGCTTTTAAGATTCTTACTTTGTCCTCGGTGTTTGCCAATTTAATTATAATGTGCCTTGGTGTCGGTTTTGTGGGGTTAGTTTTGCTTGGAACTCTGTGAGCTTCTTGGATTTGTGTGGGTTTTTTCTTTCTGATATTGGGGAAATTTTCTGTCATTATTTCTTCAAACAGGTTCTCTAATCCTTGTTCAGTTTCCACTCTTTCTGGAACCCCAATTATGCGGCTGTTGTTTTGTTTCATGTTATCCCAAAGTTCCCTTAGGCTCTCCTCTTGCTTTTTAACTTTTTTTTCCAGAAATTGCTATACTTGGATATTTTTTCCTACTGTGTCTTCTAGCTCACTGATGCGGTCCTCTGCTTCTTCTAGTCTACTTTTGATGCTTTCTATTGAGTTCTTTATAGCAGTGATGTCATTTTTCATTTCTTCTTGTTTATTCTGCACCTTCTCTAGGTTCTTCTGCATTTCTTCTTGCTGCTTCTTCATCTCCTCTTGGGACTTCTTCATTTCCTCTTGGCTCTTACTCAGATTGTTGATTTTGTCTTCCATTCTTTTAATCCACCTTATGATCATTTCTCTGAACTCCTCCTCTGGCAGGCTTATTTCTGCTTCTATTTCCTTTACTTCCTTTTCTGGTGAAACCTGCCTTTCTGTCTTATGTGGGCTGTTTCTTTTGCTGCCCATGGTCTTTCTTCTCCAGGTGTCTGGTTATGTAGTTCTCTCTCCTACATTGATTGAAAGGCACAAACTTGAGCACGACCAGGTACAGTATACAAGGCACAGAGTAGAAATGTATTCAAGATGTTAATAATCACAAATAAGGTGACCACCAATGAAAGACAAATTAGGGATAAATAGAGAAAGAAGAAGAGGAAAATGAGGACAAAAGAAAAGAAAGAAATGCCAAAATCAAATTGGGAGAGCGAGAAAAGAAAAAAAAATTAACAATAAAATAAAATAAAATAAGAAAATAAAAAGGAGAAGAAGGAGAATAAAAGAGGAAGAGAAAAAAGTCGGAGAAAAAAGAAAGTGTATAAGAGAGAAAAGAGGAACAAACTAGATGTCAGGAGAAAACTCCAATAGAACAGTCACTAATCCCAATAAAGGCCAGCAACCAGGATCTAGAGATTAATACAAACTGCAAATAGCAACTGGTATCGAGATAGGTGAGGGAAAAGAGGTTAAAAAATAAAGCAAGCAAAAAGCAAAATAAAACAAGTAGAATAAACTAAAACAATCTCACAAAAAAATTTCAAAAAATAGATATAATCACTTTTTAGACAAATAGCAACAAAAGGACATAGAGAAAAAACAACTTTTTGGCTAGTGAAGACAAGAAGAGAGAGGTTTGTATGGACTTGTAGTAGGGGATTTGAAATTAGATATATAAGTGGGGTGACATTTTAACCAAGTAAAGAGAAAGAATAGGGGAAATCTAAAGTTGGAAATGGGAAAGAGAAACAAGACAACAAAATGGGGAAAGTTAGGAGGAAAGTGTTGGCATAAAGGTAGAGTTGAGTTGGAGTAAAATTATGCTAAAGGAAAGATGAAAATAGAATGTAGAACTCTAATCCCGAAATAAAATAGAAAACAAAATGACACTTGTTTTTTTCCCAAAAGGTAAAGTACTAGTACCAATTAATAATACTAGTTTAAAACAAAAATGTATTAATTAAAAAGGTAAAATCAATTGAGGAGGAAAGAAAAAAATAGTCTTTTAATCAAAATATGTAAAAATGAAAAATAAAAAAAATTAAGAAAAAAAAGGAAAAAAAATAGAATGGTCTTTCACTTCCACTATTATTCTGCTTGGCACTCCTGTTTCCCAGTAGGGAAGGTATTGCAGTTCCCTGTGTTCCACTGTGGTGTTTTAATCTCTTTATTCTTTTTTGGTTATGTGAGAGTCAATTTGCATGTCATCCACTGGGTGGCAGTGTTTCGGAATTGATCTCTGAGACAAAGCACAGGACCTCTCTAGGCTGTGCTCAGATCCTGCTACTCTGTGGTTCTGAAAGCCAGTTTGTGGGGGTTTTGCAGCCGGGACACTGTAATAACTCCCAGGCTGTCCCTCTGCCCCAGAGAAAAACGAGTTGTTTTCCAGAGCTCCCCTCTGTCAACAGCTCAGAGAGTCTGCCTCCACACTCAGGGATCATGCCCTGCCCACATCCATGGACCTCTCCTGAGGCAGCTTTCCCACAGCCGGGCTCCTATAGTGTGCGTGTCTCTGCCCTGCGGGGGTAGGAGACCTCACCTTTTTCCAGGCGAAATCCGATCTTTCGTGGGCTGTATGGATCTCCGACTCCACCACCCGCATGTCTGAGTGGGAGCCGCCTAGAGAGCTGTGCTCTGGGTCCCTGGCTGTTAGGTGGGTGCCTCCGCCAGCCGCAGCTTTCAGACCTCCTCAGACATCCATCTCCCTCTTATCTCAGGTGAAATCTGACCTTTCCGTGTGCTCTGTGGATCTCTGATTCCACCCCGTGTCTGCGCCGATTGGAGAGCAGAGTTCTGGGTCCCCGGGTCCCCAGCTAATCGATGGGTGCCCCAGCCGCAGGCTTCAGATCGCCGCAGACATCCACCTCCCACTGCAAGATGGCTCGGGCTCCGCGTTCACGCTGGTGGCTCTGGCCGACAAAATCCCTGTGACAGTGGAGCTGCCTGGCCAGGAGAGCCCCGTCCAGCAGTCCCCCACCTTCTCCTGGAGGATAACTGACTCTTAACTTGCCAACAAACACTCCCAGTGCGACTCTCAGCCGCTCTCTCTCCCTCTGCCCAGCGTCAAAGCTCCAGACGCATCTGTCTACTTTGCCGCCATTTTCTCTTTCCCTGAAGTGTATTTTAAAATGTGATAAATTATATGTATACATGTACCACAATAAAAAAAACTAAAATGAGATAAATTCTCATCTGTTTAAAATGATTTAAACCATGTTACTTTACTAACTCAAGAAATAATATAATTTATATGATTATAAAATAATCTGCCCCAATGTACTCCATATGAAATCAAAAAAAGCCTGCTTCCTAAATAAAATAATAAAGTGTGAGAATGTATGCATGCATGTATGTGTGTGCAGTTATTCCCACATATAATTTTTTAATTACAGAATAGCATTGTTTTTCATCTATTTAAGTTACAATAGAGCTTAGTATTTTTAATTAGTTTTGTTGGTAATGTATCCATATCATTTATTATTTTACTGCTTATCATATTGGTCAAGGACCTGTGCTATGCTGATTGAATGTAGTTATGCACTTAATTTAGAAAAAAAGAATACGTAGGAATTTGGTACTTAGCTAACTACAATGAGAAATGCATGCAAAGTATATTTTCAAAGCAGCTGTTGAACATTTAAAACCTATAACAAATGCTTAATCAGACCATAAACCTTAGTACAAAAATAAATTCATGTTAATAGGCTATTTACCTATATAAAAATATGACAAAGTATTTTCTTTTATTAGTAAGTCATTTGGACATTCATTATAGCACTGTAGTACCTTTGTAAGTTTTATTGTCACCATTCTGACTTAGCAAGCTTGTATACTGCCTTATATGCTGCTGCAGTTTTGGGATTAATATTTAGAATTAATTTTTGAAATAGCTTGGACAGGCTAAGCATTCAGCCTGTCATTTTTCTAAATCTCATAGGATGGAATAATAAGTAGCTGAACTATTCTAGAATTATATTACAGGCTTCAATGATCACCAGGGTCTATGATTCATTCCCAAATCAAAATTTCTTTCCTGATGCATTGCTTTTTATTGGCAATTTTCATATCTGAGTTGGTGACCCTGCCATTTGTTTTTATTGTTACTGTTCTCTTTTTGTGGTGCCATTAAGAAAACCTGTTCAGGCACTCTGGTATTTATGTCTGCAGTCAGTTATTAGTGCTGGAGCCCTTTGTTGGGTTCCCTTGCTGTATTTATTTCTTACTAATCTTTCCTGGGATACCTGATTTCAGAGCAGATGCTCTTTTTAATCTCATCTTATATTAATTATAAATATATACTCATCAAATGTTTCCAGTTTCCAGTAAACTGGATTGCTTTTTGTATTGCTTTCATGGCATCATTCATTGGATTGTTTTCTCATGATTTACATATCTGTCTCCTTTAAAAGATTGTTAGTTTAAAGAAGGATTTTTATCATCATTCTAGAATCAGAGTTTAAGCACAGAACCTTACATATTCTATAGCACCCAGTAGTGTTTGATTGAAGGACTAAGCAATAAGAAAACATGTCTATAAAACTGGAATCGTTGGGTACAAATAAAATAAATTAAGATATTAGATAATGGGATGGTACTATATTCCTGGTTTGGAGAGGATTACATAGGAAAGAGAATTATTATTTGGGGGTATCAAGGTTTGCCTATTTTTTCCTTGTATCTTTTGATGGATTTAGCTAGATTATGCATTATAAGTCACCAGAGGCCAGCATTCTTTGTCTTTTTAATTCTTCAAGAACATCTCATAGCATGTATGTCGAACCTAATAGTTCTTGTACCCTTCCCCATTTTTCTCATTTTCCTAACTGAATTTTTTAATTCTATATCCAATTAAGGCCTATGCCTTTATTTTGATAATATTTTTATATATTTTATTCACTTTACTGAATTTACTTCTTATGCTCTCACACTATTCTGTTTTTCGATGCTTATTTTTTTTTATTCCTTTAGTTTCAGTAAGTATATAACTCAAGTAATAGATCATCTCTAAGCAGCTACTTTACTTTTCAAGATTTGTTTTCAAGCTAGAAGGTCACGGTTAGGGCTTCAACAATCAGTATAAAGCTTGGACCTGCATGAATCGTATATGTGGTTTGATTTATTTTTTTATTTTATTTATTTTTTTAAAAAACAACAGTATATATAACCTGTATTTATTAATGCAGAACACAGTTACTTTAGACCCCAACATTTTGTGCCAAAACTATAAGATCTAAGTCTTCAAAAATACAGGAAAAATAATAAAAATGATAAATTCAGAAACATATTTTCCCAAATCTCACCAGTTTATGCATACATATGAGGTCAGATCCTATATGACCTCATAGACAGAAGTACAATGCTTATGAGAATGAGTGCTGTCCTCAGAAAGCCTGAAAACATCACTCAGCTCTGCTCTTTATTTGCTAGGTGACCTTTGGCAAAGGGCTTTCTTTCTCAGTAACTTATTTGCTTCACAGGATTGTGGAGATCAAATATGCAAATGATGGTGAATTTTTACTGTTATACAGCAAGCAATCAATTAAATATTAGCTTTTATCATTAACATTATTATTTTTATTATTACAAAATATACATTATTCTCTAAATTTTTCTTAATTAATTTGCTAGATCAAATATAATGGCTCTGGCAAAAAATATACTTCTAATTCCAAATAAAAATATCCAAGCTACAACGTATCAACTGTGCTCTCATATTATTGGACAAATATTGGTACTGCTAAAATTTGATATCTTCAACAAAATCAAAGATAGTGACTGATATAGTTTGCCTTCGTGGCCCAAAAGGCTTCAAAAATTTGCCTTTTCAACAAAGGAATTTTTTCTAATTTCTAGACATAATTGGAACTTTCAGCAGTTTAAATGCCCTATTTATTTTAACTCTACCTTAGCCAAATTTTGCTTAATCCTATGCCATTAAAATCAACACCTCAACAGTTGTAAAGTCCCTTCATTTTGAGAAGGACCCAGAAGCTGGTAAACTCCATCTTTCCTGCTTTTTATGACAATAAAAGCTAAAGTTTGTTGGGTGTTTAGGTATGAATACACTGGATAAAGAGATCCTAGCATTGGTGAGATCTATTCTCTTATGCTCATTGTCTTCCATCATCCATTTCATTCTTCCCATGCTGTTAACAACTTTGTTTAGGGTGGAATTAATCCCACTTTCAAACACAATGGATAGGTTTTAAGCTGTTTAAATCAACCAGGTTTGTCTATTCCCTTTATACAATATTTATAATAGCCCAGGTCTGAACCAATCAGAATATGACATTCCTTTAAGCACAAGGATATATTCAGAGTCATTTCAATTAGTAGGAGAGATATTTATTTGATGACCTTGAGATGTAACTCTCTCCTGCTAGATGAGAATATAGCATGAGCCTAACTGCTGGCATCCATGCTAGGACTCACAGGAGAGCCAACTTTATTTATTTATTTTATTTGTTTTTTAAATTTCTTTATTGATTAAGGTGTTACATATGTGTCCTTATTTCCCTTACCCCTCCTTCCCCCCACTCATGCACTCCACCCCCCTGTTGTCTGTATTGATTGGTTAGGCTTATATGCATGCATACAAGTCCTTTGGTTGATCTCTCCCCCTTACTCCCACCTCCCCTACCTTCCCTCTGAGTTTTGATGGTCTGATCAATGTTTCTCCGTCTCTGGATCTATTTTTGATAATCAATTTATGTTGTTCATTATATTTCATAAATGAGTGAGATCCTGTGATATTTATCTTCCTCTGGCTGATTTCATTTAGGGGAGAACCAACTTTAGAGTAAAGTCAGCTCTGCTTATGGCAGAACAGTCTGAAAAAACAAATTTTGAGGACATCGACTTTCAAGTTATATGAGCCAATGATTCCCCTTTATATTTTAAGCCAATAGGAACAGACATTTCTTTTATAATCCAAACAAACTGATATGCTTTCTTTGGATTATGTGTGTATAAACTCATCACCCAAGACCAATGCACAATTGCTACCAAGAGCCAAAAGGCTAAATAACAGGAGGATGTCACCTATCTGAAAAATCCTCATACCTAAGAACTAAAATTGATTTTTTACAACAGTATTATCTAACTAACACAATTTAGCTTTGGCAACTGACCCATGATTGCCAGAGATTGGCTTGAATAAGATTCAGAGACAGACTCAAGGTCCTCAAAGATTAGAGTGTCATACCAAATCAAAATAGCTTGGGTGTATAGCCCAACCATGTAAGTTTCCTCCAAATGTAGAAGCTTTGTGACAGCATTTCATGCATAAGGCTTGCAGAATGCTGAATCTGGTTCACAAGAACTATCTGTGGCCCATATGACAGGCTTAGTAAACTATATATGCCCAAGGCCTTCTGCTGGCCTTCTATTCTCTCAAGTAAAGCAATAGAATCTTTTTAAATAATCTGTAAAATACTAATGAATTCCTCATTTAGATCTTTAAATTTATCTTTTAGCACTATCCTCTTCGCTTATTTAGCTCCAATCTTGTGGACATCTCACTTTTCTACCAACCTATTTTTTCACTGACTACTTCTTTGCTTAGAATACCCTTTCCTCCAAAATCTGCATTGCTCACTCTTTTAGCTGTTTTCTAATGTTCTTTTCCTCTTTATTTTTTTTAAGAGGGAAAGAACATTAGAATATTTTTTCTTCAGTTTTTAAATTAAATTTATTGGGGTGACATTTGTTAATAAGATTATATATGTTTCAAGTGTACCTCTCTATGATGCTTGACCTGTATATGTTTTCCTTGGCTAATTTTATTTTAAAAAGCACCTCCTTCTCTTCTCCTATAAAAACTTTTCTATAAATATTTCTGATTTGTAGTTTCCAAAGTCCTTAGTACATAGTGTGGAAGCTTTAAAATTAGTGATCATGTTCAATATCTATTTCCTGATTAAAATATGATTTCTATGACTACACAGAAGAAACTAGTATTGGACTTATCCTCCCTTAATAAACAAGTATACAGTTAAACAACATATATGAGGAATGGACTTCAAAGAGTAACCAGTAGGAAGCACATTATGGTAAAGAAAAAAAAAATCACAGGAAATGAGCATAATATCTTAGCTGACTTTTTGTGTGGGTTATTTTCTGGAACAGTGAAGGTTAGGGGTTGCTGACATAGCTGAGAATTCAAGGCAGGATTAAGAGCAAAATATTGCTTAAGAAGCCAAGAAATCAAAAGGGGGAAAAAAACAGACTTATTATATACTGGGCACAATTATAAGAATAATGCCTAAATTTTCATAAGAAATGGTGGAAGCTAGATATCAAGGAAATCTCATTATTAAGTTAAAAATAATTAACTTAGAATTCCATATTCAATGAAGATATACTTTATAAATGAGACTCAATAAAAAATATTTTAAAATAAAAAAAATCTAACATCTAAAACATATACATTATTTACAAGTACATGTATGGAATGAAAACCAAGATATATAATATGTTTGACCTAGGTATATATTTTAAAATTAAATTTTGTAGGAAGTGTTTTAACACAACAGTGTTAATTATAAATCAAGGAAATAAGATATCTAGAAAATCCCCAAATATTTAGAAATTAAAAAGCATACTTCAAAGTAACTCACGGATCAAAGAATAATTCACAAGGGGAATTATAAATATTCATATAATTGATAGCACAGTGTATCTAAATATGTGTAGCTAAGTGTAGATAAAGCAATGTATAAAGAGAAATTCATAAATTCAAATCCATATAAAAAAAGTGTTGAAAATCAGTAATCTGTAGTTCCATTTTAAGGAGCTAAGGAAAAGGGAAAATTAAATAGAAGAAAAAATATAGTAAGAGAAACCAATGGAATGAAAATTAAAAATTAAAGAATAAGAACAAAATCCAAAGATGATTATGTAAAAAGGTTAATAATGTTAATGAACATTATTAGCAAGATTAATCAAGACAATTTCATATTGATAAATGAGAATTATTGGATACCAAACTATCTCCAAAATATTCACTACTGTTGAAACACAGACTACCAATAACTAGAATAAAGAGGATATTACCAAAGAGCCTCTGGAAAATAAGAATGAGAGAAAAATAATATAAACAATTTGATATCAATAGATTTGATAATTTTTCTAAATAGATTTTTTGGAAAACACAACTATTATAACTGACAAAAATACTAAGCATACTAATCTATTCAAAAGGAAATGGAAATTAATAAAACATTAATTACATTAAAAAAAACTATAGGCCCTGCTAGTTTTATGAGTGAATTCAACCAAATATTTAAAGAAAAAATATAGATTATAAACAAAATTTCACAAAATGTAGATGCACATACTTCTAATTTTATAAATCCAGTAACTTTATCCAAGATACTTGTTTCACACCTCATTTTCCTCACCTCAATAAAAAAGGAAAGATATCACAGAGAATTCTTGGGACGATCATAGAATCAGCATGTATAATATGATTGCCATATATGCTTAAGACATCATTGGTGCTGTTTAATTTGGATTGCTTTCTGCAAGTCTATTTCAGAAGGAAAACTGAGACACAGATAAATAATACTCATATATAGAGCTTTTATTTTAAAACTAGAGGCCCAAGGCACAGATGGATGTATGAGGTGGGAGGGGTCCCTCTGCCTGGCCTGAGCCCTCACAATCCAGGACCCCTCAGGGGATATCCTACTGCCAGTTTAGGCCTAACCCCACAGGCCAGAGGGGGCCTACTGGAGGGAGCTGGCTGGCACGGAGGAGGGGCCCTGGAAGGTTGACAGGCCAGAGGCAGGGGCTGTGGGAGGTTGGCTGGCTAGGGCAGAGGCTACAGGAGATTGGCCAGCTGTTCCCCCTTATCAGGGCTGATAGGGGAGCTACCTGGCTGGAGGGAGGGGCCATGGGAAGTTGGCTGTGGTAATGCACTGACCACCAGGTGGCAGCTTCTGCATTGTGCATATGCCCCCTGGTTGTCAGTGTGTGTCATAGAGAATGACTGGTTGACCAGTCATTCTGATTGTTCAGTCGTAATGGTCACTTAGGCTTCTAATAAATGGGTAATATGCTTCTTATACCAGGAGACTGGACATCTTCCTACTGTCCAACTTCCTTCTGAAAGAAGAGGCAAAGGCAATTAGGAGCCATGAGGCTGGCAGGGGAGGGCAGTTAGGAGCATGAGGACAGCAGAGGAGGGGAGTTGAGAGCCATATGGCCAGCAAGAGAGTGGTTAGGTGGTGATCAAGCCAGTAGGCTGGCAAGTGGTTAGAAGCCAGTGGTCCCAGATAGAGAGGGATGTTTAACATCTCTCAAGGGATTCCAGATTGGAGGGGGTGCAGGCAGAGTTGAGGGACTCCCATGGATGAATTTTGTGCACTAGGCCTCTAATATAAATGTCTACACTAATACAAGAGTAAGATGTAAATTGACCTTACCTTTGTGATGCCCACCAGCCAATCAGGAGTGAGTGTGCAAATTAACCCAACAAAGATGGAAGGTTAATTTGAATATGCAGGCACCATGGTGATGATGCAGGCATCCCACACTGCCCCAGCCTGTCTGGGCCTCTGGGCAGAGTGAGAAGGCAGAAAGGCAGCTCTGGGCCAGAGTGAAGGTGATGCCGGCAGCCAGGAGAAGGAAGACCCATTTTTACATGAATCTTCCTGCATTTGGGCCTTTAGTATATATATTTCACATTTTTCAGTACATGTGGTTCATGGATTTTCTGTACTTTTCTTTCTTCCCTCAAATCTGAGTGGAAGGATTAGCTTTTTTTTTTTTCTTTAATATATTATATTGATTTTTTACAGAGAGGAAGGGAGAGAGATAAAGAGTTAGAAACATTGATGAGAAAGAAACATCAATCAGCTGCCTCCTGCACACCCCCTACTAGGGATGTGCCTGCAACTAATGTACATGCCCTTGACTGGAATCGCACACAGGACCCTTCAGTCTGCAGGCCGATACTCTATCCACTGAGCCAAACCGGTTTCTGAGAGGATTAACTCTTTATCATGAATACATATAGGCTTGGTTTGTTTTTTGTTTGTTTGTTTTTTTACTGAATTTTTCTTAATTTACTTTGAGATGGTATAAATAAACTCATGTATTGTGATGAAGAGAGAAACTTTAAAGTCTGAGAAATTTCATATTGATAAATGAGAATTATTGGATACCAAACTATCTCCAAAATATTCACTACTGTTAAAATTCTATGAGGCACACATATAGTTAACCCATTCCAGAAAATAATAGACTTTAGAGCTAGCTTCTAATATCTATACTAGTATTCTAAGGCTGAAATATATATGAATTATCATTTATCAATATCTTATTTAAATTAGGTTATTACAAACATAACAGTTTCCTTGGTAATTTTCTCTAAGATCTCTAAAAATGGGGAAGGGGGGGGCAATGGGGCAATAAGGACACATACGTAATACCTTAATCAATAAAGAGAAAAATTAAAAACAAATTATTGGGCAAAAAATAGATCACTAAAAAGCTTTGAAAAGAAATTTTAACATTTCTGTTAATTCTATGAGGAAAAAATTCTATAGCTTAATATTGTACATAAATTATACTTCTCAAGATAGCTATTGTTGTCTTGATTATTAATAAGTGGGGGCCTGGTGCATGAAATTCATGCATGGGGGGGTGGGTCCCTCAGCCCAACCTGCACTCTCTCCAATCTGGGAACCCTCAGGGGATGTCCTACTGATGGCTTAGGCCTGCTCCCCCTGGTTCTCTGCTCTCTGCAGACCTGACTGCTTGACACCACCCCAGGCCCTGGTTTATGCTCTCTGTAGGGGCCTGCTTGCCCTTCACCACTGGGGGCAGAGGCAAGCAGGACCCTGCTATCTGCTCATTCACTGCAGGAGACATTGCCACCTGCCCCACTCCTGGCTGCTCTGGCCTATGTATGGGCCTACAGGTTCAGAGCGGCCTGGCCTCCGAGGACACCTATCCCCAGAATGTGGGCTATTTGGTGCCGGTGCATGTGCAAATGGCAACGGGGCTGGAATGTCCGTCTTATTTGCACCCCGCCCCCAGCTGCTTGGTGTCTGTGTGTGTAGGCCTGGAGTGGCCAGGGGTCATTCGGGGACTCTGGTCACTCTGGGCCTATGCACAGGCCTATAGGCTCAGAGCAGCCTGGATCCCAAGGACACCAGTTTCTGGGACCCACGCCATTTGATTCTGGCATGCGTGCAAATGACCGCCCCACCCCCAGCTGCTGGGTGCCTGCATATACAAATTAACCCAACAAAGATAGTGCGACAATTTGCATACTCACCCCTGATTGGCTGGTGGGTGTCATGAAGTGATGGTTAGTTTGCCTCTTTCTATTTTATTAGTGTAGATTTTATCCCATGAGGTTGTGTGGAAGGGATTCAAAAAAAGAGAATATGTAGCCAATACTTTTTCATACTTTAATTTCTCATATTTGATTTAATCTTTATAATATAACTTAAAGCCAAATCTCAATTTTATAGCAGGAGAAAATGGTACAGAGAAGGTAGTCCACTTATTTCAAATCACAAAGCTTTAAAGGGCAGGGCTAGATTTAAAGTCAGGCCTTTTGACACTGAAGTTTATAATTCTTTCCTCTAAATCACTCCTTATTTGAAGGACTTTGAACAAATGATAATGTTTTGTAGTAGACCCAGCAATAATACTTTGTTTCATGCTGTGACAAATGACTAACTTTGTCATATATAAAACAACATGACATAACTGTCATATCGTCATTTTAAAATATTTTAAAGCTACCACAAAATTGCTTTTCATAATTTCCATTGTAAATAATGACAAGAGAGTTAATTCTTGAAGTGTTAAATTATATGTATACCCATGCTGTGTGTATATTCATGTAAAATCTATTTTATGTAAAATAGATAATACACGGATATTATACTTTTCAAATGTCATTGTTTTCAGTAGATTGAACTGTCATCTGCTCTAATAACATGAAACTCTTATTCTACTCTTGTACCATAAACAGCAGCTACACTATGGTTTTCTGACAAGTTGTATTTTTATTTTATACTTCATTCTTGAAGCTTCAAAAATTGATACCAATTCTTTTCAAGACAATATATTCAACACAGTGGGGTAAACATTATTTTTTTCTTGTAGGATGAGTAGAAGAATTTCAGATAATATACTTCTAATATAAATTTTACTCATTACTCAGAAGCTTGTAGAATACCTTGGTATTTATTAAAAAATGTTAACTTTCAGTCATAAATTGTCATACTACATATCTACAGATGTATTGGTATTTGAAAAGCGTATTTTCACATTTATAATTTAGGATTTTAAATAGTAGGGTCTCTGCTGCAAGTTTCTTTAAAGATCTCTAATAAATTTATATATGTATGCATAAGTAAAAGTAATTACAGAGTATTATTTTATTCTAAGCCAATAGTGTTTAAGATTAGTGTTATGGAAACCTTACTAATTGTTTCTTAACTTTCTATTTATTTTCACTCTGTCTGAATTTGAAATCATTTATGCCTTTACGTTTATTATTCATCTATGCCTATACAAAGCTAATAATCCAACTGCAAATTGAAAATATCTCTGAATTATGAATATAAGTAGAGACTACATGAAGTTAAAATGGGTACTTAGGAAAATGTTCATTCTTTTTTCATTAATATCTGTATGGGCTATATAATCATCTATATATTTATATATATTGTACACCAGTGGGGTGCCTCGGCCTGGCCTGAAATAATGTGTATTTCAGGTATTCCTTTGCAATAACTCATCAACAATACTTTAAATTGACAGTACTCGTTAAGCAATATGTCACTCATGTCTTCTCACTACAGTGGCTTATTATAAACGTTATCTTTATCTTTATGTCAAATCAGTAAAAATTTAATTTTTCCCAATGTGAAAAATTTGTATTAATTAGACTGTCAAGGAATTTAATAGTATATTATTTTCATTTAAAAGTGTTTTCCACTTAATGAATTATTTGATTTCAGAATGATTTTAAACATTGTACTTTATTTCTCATTGCTTAAGTAACTTCTGATTTTATATAAGACATGCATAAATTATTCTATTATATAATTCAATTTAATTTTAAATCCTGCTTTATCAAATGTATTTATTATAGAAGAAAAATGTCTATTTTGATTTGGCCTCTATACAATTGAGTTCTCTATTTATATTGTACATGTTTGATGACTAGAAAAATTATTCGAGGATTTGTTTGTAACCTCTGGTGTAAAGTATTTCACATAGATTATATGATACAAGACTAAACTAAATTTTTAAGGTATAAATCAGCTTAGTCTTCTTTTACAAAAGAGAAAACTTAGAAAGAAAAAGAGGAACAGACTTTCTCAAGATGATAGCTAGAACACAGGCAATATGAGTCAGAAGATTGCCTTCTTAACCTTCTTAGAGAATTTTATTTGGATAGGAAAAAGTGACTTCAAAACCTGTCAGTGTCTACCATTGGCCTTGCATCTGATCAATTTACCCAGTGCTTTCATTAAGCTTCATTTAGATTTTTATTTTCTTCACTCACATAAAGCTGAATGGTGTGTAAAACCTGAACTTAGTCTTATCCTGGACAATCCTTTAATCTCTAAACAGGGAGAAAAACTAGAAGAGGGACAGCTACAAAGCTAATTCAATAATTAACAGAATATAGGTTAAAATGCATTTCGGTATATAAAGAAATTACAGTACATACATCAACATAGATAACCTAATGAAGATAATATTCATCATTAAAAATAGTTGCTTAAGTTTGTATACAGTATTATTTCATTTACACAAAACTCAAAATATGCACTGTATGAGTGTATGTGAGTGTGTGTGTGTGTGTGTGTGTGAAGAAAGCAAGAAAATTAACATGATAATCACAAAATTCAGGATAGTGGTTACTTTAGGTGCTGTGGGTAGTAGAGGGGTCAGGGGAATAGAACTATAGAAGGGGACAAAGGGAACTCCAAAAGTATTGGTGCTGTTTAATGTATGTCTTAAAATATATATTTAAATATCATAGCTATTAAGTATCTAATTAAAACATTAACACTCTTTAATGAGAGTTGGAATAACCAAGTGGATAGAACAATAGTTTCAGCCTTTGAAAGACCAAGTCAAAGAAATGTAGACAAGAGTAGAAGGACTGGGTGATGTTAGAGACTTGAAAAAAAGTGTTCACACTAGACATTGTTATTCTGAGGATGGCTTCCTGGACAAGCACATTTAAATCTAGGCCAGAATTTGAGAGAGTGAACTCATTGAAAAGGCCAAGTGAGATAAAAACATCAATGGCCACTGTCCAAGTTGAGCCAAATATCCTCAATATAGAATTAAATAATAATGGCTCTATGATTAGCACTGTGTGAATGGCAAGTGTTTGAGGGCAATTGAGAGAGCTAGCGTGTTGATTCTACAATGCTGGCAGCCTTTCAGTTGCTTTCAGCAGATATATGTCAAACTTTTACGACAGGCCACAAATGGTGTTGGGCTTGTGGTAAGATATTAAAGAAATAGTCACATGGACTCTGTGATTTTCAAGAGTATGGATTCTCTTGTCCTTAAAAACCATGCCTCTGAGAAGATGGGAAACAAGATAAAGACCTAATTTATGAAAAACTGGGGCAGATAAAGATCACCAGTTTGGCATAATTAAGTTATGAGATATAGCAACTGAAAATTTGAAAGTTAAAGCAGAATTCTAGTTATTGGTGAAGCAGGTTTAGAAAGACCAGTAATGGAATAATAGCAATATGATAATTGAAGAAGAAAAACTTCAATACTCTTTGTAAATATAGGTATTAGCAGTGAGACAATATGTTTAGCAATATTTAATGTAAAATGAGCTGAATATATTATGTGGAACACATTCAAACAGAATTTTAATCATAAAACAATGAGATCAGGTTTACACTATCAGTGGTTACTTTGCCTCTGTAATTTCATTTTTTGAGACTATTAAAATAGGAACTGTTTTTGTTTATGGTTTTGACATATCAAATGTTAATATTTTCCAGTGATCTATGAGGCTATCATAATAATCTAGTATAGTTTCCAGTATATTATGTGCTAATATTTTGCTTGCATTTTCTTGCCCACTCTTCATCTTTTTTTGCCTAACACTATGCCCAGGGAGGTTGATCTTTATGGACTGCATCCACTGAGTATTCACTGTGCTTCTGGCTTCTGGTTGCCTTTAACTAATAAGAGGTATCCTCAGGAGGTCAGAAGGCAGGAAGATAATATGAGCAGGCATTTAATTTCTTAACTCCCTGGGCCTGGGCCACTTGGTCTCTCCCAAAATTTAAAGCTTCTGCCAAGCAGCCCTCTCCTACACCTACAACTCTACTCACTGAGTACCTGTTAGGCCTAAGGGAGGAAAGAGCCCTGCTATGCTCTAAGCCCCAGAGTTCTTCACCCGTTCTTATGGGTTGTTCATAACTTTGACCACGGTTAGTTTATGGTAGTCCTTTGTTAAACTCTCCTCAATTACCCATTTAATGTAATATCCAGTTCTTTCCAAAACCCTATATGCTACACAAAGTACACAAAAGATATTATTTTAATGTACTTTTCAGATAAAATGAGACAGCAATCCCAATGTATTTGCATTGACTAACTTACAGCCGAGATTATTTCAACAGGCACAATATGTAGTGTGGTAGATGGAAGCATAGACTCCAGAGCTCCTGGCTAACACAACAAAAGCACACACAACATTTTACTTATTTGTATTTAGATTTACCTCAATAAAAAGCAAAATATTGGTAGTGAACATAATTATCTGAGATAAAAACAGAAACCTTATGTACAATGCATGCCCTTTCATTGGAAATGTGCAAGCAGAGGCCCAATCACTATTGTCAAAGCTGTTTGAAGAATACTCCCATATTAGATACAAGTGGAACTTCATGAGTTCTCAAGTCTCTTATTACTCTGAGTTTTTACTTTTATTTTAAGATGCTATTTGTATGTATTTCTAGAACCAACAAACTGAAAGGTGGGAAAATGTTCCTAACAACCCTAATCATGACATGATATAAATTGAATCTTTTGAACATAAAAATCCAGTTCCCAGGGTATCATTTTCAAAATTAGGGATATTGCAACAACTCATTATTTTACATATTATTTTTATTATTTCAGAAAAAAAATAGTAGATTGAATCACATTTCATTAAAAGAGTATAAAGACTGAGATTTGGAGGACTTTGAAAATATTAAAGAAGAAAGGAGAGAAGACACCTAAATTTATAATCAGACAATTAATAAATCAGTGATTTCATATTTTTATATATTTATTAAATTAATATTGAGTTTATACAATTTGGATTTAAATTGCCTATAGCTTTTATTTTCTTTGAAATATGGATTCATTTGGTCTTGTATCCAACACTTTTAAACACCATATTCTAAATCTAAGAAACATAGAATGCAGCATGTTTTGAATGAGTATATTTCTAACCTAATTATTTAGGAAGAAAACATTACTATTTTGTTGTCAAAAGCAGTATTTTTTTCCCTAGGTTTATGAAGTGAATTTATGCAAGTATCCACTCTCACTTAAGTCACTGGGGCATAGTACCATCAAGTTGAAAATCATATTTTACACAATGGCATTTTCTTTCAAAAAATGAGAAAACAATGAACTTGCCTTAGATTTTGTGGAGCATCTTGAGAAATGCTTTCAGTGAAAGGAAGAAGGGTCTCTTCAGTCGCAGTTATAGAACCTATCAACCTCTTAACTATCCCGAGTGTCAAAAAATGGTGAAAAAATAGACAGTTTTACCCCTAAATATAGTGTAAACTTTCTCACTGTGTGGTTCTCTTTGCCTTCATGAAACTTGGGTCTGAGATATTGGGAACTGCAATTCTTTTTTTAAACTAAAGTATCTTCTTTCATTATTTAACTCAGAGGCCCTTAAAAGACAGTTCTGTGAGGTATGTTCTCTGTGAGTGCTAATTTATGATTGGCATTTTGATGGAAAGCTGTCAGGTGGCCTTCTTTCTCCTTACTTTGTCTACATTGATTTATTGGAAGGAGAAAGATGCAATTGCAGTGGCAACTTTTCCCATTTAGGCTTCACAGATATAGTGCACACAATTTCCGATGATTAAACAGAATGCAGCTGACAGACTGCTGACCGGCAGGCTTTCATTACTGAATCATTGAGAGGAAATGACACAATTTTTAATGGCACTGGCTTTTTCTTTTTCAGATATTTAGGTCACAAGTGAGTACAATTTTGGCAGGCCTAACCTTATTGCCATTTGAACATATGAAAATCTTCTGATTTGGCACCCCAAATGTGGAATTTTGATTGGCAGCTTTCGTTTCAGAGTGAAGGATGACCAAAATGAGAGATTCATCGTAAGTCAAATTGTTCAGAGAGACAGGAAGAAAAATATTCAAGTACTTGTCCAAACCCTACATGAAATTTGCTAGGAATAAATATTGTGTTTAATTATTTTTGTACAAAAAACAATGGGTCACACAGGTTTTAACATAGATAACTAGTGTGGGATTAATCATTCACCCTATGGACACCCTACCTCACAATCCATTTGTGTTTCTGCCTGCGTGTTTTTAGTTACTGGCAGAGCCAACAAAGGTTATGTATGGGCCATGATGGGGAAAGGCAGACTTTATGGGCACAAGTCTATGACAACATAATTTGATTTGACTCAAGTCTAATCAGTGCAATGCAAAACAAGATCACCAGAATTAAATTCAACTCAAGTGATCCACGGATTCCTGTTGCTTCCTTGATCTCCATTGCTCAACAAGTCTATGCTAAAAAAAAATTAGGTATCTAACATCAAGGGAATTTGTTTGATAATTGGAATGAATATTTTTTACTATTTGCAGCTATCAAATGATTTTGTCAGCCAGCTAGGCCCCCAGAGAGATCCTAGGCAAGTAAGCTTTATTCTTCTATACATGAGGGTAGGAATATTGAAAGACAATTAAAAAATCTTTAAGTGAACACTTTTTAAATGCACACATTTTAGGAATTATAATTTAAAAATATTTTTCAACACAGAGACTTTTTAAGAATCTGCTATATGTTTCCTGTCTTTTTCCTGGAATTCTAATTGATATAGGTTCAGGGGGGTGGGGGAGGGAAATGCCATTACCCAATAGCACTTCTCCCAATTGGAGAAATACAAGTTCCTATATTTTGTTTAAAGAGAACGGAATCTGTAAACATTCATTGGAGGAATTAAACATTTATTTATATCTACTTATATGAATTAAACATTTATTCATAGCCACTTACACTGCTCCCAAGTGTTAGGTACTACAGTTAGCACCATTTTTGTATAAAAAGAGTTGATTATGATATTTGTTTATTTTAGAAATTGTTTCCAAGTTGTTTATTTTTACAATGATACTATTTTATATTTCTATTTATTTCAACAAAACAATGCAACTCAGCCTTTCTAGTACTCTTCTATGTGCAAGTTCTCTGCTAGCATTTAATGTGTGCTAGACTATTCTAGGTACAAAGGATACAAGGTTGAACATTTTCTTTTATAAATAAGTTTTTATTCTAAAATATGTCTCTTTTATACTACAAATTATAAGAGAGCAGAGAGAGAGAGAGACGTGGAAAGAGAGAGATCACAAGGGTCTCCCTATATTGGAACATTAGGCAATGGTATATTAGGTCTTGCTTTTTCTCCTCTGCTACCACTAATAAAATCTCAGGCATTTTTCCCTGGGTTTATAGCCTTTTGAGTATATTCTCTGCTCTCAAAACAACTCTCCTTGAACTTTATCTTTTTGATTGCCACAATGACTTTTAAATGGTGTGAGAGTAATGTGTGTATAAGATGCTTAAAAAGTAGTTACAGATTAACTAATTTTATGTTAATTAACAAATGTATGTTTTGTTTTGTCTTTTTGCTCACAGACTACAATTCTAATTCTGACTCTACTTCCCACAAGCCAAGTGTGTGTGGTAAGCAGATTTCTAAAGATGGCACATGCTAGATTCCTATCTCATTGTTTATCAAGCACTAATTTAAACACTACTGTAATAGATTTTTAAAGAGATAATTAAGGTGGGGGTAAGGAGGAAAATCAACCAAAGGACTTGTGTGCATGCATATAAACCTAACCAATGGACACAAACACCAGGGCGGGGTGAGGGCATGAGTGGGGAAGGGGGTTTGGGAGGTTAATGGAGGCATGAGGACACATATGTAATACCTTAATCAATAAAGAAATTTAAAAAAAATCTCAATTCAGTTTACATTAATATATAAACATTATTTTTGTAAGCCTGACCCCATTGGTGAGCCTTTTTAAAGCAAAATGTTTTCTCTGGCTGGTGGCCAAAGAGGACGCTAAAGAGTTTTGAAGCATGACATGGATTCAACATGTCATTGTTACCTTTGAAAATGCAGGAGGTCACATGCCAATAAATCCAGCAGTGTAAAAGCAGAGAGCAACCTCAGCTCAAGGCTTGCAGAGAAACAAGAACCTTAGTTCTACAATAAGAGCTGAATCTTGCCACTAATTTCCATGAGCTTGAAAGTGGATTCTCCATCTGGGTCTTCACATAAGCTCTCAGGTTAGCCAATATCTTGAGACCAAAAAGAAAGAATCCATTCATAACACACCAGACTTATGGCCTATATAAGTTTGAACTAATAAATGGGTGTTGTTCTAAACCAATGGTCGGCAAACTCATTAGTCAGCAAAGCCAAATAACAGCAGTACAATGATTGAAATTTCTTTTGAGAGCCAAATTTTTTAAACTTAAACTTCATCTAATGCCACTTCTTCAAAATAAACCCAGGCCGTGGTATTTTGTAGAAGACCCACACTCAAGGGGCCAAACAGCCACATGTGGCTCGCGAGCCACAGTTTGCTGACCATTGTTCTAAAACATTAAGTTTGTGGTAGTTTGCTACATACATCAGTAGAAAACTAATATATCAGGAAAGCTTATTCAAGTAAATTAGAAGTGCTAGAAATCAGTTTCCTCATCTACAAAATGGAGGTAATTATAGTACTTGGATGTTTATTGTGATATTTGAATAAATGAGGAAAATGCTTAGCACAGAATAAAATCGAATGCAAAGCTTACTTTCATTATCAATAGATTATTGCCAGGTCCTACATAGAAACTAGTTTTTGGATATAACTGCTGCTAATTTTCTCACTGCATAGTCCTATATTATATTCCTATCCCAAGGTCCTTTTGTGTGGAGATATAAGATCCCCATATGTCTTATTTAGCCATCAACTTAGAGTTGTGATTCTTTGAAGTGCCTAACAAGTAGGTATGCTAAAAATTTTAATATCCTCTTTGATTTCTTCTTAAAAAAACACATGTAATTTTCCCTTCTATTTCTCTTTAGGTAATTAAGTACATAGCCCTGTTTATCTTTATCTTAAACTGAAACAACCATGGATAAATTAGTTTACCCATGAAAAATTTCATAGTTCTGCAATGGAATGGACCAATTCTCCCTATATCTTTAAATGGAAATCCACCATCTCTATAGATAATTGTGTAAACTTACTTTTCTCTATGAGTTGACATTAAACTTTTTAATGGTATCAGGTGGTTGGGTACAAAAAAAAACAATTAGAGAGAAATGATGATTATCTGTTATAGGAAAGACTATATATTCAAATTGGTCACTTGATTCCATATTAAAAGTATAATATTATTACAATGTTATTCTGATATTTTATAAATATTATACTTATTTCTTACTAAACAGTATAGATGTGTTATTTTCACAAATGTTGAATATATATGTTTTCGTATAAATTGAAAAATTGAAAAATGGTATATAGATAAAAGAATGTTTAGATTGAGCACAAAAATATGGATCCTGCTCTTTAAATATAATTATTTTCAATGTAGATCTCATTCAGGATTTTCAATTGACTTTATTCTTGTTTATTAAGAAATTTTATTCATATCTATTATGTCTAGCAATGTGAGACTAATTCTACTAATACTCCAGCAAATGAGGGACAAATGTTGGACCATTTTTATTTTCTCTGCTTAGATTAATCTTGTATCTGTAACTTTAAACTGTCTCTAAATGAGAACAAACTATTTTGAGTGCTTTTAGAATGTTAAATCTTAGCCTAAATATTCATATATATTTCCAAATGTCTTTCTGTCTTTAAGAAGTTTTGTCTGAGGAGATAGAAATACATTTTCAAAACTCTATGACCTATAGGACTATAAGATCTTTCAGAGATTGTGAAATTATATCACAAAGAATAAGAAACATATAAAAAATGCATAGACAGCTGATCTACACTGTTTGCCAATTACTGTCTTAGATTGCAGTCTGGCCTTCATGTACAGCTTTACTGTGCCTGATATTATCTTTGATAATGTGACAGTTTTGAAAAAGTTGGCCTAATAGTCAATTAAATTTCCAACTGTGAGAACTCATTGATTTGACAAACTTATGTCATTGGACTATTCTCTGATTTATTTCACAGTTTCTCACTGATTGACAATCATTAATTCCATGTATTATTAAATTCCCTCTGGCTGGAGACTCAGATTTCCAATTTGAGGGAACCTAAATAACCCATTAAACTCTAGGGTCCAGAATTCTCTTGGTTGACATTCAATATAAAAAATATGAAGACAAGAGAGAGTAGTAGAAACTTTCCTCTTTGAACATTAATGAAGTTCAGTGGAAAAGGATATAAAATTATGGCATTTTTGTCATCCTGCCATCATTTTTCTCTTGTGTGGCTAAAACTATTTTTTAGTTTTGTTTTAGTAAGTTTGCTCTTATCTGTTTTTCAACTGCTGTTTATACAGAGAAGTGAAACATATGCAAATATATTCAAACTATTAATTGCTGCTGACCCTGAAATTGTGAAAGGCAATACTACATTTGATTATTCCAGAATTTCAGCTGTAGCAACTGCTGTGGACCAATGCAGAAAAAAATAATAGCTCAAGAGTTCTACAATTATGGTCCACATTTCCTATTATTTGTAATGTAAATGGTAGATTAATTTTATCTATGAGAGCAGGATGCCTTTTATCTCTTTGAATTGCCCCTTCCTCACTGAGTGGCTGCTTATATTTTAATTTGAATAAAGAAAGTATCTTCTAAATCAGAGAGGATTTCTTATTATATAGGAATATCATATATAAAAGGAAACCTAAACATACTCCCCTTGACTGTCATTGATACCATGTAGAACATATGAACCCTGAATGATACAAGTTTACATTACTCTTTGTTGAAACTTCATTGTCTGTGGCATAAAATATTAATTTCTTTTAATGATTTTAATATTATTTTGAAGGCTAGAAAAAATCTACCAAATTTCTTTTCCCAGGATCATACCTGCCACTTACTCCTTTCTGATTTATCTGTAAATTTCTATCTCCCAAATGCTTCATTTATACTAAATTATCTTCCCCATGCTCTGCTAATGATATTCTTTTGGTCTGTAGAATTCAACCTACCTATATTTTGCCTATTTCTTAATGTGATTATCTGATCAGAAACTACTATTTTAAAATCGAGCTTGAATATCACTACTCATTTTCAGCCTTCTCTAATTCTTGAAGACAAACTTTTCTGGGAGACTACATCACTTGTACAAACATCCATCATTATGAGGACTTAGTATTATATACAGCTGTCCATTTTTCTGGCTCATTCGTTAGAAGAAAGAGTTCTTTATATCAGAAACTGTTTTATTTACCTTTTTTAAGTTATTGTACAAAGAAACCCATTCTAGGAAGACATGTGATCCAATGTTACAATTGCATGAATAATACTGGGATTTTCTTCTCTTAAACAATATAGTTCAGCTGGTCAGGTGGCTATTCTCTATGACAGCAACTTTCAACTGGTGTGCAATGGCACACTGGTGTGCACTAGAATTTTTAAAACATGCAATATCTGACTCTTTAGTCAGGGGCACTGATCTCTTTTCCCTTAGATTGTCAAATTCAAAAAATGACAATGGCAAACACAATAGCCATCTGGTGTGAATCGAATCAAACCTATTTTTTGTCAAGTCAGCAAAAATAAATTTATTGGTGTGCTGCAGAATTTTAGTAATTAGTTTATGTGTGTCATGAGATGAAAAAGGTTGAAAATCTCTGCTCTATGAAGTTATTAGGGAGCCAGGATTCTTCATTCCTTTATATTCCATTCTCCTTTTCTGTGGTTCTCATCTACAGAACTGAAGGAGGCTCCTATCTTCTTTACTTCTCACAGAATGAAAAAAAGAGGCATTGCTTGGGGAAAGTTTTACTGATACAGATGACCTGAAAGGTGTGCACAATATCCACATAACAACTTATGCTTGCATCTATTAGTTTAAATGTGGTTCAAGGTTGCAGTATAGGCTAAGAATGGTAGTTAGATGCCAAAAAAAAATCCTATGTGTAGAGCAGATTATAATGAAAAAAAGGAAGGGCAGAATAATAGATAAGGGGAAATGATTAATAATTTTACCCAATATACCTAAATAGAGAATCTAGCACATAATAGGAGAATGATTGTTCCTGAATGAATGAATGAATGAGTGAATAGAATTACGCATGGCTATTGACATAAAAAGAAAACTATATTTTCTAAACATTAAGGGACAAATGGCCAGAATTTATACCTTAGAATTTGCAATAATTTAGCCGAACACAATTATTACTATGATTCATTTCAATGGAACTCATTTTTATTTACCAAAATCCTATTGCTGCACAGTAAGATTTTTCAAAACAGAAAGGGTTAATCAAACTATTTTTTATTATGTCAGTGTAACCTAGTTTTGACACTATATTGAATATTTAATAGCACTGTAGGTATCTTGTGTTTAGCATTTTAAATGTCATCTTAATTAACTTCAGTGGAAACTGAGAGTTTCTCCGTAGACAAAGTAAAGGTGACAGATACCACAAAACTCTATATATTTATAAAATCCAACTAAAAAGAAAGAATTTATTTTCTTCTGAGAATCAACAATAGTTATATGACCTTAATTATGCATCAGTTACATACAGTGGTTATAATTACTTAAGCGTTTTTAAATTCATTCTATTGTATTACCAAAAGAATATCAAGAGTTGTCATCATCTGAGGTACTCTTCAAATTTTTCACTTTTTTGCCATGATGGGGTCAGGTGGGAAAGTATATGTAGATAATTTAAAAAATTATTTTTGAAATTATTTATTATCAAATATGGAAACAAATCTACCTGCAATTTACAATACCTGTAAACACTAGATGGAGCTCTATGACTAAAGCCAATACTAATATATAATATATATGTATATGAGTGTGTTTGTATGTCTTTGAAAACACATGCAGAAACTTAGAAAGCTAATCTACAGATATTTTATTTTTTAAATTTTTATTGAATTTATTGCTTAATAATATTATATAGGTTTCAAATGTAGCATTGCTTAATAACGTTATATAGGTTTTAGGTCTATAATTATATAATACATCATCTGCATATTGTATTGTGTATTCATCATTCAAGTCAAGTCTCTATCACCATTTATCCTCCATTTACCCTCTTTTACTTCCCCTAAACCCCTTTCTCTCTGGTAATTTCCATAATATTATTTGTGCCTAAGAGGTGTTTTTTTTTTGTTTTTTTGTTTTTGCTTAATCCCTTTGCCTTTTTCATCTAGCCCTCCCAAAAGCCCTTCCCTCTGACAGTGTCAGTCTGTTATCTGTATCTGTTAATCTGTTTCTATTTTGTTTATTTTGTTCATTAAATTCAACATATAAAACAAATAATGATACTTGTCTTTCTCTGACTGGCTTATTTCACTGAACATAATATTTTCCTGATGCATCCATACTTTCACAAAAAGTTAAATTTTCTTTTGTTATTCTTGTTGTTTTACAGCTGAGTAGTATTCCATTATTTACATGTACCACAGCTTTTTAAAAATATATTTATATACTTATTGATTTCAGAGAGGAAGAGAGAGGGAGAAACAGAAACATCAGTGATGAGAGGGAATCATTGACTGGCTGCTTCCTGCACATTGGACCGATCCCGCAACCCAGTCATGTGCCCTTGACCAGAATCGAACCCAGGGCCCTTCATTCCGCAGACCAACACTTTATCCACTGAGCCAAACCAGCCAGAGGTACCACAGCTTTTTTATTCACTCATCTAATGGTTAACACTTGGGCTGGTTCCAAATCTTGGTCTATTATAACTGACACTGCATTGAACTTGAGTGTATTTATAGTCTTTTGAATTCGTGTTTTGAGTATATTCAGATAAATTCCCAGAAGTAGAATCCCTAGGTCATAAGGCAGTTGAATTTTATTTTTTTATTTTTTTTTAGGTAACTCTCTATTGCTTCCCACAGTGGCTGCATCAGTCTGCAATCCCATCAACAGTGCAGGAGGGTTCACTTTTTTTTAAATGTCAAAATCAAATATGAAACCTAGGAATAATGCAGCCCTGTCAGTTAAGCACCATTTCTTGTTAAATATTAAATTAACACACTCATAGCTATTTTCCCACACCACTTCCATAAACTCAAAGTAATGATTACTTGTAAGTGAAAATACAAGAATATACTAGTAAGGAAAAATCATTTTTCCTTAAATCTTTGCAATAGTTTTTTGTACTTTCAAGAAACTGCAGGAGCATTGAAGTAACATGTTTATAAAACACAGTACTGCATAGTAAGTAAAGCCTTTTCATTCATATGCAAAGAAACTGATTAAATAGGGGGAAAAAAGACTGTATATCTTGTTAGACATAGTTTAGAACCAGCCAAAAATCCAATATAACCTACGGAAAATTCCAGAATGGAAGCTAAGTACTTACAGGTTTTTTGTTGTTTCTTTTGGTTGGTATGTTGTTTTTTCTTTGTTTGTTTGTGTGTGTGTGTGTGTGTGTGTGTGTGTGTGTGTGTGTGTGTGTTTGTGTGTGTGTTTTCTCTTTGTCTTTTCTCTTCTTTTCTTTTATTGGCATACAGATTAGCATTTTTTCCTGATAATAAAGATAATAAAAAGTTCTGGACAAAAATTCACCTCTCCTAATTTTTGTCTGTTTATTGGTTTGCCTTTAGTGTTTTCTCTAGGTGTGCTTTATCCACCTAATCCAGTGGTCGGCAAACTCATTAGTCAACAGAACCAAATATCAACAGTACAATGATTGAAATTTCTTTTGAGAGCCAAAAATCAACCTGTGCACATGGGCCACAAAGTTTTAAATGCACTGTATGTGTGTGCTTGCATGTGGTATTTTGTGGAAGAGCCACACTCAAGGGACCAAAGAGCGACAGTTTGCCAACCACTGACCTAATCAAATAGAATACTGGGACAATTTTGGTTGTAGACTCAACCATGGATTATCTCTCTGTCCAGAACAACAACTACAACAATACAAAAACAACAACAACAATACAAAAACAACAATATTGTCACCCGATATCTAGTCTTCCTTTGTTGTGTTGTAAGATACTCTTGTTAAGGAACCAAATGACCAGATACAGATTACATTTTTTTACCTTCTTTTGCTGGACAGGCCTTATGATTAAATTATTTTCATGATGTCAATATGATTTGTGCAATTTCCATACTTTGGCCTTAAAGGAAAGTTAAGTGCTCTCCCATTTTCTAGTCAAGCTGTCTAGTGGCTTCCATGCAGATCAGCAGGCTGGGGTTGGATCAGAATCTCTACATGGCAGAAAGTGGTGTAATAAAATGGAAGAAATTGTAATCCTGACCCCATGAATCTCCATATTTAGCTTGGATTGATTTTGATCAGGTGATAACCTGAGAGATAAATAAAATATTATCTCTGTTAAGCCACTGTTAGTTCAAGTTGTTGTTGTTGTTGTTGTTGTTTTTTGTATTCCTCAATCAATACCCTAACTGTTGCCTGTGCCTTTCTCTTTTAGAAACATTTTTAAGTAATTCAGCTCTATTTTGTGATATCTATTTCAAAATAAAAGTTTCCATTTAGTGTTGATTGTTGACTTTTCTAAGCCTATAGAAAAGGAAATGACCTCAGAGAAGATCTAATTTCTATTTATACAGGAAGAAAGTTAATTTTTTTAAAAATGATCTCTTTTGGTATGATCATTTTTTACTAGGTGGATTAGAGAATGGGATTGGATATCAGAGAAAATGTGTTGGAGTTATTGCTCTTCCACTAATTGTATGTTGAGGCAAATTAAGTGAACTCTGAGTGCCTTGTTTGCACATTTATACAATAAAAATAGAAAGTTTGCACAAAGTACATATGAGGATTAAGTGAGATAAGGAAAACATTTACCATAGATTTGGACAAATCATAGGCACTGAAAAAAGTGTGAAACATCACAGAGCCATCATGATTTTCACCAAATATGCAAATTATTTGTTACTACTATGGCTCAGAATTCATCCACAATCACACAAAAGAGATATCCTGCCAACACCAGATTCTAAACCAACTATAGTCTCAGCTCTCTTGAATACTGTTTATTCTTAGCAATAAAAACAAAATCCCCAGTCTTTCCATTAACAGACACAGTTATCCCTCACAGTCCATTGGCCCTGAGGTCAATTCCTCCCAGTGTACCAATAGCAATCAAGGCTTAACTACAACAAGACTGTGAACCCAGCCCACAATGGGTGCACCAAGAGTGTCAACCTCAGGTGATTGGGGAGGCCAAACTACTGGGACCTAAGGACAACTAGCACACAAAGCCACTCCATCAACACCAGGAAGCAGCCAAAATGTGGAGACCAAGAAAGATGTCATGAATGAAAGGAATGGAGAAAAGCAAATGATTGGACGTAGAGTTCAAAACCACATTTATAAGGATACTCAAGTATCTTCTACAAACCACTGACAAACTTATTGAGAATTCTGAGAAACTTAGTGAGACCTTCAAAGATCTTACTGAGAATGCCAAAAATATGGGAAAGGACCAGTCAGAAATTAACCATGCACTGTCTGAAATAAAGAATAATATAGAGAAATTCAACAGCAGACTAAAGGACCCCAAGAATCAAATCAAAGATCTGAAATATGATGAAGCAAAGAAGCACTAACAGAAAAACAAAAGAAAAAAGAGTCCAAAAATGTGAAGATAGTGTACGGACCCTCTGGGACAAGTTCAAGCGTACCAACATCAGAATTATGAGAGTGCCAGAAGAGAAAGAGCAAAATACTGAAAATCTATTTGAAGAAATAATGACTGAAAACTTTCTCTACCTGGTGAAAGAAATTGACTTACAAGTCCAGGAAGCACACAGAACACCAAACAAAAAGAATCCAAAGAGGACCACACCAAGACACATCATAATTAAAATGCCAAGAGGAAAAGACAAAGAGAGAATCTTGAAAGCAACAAGAGAAAAACAGTTACTTATCTACAAGGGAGTACCCATACGACTGTCAGCTGATTTCTCAACAGAAACTATGCAGACCAGAAGGGAGTGGCAGGAAATATTCAAGGTGATGAATAGCAAGAACCTACAACCAAGAGTGCTCTACTCAGCAAAGCTATCATTCAGAATTGAAGGACAGATAATGAGCTTCACAGATAAGAAAAAGCTAAAGGAGTTCATCACCACCAAACGAGGATTATATGAAATGCTGAAGGGTTTTTTTTTTTAAAGAGAAAGAAGAATAAAAAGGTAAAGATAAAATTATGAACAACAAAGTGATAACAAATACATACCTATCAACAAATGAATCTAAAAATCAAGTAAATAAAAAAAAAACAATGAACAGAATAAACTGGTGAATATAATAGAATTAGGGGCATAGAAAGGGAATGGACTAACAATTCTCTGGGGAAAGGAGGAGTGAGGGGTGCAGGAAAAGAATGGACAAAAATCAATCTTACACCTATGGATGAAGACAGTGGCAGGGGGTAGGGAATGGGGTGGAGGTGGGATTCAGGTGTAAGTGAGGTATGGGTGGAGGAAGAGGAACATCTGTAATAAACTGAACAATAAAGATTTATTTAAAAAAAGAAAAAAAGAAAAAAACACACAAAAAAACAAAAGTCCCATTGACTTAGTTTATACATTAAAATGGTGATTAGGATAATCATCAAGATCTGGCTAGTTTAAGAAATATTTCTTTCAATCATAGCATATTTATAATAATTTTGTGTTGGGATTCATTAAAAAATATATGCTCTTTTATTTCTCAATAATCCTAAATAGAGATCTATTTAAAATGAGTAAATAGAAAAAAATTGAAATTAATTTGAAACCTGTGTGGGAAAATGCATAAGGTAAAAGGATTGAAGAGTAGAGGTAAATATTTTCCTCTGAAGTAGACATTTTTCAAGTAACAGAGGATGTTTTGTTAAAAATTTAAGGTAAAATAAAATGGACACTGAGTCTATGAAGCAACATTAACTCACATTCAGAAAATAACATGAGATAACAATAAACTGCATGACTATATATTAAGTTGATACTTATGCTAAACAAAAATTACCTATAAAATCAAGAAAAGTATGAGAATTGCTGATATATTTTATTGATAAAATAGTAAAAAAAAATAAAAATCTATAAACAATAGAAACCATACAATGTTATAGTTTATTTTTAGATAAAAAGAAAAATGAAAAATTAACTAACTCATCTTTCAACTCCCAAAAAGTAATAAAAAGAAAACTGAAACCTAACTGACCTAAAGAAAGAAAAATTGATAAAATAATAAATATAAGGGTTGTGGCAAATTCACAATCATACTAATAAAACTAAGATATTAATCCTAGTTCTGTTTGTCTTTTCTGTGAATCAAGTTAAAAAGAAAAAAAAGAAAAACAAATATAATAAGATATGAGTAGTGGCTATAATAAAAGTTACTGAGGATGTTAGTACTATAAACAATATACAGAGAGAGTAAAATTTCAAGTTTGACTTGGCTTTCATCTGCTTTAACTGCCAACCCCTGACCATCTTCAGTCACCCTCTGCTGTTCTCTCACTCAATCTAGATGTGTTGGCTTCCTGGCTGTTCCTCGAACAGGTCAGTCACTCTACAGCCTCAAAGCCTTTCAGTTGTTTGATCCATCTGGATTACATTGCTCCTATATGCCAATGAGATTAATTTTCTCTCTTTGTTCTGGTGAATGTTCATATTATATTTGACCAGAGAGGCTTTCTTCAGCTGCTTTGCATAAAATAAATCCCTTATGAGTATCATTCTGATTTCCTTAAAGATTATTTTCTTTTACAACATATACTATAAGCTCGATGCATGAAGGTTTATGCAACAATGGGCTTTCATTTCCCTGGCTGAAGGCACTGCCTTTCCACTCCAGCCCCAGAGCCACCTTTTTCTGCTCCAGCCCCAACTTCTACTCTATCCAGAGGCCCTGAACGGGCCTCTAGCCACTCAGCACCAGTGCATGCAAATTAACTCACCATCTTTATTGGGTTAATTTGCATACTCACTCCTGATTGGCTGGTGGGCATCATGAGGGTTCAGTCACTTTGCATTTTTCTCTTTTATTAGTGTAGGTTATATAGCATGCTATATATTTACTGTTTTATTTTGTTTTTATTGCTCTCCCCCCAAAAAAATGTAAAAAAAAAAACAAACAACAAAGAACTGAGGGCAGTTATTTATTGTTTTAATGTTGTTTTCATAGCATGGAGTACATTAATGAATGAAATAACTTTTTGCTTAACTAACATGAAAATTCTACTAACATGGATGGTTATCTAGAAAATATAAATGATCATAATTGCTTCATCAAGAAATAGCAATCTTAATGCTTCAAATCTAAGAGAGCATTACAGAAAGTTCAAGCTAGAAATGGTGAGGACTGAATGAGGTAAGTAAAACATTTAATATAAAGTTTGACAAGTAAGCATTAAAAAAATTATATATCACAGAATGTTTGGAATTTTTATCATTTGATTCTGGGGTTCTCCACACTTACCTTTGCCCCAACTAATAAGAAATTCACTCAAAAATCTGGAGATTCTAGACACTCATCCTAGATGCTAGGGAAGTCTTTATTATATTTAATACTGCTTGACTCCAATTGCCCCTCTCTAGGGAGGAAGAGAATATTGGGAGACTTATGGCTTCTAATACTGAAATATGACTTGTAAATTTTCAGTATAAAACCTACTCTTTAACCCAATAATATAAAATTGTGGACACAGCCATGTCCCATGACTAATGATAACCTTAATGGGAGATGGTACTTGTCTTCTCCTTCCTTCAATGACAATATGCATTTTTACCTTAAAAATTATACTGATTTAAAATTATGTTAATTAATAATTAAATTTAGCAAATGGTCCAAATGGAAAAGGATTATGTAGAAATTGGTTGTTTCATATTAGAAAAAAATAAAGTAGGATAGAAAATGCTTATTTACCTTTTTTCAAAAACTGTATCTGATTCTATAGCAGAATAGAAGGAATCCATTTATTAGCTATTTTTAAATTCTATTAAGTTTATTTTAAATAATCATTTCTACAATAGCCATTTTATCTTAGGTATTGCTTAAGGACCTTTGTTATAGTGCACAAATCAATAAATAGAGCATATTCTCTATTTCTGTTTGTTTTGTTTGTATGTTTATGTGCTTGTGTGTTTTTTAGCTTGAAGGGGGTTGAGCTAAGTCTTGCTGCCTAATAAACTGTTGGAAAAAGTGTGGTCCAACTAAAGGAATGCTATTTAAATCTCTCTTGCAAGTTTTTTTTTTAGGCCAGCTGTTAAATATAACCTATATGCTGGCAGTAACCTACCATAGAAATACTATGTGATTTTTGAGTTTCAATGATTCATCTTCAAGGTTCACTAAGCAATTATGTGATACTTCTCATATACTAGATGAATTACTAGGCTTCATCACATATGTCTTCCTATATAATGACACATGCAATGGACCTTGAAAACTTTGCAGGGGGAAGGCTATGAGAGAAATACAACTAATAGAATATCCTATAATTAATCAGCAGTATTTCTTACTGTATCCTTTTCCAGCAAATATTTATTAAGGGCCTAGGATGTGACAGACATATAAAACAACCAGGGAATAATGATAGGAAAAGGTGGTGTAGACAAAGTTAGCCAAAGTCCAATTCAGTGGTGCCATTTACTTATTAGTATAGTATTCTTTTTGAGTAACTGGCTGCTACATATATTTAGATTTCAGAGAAGAAATAGGGAGAGAGAGAGAGAAACATTGATGATGGGAGAGAACCATTGATCAGCCGCTTCTTGCATGCCCTCCACTGGGGATGGAGTCTACAATTGGGACATGTGCCCTACCCAGGAATGGATACATGAACTATTAAGTTTATTTTAAATTATTTCCATAACAGGAATTTTATCTTAGACAATGCTAGAGACCCTTTGCTATAGTCATAACATGATACACAGAGTCATTTAACCATTAAGGAAATGGGGTTATAGATTGTTTTTCATAAATAAAACTTAGAGTATTTTATAAAGAATGCTAGTGCTTCTAAATGCCTTACTAATTACTACCACTGTTTACTAGTGCTAAACTAGTCCTCAAATGACTTCCCAAAATGTATTTGAAATAAAATTAAACCTCCTAACTCTGGCCTATAAGACTCATTATAAAGCAGTCTCTGCTTGCAGTTCCTAACTCATCTCTCTTTATCTATGTTATTCTCAAGCCATACTTTCCCATCTCGGAAATTTTTGTACATACTGTTTGTTATTGTGGAAGGTTTTTCCTCCAACTCTTTACTTAGCAATTCCTTTCTCATCATTAAATTTTAAATGAGATGTCAGCTCTTCAGAGAGATTTTTATCCACCATCCAAAATACCATAGTATCTCACTTTCCCTGATGTCATACTTATTTTTTTTTACTGCCAGAAACTATTTTTTTGCTGGTATGTTTATTGTCTACATCAACCATGTCAAACTCAAACTCTAACACATGCCAAATAATCAAGACTTAAATTTATGTGGGTTGCAAAAAAACAAAAGCTGCAATTTTCACAGAAACATGTGTTTATTTTGAAGGAGACATGCTAAATACAAAAGACTGAAATAAATGAGTAATCTATAATAATAAAAATAGAATATGCTAATTAGACAGGACAGCCAAATGACCTTTCAGATGTCATTCCGGATGTAGCCGCAATGATAGGAGCTGAGGCAGAGGCAGTTAGGGGCAATCAGACAGGCAGGCAAGCAGTTAGGGGCAATCAAGCAGGCCGGTGATCAGTTAGGAGCGATCAGGCAGGTAGAGACAGTTAGGGGCAATAAGACAGGCAGGCAAGTGGTTAGGAGTGATCAGGCAGGCAGGCGAGTGGTTTGGGATGATCAGAAAAACAGGCAGAGTGGTTAGGGGTGATCAGGCAGGCAGATAGGCAGATTAGGAGCCAGTGGTTCTGGATTGCGAGAGGAATATTCGACTGCTGACTTAGGATGGATCCCAGGTCTAAACCAGCAGTCAGACATTCCCCAAAGAGTCCTGGATTGTGAGATGATGCAGGCTGGGCTGAGGGATACCCACCTCCCTGGCACAAATTTTCTGCACCAAGCCTCTAGTATTAACATAAAATAATATAACATGTTAATAACAATTAATATGTTTTCTTGAACATTAACTTACCAGACAGTGAATAACTATACAGATTAAGAGTAATGCAAATAAACCTATTTTTCTTGTTCTCCAAAAGCAAAATATTTTCTGTGGTGCACACTGAACAAGTCAGTCCAAGACTAATGATGTCATAATCGGCTGCTAAATATTCTCTGCTAGTATTAGTGGGGAGAAATGGTGCACCATGTGAAAGGTGAGTAAGGGAAATGAATGCAACATGATTATTGTGAATGTTGTAGTTCATTATTAATAACTAGGGCCCATTGCATGAAAAGAACTGTGGGCCACGAAACTGCAGTGGGCACAGGGTGGTTCTTGACCCTTCTTTGCTCCTGCTTGGCCCCTCCTGCCATGGCCTCCAGTCCCCTGTCTACAGGCAGCACCACTTCCACTGCTGCTGCTCCCATGCACTGAAGGTGCCAGCCCCACTTGCACCTGCTGATGGTGCAGACAATTAAGGCTGGTGACAGCAATGGATGAGAATGATGGCTGCTGTCCCAATTGCCCCTCAGGAGCAAGGAGAGGTGGAGAAATCCTCAGGTGCAATAGGGACCAGCAGCCGCTACTTGCACCTGCTGACAGCATTAAGTAATCAGGGTCAAAGGCTACAAGCAACAGTTCTGGCACCGGCGGCAGCAGGTACAAGCTCTGGGCAGAACTGTGGCACATGGGAATTTTCAGTAATCATCAGAGGCTCGCCCCAATGACAGCAACTGATGACCCCCATTATCTGGTTCCCCCATTCACCTAATCTACCATCTTGTGGCAGCCAACGCCCACTATGTTTCGTGCACACCTCCTGGTGGTCAGCACATGTCATAGTGACAGGTTTATCCAGTTGCTCTATTTTTTGGTTATTTGGCAGTTTGATCTATTTGCATATTATATATATATATATATATATATATATATATATATATATAATGTATAACAGGGTATTTTACAAAATTTTTATTTAAAAATTTCTTCTATATCATTATAGTGGCTAGGCTGCAAAAATATTCACTGTGAGCTGCATGTGACCTGTGGACCACAAGTTTGACAGGCTTGAGCTACATCTTGATTACAGAGTTTAAATTTCACTAGGAAAGTATTTTATCTGTCCCATTCTATGCTATCGGAGTCTGGAAAGGGCTTAGCATATATTATACCCGTATGTTAATGGACCTACTAACTACCATTTATTGAATATTTTTCTTTGATAGGTAGATACTAAGATACATAATTTACATAAATTCTGTCATGTAATTTTCTCCACTACCACATTATTATGTTAACATTATTAATATCAACCTTATTTTTCTAATAAAAATAAACCCAGAGGCTTAGAAAGTTTAATAAATGCCCAAGGTCACAAAACTAGTATAGTCTGGAACTAAGATGGTCTGACTGCTAAATCTCAATCTTCAATATCCTGTTGACATGGAACTGCATTCACAAATCTTTCAAACAAGTTGGGTATGAATTACATAGAAAGAGGGAAAATATCTCCTTATATGTATTTTTAGGGATTTAGGGAGATTAATTTGCTATAAATTATATATTATGACACTTTTATTCAACTTAATTATCTATTTAATATTATATACATGTCAATAATATCCTCATGTATGCAAAATCACAATTATTAATTTGTAGAAACATTTTAAGAGAGTTGAATATAGAGAGAAGTGAGATGTATTATTATTATTCTAATATTTATTATTTAAAACATTCTTCATATTTTGAAGATGAATTCCAGTCATTAATTATTCCCTGTCATGTTGCCTTGGTCACAATTACTCATAGTAACTGAAGCTGTCAGATACTGCAGGCAGAGCATGAAGAATATTGGGTAGGATTAACACTGAATTACATAGAATGAAATCCAGTCATCTTCTTATTTAAATCACAATAAATTATTCTAAAATTGTTTTATTATAAACATATGGCAAATAAAATATATGTTTGGGTGATTTTCTATAAAAATATTCACTTCAAATTGGTGTCACTTATTATATACTATAATACTTTACCTTTTATAAATAATCTTATCCAGCCCCATATTCAGATATTCTGTACTTCACATGCATTTACAATGGACTTTAATTAGTGTGTGTCTGCTTAGTAAGTAAATATTTGGAATGCAGGGAATAAATCTCAAAGATACTACATAATTTCACCATAAGTAAACTGGATGTGCAATGCTGGCAAATTATTCCTAACCTGAAGAATATATTTTTTTTCTCCTTCCCTCATATTTGTGGACTATAAAACATTTAAAATGCCTAATGCCTACCAAAAATTGATGCTTGTATACTCTAAAGAAAATAAATTAAAAAATAACAACATAATAACACTATTTATTTTTATGTATGCTGAGAAGATTTAACTTGTATTATTTTTCCCCCTTAAGTCCTGTTAAAACAAAGAGATGTAAGACAGATGACTTACAAGTGTTAGATCAGTTTCCAATCACTAGCACTATAAAGGAACAACACTCTATACCCAGTATTTTTCAAGAAATTATTTTTATTTTATAGCTAGGATGTGTTATTTTTTGCATCACTGCTCATCTTTCAGCGATAATAGTGCTAGCATCACTGACCTCATAAGGTTGTCATAAAAATGAAATTATCCTGAACACTTTGTTATACAGGCCTTGTTTCTGGGTAGAAGTTTATAGTATATATGTATATATATATATAAGATTATATATATATATATATATATATTAATGCACATAATAAAAACTAAACCCCAAAATAGTTTTGATATTAGAACAGACAGATTTTTATTATCATAACTAGAGGCCTGGTACACAAAATTCTTGCACAGGAGGGGTGTCCCTCAGCCCAGCCTGCACCCTCTCCAATCTGGGACCCCTAGAGGGATGTCTGACTGCCCATTTAAGCTCAATCCCACTGGACTGTTGGCTCCCAACTGCTCACCTGCCTGCCTTTATGATTGCTGCTAACCACTTTTGCCTGCCAGCCTGATCACCCCCTAACCACTTCCCTACCAACCTGATTGATGCCTAACTGTTCCCCTGCCAGCCTGTTTGCCCCTAACTGCACTCCCCTGCAGGCCTGGTCACCCCTAACTGCCCTTCCCTGAAGGCCTAGTCCTCCCCAACTGCTCTTCCTTGCAGGCCTAGGTCCTTCCCAACTGCCCTTTCTTGCAGTCCCAGTCATCTGCAACTTCCCTCCTCTGCCAGGCTTGATCACCCCCAACTGCCATCCCTTGCAGGCCTGTACCTTCCCAACTGCCCTCCCCTGCTAGCCATCTTGTGGTGGCCATCTTGTGTCCACATAGGGACAGGATCTTTGACCACATGGGGCAGACATCTTGTGTGTTGGAGTGATAGTCAATCTGCATATTACCCTTTTATTAGATAGGATAGAGGCCTGGTGCTTGGGTAAAGGCCAGCTGATTTGCCCTGAAGGGTGTCCTGGATCAGGGTGGAGGTTCCCTTGGGGCATAGGTCAGCCTGGGCAAGGGACCTGTGGTGGCATTAAGACTGGCCATGCCTCCGGCAACCCAAGCAGAGGCCCTGGTATCTGAGATTTATTTATTGTCTACAATTGAAACTTTGTAACCTTAAGTGGAGGCCAATATAGCCCTGGGCTTTAGAAGCTTGACTTCCTCCATCACCAGGGGCAACCCTAGCCTTCTGCTCTCTCAAGATCTGTGGCTGCCACCATTTTTGTTGGGATTTATTTATCTTCTATAATTGAAACTTTGTAGCCTTGAGTGGAGTCCTAGATTCACTAGGGAGTGTGGAAAGCTTGGCTTCCTCCATTGCTGGGGAAACCCAAGCCTTCCTCTTACTCACTCTGTGGCTGAAGACATCTTTGGAAGGGTTAATTGGTATATTCACACCTGATTGGCAGGAGGGTGTGGCTGGTGGGCATACTTGTGGGTATAGCAGAGTGATGGTTAATTTGCATATTATCCTTTTATTAGATTGGATAGCTCAATAAGGGTTCCTAGACAAAGCTCATGGAGAAAATACTTGAATTGTAAATCCTTTTATTTGAATACCCAGTTGTACAGTCATATGAAATTAAGAAAGACCAAATTATTACCTCTTATTCCAGGAACAGTATCCTAGGTGCCTGAATAAAAAACTGACTTGAGGCAAAATGCTGATGTGGCTGCATTTCATCCTGATAGTCTAGATCAGCGGTTCTCAACCATTTTTAATGCTGTGACCTTATAATACAGTTCCTCATGTTGTGGTGACCCCCAATCATAAAATTATTTTCATTGCTACTTCATAACTATAATTTTGCTACCATTATGAATCATAACGTAAATATCTGTGTTTTCTGATGGTCTTAGGCTCTACAGCAGCAGTTCTCAACTTGTGGGTCGTGACCCACAGGTTGAAAACTGCTAGCAAGGTGGCCTAAAACCGTCGGAAAACAGATATTTACATTACGATTCTTAACAGTAGCAAAATTACAGTTATGAAGTAGCAACAAAAATAATTTTAAGATTGGGGGTCACCACAACATGAAGAACTGTATTAAAAGGTCACAGCACTAAAAAAAGGGTTGAGAACCACTGGTCTAGATGTTAGTGCAAACTGTTGTCGTGTTCTTGTTTCTGGTGCGTGTTTTACTAAAACTATGCAGTCACTGGTAAGAAAAAATAAAAGCATTTCTTCAAAGTGAAAAGTCATGACAAATGTATTGAAAATGACAGAAAAATGGACTGAGGGAGATTATGGTACAAGGATCTAGTATATCCTTAGACTAAATGGAAGAACTATTGACTATTTACAATTAATGTAGAAAGTCTGGGAATGAGAACTAGCTATAGAGTAACGTATTGTTGAGGTCAGGTCAAATCTCAGCTCTTTGCCTTTGGACATGCCCTTATAGCTGCTTCCTCAATCATGGTAGCACATGCTGAAGCAGCAGCCTTTCTGCATCTATGGTCACTCATTCTAAGCTGAAAGCTTCTCTAGAATCAGGAACAAGTAGACTCCACTGCCTTCCATCTTATGTAGTGAGAGCTTGAACCAAATACTTTCCTGATTCTCTCTATCCTTTCTATTTCCCCAACTTTCACCTTCTCATACCAGCAAAATATCTTTGTTACTTTTTCTTAGAAACTGTTTAATAACCATACTGAATATTTTGCATTGGATAAAATACTTTATAATATAGTATTATTTCTTTTTCTTATAATATTTGTGTGATGTCCTCTACTTTCTAACAGTATATGTGATTTGACAAGTTATTTTAAAATGTTATTCTTGGGATATGCTCGAGAATAGATTATCCCCTTTTTTTCCACCCCAACAACATTTAAAAATTAATTTTTACTAAACTACTTCAAAATCCAAAATTTTTTATAATAAGATCTCATTAATTTTCATCAAATATCTGGCTTATGTCTAAGTAAGTAGCCAGAGACAAAGAAGAAATAAGATATAAGCTAAAGAATTCTCCATAATTCTATCTAGTAGGGATCATATTCTCTTTAGTCATAGATTTTCCCATATTCTTGGAAATAGAGTAAAATAATAGCAATCTAGAACATTTTATTTCAATATTACTAGGTAGAAACAGAAAACTATAACTATAATGTCCTTTAGAAAGCCATTTTAAAAGTTACTGTACTGATCAATTCAAGAAAGAAAAAAAAAGGGGAAAACTTTATTTTTCAACCACTAAGAATATTTAACTACTTTTAGCCTAAGCTAACTTTTAAATTACTTTTTTAAAAATATAAATCAGATTATTTTAGATATGTTGTAAAGAAGGACTTCTAGTTATGGCCAAATGAGGAGGTGAGCAAATTTTCTTCCAGAAAAGAAACTATAAAATGGACAAAAGTAGCTATTTTCATGCTCTGTAAATTTACAAAAGACAGTTTTTGATAGGCATTTATACTTAAAATCCCCCAAAAGATTGTCTGTTTTATCAATAATGCCACTGGTTATGGGGATTGTTCTCATTCAGTAGACTGAGCCCTTTTGGCATCAGTAACCAAGTTGCCTATCCTCTCAGCTTTCTATGTCCAGTCCAAACCTCTACATTAATGTAACTGTGAAGAATAGCCACAGGGAAGAGTACTATACATGTTCACTAGTAGTATACAAAGTTCTGCAGTTTTTTAAATAAGGACATAGAAATGATAAACCAGAACCAAATGGAAATTACAGAGTTAAAGAAATATAATTAATATAATTGAAATAAAAAATATACTATAATGGTTAAACAGCAAATTTGGGGTAGCAATAAAACAGAATTAGTGAGTCTATAGATATGTTTAACACATATACACATATATACATATACATATACATATACATACATATGCATATACATATGCATATACATATACATATACATATACATATACATATACATATATACATATATGCGCGCGTGTGTGTGTGTGTGTGTATGAGGAAAAAAAAAAGCCAAATGAGTAGAGCCTCAGAGACCTATAAGACATCATCAAATATATCAATAGATGTGTAATGGAAATCTCAAAAAATAAACAGACAACATGGACAGAAAAAATGTATTTGTTAAAGTTTAAACCAATTTCACAGTGGGTAAAGGGAGCAAATATGATTTTGTAGGTAGAGCCCTTGGGCCCAACTGCTGAGCATACATTTTATTGTGGCTTTCATGCTTTTGCTGTAATGCTCAAAAAAAAATGCCAGATGGGTTTGTCCTTATCTGGAAGGGCTGTGTGTAAAGTAGTACCAATACCATTGGGACATCACACCTCCAATGACCCTTTGAGCCCTAGGACTTTGTGACTGATGATTTTGCTTATTAAAGTACATGGCAAAGGGAAGCAAACCTAGAGACACTCTTTATCACTTATTTGATGTGCTACTAGCTACACATTTATTGAAAAGCATCCATTAGCTTCCTACTGAGTTCTCTTTAAAACAGAATGCCTAACCTATAAAGGTCTTGTGATTCTCTGGTCATATATTCTCAATTTGAGGTGAATCAATTCAGACTCCATGACTAATAAGAAAGGACCAAAAAAGCCTCTCATATCAAATGGAAATTCAGGAGTATAACTGACCTCCAGTGGCACTTCAGCTTTACATGAAAAAGTAGTAGTTAGGTCTTTGTTGGAAATTTTCCAGCCATTCTGCTGTCTGAAGCAGAACTGCCAGTTCAGTAAGACCTTTGATTCACAGAGGTCTCCAAAAATTCCTGGATCTGGTTAACTGATGGTTTGGCTAGTAAGCTACTGTCATTGTTCACCCTCAGAGCCAGCTATTCAGAACCAAAGAGGTATGTGGCCACTTCATTCAGATAGCAGAACTCATGCTCATTTTCACATGTCCAGTCAATACTGCCCTTATGGAAGCTTATTATATGTTATCAAATTATGGGCTGTTGCTTGCATCTGTTTTGTTTTCAACTCTAAAAACTACAGCTGGCCAAATTAAAGACATATCAAACTGTGTCACTCACAGTTGCCCCTGGTAAGGTTTCATTCTTTTATGAGACTGACTGGAATCCAGTTGCTGGTACCCATCATCCTATGAACATGGAAATATGTCCACCATTAAAGACTGGGCATAAGGTAAAGGGCTCTGTTTTTATTTTAAGGACTACCATTGTCTGCTAGATTTGTGAGTCCTGCCAAATGTTGGCTCACTCCACTTCACTTACCTTTCCAGGACTCTCAAGTTAAAATTTGGGCATCAAGGCTTGGGTTAAGGACTCTGGTTGGCAGCACTTGACATGTGTTGTCAAACAACTTTGCTGGAAGGATTAAATGCATATTCATGAAATTCCACTGGGAGGGGCCATTTTAAAGCTTGAGCCTGGTTTCTTCTGGATCTCACCCTATCTTCCTTTTCCTTTAACTGAGTTTGTTTGGTATTCTTTCACTGAAATGAATCATAACTTTGAATATAACAATTTTTCTGAGTCCTGTGTATCATTTTTGTAAATCACTGAGCCCACGAGTGGTCTTGGGGGTCCCTTGACATAGTTTACTGTCTTCTGCTAGATGTCTTTGATGATGATTTGAATTTGATATCCTTTAACTTTACTGAGAAGTCACTATACAGATTAAGGGTGGCCTCTAGATCTTGTTCTTTTATACAAAACACCTTTCAATACCTCTGGATGTTTTCCACTCCCACTCTTATCACCATCACTCAATATTTTCATGGGGCAGAGGAATGCCACTTGGCTTGTGACATGGACAAGCAGAATCTGTTGGACAGGCAATCCTTTCAAGCAAGAATTTAACCCAATTATTTGAACTATGTACCCTAATAACTATGAGGCATCAAGAGTATACTTTTCAAGTAATGTCAAATGGAATGATGTCACAGTAGAAGGGCCTCAATTATTCTTAACAACATTTTTCTTTTTTGTCAGAGATACCACATTGAACTATAGTTCTTTTCTAAACACAACTTTCACCTTAGAGGTGGTCATAGGAGACCTTTGAGTGTTTAAAGAAACAACAATAGAACAAGCAATTCTCATATGACTGTAGAGATCTTCAAGAGGCATAAAAAGCCCACTGTTGATGCAGACCCTATGGTCTATATTTCTACAAAGAGATACATTCAATTAGAAAAGGTGACCCAAAATGTGTTCCTAACTTTGACTGAAGTGAACAATAATACCACCTCAGCTCTATAAAGTATTCATGTCTGACTCAGCTTTTTGAACATGGCTATTATGGATAATAGAATTGCCCTAGATTTCCTCCCTTTGGGCTAAATCAGAGTCTGCACAATCAATAATATGTTTTCTTTAACTTGTATTAATCTTTGGACAAAGTGGCAATATAAATACAGAAACTGAAAGAGAAAGCTGCCTGGCTTTTTTTTTTTTTTTTGCTTATTTATCTTTAATATTCTTTTTTTTAAATTTATTTATTAACTTTTTATACATATTTCCCCATTGCCCCCCCTCCCGCCCAGGCATAACCCAACCCCTCAGTGTCTATGTTCATTAGTTATGCTTATATGCATGCATACAAGTCCTTTGATTGATCTCTTATCTACCTCACCTAACTTTAATCTTTCTGCTGTAATTTCACAGTCTGTTTGATGCTTTACTGTCTCTGTATCTATCCTTTTGTTCATCAGTTTATAATGTTCTTTATTATCCACGAATGAGTGAGATCATGTGATGCTACTCCTTCATTGACTGGCTGATTTCACTAAGTATAAAGCTCTCCAATTCCAACCAGATTGCTGCAAATGGTAAGAATTCCTTCTTCTTAATGGCAGCATAGAATTCCATTGTGTAGATGTACCACCGTTTTCTGATCCACTCATCTGCTCACGGGCACCTAGGCTGTTTCCAAATTGTAGCTATTGTAAATTGTGCTGCTATGAACATACGGGTGCATAAATCCTTTCTGATTGGTATTTGTGATTTCTTAGGATAAATTCCTAAGAATGGGATTACAGGGTCAAATGGGAGATCCATTTTTAGTTTTTTTGAGGAAACTCCATACTGTTCTCCACAGTGGCTGCACCAGTCTGCATTCCCACCAACAGTGCACAAGGGTTCCTTTTTCTCCGCATCCTCGCCAACACTTGTCATTTGTTGATTTGTTGATGATTGCCATTCTGACCAGTGTAAGATGGTATCGCATTGTCATTTTGTTTTGCATCTCTCGGATGATTAGTGACTTTGAACATGTTTTCATGTGTCTCTTGGCTTTCCTTCTGTTGTCTTTTGAAAAGGTTCTCTTTAGGTCCGTTGCCCATTTTTTTTATTGGATCATTTATCTTCCTTTTATTAAGTTGTATAAGTTGGCTGTAGATTTTGGAGATTAAACCTTTATCAGTGATAACATTTGCAAATATGTTCTCCCATATAGTGATCTTTCTTGTTGTTTTGTTGATGGTTTATTTTGCTGTGCAAAAGCTTTTTATTTTGATGTAGTCCCATTTGTTTATTTTTTCTTTAGCTTCCATTGCCTTTGGAGCAGTATCAGTGAAGAAGTTCTTTCGGCATACGTCCGAGATTGTGCTGCCTGTGGATTCCTCTAGTATTTTTAAGGTTTCCGTTCTAATGTTTAAGTCCTGTATCTATTTTGAGTTTATTCTTGTATTTGGTGTAAGTTGGTGGTCCAGTTTCATTTTTTTGCATGTATCTGTTCAATTTTCCCAACACCATTTATTGAAGAGGCTACCTTAGCTCCATTGAATGTTCATGCCTCCTTTGTCAATTATTAGTTGAGCATAGTGGTTTGGGTGGATATCTGGGTTCTCCATTCTATTTCGTTGGTCTATATGTCAATTCTTGTGCCAGTACCAGGCAGGGTTGAGAACAGTTGCTTTGTAATATAGCTTAAAATCTGATATTGAGATCCCACCTACTTTATTCTTCTTTCTCAGAATTGCTGTAGCTAGTCATGGTCTTTTTTTGTTCCAGATGAATCGATGTAGAATTCTTTCTAGGTCTGTGAAATATGTCGTTGGTATTCTAATGGGTAGTGCATTGAATCTATATATTGCTTTGGGTAGTATGGACATTTTAATGATGTTGATTCTCTCAATCCATGAGCATGGTATGCTCTTCCATCTGTTAACATCTTCCTCTATCTGTTTTTTCAGTGTCCTGTAGTTTTCTACATATAGGTCTTTTACCTCTTTAGTTAGGTTTATTCATAGGTATCTTATTTTTTTTTGAGCGATGGTAAATGAGATTGCTTTTTTAGTTTCTCTTTCTGTAATTTCACTATTAGTGTATAGAAATGCCACAGACTTCTTAGCATTAATTTTGTATCCTGCTACATTGCTGAATTCATTAATTAAGTCAATTAGTTTTGGAATGGAGTCCTTTGGTTTTTTTTATGTACAATATCATGTCATCTGCAAATAAGGACAGCTTTACTTCTTCTTTTCCAATTTGGATGCATTTTATTTCTTCTTCCTGTCTAATTGCAATGGCTAATACTTCCAGTACTATGTCAAACAGGAGAGGTGAGAGTGGGCATCCCTGTCTTCTTCCTGTTTTTAGCGGAAATGGTTTTAGTTTTTGCCCATTGAGTATGATGTTAGCTGTGGGTTTATCATATATGGCTTTTTTGATGTTGAGGTATGCTCCTTCTATTCCCAATTTGCTAAGAGGTTTTATCAAGAAAGGGTGTTGGATTTTCTCGATTGCTTTTTCTGCATCAATTGATATGACTATGTGGTTTTTATCTCTCAATTTGTTTATGTGATGTATCACGTTTTTTGATTTGCGGATATTGTACCATTCCTGCATTCCTGGGATGAATCCTACTTGGTCATGGTGTATGATCTTTCTGTTGTACTGCTGGATCCGATTTGCTAGAATTTGGTTGAGGATTTTGGCATCTATGTTCATGAGAGATATTGGCCTATAATTCTCTTTCATTGTATTGTCTTTATCTGATTTTGGTATTAGGGTGATGCTGGCTTCATAGAAGGTGTTTGGAAGTGTTCCTTCTTCTTTAATGTTTTTGAATAGTCTGAGGAGGATAGGTTTTAATTCTTCCTTGAATGTTTGATAAAACTCTCCTGTGTAGCCATCTGGTCCCGGGCTTTTATTTGCTGGAAGCTTTTTGATGTCTGCTTCAATTTCTTCCATCGTTATTGGACTATTGAGTTGTTTAGATTCCTCCTCGTTGAGTTTTGGAAGATTACATTTTTCTAGGAAAATGTCTATTTCTTGCAGGTGGTCCAATTTGTTAGAATAGAGTTGTCCATAGAATTTTTAAACAACATTTTGTATTTCCACAGAGTCTGTTGTTATTTCTCCTCCTTCATTTCTGATTTTCTTTATTTGGGTCTTCTCTCTTTGCTTCTTGGTGAGCCTGGCTAGAGGTCCATCAATCTTGTTTATCCTTTCAAAGAACCAGCTCTTTGTTTTGTTGATCTTTTGAATTGTTTCTTTGGTCTCCAAGATGTTTATCTCCGCTCTGATCTTCACTATTTCCATCCTTCTGCTTATACTGGGCTTTTCTTGTTGCTCCCTTCTAGCTCTTTGAGTTGTAGAGTTAGGTAATTTATTACTATTGTTTCCTGTTTTTTTGCAGTAGCCTTGCAGGGCTATGAACTTCCCTCTCAAGACTGCTTTCACTGTGTCCCATAAATTTTGTATTGTTGTGTTGTCATTGTCATTTGTTGCCATGATGTTTTTTATTTCTTCCTTGATCTCTCTGGTTACCCAGTCATTGTTTAATAGCATGCTGTTTAGTCTCCAGGTGTTTGATTTCTTTCTATTGTTTTTATTATAGTTGATATCCAGTTTTATGCCACTGTGGTCTGAGAAAATGCTTGATATGATTTCTATCTCTTGAATTTGAAGAGACTTTTCTTATGACCCAACATATGATCTATCTTTGAAAATGACCCATGTGTACTAGAGAAGAATGTATATTTTGTGGCTCTGGGGTGAAATGTTCTAAAGATGTCAATTAATTCCATCTAGTCTAGTGAGTCATTTAGGATTGATGTTTCTTTGCTGATTTTTTGTTTAGAGGATTTGTCCAGTGGTGACAGTGGGGTATTAAAGTCTCCTACTATGATTGTATTGTTGTCAATCTCTCCCTTAATACCTTCCAGGAGTTTTTTTTTTTTAATGTATTTAGGTGCTTCTATATTGGGTTCGTATATGTTTACCAGAGTTATTTCTTCTTGTTGGATTGGTCCCTTTAGTATTGTGAAGTGGCCTTCTTTATCTCTTGTTATGTCCTTCACTTGGAGATCTAATTTGTCAGATATAAGTATTGTAACCCCAGCTTTTTCTTTATTTCCATTTGCCTGAAATACCATCTTTCATCCCTTCACTCTTAATCTGTGTGCATCTCTTTTCTGAGGTGGGTTTCTTGTAGACAGCAGATATGTGGATCATGTTTTCTTATCCAATCGGTTACCCTATGTCTCTTGATTGGAGCATTTAATCCATTTACATTTAAAGTTATTATTGATAGATGTTTATCTGTCGCCATTTTTAGTCTTTAGCCCAGAGTTCCTTCTTTGCTTCCTATTTCTTTTTATTACAGCAGACCCTTTAACATTTCTTGCATTGCTGGTTTGGTGGTAATATATTCCTTTAGTCCTTTTTTGTCTGTGAAGCTTCTGATTGATTTCACCTTCAATTCTGATTGAAAGCCTTGCAGGGTACAGTATTCTTGGATTCAGACCTTTCCTTTGCATGACTTTGTATATTTCATTCCATTCCCTTCTGGCCTGATGAGTTTCTGTTGAAAAATCAGTAGCTAGTCTTATGGGGGTTCCTTTGTAGGTAACTTTCTGTTTCTCTCTGGCCACTTTTAAGATTCTTGCTTTGTTGTTGTTGTTTGCCATTTAATTATAATGTGCCTTTGTGTCGGTTTGTGGGGTTCATTTTGCTTCGGACTCTATGAGCTTCTTAGATTTGTGTGAGGTTTTTCTTTCCTATATTGGGGAAATTTTCTGTCATTATTTCTTCAAGCAGGTTCTCTAATCCTTGTTCAGTTTCTACTCTTTCTGGAACCCCAATTATGCAGATGTTGTTTTTTTTTTCGTGTTATCCCAAAGTTCCCTTAGGCTCTCCCCTTGCTTTTTAATTATTTTTTCTAGAAGCTGCTGTACTTGGGTATTATTCTAGCTCACTGATGCGGTCCTCTGCTTCTTCTAGTGTACTTTTGATGATTTCTATTGAGTTCTTTAAAGCAGTGATGTCATTTTTTATTTCTTTTTGCATTTATTCTTGCTTCTTCATTTCCTCTTGGATCTTACTCATATTGTCGAATTTGTCTTCCATTTTTTTCATCCACCTTATGGTCATTTTTCTGAACTCTTTCTCTGGCAAGCTTATTTCTGCTGTTATTTCATTTACTTCCTTTTCTGGTGATACTTGCCTATCTGTCATATGCGGGCTGTTTCTTCTTCTGCCCATGGTTTTTCTTCTCCAGGTGTCTGGTTTTGTAGTTCTCTCTCCTATGTTGATTCAAAGGCAGAAACTACAACACGACCCGGTACAGCACACAAGGCACTTATCCCAGGCAAAATCTGACCTTTCTGTGTGCTGTGTGGATCTCTGAATCCGCCGCCCACCTGTCTGCGCCATTTGGAGAGTGGTGCTCTAGGTCCCCTACTGTTCGGTGGGTTCCTCAGCCGCAGTCTTCAGAGTGCCTCAGACATCCATCTCCCTCTGCAAGATGGCGTGGTCTCCGAGTCAGCTGCCTGGATTTTGAGGAATTTGTTTAGCTCGTTTATTCTGGCTGGGTCCTTAGGCCATGGAAGAGGTCAAATACTTCAAATTAATTTCATCTTACTGATTATGGTCTTATCTTATATAATAAATGCATAATATGCAAATCAACCAAACTGCAGAACAACCAGTAAGCAGGGGGCAGGTTGGTGAGCAGGCAGCCCCAGGCCAGCCAAGGTATGTGCCAGTGGGCAGAAGGAGGGGACAGTGATGGGGTGGGGCAGTGGTAACCAGAGGCAGTGGAGAGGCAATTGGTCACTTGGGTCAGGGTTTTTCTGTGGTTTAGCCTTATTAGGTGTGTTCCTGGAGCTTCATTGGTCCATTCGGGCAGTGGTTGGGGAAATTAGGACACTGCTGGCATACCTGTGGTCACTCCCAGAAAAGGGAGGGGGTTTAGGCAGGGGACCCAGCCTCTATAGGACAAGATGGAGGAGAGTTCATTTCTGTTTTGTCCTTTCACTGGCATATCGGTTCAATACTCCAACTTAGCAACTTGGTAAGGCCAAGAAATAATTCTCCATGGTTCTCTTTTTTTTATGCATATTGCAAGTCAGGTTTTAACTGCTGTTTATTCTGAATACCTTTACAATCCTGTTTGTAAAGTTAATAAATAGCCTTGAAAGAGACAGTGTTTCCTACTATAGCAAAAGGAAGGTATGCTTGCTGACCATTTTAAAAGATGCTGAGGGATCCTCAAAGTTTAGAGCTCCTTTCCTAAGATACTGTGAAAAAAAGGAAGGGAAAAAAATATGCTGATGTTTATGCTACCCTTTGTGCCATGAGTAGTAAGGGCCCATATCTATAACCCAGGAATCTCTTACCACTATCTACAAATAGGTGATAGGTTAATTTGATTATAAGTAGGACAAAATACCAGACTCTTCACAGTAACAATGTGCCATGTAGAAGTAATTTTTCTTGGTCTCTTCAAAGATATATCCTCCCTGACTATCATAAAAATTCATTCTTTAAGAGCTTCTGGAAAGTTTTTGTTTTGTTTTGTTTCAAATTTGGAGGAATATAGGCTTTAGAATCAGAAGTCCCTAGAGAGAAAACCCTGGCTGGCTGCTCATAAAATATCACATCAGTAAAACAGGGGTATTATGATGAATGAATGAATGAATGTAATGATATTAATAAAAAAGCTCTTATTTAGCCCCTGGCCTGCTAAAATCAATTGATGACAAGTATTTTTTTCTAAGATTTCTTAAAGATTTAGACACCAAGTTGAGAGACATATAAAAAAAGTACAAATAAAAATATTTTATAGCATCAATATAAAGTCACATACTTATTTAAAAGAAACTCAAAGTAGAAAAATAAAGTAGAAAAAATCAACTATAATTCCACCATATAAAATAAGCAATTATTAATAATATTAGAGGTCCGATGCATGAAAATTCGTGCAAAACTAGGCCGTCCTTCCCCGGACTGCCAGCACCGGCTTCCCTCTGGCACCTGGAACCTGGGCCTCTTACCTCCACTGGCTGTCAGCAGGAACCTGCAACTTGGGCTGCTTCTCTGCTATGGCCGCCCACAGGCACCCAGGACCTGGACTGGCTTCCCTCCGGCCCCAGCTTTGTCAGGAAGGACATCCAAAATAATATCAAGAAGGCTGGCTGTCCATTCTAATTAAGATATTACCCTTTTATTACTATAGATAATGTATCTTCTTGTTATATAATTATAAAAGAGCAAATTTTATAAAAATTTTATAAAATAAATTATATGCAATTTAGTATCTTAAAGTAGAAACATCTTGATAGTGTTTCTGGTGAATTTATTCTCAAGGAAAACAATATTTTAATATCATAAGCTAGAGAGCTTGGCGGTTAAATTTTGGTTAAACCCATCAGTTAAGAACACAAATGAGACTTTCACAGAGACTTTTCTTTAACGATCTAGATACTTTATTTTTATTAAAAGCAAAAACCAAACAAACAAAAAATAGAGTTTGATAGAGTTAATTCTAGGGCTCTACAGACAGAAACTGAGATAAAATAATACATAAAAAGTCTGAGAATAGTCGTTGCATCAAAAATTTCATTAATTATAGTAATTATCTAGAATTGAAACTTTTAAAACATCTGCAGTGACACGAGTGGTTGTGCTTAAACATGCTCAATTCATTTTTGAATCACTTAAATATAACTATTGTTAAGGAATTAGTTGGAAGTCATTAAGAAAGTAACTTTCAAAAAACTAATTCTGGCATGTCACAGAGACAAAATTGAAGGATTAATAAAGGAAAATGTGCCCAAACATTATGATCTCAGTCATTACATATACATTAGTGTAAAAATGAAGAAAATCCAGTTGACAATTGACTTCAATTATACTTCTCTGTTTAGATATTAACATCATTAATTTCATTAGCTAATTTGAATCTGCATTCATGCAATTGTAATGACTTCTTATTTAATGAAGACTAGATCATTTACTTATTTAACAAGCGTTTTGTTAGGTCACTACCATATTCTTGGCTATGAGGCTATCATCAAAGGTATGGAGAAAATATGGTAATGTTTTCAATTCAAATTACCCATTTTATTTTTTATTTTAAATAATATACCAGAGGCCTGATGCACGAATTTGTGCACCAGTGGAGTACCTTGGCCTCACCTAAAGGATCGGGCTAAAACTGGCTCTCTGACATCCCCTAAAGGGTCCTGGATTGAAAGAGGGGGAAGGCCAGGTTCAGGGACCCCAACAGTGCACAATTGGGGCTGGGGAGGGATGCAGGAGGTTGGCCAGACAGGGAGGGCTCCAGAGCGTGTCCGACCTGTTTCACTCAGTCCTGATCGGCGGGACCCCAGCAGCAAGCTAACCTACCAATAGAATGTCTGCACCCTGGTGGTCAACTGACATCATAGCAGTTTGTCGTCCAGTAGACTCTCTTCTCCCTGATGGCCAGCACACATCATGGCAACTGGTCTACTCGTCAACTGTCTGCCTCCTGGTGGTCAGTGCATGTCATAGCAAGCAGTTGAGCAGCCTTAGAATACCATTAACATATTATGTTTTAATTGGTTGAATGGCCAACTGGATGACCAGACACTTAACATATTAGACTTTTATTATATAGGATAATATATATTGACTTTAGAGGAGAAAGGGAAAGGAAGCAAGAGATAGAAACATTGATACTGAGAGATAATCAATACTTGGCTGTTTCCTGCATAACCCCTACTGGGGATCAAGCCCCCAAACTGATCATGTGTCCTGAACAGGAATGGAACTATGACTTTCTGTTTCTTAGGTCAATGCTCAACTACTGAGAAACATTGGCTGGGCCTAATTATCCATTTTAATCTCTGTGTGTCTAGAAACAGAAATTTCTTGAAAACTGAAAGTGCAGTGTTGAAAATATTTTATCAAAGAGGTATTACATTAAATTTATTTTTGTGATAAAATGGTTATAATTAATAAAGAATTAAAAACAAATATATTATTAAACTTAAAAATGAACAAAAGAGTATGTACATCATCTTAACTTGTAAAACAGAAATATTAAGTAGATAAACTGGTAAGATTATTATATATGGGTGGTAAAGCTTCAGGTAATTTTTGTGCTTTTCGATTTTTCAAAATTTCAGCAATTGGCTTGTGTTATATTTATAATCTGAAGCAGTTATTTTTAAAAGCAAAAATTCATAATCTTTTATATTCCACTTTCTCGTCTTTATTTTGTTGAATAAATTAATATAATTACTGCTAATGAGTATAGGTAAGGCATAAAGTTTCAAATCAGATGACCTAGATTTTTGTCTAAGTCAGCCCTTAATCAGCTCTTTGATCCTAAGCATAAGTTTTGTTTTTTTTTGCCAATTTTCCTTTCATTGTATTTTGATGGATCTTGACTGGATGAGGTCTCTAAGAAAATAATTATTATCATTAAAGTAACTGAGTCATATAGTGCCAGACTCTTTTAAAAAAATGCACACACACATGCACACAAATCTACTTAATTTTAGTAGCTATGCATCAGAATTGCAGATATTATTCATTTTAGAGTTAATTTGGCTCAAGCTTCTCGATAACAAAGGTACATTTCAGAACCAGATAGTCTGGCTTTAGAATCTATGATCTTTACTCCTATCTGAAAACGCTTCAACTTTTTAACATGTCTTCATTACTAATAAATTGATGAAACTACTTATATTTCCAATGATAATTGTATCAGGGATTTCTAGAAAACTGAGGGAGAGAGAGAGAGAGAGAGAGAGAGAGAGAGAGAGAGAGAGAGAGAG
>JAAGEH010000030.1:37207440-37263044 GCA_011751065.1 Lasiurus cinereus
GAGAGAGAGAGAGAGAGAGAGAGAGAGAGAGAGAGAGAGAGAGAGAGGATAGATAGATACTGATTTTTAAAAGAATTGGCTCACATATTGTGGAGTCTTGCAAGTCCCAAAGCTGTAGTTCAGTTCTAAAAGATAACTAGAAAACTAGGAAAGAGTTACTTCAACAGTGCAAGTAAAAAGGATATCTGTTGGTAGAATATTGTCTTGTTCAGGGAAAGTCAGTGTTTTGTTCTCTTTGTTAACAGACTGAAGGGTACCATTTGCCTATGTGCATCAAAGCCCAATAAGACACAAGTGAGAGTTTGTAGCCAAGAAGGAAGGGATTTATTAAGGAGATGGTGCAATGTTCAGAGTCACAGGACTAGGCTCCCCACTGGCTTCTAGGAGATGGATTATATATAGAGAAAATAATCATGGTGTCTAAGGGAGTTAGAGTCATGGTCCGGGATATGTTCTCTACTGACTGGTCAGTACTAGGGTAGTGGGTAGTTGATAATTGCATCTGGTCCTGATGTAAGCCATGGCATTGCTTCATCTCGTTTTATAAGGATACGGCCAGTGGCATCATCTTGGAGCTGAAACACAATTGAGGCCTACATGTTACCTCTAGTCTGATTGAAACTCTGCCTCTGTGGTCAATATATCTAAGGCTTTGTTTATAAGACTACTGGATGCTGACCAGAATCTAATTGTCCTACAGCTTAATGATTAAGCAAGGGAAAGGGAAGTAGAAGAGTCAAGTTGTTATTGCCATAATTAGCTAGCTAACAGTAAAATAGGAAGAAAGCAAAGAGGATGCCAAATATTGTAAGCATGGTCATTTGACCAGCTTCATCCATTCCCTGTAGATCACTGGGGAAAAGGACTCAACAAAGGGGAAGATGGGCTAATGGGCAGTGAAGTTAGAAAGATGTAGGGAAGGTGCTTGTCTATTAGTCTAATCTGGGAAAAAAAGGTACCTGGCTAAAGGGTGGAGACACTACAAGGGCACAAAATCTTATTAGAAGGTTAAAATTTATAAGCAAAGGAATTCTCTCTCTTGCTTGTTCTTAAGCTCGTGTTCCCTTGCACTCTCTTGCTCCTTGACCCACACTTACACGTGCGCTCACTCACCACATGGCTTTAGTCCACACACAGTGGACTGCAGCTGGTAACACAAGCGAAGCTGGCCAAATACTGGACTAAACTGTGCTTTAATGTGGAGCAGAAATTCTGGGCAGAGATCTTAATTCTAGCCCTGTTGCAGGCAAAGCTGGACTTTTTCCACGGTGAGAGGAGGAGAATGGGACATTGGAAACTCAGAGGATTAATTCCACCCAAATAAAAGTCACTCATTTTCCCATGTGTGTCTCAGGAAAATCCTTTTCATGGGATATCACAGGAATTCCATTCCCACCAGCATGGATAGGGACACAAAAGGCCCCCTACTGATAACAAGGATACTAAGTTAGGCCAGTTTGTGTCAAAGGAAAAAATAAAAATACAAGGCCAGATGAAAGAAAATAAGGTTTCTGTGTGGTTACATCTCTAGGCCTTGAACTGATTGTGTGAGGCACACCTGCATTATTGAGTTTGACCTGCTTTATTCAAAGTCCACTGATTTAAATATTACTCTCATTCAAAATTGTCCTTACAGAATCACACATAATAATGTCATACCACACATTTGGGCACCATGCTTAGCAAAGTTGACACATACAATTAATCATCAAAGTGATTAAGCACTAGCTATCATTTAAAGTCACTATGATATCTGATATTCAGATATGAAATTAGAAATAGTTTGCTGCACCCAAATAAACCTTGCATGCTATTGCTTCTCTATCTCCTAGCATTTAAACTGTTTACAATGACTTCAGATACTCTCTTACTTATATAAAGGAGACAATTTTGTTTAGATGTTGCTCCTAAACATCTGTGTAAATTGTTGCATGTGATCCCCCCTGTAATATCAGACATGTTTCCTCAATATTTCTCATTTATTTTTGGTTAGACATGGCTCTAAGTCTTTCATCCCTAGGTTTTTGATCCCTTGTAGTTCCAATTCATTTATATTATATATCCAGTAAATCTATGAATAAGTAATTTAAAATATTTCACCTTGTTAGTGTTTCCATTTTTTTTGTTTGCTTTGTCAACATAAACAATGTTCAAAACTGTAGAGAATTTTTATGAGTTTATTTGAGCCAAACTGACAACAGTTGCTGGGAAGGATTGTTGAAAAAATCTCTAAAAAATGACAGTTTTACCACTTATTTTATACATCAAAATCAAAGGATATATGTAGGAATTACATTGGTAGTAGATTAGGGAAGCAGGGGAGAGTGAGGAAAGTGAGGGGAGTGTCTTGGGTTGGCTAAAAAGTGAAATGAATAAACACATACTTCTTTTACATTGGTGGGTATAGGCTTGTTACCAGTTAACACTTACCATGATAATAATAACAATTAGGGGATTTGTGGCCTCTGCTCTGGTGCAATGGCTCTGCTTTGAGGGGTGTAGGGGTGGGAGAAAATTACTTTGATATTCCAAAAGTATCTATACTAATAAAAGAGAAATAAACAAATTGATCATACCCCTTTGACACCCACTAGCCAATCAAGAGTGAGTATGCAAATTAGCCCAACAAATATGGTGGGTTAATTTGCATACGCAAGCACAAAACAAAGACTGAAGACTGAAGACTGAAGATGACTGAAAACTAAAGAGGCTTGACTTCTCTGCTGTGTCTGGAATGAAGGTCTGGGTCCCAGGTGCTGGAGAAAAACCAGTGCCGTCAGCCAGGGGAAAGAAAGCCTATTGCACAAATCTTCATGCAACGGGCCTCTAGTATTAGCAAAATTAAAAAAATAAAAGACAACTGGCTCAGAAAGGAAAAGATTGATCTGTGTTAAGGAAAAACACCCACTTGGGAATATGACTACCTGCCATGAACTGCTTTTAGTTAGAAATTTTTCATTTCAGACCATCCCATGGCGTTACATTCGGTTTCTAAGTTTGTGAGGCTACAATGCAGGCCTTCCCTGAGCTTGCCAGGTTTAGTTATGTGGCCCCTTTTTCATTCAATTAGTTTTCCCAAAAAAATTACATTCCATTCATTTGGGTTTGTACCTTGAGAAATGTCTGACACTACTACTAAGCTAAAATAATAGTTTCTGAGTTTTAAAATGTTAATTTTATTGCCAAAATCCTCTTCGTTATTTAGTTATTTGTTTAATGGTTGCTATAAAGTGGAGCTTACTACCCAGGGTGAGTCAAAAGTTAAATTTCTTGGTTTTAAAACATACTTTTATTAGATACTTAGTACTGTATATAATGAATATGCTGAAGTATATTTTCCTTGACCTAGTGACTCATTTACTCACTGAGAAAACTATTTATTGAGGGGCTACTGTGTGGCAAAGACTATTCCAGATGCTGAGAATACCAATAGTAATAAAAAAATATATATATATTCCCTTTCCTCCTAAATTAGTGCCTTGAAAAAGCTTATATACACTGAGTGGTCAGATTATTATGATCTCTGAATCCATAACAAAATGACCACTTAGTGTGTGTGTGTGTGTATGTATGTGTGTATGTATGTGTGTGTATGTGTGTGTCTGTGTGTGTGTGTATATACATATATATATATATATATATATGAAGCCCAATGCATGAATTCATGCATGAGTGGGATGAGTGGGGTCCAGCCAGCCTGGCCAGGAGGAGAGGACATGGGTGGTTGGCGGGCCTGCTTGCTGGTAGAACTCCTGGTTGAGGGGACAATTTGCATATTAGCATTTTATTATATAGAATATACACCGAGTGGCCAGATTATTATGCATTCAGAGATCATAATAATGTGGCCACTCAGTGTATAAACTAGAGGCCAGATGCATGAAGATTCATGTAAGAATGGGATTTCCTTCCCCTGGCTGCTGGCAGCAACTTCACTCTGGCAGGAGCCGCTTTTTGCCCTTCCTACACTGCCCAGAGGTTTGGAGTGGCTATGTATGCAAATTAACCTACCATCTTTGTTGTGTTAGTTTGTATACTCCTGATTGGCTGGTGGGCATTGCAGAGGTATGGACAATTAGCATGTTACTCTTGTATTGGGTATATTAGTATCAAGAATAAATATATATGTAAAATACATAGAACATTCTCAGTAATTGCTATGAAAAAAAAAGAAAGGAGAAAAAAAGGAATGCCAATTCAGATATAAATAGAGTGGGATTTAAAAAAAGACTCATTAGAGAAAGTGATATGTTTAAATGGTGGAAAGTACAAATAAAAAGGACTTAACGCAGACGTGTCTCCTGCAGTTGCTTAAAATGTCAATTTGGCTGATGTAATGATTGAGTGGAATAAATAATAGTGGGAGTGTAGCAAGAAATAAGGTCACAGTATTGAGCTTTGGGAGGAAATTGTGGTGTCATGTTTAAGACATTGGTTTTTACTCTCAATGATATGGGACATTACCAGTAAGTTTTGAACAAGGATGATATTAACCATCCACCATTTTCAACTTGCTTGGGCCACAGGGAGACCCATTAGGAAAACACTCAGTAACCCAAAGCCAGGTGAAAAATGATGGTGGCTCAGACTAGGGTGGTAAGAAGCCATGACTACAATAGGCTTAGGTGAAGCTATATTTTGAATTGCAGAGAGAAAGTGAAAAATCAAGAACCACTCCCTGGATTTTGCCCCACACCTGTGAAAGCAAGGAAAAGAGTTTAAGAAAAGTAAATTCCATATATCGTTTTTTAACCAACACTTTTAAACACAATGGTGAAATGAATGAAAAAAAATATGTAAGTTCTCCTGCCATGCTTCATGCATCTTGTTGGGACAAGCAGTCAAAGTTCCTGAATCAATAATTGTTCTGATTATACCTTTCCAGGAAAACAATGAACAAACACATATTCCAGGGCAATGTTTCTGTAATCTGCTTCTCCTGTCCCATCGAGTGTGACAGTGGATTATTATATATTGACAGAAAACATCAATATGGATGATGTTAGACAGTGGGAGGAAAGCATTTTGGTGTGCTGGTTTTGTCTTCATAATAACAGCATTGATCTGTATTCCAGCTTACCTCTTGTCAGCAGCTCACAGTTAATGTGCCCATATTTACACTGTCATGAGCAGTAATATGGTGAATGTCAGAGTTCTGCAATTCATAGTAACAGCTCTGCAGCCTAATGACTTTCATCAGCTGTGAATTAATTATTAATCTGATTTGTCCTTCTTTGTGGAGATCTCTGCAAATGTTTATAAATCAGGGCCTGCACAAACTTTTAGTAGAGTTGGCATGATACTAACCAGCCACTTTTTGGTGTGCTTCCTTTCCTCTTGCCTGGTTAATAAATTCTTCTGGTACTTATCTGACCTAGGGATTGCCACCTTCTCCATTTTACAATCATTGCCTTAAAATAAATTACCTCCTTAGTGATTTTCATAATTTATAGTCTTCTTTATTGGAGACTTTTATCATTCTTCTGTAAATAACATGAAGTCTTCAATCTCATTCTTAGGTCACTGAACCACGTTAACATTAAGGCAGTATCTTTAGAAAGTGAATTTGCTCAATTAATAGTTAAAATGTAGGCCATGGCATTGCTTCATCTCGTTTTGTAAGGATACGGCCAGTAGGCAATTTACCATAAAGAGATTCAAGTTTCTTAACTATGTTATTGGATTAAAATCACTTATTTCAGAGGCTTACAATGAGCATTTAACAAGAAAATGTATATAGAGCCGAAATCAATTTGGCTCAGTGGGTAGTGTTGGCCTGCAGACTGAAAGGTCCCAAGTTTGATTCTGGTCAAGGGCATATACCTTGGTTGTGGGCACATCCCCAGTGGGAGGTGTGCAGGAGGCAGCTGATCAATGTTTCTCTCTCATCAGTGTTTCTGACTCTCTGTCCCTTTCCCTTCCTCTCTGTAAAGAATCAATAAAATATATTTTAAAGAAAAAGAAAATGTATATAGAACTCCTTAGTTTCTGCTAATTGCTTTTTCAGTGTGCCTATTACAGGTGAAATGGCAAGCATACTATAAGCCCTTTAAATCAAGTTGACTATTTAGCTAGAGATTTAGTCAAATCATTAACTGAATTTGTAGTAGGCTGAGCAGGGGATGATGAGCTAGGTATAGAAGGTCACCAGGTTGGAAAGCCTGGTGCCTGACATATTGCTGGTCATGTGGTTCAGAACCTCTCCTGACCTCCCCTCTCCTGATATGTCACTAGTCATGTGGGAGAAACCCTCCCTCCCCCTCCCCCTTATAGGAAGAACTGAGAGGATGGAAAATATCCTTAGGACTCCCATATTGCAGGGCCACTCCCTTAAACTTTAATCCTTCAAGACAATAAGGTTTTGATCTGCATTATATATATATATTGGAACAAACTACAGAGACAGAGATTTTGGTCAAACTAGATATAACATCTGGGCTTCAGTTGTACTTCAGATCCAGACCCAGAAAAGCAACAAGGGGGACAATGCCATTGCTGACATCATGGCCAGCAGCAATGACTACCGATGCCTCCCCCATTCTCCATCTCCCCCCCCTCAACCCAGTTGCTGACCAATCAGTGGAGATCACAACCCTATAAGGACACGTCTGAAAAGCTGATGAGGTCCTCCCACTGTGACTGCCCCTAAAATCTCCACCCTTAAAAGTCCTTAGGATAGAGGAACCCAGCACAGCTCTCTCTCCAGCACAACTGGGCCTTTCTCCACCCAATTCTTCTCCTGGGAGCCAGGCACCTATTTCTTGTTGTCTTCCTCCTAAGTTGTAAGGGAGCCTTGTTTTTTTTTTTTTGTTTTGTTTTGTTTTGTTTTGTTTTGTTTTTGCCTCAGTAACTTGTTTCCTGGTCCCATGAAGCTTCACTTTTTCTACCTATGTGACTTCCTAAAATCTTTTCATGTTTTTGAAGTCTTGGCTCTGAGTTTTTGCTTACCCATATCACGGTTACTGAACTGAGGTCCAATTGCCTGTAACATTCTGGTGTTGTTTTGCCAACAAATTGATGGAAAATTAGCACCATTCAATAATTGGCATTATGGAGACTAAAAGGAAAATTAAATTTTTCTATTGGAATAATAACCAAATGAACAGAGACACATTAATAGGAGAACATGCTCAAAGTTCATTATATGAATGCACCTATGGGGATGCCATAAGATTGAGACCTGAAGCACATTAGGCAATTGAGGCTTATATGTCCTTATGGATAAAGGAGAAAAGGGGGCAGTGGTCTGGCATTTTAAAGTGAAATCGCCAACTTACAGGTAGCTGAGACATTGCTGAGCAAGTGGTAAATATTCCTGGTAGGCAACACAGAAACAATGGGACAGAGATGGTGGTGATGGGGGATTTAGTTAACAGGTACCTGCTTGGATCCTTCCTAGCTGATGCTAAGATTTCCTTCTCAAAGGAGTGTTCCCCATGCAAGCTTTTCCATCTGAATCCCTTAGGCAGGAAAGGGGGAAGGTCAAAAGTTCTTTGTGATTCTTTTGTTTCTTAATAACCAGCTTAAAATCAGTATCTCACAAGACACATTTTGGGGAGGCAAAACTTTGGTTCCCTTCAGCATACAAATGATTATATTAAAATAATTATTCCACTACTCACCTGATCCATTCATCTTGTATAGATAGAACATATAAAGTTGCGCATTAGAGTGATTTATATTCTCCAGTTAAAGCAGAGGATCTTTATATTATCTAGAGTTAGAGGTTTTGCTTTGTTTTGTTTTTCCATAGTATATTGGCTGAATTTGAAAGTAACTAGAAGCCCAAGAGGCTAAATTCCAAAGTACTAAAGTATGAACTAGGCTTGCAGAAGTTGTTCAAAACAGCCTGGCTTTTCAGTTCATAGGCATAAGTGTGACAAACAGAAAATTAGACACCTGGCAACTTCAAAGTTTTGGTTTTATGTTTTTAGATACACTGTGAGTGCCAAATTACTATCTTAATTTAAAAGCAGAGAAACACATTAGATTTTTACCACCTAGAAAATCATATTATATCCTGGCTTAAAAACATCTTCATTTAAAGGAAAGAGTAAAAAAATGTTTTCTTCAAAATTATCACCCACTTTGTAGGGTTCAGATCTTGAAAAATATCTGGCAATCCTAATAAGTCTTAGGAACAGTTCCTGGGTTTTAAAATGTTCATTTCATTGCTGAAAGCCTATTAGGGCAAAGGGTATAATGAAGTGTCTCAGGGATTGGTGACAATAAATGAAAATCAAACCTCTTTTTAGTTCTTTTTGTTTTGTTTTTCATTTTACATTTTGCTAGGTGTATGGCTTTATGTGGATTTTTCACTAGACATGATCCTTAGCTTTAAAATCAGATAAATAAAAAATCAGATAAAATCAGATAAAAAAGTTGTTTAAATAAAAACAACTGTATTAAGGTAAATCAAACTCTATACAAATTAACCCTAACTCTAAAGTACACTTTAAAGAAAGCAACATAGTGCATTTGAGCTAAACATAATCCAAGAGGCAAATAGGACTCATATTTCTACCCCAAGCAGATAAGCCGCCAGATAGTAATGATGGAGCATGTAAATATAAAGAGCAAGAAAACTGGTGACAAAGAATCTGAGAAATAGATCTCATCTTTAAAAAATGAGCTGAGGGCCCACTTTCTAAACAAAGATGTATTTTGGTTTTTTTCTGTTTTTTTCTGCCCTTTTTGTTACATTTCCAAGTTTATTTAAACTTGCCGATTGTGACATAATTTGGGTAAGCAAGACAGACATGCTTGGCAAGGACACTAGAAGGTTTGAGTGTTTCCTCACTCATATTGTTGTTTCCTGTCCATCTATTTGCCTCAGCAGCCCTCTTTCCATGCCAAACTCCTGTTATTGAACATCCTTGTACACCTATTACCTCAGAGCTGTTCATTCTGACCACTGTCTCTGACCACTGTTTTTAATCCAATCATATCCATTTAGGGAGTAACTGACCTGGCTCCTAAAAAAATCATTTCCCCAAACTTTTAATCTCTTCCTAAATTTATTGTAAATCAAACACAGAATTTGCTCCTCATAGAAGTGTCCCCTTGTATCTCCAGTGATACTGAGTAAGAGCTTTCTTTAAACATTCTGTTAGCATCTTTTTCATGATGAATCTCTTATCAACATGCTAATTATCTCAGGTAACTTTCAAAACTGGGACCTACCAGGAATCTAGAATTGGTGGGAGATTCCATGTCAGTCACTCGCCTTATTTCTGTTGTCTACAGTAAGGCAAAATAACCTTAGCATGCTATTCAAGGATCCTTCCTGCTTCGTCCCAAATCCCATTTTCAAGTCTTATAACCTGCTTGCCCCTTGCTCAGGACACACTAACCACCTTTCCTAATATAGGTGTTATGTAAAACTTTCTTCATCTGGCTAGTTTTCCTCTTCTCCTCTTTCTTACCCAGTTTCTACTTACCTTTTAAACTCAACTTTAATATTGCTTCCTCCATGAAGTCTTTTCCTTCTCTATAATATGTTACAATTACTCACAAAAATAATTACAACTCTCCCAGAGATGTGATAGTACATTTTAAAATCTTTGCAACTGAAAGTATTACAGATGCTTGCCTTTTCTTTCCTGTTGACTCCCTCCATTCTACTCCAACCCCCTCCCCAGGGCTTCCCACACTATTGTTTGAACAAAATAGACCCAGATACATTGAAACATGCCTTAATACTTCCAACAATTCTAGGAGAGCCCCTAGAATCCATAAGGTGGCTTAATTTACTCTGAATGAGATTTTTTTTCAGAATATACTGTAATGGCAAGGAATCAAGGAGAATTTTGCCTCTATTTCCATCCCAAGTAATGCAAGAGATTTTCCAGAAGAGAACAAAATATATCTTATTATATGGGTGGCATTTACTTCCTGAAAATATAGGTAACTGAGGTTCAGAGATTAAATAATTTCCCATACAAAGACCTTTTCTTTTGCATGGCTAATTAAGGAAAATTAGTTTTATAATACTATACAAACATGTTCTTTTAAAATTAAGTCATTGTCTGGAGTTGAAAAAAAAATGACTTTGGCAGGAAAGATACACAGATTCTTGACAAAGAAACTTTCCTTGAGCCACTATAGGATATAGAACAATGAGAATATACACATGGAAGAAATGTCTACTTATATGTATATTGTTTATAATTGTGCTTATCTCAGTTCTGAAACCTTGTTTCAAATTAACTAGTTTAATTTAAAGACCAAAGAAACATTAACTTTATATAAGAGACCTAATTAAAAGATTGGGTGCAAATTTAATCCAATAAGAGGTGCTGAAGTGGTGTCTTCCCTATCCCTCTTAAGAACAGATTGGAATATTAAAAAACTAAATAATAAACAAAGAAACAAGAACCAAAACAGGAACTATGGAAGATGGGCAAAAATAGAAACTCATGCAATCTGTTAGACAAGGAGGAAGGCTTAATTTAGGGGATGGGTTGAGAAATAGTGTCAAAATGGGCATCTTGGGAAAAGAGGGAGGTAACCTGCAGTAACTTGTAGCATTTGCTGCTTAATATTGACAATATTTTGTTGGACTGACCATCAGGAGGACCAGGGAAAGAAGATGGGGTCCAACAATTAGCTATGGCCTACGCACTCAAAGACAAATTACCCTAGAAAGGATACTCAGAAATAAAGCTCTTTCAGGTGATGATTGAGAATTAACCTTTCTATTGATTAGAACTAAGCAAATGGTACAAACTTTTAGAAAATGAACAAAACGAGGACAGGAAACTGACATGAGGGCAGATAATCACTTGTCAACACATAATGAGTGGACTAAAAATATTCATGGACAGAATTAGATTCAACAAATGATTTAAAAAACAACAACAAAACACCATGAGTTTATTTCACCACTGGAGTGCTTGTTTACAACATAACAGGAAGGAGGAAAACTTTGTGCCAAGTTATGAAAGATACTTACCACCTCTACAGTGAATTCTTTTCTTCTGTCACAAAAAGATTGAACTAACAATGAGAAATCCTTTCCACATAGAAAATGTCTTTCTTCTAAAAAGATTGATAATAGAACCAATAAATGAACTGTCAAAATGACATTGGATGAATTTTGAAATCCATGAAAACATTCTGGTATCTTAAATTCCAAATTACTTTTCCATTTTTTTAAAGAACCCAGTTTTTTTTTCTCATTTGTTTATGACTTTAAATTTATGTGAAAGTTTGCTTTTGGAAGGCTTATTTTTAATTTGCATGCTCACTTGAGCAATGGACTTTTTTAATGATCAGTTCAATTTATTTTTTATTTTTTCTTGTCCTTACTACATTTATGAACCCTTGCTATTCTGCTCAGCTAATATCTGCAACTTTCTAACATGTCTAAATGTTCCCTATTCAATTACTTTCTTAACTAGTACCACCCCTTGCTTCTGTATTGAATTATGACATTTAGAAAGAAGAATCTTTACTTTTTGTCATTTGCACGGTCCTAGCATCTGTTGAAATGCTTTATGATTAGCTACTCAGTATATACTCATTGTTTGATAAATAATTTAACACATTTTATATAAAATTCTTAGAAAAAGAATAAATCTTCCTATAAAAATTTTGTAAAGTAGGCTGTTACAGTAATCTATTCCACCGTAACAAACTATACAACATTTAGTTGCTTAAAGCAGCACCATTATTTTGTAGGTCAGTAATTTGCACAGGGATCTGCTGGGTGATTCTTATGCTCCCATTGGTGGTGTTTATAAAGTACTTAGGCTGGGCTCAGCTGTGTTCCTTTAATCTCTATGTGATCTCAATGCCTCTTTAGCAGGCTAGTTAGACTTTTTATGTAATGGCTCAGGGCTCCTGGAAATAAAATAAAGACTGCCAGTTTTCTTGAAGTCTGGATTCAGATCTGTATAGTTATTCTTCAGCCATACTCCACTATTCAGAATGTTCACAAATCAGCCCATATTCAAGAGTAGAAAAAATAGACCTCATCTCAATGGGAGGAGTATAAAGAAATTATAAATATTTCTAATCTGTTATATATAATGAGAAGAAGTAGAAATTTGCTATATATTTAACCTCACTATCTATGCCTGCATTAGATCTATATCTATGGAATCTTGGGGGGAAAACATTTTAACAAAAAGATGTATTCATTCATCTCACTGCTCAAGCAACTTTGGCATAGATTTCTCTAGCCTTGATTACTCTAATTGTTTAAGTTCTTCCAGGGTCCAGGTTACTCTGAATTATTATTTGCAATGTCTCTGATATTTCCTTTTATATTTTCCCACTTGATGCTATTAGCTTCCACCAAAACTGTCAAATCCATGATAGTCCATAAATTATATCAATACCTTTACAAATAAAAGAGAGGAAGACAACAATCGGGGCTTCTAGAATCTTCCTACAGTAACCCATTGCCATTTGTCCAAGCCACTTTCACATTTTATCTATTTAAACTCTATGTCATTTTTCATGTCCTTGCTCATAAACCTGTCAAAATAAGTACTTACATAAGTATTAGCATTTTTATTTAGATGTTTATTTATTTTTATTCTAGTTTATATTAAACATTTTTATAAGTCAAATCAAACACATTTTAGAATAAAGCAGAATAAGAACAAGTAATAAACTAGTTAAATATAATCCTAATTTAAACTTTGTATCCTGCCAAATAAGAACTTTGCAAACTAGTTTTCAAATTATCTCAAACACTTTCTATAAATAAAGATCCCATTCAGTATTTATGTGAAATTACTCAAATATGCATTGTATTCTCCCAGATCTCTAATTTGGCTGATGTCTTTCCTCTGGCTCTACCTATAGAAATCTAGTTATCTTTTGAATACCTATTCAAATGTCATTGTTTTTAGAAAATTCCGATTCTCACCATTGAAATTTCATTCTTCCTTCAAAGCATTTCTAAACAGCTTTCATTGTGCTTTTTAATCTAGTTCTTATATTTTAAATCCTTGTAATATTTATATTTTCAAATCACTTTTTCCTTACCCAAATAAAATGTTGGAGATGAGAAGAAACTATGTGATTTTCATAGTGTAAAACTCAGCAACAGTTGAAATTAATAATGAATGAATGAAAGATTTGATAGTGGAATATTTTTTAATAGTAGTGTCTTACTAGAAAATACATATACATACTCATCCGGCAAAACAATTTTGAGAATACAGCAAAGACAACAACAAAAAACCCAAGCAATGGTCCAGCAGAGAATTCAAACAATTTTAATTAAAGTTGATGTACAAATAACTTTTTTGAATTTTCTAAATATTTATTTTCTCAAAATTGAGATAGGGTTATGATTAATAAGGCAATTATATTCTGCATATTTGGGAAATATAGGTCTTTAGCTTAAAATAAAATATTTCCTTTAATTCTAATTTAAACATGAATACTAAGTGGAACTAGAAAATAAACATATCAAAATATGTATAAAAATTACATATAAGTTTCACAAAAGTTTTGAGTAGCATTGATTTTCAGTTCCAGTAACACTAGGTGCTAATTTATCTATGATTAACTAAAGCACATCACTGATGCCTTGACTTAAGAAAGTACAAAATTTGGAGTTTTTGCATGGCTAGAATAGAAATGAGTAATTTTAAGATATTATAAAAAGTCTTAACATCCTTAACATTTACAGGAATGTTTCACTTTGCACTAATATAACCTATTTTTAATCTGTAAATGGTTCAAATGCTTTTAGTTCCACATTGGATGGCTCTTTAGGAAGGTCCCTGGTCTCTCAAAGGCAGTATATATAATGAAGGGAAATTTCAATGACTTTTTTCCAGAACTGTGGGACAGTTTAGTAGTCTGTAGAAAATGAATATCAATATACAGCTTAGTAGCCATATGAAACTTGTTAAAATTTGGTCAACTTATAACTCCCTGCAGTTTCCCTTGTAAAAAAATCAGTTTTTAGAATGGCTTTATTTTTTCATTTGAAATAGTAAAAATTCTCAACTCTATTGCCTAATTTAATCTGTATACTGAATAGTTTTTAAATGCCCCTCATTCATTATCAGATCTAGAATATTGTTGAAGAATCAGGTTTGGGAATTGTTTAAGGAATAAAAATGAGAATATTCATAATAACAACAAAGTTAATAACTAACAAGGTTAATACCTAATTAGTGAATACCTAATGACTACAATATATTGAACAATGACTATTTGTAGCATACTCAAAGCTATAGAGATCAGAATTTGGTAATAGGCACTTCATATTGCTTAATAAGGGGCTGTAGTTATCATTTCACATATATTATCTCATTCTCTATTGGTGATCACATGGGAAGGTAGTTTTATGTTCTCTTTCTAAAGGAAAAATCTGCGGTTCAAGGAGGTTGAGCATCCTAATATCGTGACCCTTTAATACAGCTCCTCACATGGTGGTGACCCCCAACCATAAAATTATTTCTGTTGCTGCTTCATAAGTGTAATTTTGATACTGTTATGAACTATAATGTAAATATCTGATATACAGGATGTATTTTCATTGTTACAAAATGAACATAATTAAAGCATGATGATTAATCACAAAAACAATATGTAATTATATATTGTGAAATATTTATTTCTAATTACAAATAAATGAAATTTTGTCTTGAATCGTGGTGTAGCATGGTTAACAGTCTTCATATGACAACAGTAAACTACATTGCTACATTTTGGTTCCTAAGACCATGGGAAATAGGTGTTTTCCGCTGGTCTTAGACAACCCCTGTGAAAGGGTCATTTGACCCCCAAAAGGGTCACGACCCACAGGTTGAGAACCGCTGTTCTAGACTATTTAAATTCCAATTACATGGCAAAAATGGGGTTTAAATAGAGACCCAGTAGACACTATGTCATGTATACATCTCCAGCACACATATTATACAACCATTTCATTCATTCATTCATTCATTCACTTAGTTTTAAAAGTCTATTTCTAATATGTATCAAGCTAAAAAAAGTATAAAAATATGTTTCATGCTTCAATTCAATTCAGATAAACAGAATTTATTATGGACTACTTATTGTGTAAGAAACTCAGTGATAACTACTTAAAGAATTAGAACATATATGTTAAATTCAATAGCATAATATACTTAGAGCACTAGAAAAGGACAAAGGAGAAACAGGAGATAAAAAGACTTAAATAAAGTTGTGGACATTGTGTTGAGATTTAAAAGATACTGGAAAAGTAGAAGATGGAAGTGGTGTTCAAAAGAGTGATAGCATATACAAAGCTACAGATATCAGAATATATATACAGTGGTACCTTGAGATACGATTTTAATTCGTTCTGTAACCTTGAGGCGTGGGAAACTATGAGACGCTCGAGTCTCGGTAAACTGGTGCGTCGTGTGCGTGGGAAACTATGAGACGCTCGAGTCTCGGTAAACTGGTGCGTCGTGTGCAGCCAGCCGATCCGCGCGATTACTCCTGTCTCAAATGTTGCTCGTATTTCAAAGCAAAAATTGCTCGCTTGATGGCTCGTATCTCAAAAATCTCGTATGTTAGGGCACTCGTATCTTGAGGTACCACTGTAGGTCCAGTGCACAAAATTCATACATGGAGGAAGGGGGTATCCCTCAGCTCAGCCTGCAGCCTTTCCAATTTGGGACATCTCTCTCACCATCCAGGACTGCTGGTTCCCAACTGCTCACCTGCCTGACTGCCTGATTGCCCCTAACTGCTTCTGCCTGCCAGCTTGATCATCCCCTAACCGTTCCCCTGCCAACCTGACCCATGCCTTACTACTCCCCTGCCAGCCCAATTGCCCCAAACTGCCCTCCCCTGCTGACCTGGTCCCTCTCAACTGCCCTCTCCTGCTGTCTTGATGGCCCACAACTGTCCTCCCTTATAGGCTTGGTCCCTCCCAACTGTCATCCCCTGCTGGCCATCTTGTGTCCATATGGGGGCAGTCATCTTTGACCATCTGGGGGCAGCCATCGTAAATGTTGGAGTCATGGTCAATTTGCATATTACTCTTTTATTATATAGGATCTATATCTATATCTATATCTATATCATCTATCTCTATCTCTATCTATATATATATAAACCTAAGCAACCAAACAACTGAATGACGGATCGACCAGTGCTATCATGTGCATTGAACATCAGAGGGCAGATGCTTACCACAAGAGCTGCCCCTGGTGATCAGTGCACTCCCACAGTGGGAGCATGATGGCAGCCATTCACTCCCACACTCGTCCTGCAAGTCCAACATTCAGAGAACGGGTCAGACACCAATGGACCAGCGCCACTGGCACAATCCTGACAGGGCTCCCAGCCTTCTGGAAGTTGGCCTCAGGCACTGCAGCCACTTCCCTTCCCTAGACACTCCACAAGGAAGAAACAATATAAAAAGAGCTGCCAGATAGTTCCCAACACCCAGCATGAATGTTAGCATGAGGCATATAGATCCTGGGCTGGCAAAGGTGTCCCATAGCCCACCCAGTGGGCCAATCACTTCCCATTCCTCCCAACTCCCCACAGGATGGGTGCCAGATAACAAGGCTCATAGTTGGCAAGCACCATTGTGGGCAGCACAAACCTCTCCCCATTGAGACTGACTGGGTGTGAGCCTGCAGTAAGTGCAGCAGGGCCAGAATGAGCAGGAGCAGCAGGGAGGAGTGGCAGGTAGCATTGCCAGTTTTGGATTGCCAGTTTTGGTCCAATCCCCATAAGCCACCCCGAGGGACCCCACCCATGCACGAGTACATGTACCAAGCATGCTTTCTTCTTCTCTGTTTTAGGGAGAACTCCTATGTCTCCAAAGCTTGATAGAATGGACTATTGTAGTAGGTGTTCTGTAGGGCCCAGCATCACAGCCTCCCTGGTCACCCAAGCTTGGCTCTTGAGGTGAGCCTCTCCATTTGGGCTGTGTACACCCTCCTGTTGTAGTTGAACTTTGATTGTTGTTAGCATGTCAATGGGAGGGATTTATTCCCAGGTTGATCAGCTACAAGAACTGGCCTCAAACACCGACCACTGACCTCTGACCACTATAGAGGATTAGCTATGCAGGGCCCACCTCAAACATCAGGATTTATTTCAACAAGGTCTGGTGTCCACTGAGTGGCCACCTTTTGAGGGTATCACTTGTGGAAGTGGTTAAATAGTGGTAGTTCAACATGGTCTGAAAGTGTCCATTTGGTATGCTGCCTCTGAGGCCTCCTGAAAGGTGTGGGCCAAGATCAGTTGCCAGCTATTTTATGCCCAGGGTCACTCAAAATAAGCTAAAAAGTGATCTAAAGAGAGCTACTTCTGTTGCTGGGCTTGGAGGTGCTCAGGCAAGGTCACTTTGTGAATCAAGAGGCTGGCTGCCGCTATGGCCAAGCCTGGGGCCATTTAGCAAAAGCTACAGGGCAGGCTGGGGTCAGATTCTACTTGTTTGAAAGACTTTAGGAAAATCGGAAGCATGAGCCAAAATAGGCCTTTCCTGTGGAAACACCACTGGCAATCCTTGAGTGAACCCAAAAGTTGGGTGGGGAGAGAACTCAGGGAATAATCAGAGCAAGGCAAACAGTGTAAGCTAGTTTGATGGAGTCACAAGTATGGCACTTGCCCTTTGGCTCTGTGAGAGTTGGGGAGCTCATCAAAAGAATAGTGACATTTGCCAGCATCTTTATTTGAAAGAAAGCTGCTCCCCAGTTTCTGGACCCAACTCTGTTCTTTCCTGGCGCTCCTCAAGCTGTAATTTTTCCAGTTCTAGAGCTAAGAGGGAGCTAGTCTATGTACATCTGTGTATAGATCCTTTATGAGGAACTGCCTGGGTCTCCACTAGCTGTCCATTTCACTCAGCCTCAATCCCTCTGTATTTTACAGATAGAAATTATGAGAATTTCCCACCTGGAACTCTGGCTTTGGGGTCTGGTATGTGGCTGAGACATCTGGCTTCTCATGGGGGACCTCTGTTGCAAGATATCCTTCCCAATTTTTATCTGCCTTACATGGGTGTGTGATCAGCCTGTCCTGCATCTCTGCCCCTTATCCCAGTTTGGATGTGGCTGTTTCTTTAAACCTTTACTTATAGAACTTCCATTCACCAAGAATTTAGATAGTTCTTAATGTTGGTGATTCTGTAATTTAGTTTTAATTTTTATGTTATCTCTGTAGAATTAATTGTTCACTTCTTTGTGACTCCACTTCAACATACATGTAGTATATCCTATCTAATAAAAAAGTAATATGCATTTTGACTGTATCCCTCAACATCCACAAGCCACGCCTACCAGCCAATCAGAGAAAGTATTCAAATTAACCAACCAAGATAGCTACAGTGACAGAGAGAGCAGGAGGGAGTCTTAGGTTGACCCTAGCATTGGAGGAAGCCAAGCACCCAGGCCTCCACTTAAGGCAACAAAGTTTCAATGGCTGTGCAGCAGAAGGTTTGGCTCAGCTCTAGGCTACAAAGTTTCAATTGTAGAAGATAAATAAATCCCAGATACCAGGGCCTCCACTTGGGTCAATGGGGGGCATGGCCACCCTGCAAAACACAACAGGCCTCTCACCGAGGTACCCCATGCCCCAAGGGAACACCCACCATGATCCAGGACACCCTTCAGGGCAAACCTGCTGGCTCCCACCCATGCACCAGGCCTCTATCCTAGCTAATAAAAAATATGCACATTGACCATCACTCCAATACATAAGATGACTGCCCCCTTGTGGTCAAAAGATCCTGCCCCCATGTGGACACAAGATGGCCACCACAAGATGACCAGTAGGGGAGGGCAGTTGGCAGGGACCAGGCCTGCAAGAGAGGCAGTTGGGGGTGACCAGGCCAGCAGGGGAGGGAAGTTAGGGGTGACTGGGCCTGCAGGGAAGAGTACTTAGGGTTGACCAGGCCCACAAGGTAGGGCACATTGATGATTTTCTCTTTCTCTCCCTTCCTCTCTCTAATAATAATAATAGAAAGAAGAATGATGATGTGTTTTTTGATAAGTAATAATATTTCAAGTTTTAATATTTTCCTAAAATAATTAAAATTAGCATGTAATTTTGATTAGACCTTTAATATCTTAGATGTTGTACAATATATCTATAGAACTTATCTGTTTAATTTTATACACATACATATACACAAATAAAATGAAATAGTTAACAAGACTATCTTTTGAACTTTTATAAAGTAGCTAAAGAATCTTAACCTGGGTATCACTTTCATTTCTTTTGGCAAAAACTAATTATAAGTCTCCTGCAGTCATTTTTATAAAAGTAAGAAATATGAGATTTATTGCATGAACTGTTTTGCTGTGGAAATGTTTTTCATAGTCAAGAAAATATTATCCTTCAACTAGCAGATGCAAAATTATATAAAGGAAACAATTTTGAACTGGCCAAAATCTCATTAAAATTGTATGAGGAGAATTATGTATGCCCCATTTACAATTTTTCTTTATAACAGAATATTAAGTAATCCATGATTTGAGAGCAAACTTTAGTTTTATCCTAGACCTACTTGACCTGGTAAGTGTTTCTTGATTTTAAAGAATGACATTTAATTAAAACTGTCTTGCTGAAGTATGGTAATTATTGGTGCAGATAAAAGAGATTTACAGAAACCAAAGCTAGTGGATTGGTAAAAGCAACACAGATTTTTCTTAACATCATGATGTACCATTTACAAATTGTAATATACTATCTAGCTTTGTATCATTTAAAAGCACATCAAGTTTCCTGGTTGAATTAGCATACACAGTTGTAGAAGAGACATTTCAATTAAATGAGAGTAAAACAGACTTCAAGGATTTTCTACCTTTATTTGTAGGGTTGTGAATAAAATTATTTAAGCATTACATGGAAGGATGAGAACTCATAGAATATGAAATCAGACCACAGTCTCTTCCCTTAACAGAAGACATCTTTCCTTCTTCATGGTTTGCTGCTCTTCAATGGATGGCATTTAGTGATATGTATGAGTAATAGCTGAGTTTACTGCTCATTACCACTTTAAAAATCCAAGAAAGTATTAAGCAAACTTTGATCCTTTTATGAGAATACAATTTTCATTATAAAGGTTAAAACAAAATAAGTGATTTTTATTTATAATTTTATAACTTAGCTATTTATTCTTTTAATACCAAAATACTTATGATTATTCTTTCAGTTATACAGATAGTCAAAAAAAATAAAAGGGCTCAAAAAGCAATCTATTCCTTTCATTCAAAAATGATTATAGTATTCTTTCAATAATACTTTAATAAAATAGTTGTAATAAAAATTAAATCTGATTTATTTCCCAAGAAAGGCATAGGAGATATTCTCATACATACATTCATAAAGACATTATGGAAAAAATAATGTATGCATATCAACTACATAAACATATTGTGTGAGTGAAATCTAAGTTATTCTCCTAAGATTATATACAATATTATTTCTAACAGTTTCAGCATGTATGCATGAACTATATATTGGTAGCTAATATCACTCCAAAAATAAAGATGAACATTTTTTTAATATATTTTATTGATTTTTTACAGAGAGGAAGGGAAAGGGATAGAAAGCTAGAAACATTGATGAGAGAGAAACATCCATCAGCTGCCTCCTGCACACCCCCACCAGGGATGCGCCCGCAACCAAGACACATGCCCCTGACCAGAATCGAACCGGGGACCTTTCAGTCCGCAGGCCGACGCTGAGCCAAACCGGTTTCAGCTAAAGATGAACATTTTTAACAAAATTTTAGTCTTATTTACCTTATTTGATTTGTATTCACATGAGTCTAACAAAAGGTTCTACATGTTAACATAGTACTTCATAATAATTTATTTTGAGCTTAAGATAGCAGGTGTTTAGCATATTTATTCTAAATTGGTACCAACATATAATGAATTTTCTGATCCTTGAGGTATTTAGTGGATGTTTTCAGAACCACCCTAGTGACTAAGATGATAAATTAGTTTTAAATAACTTAAGCTAGTTGTACCTTTTTAAAAAATTAAATAAGAATAATGTACAATCAGTTTTCTTACATAAATTCTAAGTTATAGTTATTACCCAATTTGATTTCTATATGCTCTAAATCAGAGAGAAGCATACATTATTAGAGTTAAATTTGAGGGGTTAATGAGGTAGTCTCATTTGGTGTTTATCCCCTATAGGATCAGCTGTTCATTTTATTTCATAACTCTGGAAAGTATAACTTAGTTTCCTACAAAGGTGATGCTGAATATTGAAATAGCCTTAATTTTATTTTACTAATAAACCATGTTGATAATGATGATGATGAGGAGGAGGAGGATCACATTATAAGGCATTCATAAACATAGTAAGACTTATTACATAAGTTTCAAATTAAAATTAAAAAATAAAATAAATTGACAAACCAAATAAAACCAGATGCACAGATACATAGAACAGACTGACAGAAGGGGATGAGGGGACTGTATGAAAGGTTAAGAGGTTAGCCAAAGAATATATATGCATAAATCATAGACACAGACAACAGTGTGGTGATGGCCAGAGAGAGAAGTTAAGAGGGACTATGTGAAGGTGGTTAAAGGGACGGGGGGCGGGATGGTGTTCATCTGTAATAGTATAAACAATAAGGGAGACTGGGGGAAGGTCAATGGGAAAAAAGAGGATGTATGTACTACTATATGTAATACTTTAAACAATAAAATAAAATTAAAAAAATAATAAAGATGCATTTTAAAGAAAAAAGACAGGATCCACAATTTAAGAAAAATCTACCTTTGAAACATTTATAAATGAATTACAGTTGAAAATACAAAATTGCATACTAAGAAATGCATGGTTTTCAAGCTAATCTTCATCTATTCTTTCGTCATAAAATATAAGGAACAGTGCAAAATATTTCAGCAAAGTATTCCTTTAAAATATTGATTTATTGACTGCTGTATGTCAAGAAATAAGGTCCATTCAATTTCTATTTCTCAAATTGATTAAACCACATTCACATTTCAAAAAACTTTTGTCTATAAAACTGACCCTTTTGATTCTGCCCAAGAACAAAAAAAAATAATGCATAACCTAATTACCCTTTTTATTTTTATCATGCTTATTATTGTTGTTTTAAATTAATATTTGAATGTATATTTTATATATATTTTACAATCTTTCAACTTAAAAAGTACTTATTTTTCGAATTGTTAGAAGTGGAAATTGAGATTCAAGGAGATTACAAAATTTAATTAATGTTCATATAAAAATATTTTTGTAGCCAATCTTTTTATAAAAGATTACTAGCAACACATAGTTTCTTGGAGATAAGAAAGGTAATAGGACATTAGAATAAGGAAAGCGGGGGGATAAAGGAGCAGGACGGTCTTTTTGAAGAATTATTCAACCCTGCCGGCATGGCTCAGCAATTGTGCATTGACCTATAAACCAGGTTACAATTAATTCCCAGTGAAGGCACATGCTAGGGTTGTGGGCTCCATCCGCAGTGCTGGGGCATGCTGGAAGAAGCTGATTGATTATTCTCTCTCATCATTGATGTTTCTATCTCTCCCTCTTGCTTCCTCTCTGAAATCAAGAAAAACATAATTAAACATAAATAAACAAACAAACAAATAGACAAACAAATAAATATTTCTTTCTCTGTACCCACTTGGGAAGATAATTAAAAATAAAGAGTTGTGCAAACTCTTTAGGAAACTAAGAATAAGAAATCACTGGTAAGGAAAAGAAGGAAGATGCAGTAGAAAGAGGAGGTGATAGGGCCTGATTCTAAATGGAGGAGATGGGATCAAAGAAACTCGGTAAAGATGTTGTCCTTCTTACAATAGAGAGGAGGAAAGATATTTAAAGGCACAGAGAAATATTCCGATAGAAGAAAAAAATTGAGAACACTTACAATGGAAAGAAAATGATCATAATTAGCCCTAGCTGGTTTGGCTCAGTGGGTAAAATGTCAGCCTACGGACTAGAGGGAACCCAGGTTCAATTCTGATCTGGGGCACATGCCTAGGTTGGGGGCTTGATCCTCAATAAAGGACATGCAAGAGAAGCCAATCAATGATTCTCCCTCATCATTGTTGTTTCTATCTTTCTTTCCCACTCCCTTCCTCTCTGAAATCAATACAGATATATATATTTTTAAAAAAGAAAATGATCATAATTGTAATTAAAAATCGAACCACCTATAGAGATTAAGACTTTTTGGTATTGTAGAAGACTGAAAGATAAGGGATTCAACTAGGAATGTTAGAATTATTGCTAAGTAGTATTGAATGTCAACTAAAAATCAGTATCACTAATATTTAGCTCTTCAACAAAATACATAGATATATTCTACCAGCTTCTTTCCAGGGAAAGAAATGACTGAAACAGAATATGTTTCTCCAATGATGAAACTTCAGGCTAAACAATTGAATTTTCCTTTTCATTTAATTTTTTTAATTACATTTATTGAGGTGACATTGGTTAATAATATTATATAGGTTTTAAGTGTATAATTCTATAATACATCATCTGTATATTGCATTGTGTACCCACCACACAAAGTCAAGTCTTCTGTCACCATGTATTTGACCTCCTTTACTCTTTAATACCCACCCCCAGGCCTCTTCACTCTGGTAATCACCATATTGTTGTCTGTGTTTAGGAACTTTTATTTGTTTTTCTTGTTTATTAATTTGTTGTTTTCACTTTTATGTTTCTCAAATGAGTGAAATCTTATGATCTTTTAATAACAGCGGCTGTAATTTATTGGTGTCTCTGTAAATGAAGTTTTTTCATTCTCTCAAGTATTTATATTATCTCCACAAGATAGAATTTTTTTATATATGGTGAAACTAACATTTAGAGATGTGAAACAACATCACCAATATCATATAGTCATCAAATGTCAGAATCACAGTACAGTATTATCTGGAGATATTTGAATACAGATTTTGTGTATTCAACTACAGGGATGTGACTTTCAAAACCAATAATGATGAATGAAGGATCCTGCCAATAGGTTGTAATAGAAATTCATCAGTTGGCAAGGATGTGCTGCTCTTTATATTAATTGCTATAGACCTACCTTCACCTGTACATATAAATACAAACCCTGACATTGAATGTTGGGTTATGGGGTTAGAAAAAAGCACTTCCTCTTCAAGGAGTAATGTTGACTCCTTAGAGTATCTGGGGTTACAAAAACAACCTTATTTTTTTGGTATATTTTCAGGGATAAAAATAGACTTTCTTTGGCCACCAATAATTGAACAATGCTTTCTAGAAAGATCACTAAAATAGCAACCTATACTTGACATGGTTACTTCTAATAGCTATATAGATTGACCTTCCATGAACTTTAGCTACATAGTGCAAACAACAAATTCATTTAATTATGGTTCCTGCATTACATAGTTTAGAATAGAAACTGAAAATTTCATTTTGGGTTCTGGACCCCACATAGATAGCAGATTCCATTTTACCATTGGGAAGGCCTGGGGGAGAAAGTGAACTACAAAATTCCATCAGTCCATCACTGATACAGATACAGATTGAAGACAATTTTCATGTTGCTATCAAGTGAGATTTCTAGAATTAAGGATACTAAATTTACTTTCTGTAATTCAATGAAGAAATAAGAATAGAGTTCATCTTTGTCAGACACTACAGGGTAAGTTGATAATGAATCAGAGAGCAAACCCTGATGATGAGATAATTAGTAAATAGTGAGAAAATTTAGTTTTGGCATTACCCCTCTTAAAAACACTTTAAGTTGCTTGACCTTTCAGGCCTGTACAAAATCCAAGAAACAAAACTTCAAAGTCACCAGGGCAAGCAGAAAATCAGCTCAACAGATTTTCATGAAGGGTAGTAGTTACTCATAAATAAATACTGGTAAACTTTAAAAATAAAAAGCAAAAAGAAATGAGTTCTGGAATTTTTTGTCCAGAGGAGAAAACCTCTTGAGGACTAGGCAGGCCAGTGTTGAGGAAGATAGAACCTAGCATCCAGAGCCAAGTTTTCTGTCTTTTTGTTCCAATGGACACTATTACAGGCAAGAGGATTTTTACAATGGTGCCTTTGATGCTCCTAGCAGGGTGTATGATGAAGGCAGATACACCATCATATAGTAAACTGTGATTGGGTGTAGGTAACAAGATAGAGACCTGGAAGCCTCCAATGCTTCAGCATCCACTGTAGAGCACACAGTAGATAAAGAAAAAGCAATAACATCAGGCTTCAGAGGAGATAGGCAAAAAATGTTTCATACAGGCAAAAACCAGAATAAAACTGAAACAATAGATATCAAAAGCTAGACAAGTAAACTAATAATGGGCATTGGAACCCAGGCTAACTCTTTCCCAAACCCCTGTTGTTTTTAAAGTAAAGTTTACCCAACAAAGATGTTTTACCCCCCATGTAATAACATGCAGCTCAGCCGGTAGGAATTGTGCAATTTATTTAGGCAGGAAAAGGAACTAGAATACTATAGATAGAGACACATCTCAAAATATTCTCCCATTTATTTAGATGAAAATGATTTTCAAAAGAAGGTCTTAATCTGACACATTGTGTCTATGTGAAGGAGTGCAGATACTTCAAGTACAATTACTCCTTAGATCCATTTCAATCATAGCACGTCTTAGGGAACATTTTCAAATGGAAATATACAAGCAACTCATTAGTTCATGTGTTTTTTAATTATTTTTTTAACAGCATTACAAATGTACTCCTTTCCATTTTCTGAACCAAATTTTGGGTTGGGAGACAATTCCAATTCTGTGGTTATGACCTCCAACAGGGTAATTCAGTGAAACCCTGCCACAATGCAATAACTGAGGTCCAAAGTTCTACCAAGTGAAATTCAGGTTATGTTATTGCCAGATCAATGACATATATATATATATAATTGAATCTGTACTATAAGGCACAAAGTAAAATAGTGAAAATTACATGCATGAAATTAATGATGTCTTAAGAAAGCTCTAAGTGATTATGAAATTAAAAATTCTAAATTCTGGTCCACTTATCTGCTGAGGGACACAAGGTTGTTTCCAAATTGTAGCACACCAGATGATCTCACTCATTTGTGCATAATAAAGAACATTATAAACTGATGAACAAAAATATAGGCAGTAAAGCATCAAACAGACTGTCAAATTACAGCAGGAAGGTTAGGGAGAGGTGGGGTAAATAAGAGATCAACCAAAGGACTTGTATGCATGCATATAAGCATAACCAATGAACACAAGACACTGGGGGGTTAGGGTATGCCTTGGAGGGGGGGCAATGGGAAGATATGTATACATGTAATACATTAATAAAAAAATTTAAAAAAAATTCTAAACTCATCCTTTCTTTTCCAACAGAAAACAAGAACATTAGTATTTTCCATATATATATAATGCTAATTAGACCAAATAGACTGGATGTCTTCCAGATGTCCTTCCAAACAAAGCCACAGTGGTGGAGACCAAGGCAGCAGTGGTTAGGGCAATCAGGCAGGCAGTCAGGTGAGCAATTAGGAGCCAGTGCTCCCATATTGGGAGAGGGTGCAGGCCATTTGAGGGATAACACTCACTGTGCATAAATTTCATGCACCAGGCCTCTAGTGTGTATGTGTATGTATGTGTGTCTATATATATATACATATATATATATATAGACACACATACATACACATACCAGAAACCCATTGGAGGAAGATTTTTGCAAGAATAGAGCTTCCTACTGCCTCACCCCTCCCATCTCTGCTGCCTTGCTCTCTTCTCCGCCTCTTTGCTCCTCACCTGCATATGCAAATTAACTACCATCTTTGTGGGTAATTTGCATACTCACTCCTGATAGGCTGGTGGGCATAGTGGAGGCAATTTACATGTTTCTCTTTTATTAGTGTAGATAACTGATTTCAGAGAGTTAAAAACATTAATGATGAGAGAGAATCATTGATTGGCTGCCTCTTGCATGACCCCTACTTGGGATTGAGCACATAACCAGGGCATGTGCCCTGACCAGGAATTGAACCGTGATCTCATAGGCCAATGTTCAATCACTGAGACATACTGGCTATGCTAGCCTTTTCCTTTTTTGAAGGAGTAACATTTGTGGCCATCTGAGTATATTTGCATTATCACAAGAAATGTTTCTCTGAGAGTTTCCATGTTACCTTTCTTTTAAGAATGCTGTGAAGATTAAAGAAGCTGTCTCTGATCAAAATAGTATTTAAATAACATGTGATTCCTCATGTCTCTTTTTACCTCAACTCAAATTACTCATAAGATGTAGGCAATCCTGAGACTGCTAGCTCATAAATATGGCTGCAGTAAGTGAATGATGGAGTGGGTAGGAAGACGTTTTCTATTTATCTTAAGAATAACTTCTAAATAAAGTACATTACATAGACTTTCATTTATAGTGGCTGTAAGTCTATCATAATACTACTCCACAGAGGGGATAAGGAATTTAAGTTTTACTAACTCTTTGAGGCTTGAGGGAATGGAGCTAATAAAATATCTACAGCATCACTCGGGTGAAGGAGACACAAATTCATAAAAATCTACCCTTTGACTTTCTGAACGGAATTTGTCTTAACACTACTTTTATAGGCCAAAGTCATGGAAATTGTCATAACAGAAGAAAAATAGCTGATTTAAAACCCTACTAACATTTGTTGAAGAGTAAAATAGTTGCCAATCTTTCCTTTTTCTAAAACTCAGATGAATTAATAATAAATGGCATAGAAAACAGTAAGGCTAGTGATATTTAATAATTTTTAACATATGGATGGACTGGAGATAGAAATATAGGTTAATTAATGCATGAACACTAACTCATTTCATCAAACACTTCTTAAAAACTTCTTTATGCCATGTACTGTGATGAAGACTGGTAGATGGGGTGGGAATAGAAATATCTGTGGAATTTAGACTCAATCCTCAAGTAATATAAATTTAAAAGTAGGGGACATTTAGTGACTAATTAATATCCCAAAGAATGGTGTTAGTGCAAAATAAAGGTATAGGTGTCTAATGTAGACAAAAAGAAAAAGGAATTAGCATTTAACTGAAGGTCTGAAGATTGAAGAGCATTTTAGGCTAAGGAAATGATGCAAGAAAAGACCTTTAACATAGATCTGAGCAAGTCGCCTTTGTAATGATCAACTGTGTGTGTCCATAGAGTGTGTGATAAGAGATAAAGTTAGAAAAAAAGTGTTAGAATGTAGAAGACATTGAGTAACATACAAAGAAAGTTTTTTGTTGTTGTTGTTGTTGTTTTGTTTGTTTTATTTCCTCTGAGGTGCTTAAGTATAACTGAAACTTTTTAGGTAAGAAAGTAAAACTTATTTTTGGAAGCTAAATATAAAGTAGTAAATGTAATTACCATTAACTGGCATCTGTTCTACCCAACATGTACGAAGTAAAACATTTTTCATTCTTGTGAAGGACTAGTCTTCCCCATTCCAAATATTTTCCCTCATATATTTTTTCAATCCTCTTTACCACCCATTCTTTCATTTATCTAAACTAAGTAAGGAAATACCTGATCTTATTGGAGAATTTACAAAAATGAGATAAACAAGTGTAGCCTAATTCCAGCTCTCTCTTTCTCTCCTCTCCTAGAAGTGAGATGCTCATGGTACCATGCATTTCACTCTCCTTTTTTTGTGTCATGACATTAAAGGAAATGTGCAATGCTCATAAGGGGAAGACTTTTCCACTCAGCATTCCCTATGACCAGATAGCTGAGTCTATTTATTTCTGTGATTCAAATTAAGAAGCCCATATGACCAGCAACATAAGCCACATTTTATAATATCAGCAAAATAATAATAAATGTGATATTTCGGTTTCACATCTAAAGATTTTGTAATTTCAAAATTGATCCTGAGCATGGACTGGAAATAGGGGTATATCCTCTTCCAATGTTCCATTACTTACTAGTTTCAAAATAATATATACATAGCCAACTTTATATATTAGATGTAAAATATTGAGCCTTAATATCTCAGATGTCATACAATTAAATGCTCTTTAAAACTGAGAGGTGGGGAGAACCAAGATGGCTGCATAGGCAAACACCTGTACTTGCTGCCTCCCACAACTACATCAAAATTACAATTAAAATACATAACAACTATCACCCAGAATCATTGGAAAGCTGGCTGAGTGGAAGTACTACAATTAGAGAGGGAAAGAAGAAAGCACATTGAGACTGGTAGGAGGTTAGGAGGTGCAGAATGGGCTGGCACCCAGTTGTACCACTTTTTTAATTGAGAGGGAGATACAAGCTCCTGCTTACTCTGAGTTTCAGTGCCAAGGGAGACTATGGGGGACCCACATACATATGAGGAGAAACTGGATTGTCTGGCATTGGGGCAGGAATGCAGGACAGCTTTCTTCCAAGTGGAGGTCTTCACAATGATCATTGTTCCTGTGCTGGGATCTCCCCTGTGCAGGGCTGATTGGCAGCCATTGCTGTTTGCTCCACCCTGGAGATTCCCTGAGACCCCGCTCTACTCAATTTACAACCCCATCCAAGCTATACTCAGCATAAAATTTGTCAAACAAGCTTCAACTGGGTCAGGGAGCTCTAAAGCTATCAAAAGAAGGCCCAAAGCCACACTAGCATGAGCACCAGGCTGCCTTGCTTCACAGTTGGGCCTCATCTGGACACTTCTTATCCCAATACAAAGAGGAGGAATCTTCAGATCTCTCTGTAGCTCCTCTTGGTGGCCCCAGACAGTGGTTGGCTTTGTACCTCATTGGAGATCCAAGAGCCAGTGTACCCAGTGGTCAGTGTGAAATCATACCAGATTACAATTCTTCACATCCATAAGTGACACACTCAAGAGGCAGAATCAGTGACCACCAAAGACCCCCTGAAGCAGGTCCTGCCCCATAAGGGTGTCTCCTGCACAGCAGCTCTTCCATTGTAGACACAGCTGGTTTTCACAGCCAGTTGGCTTGGAGGTCTATTCCTCCCAGTGATACCAATAGCAATCAAGGCTCAACCACAAGAAGACTGTGCACACAACCCACAAAGGGGTGCACCAAGAGTGTCCACCTCAGGTGATTTGAGAGGCTGAGCCACTGTTCCCTATAGGAAACTTACTATACAAGCTCACTATATCAACTAAGGGAAACTTAGCAGCTACCCAGTAAATAGAAACAGACACAGGGAAGCAGCTAAAATGTGGAGACAAAGAAACCTGTTACAAATGAAAAAAATGGAAGAAAGAAAACTACTGGATATAGAGTTCAAAACCACAGTAATAAGGTTACTCAAGAATCTTCTAGAAAACTCAAAGAAACTTAGCGAGACCTTCAAGGAGCTTAGTGAGAATGCCAAAAAAAATTGAAAAGGACCAGTCATAAATTAAGCATATTCTAGAATCAAGTCAAAGATTTGAAATACAAGGAAGCAAAAAAAAAAACAACAACACCCCAACCAGAAAAGCAAAAAGAAAAAAAAGAATCCAAAGATATGAAGATAGTGTAAGGAGCCTCTGTGACAACTTTAAGTGTACCATATCCAAATTATGGGGTGCCAGAAGAAGAGAGAGAACAAGATATTGAAAACCTATTGGAAGAAATAATGACAGAAAACTTCTCCTAGCTGGTGAAAGAAATAGACTTACAAGTCCAGGAAGCACAGAGAACCCCCAATAAGAAGAAACCAAAGAGGACCATACCAAGACACATCATAATTAAAATTCTAAAAGCAAAAGACAAAGTGAGAATATTAAAAACAGCAAGAGAAAAATAGTTAGTTACCTACAAGGAAATACCCGTACTACTGTCAGCTGATTTATCAACAGAAACTATGCAGGCCAGATGGGAGTGGCAAGAAATATTCAAAGTGTTGAATAGCAAGAACCTATAACCAAGATTACTCTACCCAGCAAAGCTATCATTTAGAATTGAAGGTCAGATAAGGAAAAGATTTTTCACAGAAAGGAAAAATCTAACGGAGTTCATCACAACCACACCAATATTATATTAAATGCTGAAGGATATTCTTTAAAAAGAGGAAGAAGAAGAAAATGATAAAGATAAAAAAATTATGAACAATGTAGTGGACTGACAATTCTCAGGGGGAAGGGGTTGTGGGCTGTGGGGGAAAAGATTGGACAAAGGTTTTATACGCATTTAATGCAGTACCTATGGACACAAACAGTGGGTGGCAAAGGCCTGAAGTGGGCTGGGAACTGGGTGGAGGGGAGCTATGAGGGGAAAAACGAGGGGCATTTGTAATAATCTGAAGAATAAAGATTAAAACAACAACAAATGAGAGATGTTTTGTGACCAGTCTGTGTGGCTCAGTAGTTGAGCATTGACCTATGAACCAGAAGAGAACAGTTCAATTCCAGGCAGGACACATGCCCTAGTTGCAGCCTGAACCCCAGTAGGGAGTGTGCAGAAGGCAGGCAATCAATGATTCTCTCATCATTGATGTTTCTATCTCTCTCTCTGCCATCCTCTCTGAAATCAATAAAACTATATTTCAAACAAACAAACAACCCTGATAAATGTCTTGTTATCTACATGTGAGAGTTGATAATACTGAAGCTTAGAGTATTTAGGTAATGTTCCAAAAAATTACTCTGAGGGGTTGAATAAAGATCAAAATTATAATTATCTGACTCAAAACCAATGTTCTTTCACCATTACATAAAATTCTTCTCTAAAATAGTCTGTAAAACAATCCATATAAGCATTTTTTTATAAAAACTTGGTAAATAAGAGCAAGTGTGTTACATTTTAATAGTATAAACTAGATAAATGAAGACTTGAATTAGGTAATAGGAAAGGAATGTAAAAGGATAGACAGAAAAGGAAAATATTAAGGTGACATTAATAAAAATAATTATTGGTATGACATGAAGGAGAGCTAAGAAAGAAAGAATTTTGAGCTGATAACCTTTATTACTAAAGAAGGTAATGTCTATAACAAAAAGAATAATGATGATGAGTTCAGGTGTGGGAATAGTGAGTTTCAGGTAATGAAGTAATACATATTTGTCAAATAAAAACTTCATTATGGATCTAGAGCTGAAATGGAATTTATAAATACTCATTATATGGGTTCATAGATATACTGAGGTCATATAAAGTATCTTATAATATAGCTAAAGAAAAACATAAATTTATTTTGAAATGCATCTGGGAATGGAGGTGTGGGAGAGCAGAGGCCATAGAAGCCAAGTTGAAAGAAACAGGTGGTGATGAGCCTGTATTCTAATGGATGTTTAATTAATTCTCAGAAGGAATTAAGAATATTATTCCTCTGAGCTCTTGATGTAATACAGATTCTCACTTATTCCTTTATTTAGCAAAAATTAGTGTTTTGCTCTTCTGTGAATGGGGGTTACAGTAAGATTATAGCAGTGTCAGTTATATAGAATTATAGAAGGTAGACTAAGGCTCTCTGGTATAAAGAATTTGGGGAAAGTTTAACAGAGTAGAAAATATTCTAGTGAGACTTTGGCAATTGAGAAGGAAAAAATGACCTTCTAGAGTTTAGAAAGTCATAAAAAATGCCCAGAGTCATAAAATTATGTGTAATTTTCCAAGAACATTGGGTTTTCTAGGAGCATGGAAGACATAGTACATATGTGGACATAAACAGGATATGAAACTGAATAGGTTGTCAAGGGTAGATTGTAAAGAACCTTTTATACAATATCACAGAGATAATTGACAGTCAGCACCAAAAAAACTCTGAGATTTTTCAAAATATTGAAAGATTACAATCAGGTATGTTTAGAAAGATAATTGGCAAAAATCAGGAAAATGTAGATGAAGTAGAGAGGCAGGAAAGAGAATAGTTTGAAGATTATTGTAATGATACATAGAAGAAAGAGCTATTATATGTATTAAGTTACTAATACTAGTATGGGAAGGGGCAAGGATGAATATTATATATTATCCCATATAATAAAAGCCTAAAATGCTAAGTGTCTAGTCATCTGTTCAACCAATCAAAGTGTAATATGCTAACGATATACTAAGGCCATTCAATTGCTCTGATCACCAGGGTGCAGATACTCCAACCCGTAGGTTAGTTTGCTGCTGGGGTTCGGCCAATTGGGACTGAGTGATATGGGCCTGACACGCCCTGGAGCCCTCCCATGGTGTCTTCCCAGCTGGCCAACCTCCTGTGTCCCTCCCTGGCCCCAATTGTGCACTGGTGGGGTCCCTCAGCCTGGCCTGTGCCCTCTCGCAATCCAGGACCCATACAGGGATGTTGGAGAGCCAATTTCAGCCCAATCCCCCAGGCCAGGCCAAGAGACCCCACTGCTGTATGAACTCATGCACCAAGCCTCATATATATTCCACTTTTTGAAGATCATTTGAAATTTAAAGTATGATATAGAGACTTGTCAATTTGTTGATCATCTAACAAAAACCATAATTAATACCATAACTAATATTGTTGAATATTTTATGATAGTGATACATGCATGTGTGTATATATATACACATGTCTAAATACAAGCCAAATACCAAATATGATTTTGCACATATTATATATAACATAGCATAAACATATGTTATATTAATATAATCTTCAAAACACTAGGCATGATTTCTTAGTAGCACTGGAACACGTCACTGGAATCTGGAATATATAAAATAGACCTAAGCATTGTTTTAAATTTAGATTGTCTCCAATTTTTAATCATTATTGAATATTGAAGAATTTTATTTGCATTGGCAACTGCTTAACAGAAATATTACAGTGATTTTCGTTTTTTCAAGTCATATATGAGGTCCTATCATTCCACCCTTATCATTTAGCAATGGCTTTTAAATACTGCAATTTGATAGAAGAAAATAGTATCTTGTTATTAATCATTCATATATTAAATTTTAATTAAGTTTTTGCCACTTATATATTAACTTGAATTACTTACCTATTAATATAAGACATATTCTTTGTATTTTGTTTTTATGTGCATATTATAGTGATTTTATACATTCAATGGATATAAATTTCTGAATAATAATATAAAACTTATTGATTAAGTAAACTTATTTGTGTCCCTTGGTATGTGTCAGGAGCAGTTCCAAGTTATTTATACTGCAGTGGGTATTTAATAAATTTGAAGTCCAGCTTCAATACACTCTGTTTCTACCAATAGTCCTCAGTTTGCTCTGTAAAACATCATGTTTACCCTAACATCAGCTCATATGTTTTGGGTGATGTTGGCCTAATTTCTGGTCACTAGAGTTGGAATTTGTTACTTGGGTAAAGCCAAATGGCACATTCCATCTTTCTTGCTATGATTATTTCATTGAGGTGCACCAGTCCAAGTGAAGTCGATCAAAACTAATGAGAACCTATATTCAGTAAGGAAGTCATACTCTCTTGTCCACTTGGTTTATTGATGTTGGAAAACTGAAGAAAACTGGGACAATTAAGTGGCATTTGGGAATAGCTGCAGTTCAGTAGGAGCAGACCAAGACAACTCTGAATTTGGGCCACACTCCCAAGGCCACAACCAACCTTACACTAATGAGTTGTGTGAGCTTATGAAGATTATTTTTCTTTAAACTGATCTGGATTTGATTTTTTGTTGTGTACAACAGTTCAGATTGATAGAGTAATGAAAAATTTACCACCATCCACTCAACATTTTTATAACTACACTTGTCAGTTATTCATTTAGCTTAAAACATTAATTCTCAAATTCTTCAACAGTCAGTGTCTCCAAGGTCTTGGATATCAGGGTTACTTTTCTTTAGTGTAAACCTAGTATAATGATATATCCAAGAATCTGTCATTTTAATTTTTGGGATTAACGTTGTTCCTATTCTTGGAAAATCTTCATTATAAGCAGGATTAAAATCATGAATATTTTATGAAACAAATGAAGAAATTAACTCTATATTTAGCAGCATCATTTGCCTCTGTTATGGTGTAGTTCAAGGATTATAGATGTTTCCTACATCATAAGGGCAAAGCAAAAATTTATCTAAAGCCCAAAAGTTACACCTATAGTCATGTTAATAAATTCCTATTTTTAACCCCCTAACTTTTCAGCTTTTAGAAAATAATATAGGATATAAGAATATAAATTTAATATGAACTTAATCAGTATGATTTCATTTTTTATTCCATTTGGTATTATATTGTTAGTGGAACTTGTCTTTGCATTAGTGATACATTGTGGCAAATTGATGAGAAATAAGATATTTTGCTCTTTAATCATTAATATTTCTCTTTCAAAAAGAAGTATTTGACATTCTTTTTTTTTAATTCTTACTATAAAAAAACAGTAGCTTTCTATTTTGTCATCTGTTTTCCTTTTCTAACTGTTTTATAATCTCATCGTGGACAAAACTTAACTCATTTTTCTTCTCCGTGGGCCCATTTTATAGTAATAATGTGAGAGCTAGATACCTGAATTTTCTGTGAAACATCATGTTTTTTCTACCTATATTCAATGTCCCCCATATATCACTTTTATCTTCTTTTCTACATATTGACTACAGTCCTTTCTTCTTCTTTTTAAAAAAATATATTTTATTGATTTCTTACAGAGAGGAAGGGGGAGGGATAGAGAGTTAGAAACATCGATGAGAGACATTGATCAGCCGCCTCCTGCACGCCCCCTACTGGGGATGTACCCGCAACCAAGATACATGCCCTTGACCAAAATCGAACCTGGGACTTTTCAGTCCACAGGCCAACACTCTATCCACTGAGCCAAACCGGTTTAAGCCTTTCTTCTTTTCTATTCCTAAAGTGTTTGTTTGTTGTTGTTGTTTGACCTAATGCTTAAATTACTGAAACTGTTTGCATACATTGTTTCCCCAATTGCATTGTCTCTCTAAATCACACAATCTATCTTAAATCTGGCACCACAAGGGCAAAATATGATTTCTCAAAAACACAAACATTGTCATAATTTTATTTTTTATTATAAATACTTACATTTGGTTAGAACCTTGTTTTTCTTTTAATAATTATATTCAGAACTAATTTGATGCTCCTAATATAACAGAATTCTCCTTGTCCTCTCATACTTTTCCTCATGCTTATCTGCAAATTTCATGTTTAACCATGTCCTTCCATTCTCTCTCTTTTTAAGTTTATAAGGTTATATTTAGTTTTTCAAATTTATCTTTATTGTTAAAAGTATTACAAATGTCTTCCGTTTGCCCCCCCCCCACTTGATTTTCTCTCCCCCCTCTTCCCCCAAAGTTTTCACCTCACTATTGTCTGTGTCCATGGGTCAGACATATATGTGTATAAGTTCTTTGGTTGATCACTTCCTGACCCTCCATTCTTTCTTCTGAAATTCATATGTCTGTTTCATGTTTCCATAACTCTGGATCCATTCCCTCTTTCTTCCATCCAGTCATTTAAGCATTATAAATTCAATTTCTGCTTAACTAATAATATGTTTTATACATCCAATTCTCATAAAGTGCTATAAGGTGAAATTTATTATTTCAAGGTAAAAGTTACTTTACAGATGGAGAAATTGAGTGATAGGTATTTCCAAGAAGAAATATGCCCTTTTGATTATCAGGTGAGAGATAGCTTAACTAACCACTCCTACCCACTATGACCCTTAATCACAGTGCTACTTTCATTTTAACAAAGTATATCCTTGTTTCTCTTCCCTCCAAGATTTTTTTTTTTTTCTTCTTGGAACTTTCCTTCCTTCCAACCCACTTCAGTAACCATGCATGTAGCTTAATCAAGTTGAGATGACATTTTGATTCGGTTTATACAAAATAGTATTTGATATAGAGGAAACCTATATATCTTTGCAAGTGTTTAAGAAGCTATTCCTGTACTTTAAAGATTCTTAGCCATTGAAAACACTCTGGGAGACCTTGATATCCCAATTATTCTTTAAAAATTGCCATTTCCAAAGGTATAATTTTAATGTTATGTTGGGTAAGTTTATGGACTTGGGATCCAAGAAGATTTAGGTTAGAATGATAGCTGTTTTATTACCAACTAGGAAGTCACGGGTATTCAAGTTCTGAAGGAAAACTTCCTGATGAGTGAAATGGTATGATAAAGGTATTTTCCTTCATTATTGGGAAGCTTAAATGATATGGAGCATGAAAAAGATTATCAGAGCACAGTGCTTGCTATATATTATTTCCTTAAAAGTGTTACGTATTTGTTATGAATGTTATTATTGACATTGTTGTTGGGCTTCCTGAAACTTTATTTTCAAAATATATTTGTTAAAACCCACACTGTTCTTGTTATAATAGAAAGGATGGTAATAATCTTTTCAGAATGTCAATATGCTAAGGAGACAGACATAATATTGATATTGTGTAAAAACTAGTTAGATATAATTCAGTAAATTTTTAGCTTTTCATCATTTCTGTGTTTCTTCTCATTATTCTGCTTTTAGAATTCATATTTACAAATGAAGCAAAGTCAGACTATCAAAAATATTCATTTAGTAATATGATATATTTGTACATGATAAAATAATTTGAAGAAAATTTGAAGGAAACAATGAGTAGTCATTCATTACAACAGATATTTCTTGCAATACACCTGGATATTATTATTATAAATTTTTACTTCAAAAGTGTCAAATTACAAAGGCTAATATAACACTTTCCAAAAAACTAAAACACTGAAGAGGCATAATCCTGCTAAGGAAGGAAGAAAAAACATTTAAAATAGTGAAAATTATTTGTAGACCTCCTGCTTAAACAAGATAAGTTGTTAAGATTTTCTGAAATGATTGACTATTGTTTTAACTGCTATTTGTATTTCAATGCAGGGGTGATAAACACACTTTGAATAGGAAGTCCAGAGGTTTTGTCTTTTATTATGGCATCTGGCAAGGCATTTTTATCTCTCTGTACCTCATTTTCTCATCACAGAAATTAGCAACTTTGAATACATAATGTCTAATCTACATTAATAGTCATGCTGTGGTATTATACAAAGATCCTGAAATTGCATAGATCTAGAGACTCTATTCTTTACAAGTTGGGTAATTTGGCACATAACAATATAATTGAGACTTTTTTCCTAAAGAATGAATATAATTATATTTACTTTACAGGTGTGTTGTGAGGAATATGCATTAACTTATGTACTCTGCTTTGCAGATAATAGGCATTCAATAAATGTTAGCTATTATTAATGTTTTATAAGCTTTCAAAATATGCAGACCATAATTTTCCTCAATAATGTTTAATCAGAATGCATACCCTTTCAGTTAATTATTTGAGTGCTTTTCATTTATTCATTCAACAAATATTTAATTAGGCTTGGACTATTTGCCATGCTCAATACATATCTCTGGGTATACTATGATTAGCACAACAGTCATGGATCCTGCCTTCATTGAGTCATGTGGGAAATAGGCAATATGCAAGTAACACACAGTAAGTATTTAATTAGAAAGCACAGTAAATAACAGAAACAGAAGGAACATTTTGTCAGAGACAAGAATGAATGAGGTACTTTAGATTGAGTGGTCAGGGAAGGCCTCTCCAAGGAAGAGCTCTTTAAGCTGTAATCCAAAGTTAGAAAGAAAACAATCGAAGTGAAAAGTGATCCTATGGGTATTCCAGGGTTGGGGAGCAAGGGGGAGAAATAAGTTGTAAAAAGGAAGGCAGCCAGGAGAAAGAATGTGTCATGGTATCCTATATAATAAAGAGGTAATATGTAAATTGACCATCACTCCAACACACAAGATGGCCACCCCCATGTAGACATACGATGGCCACCACAAGATGGCCAGCAGTGGAAGGCAGTTGTGGGCAATCAGCAGGGGAGGGAGGTTGGGAGGGACCAGGACTGCAAGGAAAGGCAGTTGGGGGCAACTAGGCCAGCAAGGGAGGGCATTTAGGGTTGACCAGACCTGCAGGGGAAAGCAGTTAGGGGTTATCAGGCCTGCAAGGCAAGGCAGTTAAGAGATACCAAGCTGACAGGGGAGGACAGTTAGGGGCAATCAGGCCAGCAGGGGAGGGGAGGGCCAACCAGGCTGCCAAGGGAGGGAAGGTAAGGGTGATTAGGCCAGCAGGGTAGGGGAGTTGGGGTGACCAGACCTGCAGGGGAGGGAAGTTGGGGGCAACCAGGCCTGTAGGGGAGGACAATTATGGGCAACCAAGCTGGCCGGGGAGGTCAATTAAGGATAACCAAGCTGACAGGGAGGGAAGTTAGGGGCAATTGAGCTGGCAGGGGAGCAGTCATATGTCTATTATGTTGAAAGAGGAGTGGTTAGGGGTGATCAGGCTGTCAGGAAGAAGTGGTTAGGGGCAATCAGGCAGGCAGGCAGGTGAGCAGTTAGGAGCCAGCAGTTCTGAATTGTGAGAGGGATGTCCCAGATCAGGCCTACATGGGCAGTCAGACATCCCTCGAGGGGCCCCAGATTGGAGAGGATACTGGTTGGACTGAGGGACACCCCTCTGCGATGCATGAATTTCATGCATCTAGTAGGAAAAAAAAAAAAAAAACACCTCTTTTGGCTACAAATGAAGCATTAAAGCTGAAAAATGGGTAGGACCCTGATTATATTCAGTATCACAGAATACAAGTATTTTGAAAATCAACCTAAGCACAAAAGGTTATGGGAGAGAAGAAAATCCTAATATATGGTGATAGGAGAAGATTTGAATTTGGGTGGTGGGCATACAGTGCAATATTCATATCTTTTAACATAGAAACCTGCATCTGAAATCTATATGTTCATGTTGACCAATGTCACCCCAACCAATTTAATAAATACATTTTTAAAAGGGTTATCATGGAGGATTTTCATTAGAAGAATAATATGATACCAATTTACATTTTTAAAAGATCTTCTATTGTCTCCATAATTTTGCCTTTTGCAGACCATCATATTGTCGGAATCATATAGTATGTGGCCTTTTCACATTGGCTTCTTTCACTTAATAATATGAATGTAAGTTTCCTCTATGTCTTTTCATGGCTTGATAGTTCATGTTTTTATTTTGTTATTGTTTGTTTTTGTTTTTTTAGTACTTATTAATATTCTATTTTCTGAATGAACCACAGTATAGCCACTTACTGAAGAATATCTAGGTTGCTTCCAAGATTTTTCAATTTTAAATAAAGCTGCTATAAACTTCCATGTGCAGGTTTTCATGTGGCCGTAGTTTTCAAGTCTCTTAAGGAAAATACCAAGGAGAACAATTGCTGAGATTTAGCATATGCTAAGAATATGTTTTATTTTGTAAGAAATTGCCAAACTAGCTTTCAAAGTGACTGAGCCATCTTCTATTCCCATCCGCAGTGGAGGGTTTCCCTTGCTCAAACTGGAATTCTCAATGTTCTGGACTATGGCCATTCTAATAGATATTCATTGGTATCTTTTTTTTTTTTAATGTGCATTTCCCTGATTGCATAAGATGTGGACCATCTTTTCTATATGCCATTTGTCATGTGCATGTCTTTCTTAAAGAGCTGTCTGTTAAGGTCTTTGGCTCATTTTTTTGTCAGGCTGTTTGTTTTCTTATTGCTGAATTTTAAGAGAGCTTTGTGTATTTTTGGGTGCATCTTTATCAGATGTGTCTTTTATAAATATATTTTTCCCATTCTGTGGCTTGTCTTTTCAGACTCTTGAAGTATCATTTAAATAGCAGAAGTTTTTTTGTTTTTTTTTTAAATGAAGTTCAACTTATCAACCATTTTTTTTGTACTGTGTCTTTGGTATTGTATCTTAAAGGTCTTTGTCATAAACAAGGTCATCTAGATTTTCTTCTGTGTATCCCGTGGGAGTTTTATGATTTTGTGTTTTACATTTAGATCTATGATTCATTTTTAATTAATTTTATGAAAAGTGGAAGATCTGTGCATGCTACTAATTTTATGTGAGAGTTATTACTCCTAAAATCTGATAAGGAAATGCAACTTGGAGAGTTTATCACTTTCTCAAGATCACAATCCCTGAAGATTATACTACTAGTGATAGGACAGAATAGGTACAGTTCATGCTCTGAATTATGATGTTATACCACCCATTATAAGTCAGTGATCTCATTAGTGATAGACTTTAATGTATAATATATAAAACTTAGAAATCTCTTAGATATTGGAGGTAAAATGGAGTGAGGAATCAAAGAATCAAAGAAGATTGGTTTTGGTATATTTTTATTTATTATTGTTATGTTTTAATTTATCTTTATTGATGAAATTATTGCAGATGTTCCCTTTTTTCTCCCATGGACCCCCCTCCACTGCACATCACTCCCAGGATTACCACCTTATTGCTTTGGCCCATTCATATAAATTCTTTGGTTAATCTCTCCTCACCGTGCCAAGCCCTTCCCCAGCCCCCAGAGATTTGTCAGTCTGTTACAGACTTCCATGTCTCTGGATCTATTTTGTTTGTCAGTTTATTTTGTTCATTAGATTCCACATATAAATAAGGTCATGTGATATTTGTCTTTCTCTGACTGGTTTATTTTACTTAGCTAGGTACCTTCATGCTGTCTGAAAGGGTAAGAGATCCTTTTCTTTTACAGGTGGATAGAATTCCATGGTGTAAATGTACCACAATTTTTTTTATCCGCTCATTTACCGATGGACACTTGGGCTGTTTCCAAATCTTAGTTATTGTAAATAATGTTGCTATGAACATATGGTTGCATATATTCTTTCTGATTTGTAATTCAAGTTTCTTAGAATATATTCTGAGAAGTGGGAACACTGGGTCAAATGGCAGATTCATTTTTAAGTTTCTGAATGTACTCCATACCGTTTTCCATAGTGGCTGTACCAATTTGCATTCTCCTAGCAGTGCACGAGGGTTCCCTTTACTCCACATCCTTGCCAGCACTTGCTTGTTGATGTATTTATGGTTGTCATTCTAGCAAGAGTGAGGTGATACCTGCTTGTCATTTTAATTTGTATCTCTCTGGTTATTAGTGACTGATCATTTTTTGACTGTGATGATTTTAAATTGAAATTTCTATGGATGTATACCATTAACAAAAATTGTACAAGGAAAAACTGGTGAGCAGTATATTTAAAGAAAATATAGTAGGAGCAAAAGAACCACAAATGTGTCTGATAACAGAAGGGAAACAGAAAAGGATCTCATAAGAAGCCAGAACAGTGAGAGTATAAATACAGGAGTGTGTGAAAGTAACTAAAGGAGAGAGTTGATATCACAGAGATAAATGAAGAATTAAAAATGTCTTATTTGGAAACAAAAGTGATCGGTGATATTAAAGAAAGTCTTTTTGTAAAGTAGAAGAGTGAAGCCATGTTAGAGTGTGTCTGAGATGGTTAGGTGGGGTATGAAAATTTGAAGACAGTATATGTAGACAACATTTTTAATTCACCAAATAAATCATTGCCTACAAAATTAATATAAATATCATGAAATAAATAGTGAGCTATTAAAAAATAGAAAGACTAATTAAGAGCTGTAGATGGTTTGTGAATGAGAAGGTTTAAAACAGTCTATATGGAGCACTCAAGAAAGGGGATATTAGAGGAAAGTGAAGAATTACTTGGCACCATGTATACTTTTTTTGTGTGTAGAAATCACAAATTTATGTTGACCTCTATATTTTTAATATATAATTTTTCTCATTAATGTTCAGCTTTGTAAGCATAGGTATGGAGAAAATAAGAAATGAGTTCACCCTGGAGTAACATTTTCCAAATCTTTACAAAAGTTGATCAAATAAATTAAAATATTATAAGGGATTGATTACTTAAATGAATTGTGAAATATTAACTGGAAAAAGAGAAAAATACGGTTTGATGAAAGTTAATAAGGGCAAAAATATTTGGATCAAAAATGTAATTAGAATTGATTTAAGATTTTTGAATGCATTGCAGTTCATAATATTGATAAGATCAAGAGTATAAACAAATTCTTGAGATAGAAGAAAGGAAGGGTCATTAAAGTTAAACATATTTGGGGTCTGTCAAATAGATTATTGCATGATTTTCCATACAAATGTACATAGACTGATGACATAAGTTAAAGTGGGAAAGTGCTTGAGTTTTCAGTGAATGGAGGACAATGATTTTTCACAGACAATAGTAAAATGTAGAAAAGAAAAAAAATAATCTCATTTTATATAAACAACAAAGTTTCAAGAAGTTTTCCAAAGAGGGAAAACTAAGAGAAAAAAAGAAAGGAAGGAAGGAAGGAAGGAAGGAAGGAAGGAAGGAAGGAAGGAAGGAAGGAAAGAAGGAAGGAAACTACTACATCTACTTGGGGGTAACTCAGCTGGTTAGAGATGTCTTGAAACACCAAGGTTGCTGCTTTGATCCCAGGTCAGGGCACATACAAGAATCAATCAATGAATGCATAAATAAATGGAACAACAGCTTGAAGTTGCTTTCTTTCTCTCTCAAATCAATGAATAAAAACTAATACGTGTTTTAATAAATTTTATTAGATATACAATAGATATTTCAAAAGGTATCTGTGGGAACCTCTTTCCACGTCCCGCGTGGTTCAGGGTTCCCGGGTCAGGGTTCCAGTTCTGAAGGAGGCTGCACGCAAACGAAATGAGAGACTAGAAAGCATTAATTTGGCGATATTGGGGGGCCAGGCAGGAGCCTTCCTCTAGTGGAAAGGACTGCCATTTGCTCTGGCCTTTTTCTCCCTTTTATTAAGGCTTTGGGACACACCTCTAGCCTTTAGGCAGGAGATAACAGAAATTAACATGATACAAACAGATAGTTTCAACTAAACAATGAGTAATCAGCTCTGACCTTTCAGAGCAATTAAGGTTGGCCAGCCTTCTGGCTTCCCATTTACATCCATTTAGTGAGAACAATATTTGGTTTCCGACAGGTATCCACAGAATTCTCCCTCCCATTTCCTCAATTCTACCTCATGCTTCCCAAATGTGAAGAGAAAATGGAAGTGAGTCAACTTGAAAATATTAACTAAAAGCAATAGCAAATCAATGGGACTTCTATTTTTGAACAAGATTAAATAACTGGTTTATCGTCTCAGCTGAAGAGCCACAATATTATATATGAAATGGCATATGTTACATTATGAAAGAACAGTTTTTAAGACACTGGGGAAACTGAGGTGGCTAGTGTTTGCACAGCAGAGTATGGGAGAGAAGAAAATGCACTGAGAAAGAACTTTAGGGATCTGCAGAGGGTCCTCCTTGGGTATTCTACAGGGTACAGATGACTGCATACATGCTGAGAAATAACTTGGTGAAAGAATCACCTGAAGGATTAGAGGGAATAGTGCTCAATGCTCATGTGGGATCTGGGATAGTGGCCATTCCCATCAATGACTAAACATAGATGTAATTCATGGTGCCTGAGAAGAAATAACTCAGAAAAACTTTTCCTCAGTATGTACATGAAATGATTACCCTCATCTTAACACTCCTCTGCTCTTGACCAACAAAACTTAAAAGCAATACTTGAAAATATAAACTATTTCTAAGTAACTTAAGTGTATCCCAGGAAAAAAAAGCTGAAGAATATTTATATAAATGCAAAAATATTTAGCAGAGAAAAAGGTAAAACTCACAATATCTAGTATCCAATTAAAATCACCAGGCATGCAAAGAAGCAGAAAATAGAATTCAAAATGAGATCTAAAATCAGATATTCTCATGAAATTGACCCAGAAATTATGTTGATACTAGAATTACCAGAGTTGTTAAAACAGTTAGGTATAACTCTATTATATCTATTAAAAGTTAAATGTAAAAAAATAAATGTGCAAAAGAAGACAAAAACTGTATTTTTGGAGATGAAAACTGCAAAGTGTGAGATGAAAATTACAATGGAAGAGATTAATGGTACATAAAACATTCCAGGAAAAAAGACTAATAAACTTGAAGATACAGCAATGTAAAAAACATATGAAAGCAAATGCCTAAAAATAATTAAAAATCTAGAGTGGTGAATGCTATTTTTCTAAATTTGAGGAAAATTATAAATCTAGATATAATAAATTCTAAGCACACATGCAAACACACACATAATTGTACTAAAACACATCATGATAATATTATTCAAAACCAATGATAAAGAAAAAATATTAAAACATCCAGAGAAAAAAATAATACATTATAAACCAAGGAAAAACGGTCGGGATCAGGAGATCAGCACATTTTTCATTGGAAATAAGATAGGTAAGAAAGTTCTGGAGTAACACCTTTGAAGTACTGAAAGATAAAATTATCAGTCAAGAATTTAAATTGAGGGAACCATCTTACCGAACTGAAATAAAGACTTGTTTGACACGCAGAAGCTGAAATAATTCATCACCAGCAGACCTGCACTACAAGAAATATTAAATGAAATATTTCAAAAGAGGGAAAAACACACCATGTGGACAAATTCCAGAGCAATATATTTCACTAAAGGTGTGATTGGCAGAATATTGCCCTGTACCTCCAAAATATGTTTATGTCCTTATCCCATAACATTGCAAAAATATTACCTTACATGTGAAAGGAACTTTTCAGATGTGATTAGGTTGAGAATTTGGAGATGAAGAAGTTATTTTATATTATCTAGGTGAGCTAAATCTAAACTCATAAGTTCTTCACTCCCCTCATCCCTCATCATCTATTTTCTAGAAATCATCTTTCAATCAATTCCCCTAACGTCCTAACTGGAATTTTACTCTTCTTGATTGTATAAACTTTTCTTACACTTATCTGACCAAACCTCAGTCATGATAAATCTAACTTTTCCTTACCTAATTACTATTATTATTGTTGGACATTTAATATTCAAGTTTCCATGTTGACATATAGATAATCCCTGACCCTTTATATTCTTTAATTGATTAACAAAAAGTAATATTTTTCTCTACTTCAATTTGGGCAAGCATCCTCATGATAATTATCCACTTTTTATTATCAAAAATAACACCTGTCAAATTCACATTTTTTGTGTTCTACTCTACTTTTTAAATTTTTTTTATTGTGTTACATGTTTATATATATATATTTTCCAATTGGGGCGGCGCGCGGGGGGGGGAGACCCCAAACCCGGAGGTTCTTGTGTTCATTGGTTATGCATATATGCACGCATGCAAGTCCTTTGGTTGATCTCTTATCTACCCCACCTCTTCTTAATCTTCCTGCTGTAATTTGATAGTCTGTTTGCTGCTTTACTGCCTCTGTATCTATCCTTTTGTTCATCAGTTTATAATGTTCTTTATTATCCACAAATGAGTGATTTCATGTGGTGTTTATCCTTAATTGACTGGCTTATTTCACTTAGCATAAGGCTTTCCAGTTCCATCCAGGTTGCTGCAAATGATAAGAATTCCTTCTTTTTGATGGCAGCATAGAATTCCATTGTGTAGATGTACCACCGTTTTCTGATCCACTCATCTGTTCACAGGCACCTAGGCTGTTTCCAAATTGTAGCTATTGTAAATTGTGCTGCTATGAACATACGGGTGCATAAATCCTTTCTGATTGTTGTTTCTACTTTCTTAGGATATATTCCTAAGAGTGGGATTGCTGGGTCAAATGGGAGTTCCATTTTTAGTTTTTTGAGGAAACTGCATACTGTTCTCCACAGTGGCTGCACCAGTCTGCATTCCCACCAACAGTGCACAAGGGTTCCTTTTTCTCTGCATCCTCGCCAAAACTTGTAGTTTGTTGATTTGCTGATGATTGCCATTCTGACAGGTGTGAGATGGTATCACATTGTTGTTTTGATTTGCATCTCTCGGATAATTAGTGATTTTGAACATGTTTTCATGTGTCTCTTGACCTTCCTTCTGTCGTCTTTCGAAAAGGTTCTCTTTAGGTCCATTGCCCATTTTTTATTGGATCATTTATCTTCCTTTTATTAAGTTGTATAAGTTGGCTGTAGATGTTGGGTATTAAACCTTTATCAGTGATAACATTTGCAAATATGTTCTCCCATACAGTGGGCTTTCTCCACTATACTTTTAACCACCAAATTCTTTCATTCTCATTCATTTATTCTTATCCTAAATGTCTTAATCTTATCAAGATCTACTAAGTTTACTTACCACTTTTCACTTATGCCTTTACCTTCTCCTAACCCATTTAGAGTGCATAGTTTAACACAATAATAACTCCCTTATAAATCTCTTAATTACCTCACTCCTTTCTTCCACCCTGCTCACTTGGAAATATCAAATCTAAATTAATTATAAGATTCAGACTGATCTGCACCTCCATCTGAGATGCCAAATTAATAACAAAATGATACTCACTGTTGTCACTTAAAATGTAGAATACAAGTCATAAAAGAGCATTTGATATTGAACATTATGTTACATTCTCATATAAAATTAATTTTCCAATGATAGAGACATTTTAACTATTCTCTTATCAAATTATCAACAGGCATCTCTGTTTTGAGATGATAAAATCTGTTTTTTTTTGTTTTCTCCTTTTAATTTTTATAACATTATTATTTTGTATACTTTTGTTTTCTCCTTAAATATATTATTAATCAGTTCAAAATACTCAGTTGCTTTCTATTGCAATTAGAATAAAATACAAACTACTTACAATGCCTCATAGAATCTTTTTTGGTCGAGCTCCTAACCTATCTCTTTTTATGTCTCCAACATTCACTACACTCTAGTTATATATGCATTGTTTTTATTTTCAGTAATTACTTTTTCTCTTGATTCAATCACTTTTCAAAACAATGAATTAACTTCCCAGACTTTCCCAAAAATGTTCATGTGGCACCACAAACTCACACGCTTGGAAATTTTAGATGTGTTTTTTTATTATTATTATTAACTCAATAATTGGCTTTATTGATGCTTAAACTGTCCTATAATTGGTCAGTGTATTTTTCCACACTCCTGAATCCTACTGACGGGCCCATAGTAATCTTTTACAGTTTCTTTGCTTTCTGGTTTGAGAAAATATTTTTGATGTATCTAGCCTCAGGCACGGGATCATCCATTCATTCAGAGATACCGTATCCTTGTTCTTTTTAGAAAAATAAAAAAAGGTTATTTTGAGAGTACATCTGTGTGCTAAAGTGCTTGTTGTTACTGGAGTAATAAACCCTTCTTTGTTCTTTGTCTTTGCACAATGACATTTTTCTGGTATTAAAACAGATCAAGCTCTTTCTATATGAGTCTTCGTATTTTCTCTGTCTAGATGCACTACACTAAGGAATTTGCAGAATTGATTTCTTCTTATCATTCAGGGATTATCTCAAGAAAAGAATACGCCCCTTCATTTTTTTGGATCCCATCTCCATATTTTATATTTTAAACTCTTAAATATTGTGTTGATCATTTGTTACTTCCTCCTTCTCTTTCCAATAGAAGAGTCCATGAAGAACATTATTATAAACAAGCCAACTGGTGCTTTTATTCACCTATATTTTTAATTTCCAGAAAACATAAATTTTAGTATTGGTACCATAGTTTTAACTCTTCTCATTTTTAACTCTTCTTTATTTTGTGATTCATGTATTACTTTTATAATGTTTTTGGATTTTAAGAAAGCTAGGCTCTCTAAGCCTTAGTTTTTGTTCATTGACTATTCTGAGCTGAGCAAATATAAATTTAAAATTTAAAATTAATATTAAATATATTTAATAAATACTATTTAACATTAAATATTTAAATTATAAATATAAAATTATATAACTCATATGTATGTAAAATGTAAATATGAAATATGAATATCACAAAATATATTTTATAAATATAAAGTATTTATAGTAAAATGATTTATATATTATATTATTTAACATTAAACTGAATATTGTAACTACTATCATATTAATTTATGCAGTATACTCTTCTGATTAATGTTTTGTCTACATAAATCTTGCTTTGTAAACGTATTTGTAGGCTCAAGTAGGTGTAGTAAGTACACATTATATTGATATATTTTGACTTGTATCCACCACAAATAGGTACTTAGGACTTTTGAATTCTATCACTCTCCTTTGAATTCTTAAAATTAACAAATTGAGCACTAATGGCACAACATTAAACAACTACAGATTTTTTTCTCCCTCTGTTCTCCTGGAGCATAGCCTCCTGTTAGGGAGAGGAGATAAACATGAAGAACATGTGTATGTTTGAAATTGAAGTTGTGCAAGTGAAAGGAATTTTAAAGATGAAATAAACAGGTTTAAAGGGTTTTAGGAATAAAGAGGGTCCGTGGGGGAGGAATGCATAGTGAGAGCTTGGAGCCACCAGAAAGTGTATATTCAGAGAGTAGAAAAGTGCCACAGGATAAGGGGAGAGGGAGACATCCTTTCATAGAAGACAGGGAAAAGTGACAGGTTTTGGGACAAAGGAAATGAGAGAAAGAGGAAAACAGATTTTCTCAGGAGATAGAGAAATGTTACAAGATAAGGGGGAGAAAAAGATGGGGTTACCACTGGGTTTGGGGCTTTGAAGCTGATATTCTGGAAAATAAAAAACAATTAGAAGGAAACATAAAGAGACAAAGAACTACAGCATTTATAAACCTTAGAAAAAGGGGCTTTGTGGGTTACCCCCTTAATCCATCCTCTCTATGTAGGAGTCTGTATTTGCTTCCAATAAATTTCCACCCTTTTCATCTACCACCTTTATCTGTGGTTTTATTCTTCGAATCCATCTGGACAAGGATCCGGGAAAGAAACCACCCTTGCATCCTGCTCAGGAAAACATCCCAAATCACAGGGATATAAAAGAGAAGTATATATTGCTAGGGAATTGTGTGTGACAGGCAGATTCTAACTGAGGATTTTCTCCAAAAAAACTTTCCTGTGGCAGAGGCAAATAAATATTAAAGAGGAATAGTCATAAACTAGGCAAACTAGAAAGTAAACAATTTCAAGGGAGAAAAAAAAAATAAATCTGCAAAACGCTGTGGTGGGAGTTATCAAAATGAGTAGAGGGGACTAAAAGAAGCCATTGCAGCTGGGACAGAAAGGTCAGAGTTTTATGAGATTAGAGACTGACAGGAAGTAGACTGGGTAGGCCTTCAATACATATTAAGAAATTTAATATTTTTATTTCCTTAAATTAAAAAAAAATCTTCTAGGAGTAATACAAAATCACTGAAAGGATTTCAGCAAATATGAAGATCTATGCTTTTATAAAATCGCTCTGGTTGGAATCTGAAAAAAGGTTTAAATGAAGAAAGCATGTGAGAAACCCTGTAAGAGACAATTCCAGTAAGAGTTGGGGGGAACAATCTTCCTTAACTCACTCTGCTCTATATTGAAGTCTTTTAGAAAGTGACCTAGGCAATTCACCCTTCATGATATTTTCCTTGTTATTAGAAAGTGAAAGGAATATTTTCAGCATAAATACAATTGCTTCTCACTGTATGTCATATCTCTTTTAATATCCCAATCCATAACAGATACTGCAGTCATGTGACAAATGCCTTGTTAGTGAAAAAAAAAAATTATGATCACATGAATTCTCATTTCTCATCTTCTCTTACAGTAAACTAGTATTTGAATATGCCTCAATTTGTATCATAATGAGCTTTTCCACAGTTCTCCTGTGTACTATTGCTTTCAACATGGCTGTATTTAAAAAGAATATTTGAAAAGAATTTGTATGGATTATACATTCAAAAGAGGCAAAAAATAAAATAGTAAGTAGGACCTGATAAACTAAAGGATAGTTACATATTTAAGATTGATACTTAAAACCTATGCAGAGAACTATAATCCATACTTATGATTCTGAGGGCAGGAAAAAGGGAATGCTGGTATCGCAGTATTGTTGCTAATAATGAGAACCCTTCTTGATTACATGTGTGGAGTGCAATGTATTTTAATTTTTTTATCATGTGCAAAGAGAACTATATTAAAATGTGTTAAAATATCAGGTCTTCTTATGAGTAAAACAGTAAAACATGATTAGCCATTTTAATATTGAATTTTTTCCTACGCTTATCTACTATGTTAATAATTGTCCTTTCCTCATTTTTGTTTTTTAACTCTTCTCATACAGTCCTATTGAGAGAATCCTTTCTTTATGCGTAAATGATAAATAATATTAGTTTCCTTGAGCAATGTGTTCTTTAAACCCCCCTCACCCCTCACTGCCAGTCTTATTCATTCATTCACTTTGTCTTAATCTTTCAAGTTTTGATGTTCAGATAAAATTTGACATTTCAAGTTTGTTTGAAGGCATTCTATGATTGTCTTTAATCTATTGGGATGAATATACATCATGTTATTTTGTTAATATGAAGGAATTAGAAATGAATTTGCTTCAATATTCTAAATCAAAACGTATGTTATGTATTTAGGTACACTTTTCTTTCTCTAAAATAATTAATATACATTTATCTGGTAAATAGCTTAAATTAATGATTTTTTTTCATTCTTGGAAAGTTTCATTAAAAAGATACTTTAAGAGAGTTCATTCAATTTTATATGCAATTAAATGAAAAGAAGCATAATCTTTCAGGCTAGTTTGGTTTTCTTGTTTAAAGATCCAATATATTTAGGATATATATCTCAGTATATAATTGAACTTTTTTCTCAAAAAATCACTGATGTAAAATTGCCACATGTTTCATTATGCACAAGAGCATAAATGTCTTCAAACTTCCCAATAGGACTTTTTCTCTGATTTGTAGAGGTCACTTTTAGAAAATAAATTTCCTCTAAACCATTTTCCTAAAAAAAAAATAGTATAAAATTAGTCATTCTTGATCCCTTGTAATTAGCTGGTTATTAATAATAGGGAAGGAACAAAGGAAGGCTAGATATTATAGGCATGTGATTTGGGTAGCTTCAACAAGTAACTACAACTCTGCACTCCCTAGGGAAGAAGGGATCCAACAAGGGAATATAGACACCTGACTAGTAAAGTTGGGATGACATAGGGAAGGTATTTGATTGTCAATCACATCTGGGAGCAGAAATGATTGGCTAGAATGGGTGTGGCCACTGCAAGAGCATGCATTTGGGAATACATACTTACCTAAACAGAGGAATGTGTTGTCTTGTGCTCCACTCTTAGCTTATGGGGCTCTTTTGCTTCTATTCATTTGTCTTTATCTCTATGACCCTCAGTCATGCAGATACCACACAAAATGGACTATAGATTTCAGTGTGGAGGACAATCTAAGCTAGCCCAGCTCCAACATGGGAAGGAACTCTGGATACTAGCTCTGATGTTAGCTCTATTGAAGCCCTCTCTACACTTCTTCTATGACTGGACTAAGGGAAATGGGACTTTGGAAACCCACAGGTGAAATTCACAAAAATAAAAGCTTTATACCATATCCTTCTGTGGGGGCCTCCAGAAATGCATTATTCCAGTGGTACACCAAGAACACCACCCCCAGCAGCAACTGAGGGAGACAAGGTACACTCCCCTCTCTTAACATTCTGACTGGTCCACTGTAACAACAATAATGAAGCCCTGAATCTTTGTTTAAAATTAAAATTTCTCTCCTTCTCTTTGAGTTGACTGCCTATAACAGTAAAAAAAAAAATGTGCCCATTTTCTAAATGTTACTACACCAATCAATTTGGCATTAGCTTCCTCTAGCTGTGACAAAATAGGAAAATGGGGGACATTGCAACAGTGTCAACAATAAATTTTAAATAATAAATAAAACTGACTCTCAGAGATGCTTTTATGAATTACTTAGAATATCTCCCATCATGAGACTCATCTCTACTTTCATTGAGATATGAGGATGTGTCTCATCTAGCAGAACATTCAACATTTCTTTCTCATTTTTAGACATTTGGCAAAACTGTCTCCACCTCTTTCTCCTGAGACCCACTTGTTCCACCATTTGTCCCTGTTTGTAACATCTAAACTAAATATTGCCAATTTGCTCCTGTGTATAGTAGAGGAAACACGCCCCTTTCATCTACCATCAGAGGGAGTGCAGTCATTTTTTATTTTACCCTGCTTTTCATTAAGCTATCCAGAAACAGCTTCTGCTACAGCCTTTAGCCCTTTAAAATTTTCTCCTGTGAGTCTGACCCTCATCCAGCCTGTCATAACACTGCTAGGAACACAATAGAGCATGCTGAGTTATCTCTGTGAAGCTCCTCTCACTAAAATAAGGTCAGAAGACAAGCATCTCATCCTAATTCCCCTTGGGAAATGGAACTGGCAGCATAGGTTTTGTCATAAAAATACTAACTTTAATTTTCAACTTACCTCTTGGCTTTTCCAATCTCTCTGAGAGACTAAAGATTGTTGGTCAGATAACAGCAACAACAACAACAAAAAAGATAAGTTCTTCACCATCTCGTTGGCAAGTTAATGTGTTCTTGAACCTCACATTAAAATACGGGTTTTTATTTTGCAATAGAGACTACCTAATGCTAAAAGTCTTATTTTACATATTTTTGGTGTGTGTGTGTGTGTGTGTGTATAACATAATAGAGTCTATTTTACTGCACACTGTATATTATGAGGAACCAAATTAATGCATAGTAAATGTTAAATCACGTAAGAGAACATCCAACCCTGGTATAGTTTCAAATGGTATTCAATGCTTACAAATCTATGGAAGGATATCTTGCTGATATCCTTCTGTTACTTCCCAACACCAATATCAAGCCAAGAAGTCTTAGGTAGGCTTGTGGGGAACAGGGGACAGAAAAACACTAAGAATGGATAAATGGAAGATAGCACAAAATGTTAATCTGATAACAGTGCATATCATAAGTGGGTGCAGACTAGAGGCAAGCAATCAGCATATTTCACTTGCATAATAAATGATAAACAGAGGTAAGGATTAAAGAGAAAGGAATATTCCAATTACTTGTTACTGGAACTGAAAATACAGTACAGAGCAGAATCTATAAAATTTCTGTATATAAAGTAAAATGAATGATATTTTTAAAATACTCACAACATGTTTAAATTTGAGTATGAGCTACAGCAAAGAGAATGAGTACACATAGTCACTGTCCCAAAGATATCCCTCAACACTCATCATTGCAAATATGTTTACAGTTTCATGCTGGAAACTGCAGTCTGGATCTGTGAGTGGCTGTGAGATCCAGGCCCAGGAATATGGCTGGTTCATGCTCTGGGTAGGTAGGTTCTAAGTCTCTAGGAGTTTGTTCAGCCTGCAGTAGCCCTCCACCAAAGTTAAGGGAGAAACTCCTTACTCCTTCAGCAAGTTAACTTAGAAGCTTGTTCTGAGCAGTCTCCTGCTTATTTAAAAATTTAACATATATATATATATATATATATATATATATATATATATATATATATATATATATATATTTATGGATTTCAGAGAGGAAGGGAGAAGGAGAAAGATAGAAACATTAATGATGAGAGAGAATCATTGAGCCACTGCCTCCTATGCCCCCATACTGGGAGTTGAGCCCACAACCTGGGCCTGGGCCCTGGAATTGAACTGTGACCTCTTGGTTTATAGGTCAACACTCAACCACTGAGCCACGCTGGCCAGGCACCTGCTTATTTAATGCAGCTGGTACTAGCTTCCCTTCTTTTGTTGTCTCACTGTCTCATTCCCCTACTCCTTCTAAGTTTATTCCTTCAATCAACTACTTGCATTCGAATCCGGATCTTTGAATCAACCTCAGATGAGTATAGTCCTGACATTTAGGTGTCTGCTAAATTGTGTTGAAGAGAGTAATTTGTAGTTCCTTCTATTATATTTAGATATTTACCCATCCTAATATGTTTTTATCTTCTTGAGGCAAAAATTATGTAATACTCATCTGCAGCTTCTTCAGTGAGTAGCACATTGTACTGCCCAGAAAGATCCACAATAAATATTTGTTGAAAGGCCAAGCCAATAAAGAGCTAAACAGTTTCTTTGATATAAGCACTGCTCTAGGTTGCTATAATAACTGCTAACCTTTGCATTCAAACCTTTCCTACATGATTTTTCTGCCAGGTGCATGTACTTTATTCAGGAAATGGACTTTATGTTTTCTTTCAAATCTAGACAATATTATTGTTATGCATATGCAGCAACTCAACAGAACAAAGCATACAACTGCTCAGAGTTAGGTCGATAACAGATTCATCATAGCTCTTTTTCTGTGGCCTTCATTGTATATTGACAAAATCATAAGTTAAATGCCAGACTTTCAAATGTAAAGCAAAACTGTTTCCTATTATTGAGTAAACAATTGTTGTTAGGCATTTCCGAAGGATAATGTATTTCGTAGAGATGGGCATTCTGTTCTGTGCATTCAGTTTCAGGAATACATCCTGATTCCAACAGGAAAACAAGGGTTACTGTGGTTTGAATGGAGCTGGAATTCTGTTCTCAGTGGAGGACACTAAAGTGAACATAAAACAGATTTAGAACCCAAATTGGCAGGAAGTATTCCCTGCAGAGTTACTCAGTGCTGTCTGCCATATGCAGCAATCTCTCAATTCATGTGTTCGCTGCGCTTGATTGAGAGCTGGCTAACGAAGTGGCAACAATCCAGTTAGTTTGATAGGAAGGAAAGAAACAGCATCTACTCAGGTATAGAACACTAAAAAAGTCTTCAGAAGATTGTTTTATTTTCAAACATATGTAAATATGTTATATATTTAGGGAAGTGTAAATTAAAGTAGGAGGAAAAATAAAGCTGCATATGACATGTAAGTTTGATTTAGTGTGCTATAAAATGCAGCATATGTGCGAAATAATTATTTCTAATCACCTCACTATGAAGAAAAAACAGTGTTCATTTATGGGCTGTTCTATGGTTAGATGATGCTTTTAAAAAAAGCCAGAAGGAGAATCCAAGATGGCGGCATAGGTAAACACCTA
>JAAGEH010000030.1:37268044-37281564 GCA_011751065.1 Lasiurus cinereus
GGGAGTGGCAAGAAATATTCAACGTGATGAACAACAAGAACCTACAACCAAGAATAATCTATCCAGCAAAGCTATCATTCAGAATTGAAGGGCAGATAAAGACCTTCACAGAGAAGAAAAAGCTAAAGGAGTTCATCAACTCCAAACCAGTATTATATGAAATGCTGAAAGGTACCCTTTTAGAAGAGGAAGAAGAAAAAGGTAAAAGACAAAAAATTATGAACAACAAATACACATCTGTCAACAAGTGAATCTAAAAATTAAGTGAATTAAAAATCTGATCAACAGAATAAACTGGTGAATATAATAGAATCAGGAGCACAGAAAGGGAGTAGACTGATAATTCTCAGGAGGACAAAAATCATAAAGCATCAAACAGACTGTGAAATTATAGCAGAAAGATTAAAGTTAGGTGAGGTAAATAAGTGATCAATCAAAGGACTTGTATGCATGCTTATAAACATAACCAATGATCACAGACACTGGGGGGTCGGGGTACGCCTGGGAGGGAGGGGGGCAATGGGGAGATATGTATAAAAAATTAATAAAAAATTAATAAAAATAAATAAATAAAATTTAAAAAAAAGCCAGAAAATGTATAAATTGTCAGTTTAACTTTGCAGTGGCTTGGAAAAATATGATTTCCCTGTCAGAGCAGATTGATAGGATTCGATGACCTCCATAATGCACAGTGAACCAATCCTCATGCTAGGAGAACCCGAGGTGCCTCCAGGAATAACACACCTCTGCAGCTTCCTTTCTCATGTGATAAAAAGCACAGGTTAGCCCCCAGGCTAAGTGCCGAATGACCCAGGTAGAGCATCTGACCTGCCATTTCCATAGGCTCACAAAAGCCCTGTGCTCTTCTGAAGTCAGATTGGAGGTTCACACTTTGGAGTCCTCAGGCTGTGATCACTAAGGAACCGCTGGGGCCTCTCTGCAGAGGCTCAGAGCCTGTGAGATTTTTCCCAGATTCTTTTCCCAAGTGCAACTGGCTGAAAAGTGAATCTCTCTCATAGGCTGCATCCAAACAGAGCAAGCAGAGTGGAAAAGGAGAGAAATCACCGTTATCTGTAAAAACCTGGAGTATATTATCAAAGCGTAGAGCCATAATTGACTTCTCTTGTCTATTCTTTCTTAAAAGCCTTGACCTATCATTGTTAGGGCAGAAGGCTTTTATCCTGACAGAGGAACTCAGAAGAGAAGTATTATTCACAAAGGATAGAAGAAAAGACTAAATTCTTGGTTTTCTGAGAAACAAATTCTCCACTAAGGGAAAGATACTTCATTTTAGAAAATGACAGTCATCCTTTCAGTTCTTCTCATTGTAAAGATGCAAAGTCTGAGGCTGAGCGATTTTTAAATACCCAGCATTATGCCCCATTCAATGTTATCCAGCTGGCACATGCTGACGTTTGGGTTCTTTAACATCTGCTTGTATAGGGAAATCTTTCCTGGAGAATTATGTTCACTTAATGAAATTGAGGTTAAGAATTAAATTTGGATGGTGTAGACAGTCTTATTATATCATACTGATACAGTTATTTATAACAAAAATGATCTTCAAAGGTTGTATATTATATAAACTACCATTGCAAAGCTCAGAAATACATAACTCAGTGGTCGGCAAACTGTGGCTCACCAGCCACATGCGACTCGCTAGCCACAGTTTACCTCTCTGTTGACTAATGAGTTTGCTGACTACTGACCTAACTTAACATAATTACGTGGTTTCCTAAATAAGAACAAAACCAGTTAGATGCTCTTGATTTTCAAACAAACTTTTTACCCTCTGTCTAAACACAAAAAGTGGTTGATGCATATGGAATGTAATATATCCCCTCATTTTGGCTATAGAAATTAGAAAAATTTTAGAAATTTCTGAATATTTCATTAAGAAGTAGGAATAAATTTCTTCTTAAAATCCATGTTGCTTGGAGATTGAACTGGTAATTATCAAGGAATGGAGTTTTCTTCAGGAGCACATGACTGATCAATAAAGGAACAAAGTCCTAGGCTTTATTCCATGAATGTGAGAGAACAGAGATATTATTAGACCCAGTGAGAAATAATCATAATGTAATGAGACTATTCCATTAAAGATTTACTATACTCTCCAAATTTCTGATGTATAACCAATACAAATATGATATCTTCTCAATCCTGAATGTCCCTGGAAACCCAGAAAGGCAAATTAGTCAAGTTTCCAAACCCAACCTGAGAGAAATCTAGAGTCGATCAGTTACCTTCTGACTTTCTTCTAAATATAGAATGTCATTTGTCATCTCAGTCAGAATACACAGGCAGATACAAGTATAGATGTTTTTATTTCTTTGAGACAACGTGTAAATCAGAACCAAAATCTGTGAAATCTGTGAGCTGTGGTCACTGTAAGTGCCATGTGGTGTGGCTGTTGAACATTTGGTGGAAGATGCTGGCCCACTGCTAGGGCAATGGCACTTGCATATTTTGTGGTTAGGTTAATAAGTGAGGGTGATTTACTTCCTCACTGTTAAGTTTGGCCGAGGCTTTCTAGGTCTGGATCCTCAAGTTTATTTCTTTATTTTATCACAGCTCATTAAGTTCCTTTCAAAACTACTTTCCAGATTTGTGGGCAGCCATCTAAAATCTGAATTTAGAGTCAGATATTTATTTGTAACCTGGGAAATGTAGAATCAATGAGTCTGTTTCTCTTTGGGAGATATACAAGGTTCTGTTCTCTACAACTATATTTCTAATAACCCTTTCTATCTTTTGTCCTTTTCCTCTGTTCTCTGTGCTTTGCTCAATGAACATGAGCACTGAAGTCCAGGGTGGTTTTTAAACATGGATCTTATCCTACATTTACTCATCTGAGTACATTATCCTCAATGCAATCATGAGAGCTTGTAGCCACTCTGCTCAATGAGACTATATGTTCTGATACCAGGGAAATGTACATCTTTTTAAAGTGAATCCAAGAAGTCTACCATCTTTAGAAATTCCCAAGGTGGTTTTCTGATACAAACTCAATAAAGTACAAAACACACACACACACACACAAAAGAAATATACACATATTGCACAAGAGCATACTGACACACACATACTTTAAATAGGCAAGTTTCCCCCCCCCCCATAGTATACCTCTATTATGGCAACTTGTTACATTATTAAACATACCTAATTCTCTATGTCAGTTTTGAGTATAATTAATTGCCTTTTGGGCATTCCACATAGAATATTACGACTTCCCCAGGTATTAAAGTAAGTTCATCTATGTGTTGTGACTGACTATAGAATAGTGATTAAAATTTATAAATTTTTGTTATTTTAAATAACTAATAATTGTATAGCTGTTTGCAGTTAATTTAATGCTTTGAAATGCAATATCAAGGAATTATGGGTCAATGTACAGCAATTACTCTGGGAATAAAGAAATATTGCTCAATATGATAATAGTATATATACTGTTAATTTAGTTCTTCCCTTCTATTTTTCCTTCCTTCCTTCCTACCTACCTTCCTTCCTTCCTTTTTTCCTTCCTTCCTTCTTCCTTCCTTCCTTTGTTCCTTCCTTTGTTCCTTCCTTTGTTCCTTCCTTTGTTTCTTCCTTCCTTCTTGCTCTCCTTTATTCCCTGCAGATAAAGGAGATGCTCTCCTTTATTCACTGAATTTTAGAATGACTGGCTTAAATGTCCCAAACTACAATGCTCTTGTTGTGAACAGTATTTTGAAAAGTAACTTTAAAAGTCCAGATGGAGGCAAAGCACAGACTTTATAGAGAAATCGTGGCAGTGACAGCTTCAAATTGTAAGATTTGGTCCTGTAATTAAAATCACATGTTTCATCAGAGTTTCATTTGCATGGGCTACAGGCTATAATTAACATCAAGTGCCAAGACAAGATCACATACAATAGGGTCCTGGAGTACAATTAGACCAATAAAACTGAAACAAGTCTTTGTTACTTAGCTATGCAAGACTGGGTCTGAGCGGTCATGGAGAGATGACTATAAAGTATGTAAAGACTAACTGTGTGTGGAGAAAGAAATGGCAGTGCAATTCACCGTTAAATGTAGTAAATGGGATTTCATTTTATTTTGGTATCTTTTCACTTGTCTTACAAAGTTTGATGCCTAAATTCTTTAGCTAGTTGGCTTTTGCCAACTTAATTTCTCACAAACTTTACCACATATGCCAGGCATTTAGATGTTACGTGAAATTTCCTGATAAAAATAAGAAAGATAAAATCAATCTCTGATTCCATGCTATCTCACCATTTATATCATAGGCAAGAATGCTTCACACATGCTCCTTCACTTCAGTAACTCCATCTGTTCTTAGACTAATTCTTACTCATCCTTTAATATTCAACCCAGTTGTGACCACTTCTGGGATGATTTTCCAACGCATGTCCCAGACTCTGCCTCTAGAACTACATTTATCACACTATATCATTGTTACCTACCCAAGCATAAACTACAAGTCCTTGCAGCTTTTTCTGTTATGTTTCTATTCTTATTTTACAGCACAATATCAGACTTATATAAAGAGATCAATAAGTGCTTATATAATAAATAAATGGTTCCCTTCTTCCTTACTATGTCAAATACCTAATACACGACCAGTTCATTCAAGTGTGTTTTCAAGTAATACTCTTATTTTCAGAATTAGAGTACTTTTGAAGTTTAGAAAGCCTCTAAATTAAACAGGATAATCTTGGAATGGTCAGTGAAACTTACAACGATTTTGGAGGCAATAGTGAATTTTCAAGTACTTCAGTTATTTATCCATCAAATGGAGGGTGTATTTCTCCTTCTAATAAATTGTTATAATTACTGAATTCAGGCTGAATGACACTGTGTCATCTCAGAAGCAATTCTCCCTCAGTGGATAGCTGAGGTAATCTGTAGATAATTACTTCTAGTCGGGTTAGTCTAATCATGTGCATACCTTGGACCCCACACTCTGAGCTCTTGAAATGCTAGTTGCTTCTCAAGAGCCTTCTTCATTGTTTTAATTGGATGTGAATGAGATTCTAACAACTGCTCTTCCTTGTGCTATAAATGCATGCTACATAATTGAATCTGTAAGTGGTCTTTGGAGACCTAAATCCACCCATAGAGATTCAGTGGGTGTGTTTCTTGTGTACTATAATTTGTTGCCAGGAATCCTCTCAGTCATATTGGAATTTTGTCAGTAATATTTTTTTGTGATATGTAGGGAAGCAGTTTCATTCATAATCATTATGAAAATCAATTCAATTTAGTTGAAAGGTACCATTGGAGTGTGCTTTCCACAAACTTGAACAACTCCATTTATTCCTGAATACAATTGATGGATGGTTATTGTTCATCTTAAAGCATTCAAGTTAACAAATAGCAAAGGAATTTTAAAAGTATGTCATCTCCATTCTGCAAGCACAAATAAAATTATGTATCTAAGCAATCATCAGCAGAAGCTACCAATATCATGAAGATAGTAACAGCACAACATTATATGACATCTGATGGAAGTACAGTGATTAAGTATTCATGCCCAAACAAAATCAAGCCTAGAGCTGATCAGGTATTAAGTTCTAGCCACCAATGAAGATAAAATATGTAGGAAAATATACTAAAATTTAGAGATACAATCATTAAAGTCTAGGCTGTATGAATCTTTACTAGTAAATAAAATATAAAATAAACCCCTTAATTTCTCCAGAAGTAAGATAAATAGAGTTCCTAAAGGTCAACATTGGCCATTAAAAATAAAATATATGTCACAAATATAAGCCAGACATGTAATTTATATTTTGTGTTAGCCACACTAAAACACTTTTAAAAGGTGAAATTAATTTTAACACATTTTAAAATATGTATACATATACTGACATTTATATGCATATGCATAAAGAGACTTATTGCAAGGAATTGTCCTATGCAATCATGGGAGTGGACTAGGAAAGTCTGATGTCTGTAGAGCAGGATGGTAGGCTGGAGACACCTCAGGAGAAGCTGATGCTTCAGTCTACAGGTAGCCTTTCTTCTTCTTCAGGGAAATCTCAGTTTAATTCTTAAGGCTTTACAAGTGATTGGATTAGATTTACTCAAGAATAGACCACAACTTTGTGTGATATGTTAATGTAGCTTCTAGACATCTTGAAGGAGAGAAGACCTAGACTCCCAAGCCAAAGAAGCTGTGAGATAAAGATATATGTGTTGTTTTAAGTTTGTAACAATATTTTTATACTTTTAAAAATTTTATTAAATCTTTATTGTTGAAGGTATTACATATGCTGTTATAACTAACAACTCAATAGAAGATTAAATTGTGTAATCAGTTTTTAAATTGTGTTCAAACAGGATCAAGTCTACCTTGAAGAATGAAATAACATGGCTATAATAATAGTGTTCATCAGTTATCCTTAGTGAAATTCACTGAGCAAAATCTTCTATGATCAAACTGTATCTTGATTTACTATCCTATATAATAAAGAGGTAATATGCAACTTGACCTTCACTTCAATACACAAGATGGCCATCATCCTGTGGTCAAAGATGACTGCCCCCATGTAGACACAAGTTGGAAGAACTAGGCCAGCAGGGGAGCAGTTAGGTGTTGATCAGCCTGGCAGGGAAGTGGTTAGGGGTGATCAAGCTGGTAGGCAGAAGCAGTTAGAGGCAATCAGGTAGGCAGGCAAGCAGGTAAGCAATTGGGAGCCAGCAGTCCTGGATTGTGAGAAGGCAGTCTAATATCCCTCACTGGGTCCCAGATTGCAGAGGGTGCAGGCTGGGTTAAGGGACACACACATACACACACACACACACACACACACACACACACACACACACTGTGCACAAATTTCATGCACTGGGCCTCTAGTAGCCTATAATCATAGGAAACAAAAACAAAATTCAACACTTGAATAAAAAAGAACTATACTATTCTTTATATCTAGGCAGCACAAAATGTTTTTTTTTTTTATTGAATAGGAGAAATAAAATTTGGTTAAAACATTACAAGATGGCCAAAACCGGTTTGGCTCAGTGGATAGAGCATCAGCCTGAAGGGTTTCAGGTTCGATTCTGGCTAAGGGCATGTATCTTGGTTGCGGGCACAACCCCATTAGGGGGCACGCAGGAGGCGGCTGATCAATGTCTCTCTCTCATTGATGTTTCTAACCCTCTATCCCTCTTCCTTCCTCTCTGTAAAAAAACAATAAAATATATTAAAAAAAACATTACAAGATGAAAAACATTTTCCTGTGACAATTTACTATTTGATAATGTTTATTTGGGGAATCAAATTGTTTCATAGGAGAGTAACCTGAAAGATCTTGCCCTGAGTTCTGTTTATAACTTCTGGTTGTACCTTTTATTAAATCCCTTATGATCAGTTTTTAACCTATAAAATATGGCTATATAAATGCTAAGAATTCTTCAGCTCTAAATTGTCAAGATTTTCTTAAATGATACAGCATTTTCAGAACAAGAAACAGGGATCATGGGGTGATAATCAGTGTCCTCCCATCAGTGTTGCACCAACCATTCATAAATATTTTGATTCTTGTGCATCTAAATTTCATATTTTTCACAATAGGTTATACCAGTTGTATAATATGTAGAAGAAGAAGAACATATAGTTATTTGGAGAAAGGTGTAAACTAAACAAGATTTCCATTATATTTTCTTCCTTTACTAATTTTACATTTTACTTAGTTGTAGATTCTAAGTTAAAGACTTTTAGTATTCTTTATTTCCATTAAGTAAAAAATACAATTCATATTTCTCGAGTAAATGAGGTGGTTCATCCAAAGAGCCATGGAAAAACAATAATAACAACAACAAAACACACACCTGCTTTTACTTGTATTGGTTGACTTACTTGAATTCACTTAAAATAAATATTTGCTTTTATTTAATTGCTACTGCCACTGTCACGTGTTTATTTGGACATTTACACAGAAATATTTCAAAACAATCTTATACAATTAAGAAACCATATTGGCTAAGCAAATCTAAGAAGGACTCCTAATAAGGTAGGCTTCATTCAACTTTCCTTATCACAAGAAAACTTGCCAGTTCTGTGCATATAACCTTAATAGTCCTCAATAGACTCCTGGAACAAACAAACAAATAATAAAAAAAGCCCCTTCTAAAAGCTGATGTTTCACATGCTTATTAGTGTAGCACCAAAGAAGACAATAAAATAGCATTTCACAGTATGAAATGTACAACGTTGGATAGAGACAGCATTTATTGTCATTGGTTAATGTGCAAATGTTCACAACCAGAAGTGAATCATGAAACAATTGCATTCACCCTGAAATGTCAATAAAGCAAAGAAATGATGAGTGGTAAGCAACTTTTCCTGAGCATGATGAAAGTACTTACTAGAGCGGCAAAAATCATATATTTAAGATTTATATTTTATTAAGAGAGGGACATTTATGCCTTTGAATAATATTAGTCCAGGAGGCAGAGGCTGGACTTAATATGTAAATGCTTATTTTGATGTCACTGTATGTAGCCTCCTTTCTTTCTAGCGTGATGGCCTACTGCCTCTCTTTTTTCCTTTATATGCAACAAAAACTCACCAGGAAACTGTTCCTAATTAACATTGTCTACTTTTCAATTTTACAGTTTCATGGCTTTTAAATTCTCAGCATTGGAACAGATTTTGTCAATAATTTAGTTCAGCCCCATTTGCGCCATTGGGCATGTGCTTCTGGTTCTTCTCTATTAATACACCTTTCCCATCAACAAATTATATTTTAAATCAGCTAGGAAAATCTTTCTTTCTTTCTTTCTTTCTTTCTTTCTTTCTTTCAACATTTTTGTTTCCTTAAATGTTTGAAAGAAAAGTTATTAAAAAATAATTGAGGGGTTTAATGTTCAATTTTGCTCTTTCATTTGGCCTATTTCCCTGATGTTGGCTGCACCTCATTCTGAGAATTACTAAGGCAAATACTGCAAAATGACTGTCATCTAATTACAATGATGTTTTTAATAATAAGTAGCATAGAAGCCTGGAAAGAATAAGACATACAAAGCCTTAGGAAGAAAGATAAATTTGTGTACATTGCCATCTATAGTCTATAAACTTCAAACATAACCTATCATTATATATTGGTTAATTTATACTAAACTAGATGCCTGATGCACAAAATTTGGGGAAGAATAGGCCTTCCTTCCCCTGGCTGCTGGCAATGCCTTCCCTCTGGTACCCAGGACCTGGGCTTCCCTCACAGCCCCGGCTTTATCTAGAACAGTGGTTCTCAACCTTTTTTTAAATGCTGTGACCTTTTAATACAGTTCCTCATGTTGTGATGACCCCCAATCTTAAAATTATTTTCGTTGCTACTTCATAACTGTAATTTTGCTACTGTTAATGAATCATAATGTAAATATCTGTTTTCTGATGGTCTTAGGCAACCTTGCTAGCAGTTTTCAACCTGTGGGTCATGACCCACAAGTTGAGAACCGCTGCTGTAGAGCCTAAGACCATCAGAAAACACAGATATTTACATTATGATTCATTAATAGTAGCAAAATTACAGTTATGAAGTAGCAACAAAAATAATTTTATGATTGGGGGTCAACACAACATGAGGAACTGTATTAAAAGGTCACAGCATTAAAAAAGGTTGAGAACCACTGATCTAGAAGGTCCTCTGGAAGGATGTCTGGTCTAATCAGCATATTATGCTTTTATTATTATAGATTCTTCAAGAACATTTTTTTCCTTTCTAAGCTAAATGTTTACTATTGTCTATGAGATATAATTCAGGAATTAAATAATTAGGTGATATCACATTAACAATACCAACAGCTTTGATTAGTGTTGGTTGATGTAGCAAGGCTTAACATGCATTTTCTTCTGAAGAAAACACTTCATGGTAGATACTGTTCATTAGAGATGAGATAGCTGAGACTTTTGCCTAAGAAATGAGAATTAGTGGCAGAGTTGGAACTTGATACAGTAGCTCAATGATGCCATCTTTCAAGTGTTCTTACCCATCCTACTCTTCTCTTTTTTTGTACTACACAATGACAAGCTCTAATTAGTTTAATTAGACAAGACCTAATTAAGGTATCTCACAGAATTTTTGAAAGAATTAAAGACCAATAGAAGCATTTCCAGAATTAACTGCCAGAATCACAATCCCAAGGGGGCCAGACAAAGTTGCATCTATTATTTGAAAGCTCTCAGCTCAGGAAAGTACCATGAGAGGTGCAAGCTTTAGAACCACTCCATCATTGCCAAGATGATTAAGCTGCTGACATGACTGGACATTGTAGAGTCCCACTACCTCTATCACATTGCACCTTATCAAAATAAGTGGTTAACATTCTGTTTTTTCTCAGCAGATGATTTAATTTCAAATCTAAGCTTTATGTGGGTATATTTTATTAGCAGAACCTATATCATGAATCTGTACCTTTTGATTCAGTGGTGGCTGGGCAATGCAGCTGTGGGATTTAGTGCTGTTAATTTTGTGAATGAATCAGCAAAATGTGGAGAAAGTCTTGTAAGAATGTGAACCACCATTATTGAGAGCTGTTTAATAGCATGTCCAGGTACCTATTCAGTGACTAATATGTACATAAATTACCTAGTGCAAAGATTTAGATCTAAAAATTGAAGAATAAAATGCATTGCTTATATTTACTATTTTGGTTAGGGCCTGTGGAGGAGGCTGGGGATAGAAAAACACAATAAGATATACCCCCTACTCTTCAGTATTTTATTGATATAAATCAAACTTGCATCTTAGTTTAACTAATTATTTCCTTTAAAACAGAGATTACTTAATATGTAATTAAAAGAGTTTCCCTATAATTTTCCCATACGAATTTATATATAAAACACCATGTTATAAGAATACTTCAATGTCTATATTATTTAATTGCATATTGGAAAAATTAATACCAGATTCATACTTTTATATTTAGATAACATAGAGTGCTAAAATTGCCCATTCTTAGGCAGAATTTTATTTTCATCTGGAAAATTGGAGTTGTTTATTAAATATCAACTTACTGTTTTCTATATATCTTAAGGAAGTCATATTTGTTTTTTATTGACTCATTAACCATAATCTGGATAATAACCATAATAGCTAAAAGTGTGCTTGGAATTTACACACAAATAATTAAAATTATTTTTCAAATAACTTCTAGAATCTATTATTACTCTATCTATTTACTGCAAAGGAATTAAAGCAGATAGGAAAGAGTCCACTCAGCAGATCTGGGTTGCTCAAATCCTGCACATTCCAATAACAGGCCTATATTCAGAACTGATCCTTAAAATATTTTGACCTCAGATTGTTTTTGTTTTTTTTTATGTTTGAGGCTTTGGGCCACCTGCTATATAATTTATCCTAACAATGTGCATTGTATTGAAGTTAGGTTTATGCTTAAAAGATGGGAGAGAGCTGGAATTGGAGTAACCAAGGTCAGTCATTTGGGTGACCCCCATTAAACATTGCTGCACATCAAGATGTAGGTGAGCTACCCTAGTTGGCAACTCTTCACACATGTTACCACAAATCAGTATTTGGGGAATTAAGTGCATTACCTTGCAGCTCCACTGGGAAGAACAACTTGAAAACTTTTGCCTGCCTCTTCTTATACTTGGCCCATGTGCGTTTTCCCTCTGCTGACTTTATTCTGTCTTTTTCTGTTGTAATAAATCATAACTGTGAGTAAAGGACATTGGAGTCCTTCTAGCTTATCATTGAGATGAACGTGATCTTAGGGACTCTTGACCAAAGAAAGTGTGCTGAAGATCACACAGTTTTCTAGGATAATCATAGATGTTTTTAATGAAAAATATCAATTCTTTTAGAGCATATTATTTTTGTACTTATGAAAATAGAATAATTTTCAGAACTGCAAGAATATGTACCTTCTCTTTAGTAAAGTTGTGAGCAGGGTGATTTGCCTTCCAGTGCTCGTCAATATTGTCTAATTCCAACAGAGTTGGAATATTCATTGCTTATGAAAAGTAAAGCACAGCTGTATTCTGTAAATGAGATATTATGGACAAAATGGGTTATGTACTGGGTTTTTAATTTCTTTTTTTTTTAAATGGATGAAGAAGTGTTGCCATCTCTGAATCTTCATGATGTAATTAGGAAGTATCCAGTGGAGAAAATAGTCATGCTTTTCTTTTGTCTCAGTGGGCAACCCTTCCCCTGGCATAGTTTGCAATAATCTCCAGTCTCCTTCTAGTGAGGAAATATCTTTGGTTTGGCATCCTACAGATACAAAAGTTACATTAGAATCATCATTTCATTGTTCTATTGTCCTGGTTTAGTTTTTTTTCCTCTTGTATTGTACCTAAGACATTAATTTCTATAGTGATGATTTGCTCTTCTTATCTTTATTTGTTTTGATATTAAGAAGTCCCTGTCTATGATGATCTAATATGCCCATAGTTGTTAATATTTAGGAGAAATTGCTAACTCTAAAGTCATATTCAAAAAGTCAGAGATAAATTTTTATTTTAATAAATGTGAAATTCATTATGCATTTATGCATATAAAACATAAAAATATAACAATTATGTGTATATGAATTTATATGAATTACACATATGAAATATATATTCACATATTTAAAGGACATAATACTGCATTCTCTTAGCTAGTGAAAGTGACTACATATTTAGAAAGCAAATTACTCTATTGGTAAATACATAATAACTTCACATAATAAAACTAAAAATATCATTGGTATAGTTGAAATTTGTTTTTAAGTTTTACTTTAGTTTTGACTTTAAAAGACTATATACTATTTTAAGAAGTTGGAATACTTGAAGAGATTTCAAATATTGGCAATTCTCAAAAGGATAGGAGAGAAAAATTCAATAGTAGTACAGTAAGATATAATATAAACTCTGCAGGCCTAACTGGTAGTTATATTCCATCTGGCTCATGCTTATTTCAAGAGAAAAAGCACAAGCTACACACAATGAACCCAATGCTTTTCCATAACTGGCCAACAAGCTATTGCATTTGAGCCAGTTATAACATTCATATGTTATTCAGTTAGGTTTATTGTGAAAATATTTTTCTAGTCTAATGACATTTATGGATTTCCTTTTACATGGAGGTTTTCTACAGGCTTTATAAGTTTATTCTTATTGTCTTTTCTTTTTTTTAAGCCTTGCAAAATAGGAAACTATCATAACATACTATTTTGTTCTGATTTTGACCCTAAGGCATATGTATTATTCAAGTAGCATACCAACTGGAACATAAGTATGGCACAGAAGTATTTTCATTACGCTATACAGGATTATCTGAATTTTATTAGCTACTGCTGGTTTGTTCCTGAAAGAAAAGACCTTTCCTTAAGTTTGCATAGCAAACTTGCAAAATTTCATTCCCTGAGACTGGGCTGTATTGAGATCTCTGGCTTAATAAAATAGTTAGGAACCAGTATATATATATATATATATAATGTTGATAATTTATTTCCTTTTAATTTTATTTGTTTTTATTTATTTTTAACATTTTATTGGAGCTGATTAAATGTGAGAAAAA
>JAAGEH010000030.1:37281664-37379688 GCA_011751065.1 Lasiurus cinereus
CTCTCTCCTCTCTCTCTCTCTCTCTCTCTCTCTCTCTCTCTCTTTCTTTCTTTCTTTCTACTATGTTACATGTGTTCATCATTTGATTTTTTTTATCCTATTTGTAGGCAATATTATTTTATGGAAAAGTATGTCTACTCTGGAGATGTATACAGGTGTGGATGCCAATTTTGTTATTTTCTATCTAGATTACTTGTGTATTTAAGATAAGCAACCCAAAAGACTATCTTTCTCATAACTTAGAAGAGGGGAAAAACAACAACTATATATTCAAAAACAAGTGCCAGCCAGGAACAGTAGAAGGTTGTCCTCCCAATCCTGCCTTAATTCATGGAAGATAAAACACAGTAATTCACTAGCCCTAAATTCCGAAAAATTAAACCCACATGGGAATTGTATTACTAATATATAATGGATATGAAGTGCATAAATTATATTTGTTCCTTCTGCACAGTTTTTGACTTACTCATCCCACTTATTTCTTTAGCAATGTGACAAGTAATAACTTTCTACATTATTCTAGCACTAGGGTAGGGACTTAATCTAAGTTATCTCAATTAATTCTAAAAATAAATATATGAAAAGATGTCATTATTTTCTTGATGATTGAATATTCACTAGAGTGTAATCTTCTAGAGGGCAGAAACCATGTTTATTTCATTCATCAACTTACATTCAGGGCTGTGGTACTTGACACATAGCAGAAGCCAATAAATATTAATAAATGGATAATCAAATCCTCATTTTCATGTGATGATTCGGGGATCTAATTTACCAAATTACTTGTTTTTGTTTTCATAATGAAAAAGTCATGCAATTAGTTCATTAGCCCTAGCCTGTTTGGTAGTTGCAAAATTCATTTTCCAACCTATAATTCTAAGGAATCATCATAGCAAACTTTGAGGACAATGTATTGTATTCACCTTACCTTGTACATTAGTTTCTAGGTCTTTGCATATTGCATTTGTCTTGTTGAATTCAAGGGGGATGAATTAAATGCAATATTCCCATTTGATTGGTTGCAGACATTATGCTTTAGTGATAGATTTATGCCTGTGTTAAATATTGCTTTATTTTTCTGTGGAATAAAAAGTATAATTTAATTTTCTATGATAATATAGAAAACTAGAGACCCTGGATTCATGCACTGGCAAGGGACATGGCTTGCGAGGATCGGCCTGCTGTGGGTGTGCCACTCATCCTGGTCAGCTGAGCAACTGTGGACTTACCCTCTGAGTAACTGCTGAATGAGGAAATTAATCTGAGCTGATAGGTTGGGGCAAAATCTTGGGGAAAGGCATGTTCCATGTCCTAGAGATTTTTGTAAGCCAAAGCTACTTGGTGAATGTCCTTATTGTATGATGCCAGGTCACTGAAACCTTGGGGGATATCCATGGCAGCCATGCTCCAGGAACCTCAGCCATCAGGACATCCTTACCAGAGAAGTCCACAGTCATGCCCCCTCTTGCCATCTGCCTATGACAGCTCCCATGCTCTTTCTAAAACACGCCTTAGAGGCCTGCATCAGTTTGTGGGGTCAGGCCGGAATGTGGATCATCTTAGGTATTTGATAGGTGTAGAGACTCAGCTTCACCCTGGGTCTGCTAGCAGCTGTTCCCCCTCATCCCAGTCAGCCGACAGTGTTCCCACTGTAGGAGTGCATTGACCAACAGGGAGTTACTCCTGCACTGAGCATCTGCCCCTGGTGACCAGTGCACATCATAGCAACTGGTGAACTGGTTGTTCTGGTCATTCAGCTGTTTGGTTGCTGGGCTTTTATATATAGAGACTAGAGGCCCAGTGCATGAAATTTGTGCACAAGGAAGATGTCCTCAGCCCAACCTGCACCTTCACCAATCTGGGACCTCTTGAGGGATGTCCAACTGCACATTTAGGCCCACTGGTGGGATCAAGCCTAAACAGGCAGTTGGATATCCCTCTCACAATCCAGGACTGCTGGCTCCCAACTGTTTGCTTGCCTGCCTTCCTGATTGCCCCTAACCGTTTCTGCCTGTCAGCCTGATCACCCCCTAACTACTCCCCTGCAAGACTGATTGATGTCTAAATACTCCCTGCCAACCTGTTTGCCCCTAACTCCCCTCCCCTATAGGCCTAGTCCCCGCCCCCCCAACTACTCACCCCTGCAGGCCTGGGTCCCCCACAACTGTCCTTCCCTGCAGGCCCAGTCACCCCCAACTTTCTGCTTCTGCAGGCCTTGTCCCTCCTAACTGCCCTCCCTGCTGTCCATCTTGTGGTGGTCATCTTTTGTCCACATGGGGGCAGGATCTTTGATCACATGGGGGCAGCCATCTTGTGTGTTAGAGTGATGGTCAATCTGCAATTACTCTTTTATTAGATAGCATGAGTGCGGGCCAGGTGATTTGCCCTGAAGGGTGTCCTAGATCAGGGTGGGGGTTCCCTTGGGGCATGGGGTGGCCTGGATGAGGGACCTGTGGTGGTTTACAGGCCAGCCACACTCCCTGGAGAATCAACTGAAGGCCCTCATATCAGGGATTTATCTATCTTTTACAATTGAATCTTTGTAGCCTGGAGCTAAGTCATGCCTCCTACTCACTCTGTGGAGGCAGCCATTTCTGTTGGGATTTATTTATCTTCTATAATTGAAACTTCATAGTCTTGAGTGGAGCCAAGACAGGCCAGGGCTACAGAAGCTTTGCTTCCTCCATTGCGGGGAAACCTAAGCCTCATTCCTGTTTGCTCTGTGGCCGCAGTCATCTTGGTTGGGGTTAATTTGCATACTTGCTCCTTATTGGCTGGTGGACATGACTTGTGGGTGTAGCAGAGTGATGGTTAATTGGTATATTACTCTTTTATTAGAAAGAATGGTCTAATGATCTACCCCCAACAGCCCTACCAAATATAGATAGATCAATAGCTAGTTAATTAGCTGGAAAAATAGTTTTATCCTAGAGATTGTATCCAGAAGTTACATGCAGTTTAAATGTACATTTTTATTTCACTGTTGAAGTTTTCTTTCTTTACCTTCTCAGTACATTGCCTGTCTGGCTGAATTTATAACCAGTGACCTGCATTTTGCTTTATTCTTCAAAAAGTGGTTTAAAAGCATTCTTGAACTCTCCAAACAATAAAGTCCAACAAGAGTAATGCTTTCTAAACAATAACTCATTTTTTAAATACTCAATAAATACAAACAAGACAAGTCCCCAAAGTTCTCTTTGTCACTTAGTCATGAGAAGAAGAATTAGGAATAAAAATCCATGTGGACATGCTACATAGTGACAGCTATATGGATCCTTCCAGGCCAGTGCTGAACCCCAAGCCAGCTCACTGTGGATCATTTAGCACAAAATGGTTGGAAAACAACACCTGGAAGCAATGGTTCATGTCTTTTAGGCTAGTTTATCTTCAGCAGTTCCACTACGAGGGATTGGAATGAAATGGGAAATTCTACTGATTTTGTAAAAATTTTGGCTTCTTCTAAATCCCAAGAACCAGGTCTCATATGATTAATGGTGACTGTATAATTAATATTCTGAATCAGAACAACTTGAGTGTAAAAGATAGTGCTATTAATAATTACACTGGGCAACTGGCTCAAAGAAAGATTATATCAGACAATATATGACCTATGCTCATATTAAATATGATAAATTCTGACTAATTAGTGTTTCCTTGGATCCCAAGTAAATAACATGAATCAGATAGTCTTAACATGTATGCCCACACACAATGAAAACATTTGCTTGATCAATACCTTATCATAATCATACCTCAATATATTTTAAACCTTCCCAATAATTCTTAAAGGGTATCAAACACTTTTCTTCTGTCTTTCTTTTTATCATTCTTTAATTAATTTCTTGAAATAACATAGATTAGGTAATTTATAAGCCTCTGAATATATTAAAGGCAATTATTTCAGGAATTTAATGTTATTTTATAAGAAAATAAAAACAGGATAGATTTAGCTTTTAAAATATTAAACCATATGTCTAAAACTGCATCTAGAATTTGGTCTTCATTTTCTGTTATCTGATGATCTTAAAAAGGTAAGCAAGTATTTTCTATTTAATTTATTATGTTGTTTTTTTTTTTCCTTATCACCATTTATCTCTTCCATGCTCTCTTCCACAACTCCCGCCCTCCTCCCCACCCCAGCAATCACCACACTGGTGTCCATATCCATGATTTCTCTCTTTTTTGCTCAAACACAAAAGCCTTGTTTGATTGCGCACCATTATATGTTATCTACCTGACTAATAGATTTGTATCTCTATTAAAGCTCCATTTTCATGAGCAATGAAAATTATAACCTGAGTAATAATTGAATGAACTGCTAACTCTCCTGGGCTTATACAATCAGAGCTGGATCTGGAACACTTCCCTGGCTCTGTGTGTGTTTTCCTTCTTGACTCTGTTACCAAAATGTAGTGTTTAAACTTCTCCTGATAATAGACAATAATGTTATTTGTTCTACATATAGGCTTATAGTCTATAATATAGAAAACTGAGTAGATAATCTTGACTCTAATGATTGTATCTTCCCAAATGGTGTATCCTAGAGACTATATCCAAAATTTACTTCCATCTTGAATGTGCTATTAAGAGTTTGAACACATATAATAAACTTAAATTAGGAACAATAGGATGATGCAGAACAAATTTAATTTCCTATTGGTTAATGTTTTGGAGTTATTCTCAGATGGTGCTGGGAGCAGTTTTTATTGGCTTCTTTTCTTCTTTCCTCCTTTATTGTCCTCTAGTTTTACCCTCAGAGCTTTATCCTGGCTCAGTTCTACCACAGATGTTCTATATGGTCATGCCATATGGAATGACTCTGTGGTTGAGTCTTGGGATGCCATTTAAATGCTCCATCTTTTCTCAGCTAGTTCTAAAACTACCATTGAACAGGGTGCCTAATTTGCATTGGGCCTCAGGAAGGTACTCTTATCATTTATGAAGATTACACAGACATATATAGTTATTGTAGACAGTAAGAATCATATCAATAAAATTTTTACTATAGTTAGGTTTAAATAAGTGCCTAGAGTTAAGATTTAAATTTGGCAAAGTTCTCAGCATTTGGGGGGTTCAATCATTCCACTCTAACCTCCCAATATCTAGCTGTTCCTTTATCAAAGATATTAATTACCTTTGTGTAAGTATTCTAACTAACTTCATTTATATTTTAAATTAGAACATATTTACTTTTTAGGTTATTTAGTATTAAACAATGTGCCAAATGTTTGTTTAACTTAATATTTACAATAACTATAGAATGTGACTACCAAGATTATATTTCTTTTATAAGTAAGGGAGCTCTAAGAAATCATACAGGTACTAAGTGGGAGGGCCAGGCTCCCGAAGTCTTTGTTGTTCAATCTTCAATTCTGTACATATGTGACTAATTGCATATGCACCCATATTTCTCTACTTACAAGAATATAATATTCAATTTCTAATAACAGTTATTTAATTGAACTGCTTATACATATATAAAAGCAAGCATAAATTACAGCTGACTTTAGCTTGACTTTACATTTTGAGACCCAAAATAGGCATCTCATTTTAATTTAATGGCTTCAATAAAATCAGTGAATGTAATTTATTACAGCATTAACAAATGAGTCATTTTTTGTAAATCACAGCTATTTCTTCAAAGTTTCTATAAATGTTGTTTCCTATATTGGCAGCAACCACAATTTGCTTTTCAGTTCATAGATGGTATGAAGGAGGGAGAGAAGGAATATTCTTTGAATTATGATTTCTTAATTTTGAAAAATGAGAAATCAACTCAGACTAGCTAAAATTTAGGAGATGGAGATGTTTCAAGGTGAAAATAGATCTCAAGGAAATTTGAAGCATTCTAATATTATAAAGGAAACAAGAGTTGACATTTTTGGATAGATTTGGACAGTGGAGTTTATAACTGTGCAATTAACATCCATCAGTTATACCCAATGTGCTTTTTTTCTCTGTATTGTTTATAAGTGAACACCAGTTCATGCACCTCTTAATTCCAAATCCAGGTGTATAACACATTTCAGGCTAAATAACCAATTGAGCATCTCTTCATCTCTAGCTGAAAATAGAGTCACATAATATATGGGTCCAAGCAGTGTAAGAAGGGTAGAACATATTAAGATAAAATGGAAAAATTGACATACCAATTCCTTTTCAACCATGTTTTTGTATAATCCATATTAGGGCAGTTAATCTATTCTTGACCATATTCCTTAATATAAGTCATACAATCCATGTCCTTTCATCAGAATTAAAGGACAAGTGCAAAGACTTCTCAGTATGAATGTTTTAAATTATCTAGAGCTCAGTTTTTAAACTGAAAGAATAGCTTTCTTAATACTTCCAACAATCACTGTTCTTGTTTTCCATTTTAGAAATTCATGAACTGCTGAAGGTGATTATCTCTTAGCATTGTCAAGGATTCTGCAAATGCTTTCTACAAATCACCATGTGTGTGTCTTCACAAGATATGACTTAATGGTTTTTATAGTCTTCCTTGGGTTAAGTGGGACCATTAAATTCTTCTATCCTTATTGAAAAGCCCTGGATTCCATATTCTCTGCATCCCACCCTCACAAAACATTTTTGTTTGTCTCTCTGAGTATTTTCCTGTTTAACTATGTCTATCTAATTCTATGCAACTTGTAGTTGCTTTAAATTTGTATCATCTAAGCAATGATATTCAAGATAATAATCTATCATAATAAAAGGGTAATATGCTAATTAGACCAGACATTATTCTGATGTTCTTCCTGACAAAGCCAGGGCCAGTGGGAAGCCAGTCTGGGTCCCGGGTGCCAGAGGGAAGCCAAGAGGGGCTGGGAGGTGGGAGGCCTACTCTTGCACAAATTTTCATACATCAGGCCTTTAGCATATAGATAACTTATAATTTTAAAATATTAGTTTATTCTTATTTAGGCAGAATGTTATTGTAGAGTCACAGAAACAAGTTAGGGATAAAAATGCAGTTGCTATAAAATATGTTATTGGTAAAGTAAATACTATTAAGTATAAATTGGATAAGTTCACTTGTCAATCTGTACTGCTACAATAGTGAAATAACTCAAAAGAACTGAGATGGCTATTGTTTTTGTTTGTTTGTTTTTTAAGAATAAAACATGGCATTAACCTTGGTGTTTTCCAAAGTATAGTGAGTTTCATACAAATTATGTAACAAAATTTGATGAAGAGTGTATCACTGAATCTGAAATATGGTGTTATTACATGTCCATGACTTATCACTAACATAATGAACTGGGAAAATTATAGAAACACTTAATATGGAGACATCTGGGTTACAGCCTCAGAGTTTTGATTTGGTAGGAATTTGTGTTTCTAAACATCACTCCCATCTGTTTTAGAAATTACTGAATTTCATGCGTTTGGTGTTGGAAGTTAGATTAAAGCAAGACTAATACCTAATATTGATTTCAAAATTTACTATTTGTCTGTTCATGAGCAAAATAAACTATGTAGTCACTCAAAAGCCTTTTTTCTTAGCTATAAAATTGCTGTAATAATATGAATAGTCAACTCATAGGGCTTCTGTGGAGATTGAGATAATGAATATAAAATAGTTCTTCTCATGGCTTACTACAAATTTCCTAAAAGTATTTGATGTTAATATCATCATCAACAGCAACTTCTCCTCACCAACTTTGTTGATTTAGACACATTACAAGAATTCTGTGTGCCAGTTTATTTATCTGTAAATAATGATAAAAGAACCTACCTCATATAACTATGGAGCAAATACATAAAACAGTGACTACTTTAAAAAGTCTAACAGTTACTTGGTACAAAATTGGTGTTCTCATTTTCATAATTATCTTCAATATCAGTAAATTAAAATAATTATTGTTCTACTGAAACCTGTAAGCTGTTAATTAATTAAGGCAGTTATTGAGGGAAAAAGAGTATTTTCCAGATGATATTTTAAAAGAATATAGAATCAGTTCCCCTACATTCATCCATGCTAAAATCATTAGGCAGAGGTCAAAATGCTTCTTTTTCTTACATATTAAACAGGATATATTTTCTCCTAAAGAGTGTTTCCAGCTTCAAAATAAAAATGCAAAACACCCAATTTAATGTGAATTTCAGATGAAAAATAGTTACATTTTTAATATTTTAGTGTTAATATGCCTCATGCATACTTCACTGTAAAGATATCATGTGTAATATGTGGACATACTTGTAGTAAAAATAATTTATTGTTTTTCTGAAATTTAAATATAATTAGATGTCCTGTTATTTTTATGTTTTGTTGTTTTGTGTTTGTCAATCCTAATTTAATCACAGTACTGATATTCATCTTAAACTGACTTCCTTTTTGGATAAAAATGTTCACAATGGTTAAACCACAGGCTAGATGATTCCTCCTCCCCAATAGATGATCCCTGAGACTGTAGACAGCCTCAAAAGGCATTTTTCTGATTCTTGATCACAAAGATTCAGTAATGTGGGCAGTAAATTGTTATCTATTTGACTAACCTGTAATTTTTCCCAGTTGGCTAGATAATGTCATTCATTTTAATTCCATTTCTCTGCATACTCTTTTTTTTTCTCCTGAGCTCTTCAGCATTTCACCCTTTTCAAAAAGCAGCTGTCCATAATGCATTCCTTATTACTACTTTGCTGAGTGTCCCTGGGGACCATCTGTCTGCCAGCACTCTCCTGTCAGTAGTAGAGGTCAGGGGTGACTGCTAACCTGAGAAAGGCATTGCCACAATTCTTGATATGGCACCTCTTCTCATTTCTCAGCTTCACAACAAAACCAATTTAAAAATAGCAAGCCTTGCTGTAGGAGTAATACATAAAAAGATCTTTGGAGCTGATGTAAAGATTTCACTTGTTTGTACATTGCAAGGTCAAAGGATCTAGTATCTACATGAAAAGCTGGATTAAACAAAGAACAAACCAAACTGCCAGTATGGTGGATTGCTCAGGACCATGAACTATTTGTAAAATAGAAGACCTATGTGCTAGTCCCCAATCTACCAAGTGATTTTGGGAAAAAGTGAAGGTTTAAAATGTATTTCCATGCTTTATAAAGTAGCTACTGAGAAATTGAAATGCCTTTAAAATAATAATACTCTAAATACTTATCTATTTTTATTTTAGATATTATCCTATATACTAGTAGTAAAAGGGTAATATGTAAACTGACCAAATGGCAGAATGACTGATTGCTATGACATGTACTGACCACCAGGAGGAATGTTGCTTAACACAGGAGCTGCCCCCAGGTGGTCAGTGCACTCCCACTGAGGGAATGCTGCTCAGCTAGAAGACCAGAAGGTGGGATCATAGCTGGCGAGTGCAGCAGCTGTGGCGGGAGCCTCTCCTGCCTCCAGGGCAGGTGCTAAGGATGTCAAACTCCTGGCGTAGGTCTGCCCCTCCCAGGGTAGGTGGGGCGGGCCTAAGCCATCTGTTGGACATCCTCCAAGGGCTCCTAGACTGCGATAGGGTGCAGGCAGGATGAGGGACCTCCCACCTTAAATACATGATCTCGTGCACAGGGCCTCTAGTATTCCATAGTTTCCAAAAATATCTGGTGAATTTTTAAAATGACTTCTCTGGAATCTGCATTGCCACATAACACCAGTTAAAATTAGGATAAATCATTCTGCAGCTATTAGGACCATAATATAGACACATGATGGGCTTGCTGATTCCTTTGTTATATCTCTGTCACAGTCCTGAGACTCATTCTTCTTCTATAGGCTTTCATAGACCATTTGATCACTTCTCTATTAGATCTTACCACATAGTAAAGGTATGGCTGATTTTTTTTCTCCATAAGTCTTCATTGTTCAGATTATTACATTTATTCCTCTTTTTCCCCCATAGTTCCCCTCCACCTGGCTCCCACCCCTCCCTCTGCCCTTACCCCCCACATTGTCCTCATCCATAGGGGTATGATTTTTGTCCAGTATATCCTTGCACCCCCCTCACCTCTTCACCTCTTTCCCCTGAGAATTGTCAGTCCACTCCCTTTCTATGTCCCTGATTCTATTATATTCACCAGTTTATTCTGTTCCTCAGATTTTTTATTCACTTGATTTTTAGATTCACTTGTTGATAGATATGCACTTGTTGTTCATAATTTTTAGCTTTACCTTTTTCTTCTTCTTCCTCTTTTTAAAGAATACCTTTCAGCATTTCATATAATATTGGTTTGGTGTTGATGAACTCCTTTAGTTTTGTCTTATCTGTGAAGCTCTTTATCTGCCCTTCAATTCTGAATGATAGCTTTGCTGAGTAGAGTAATCTTGGTTGTAGGTTCTTGCTATTATCACTTTGAATATTTCTTGCCACTCCCATCTGGCCTGCATAGTTTCTGTTGAGAAATCAGCTGACAATCATATGGGTACTACCTTGTAGGTAATTAGCTGTTTTTCTCTTGCTGCTTTTAATATTCTCTCTTTGTCTTTTGCTTTTAGTATTTTAATTATGATGTGTCTTGGTGTGGTCCTCTTTGGATTCCTTTTGTTTGGGGTTCTGTGCACTTCCTGTAAGTCTAATTCTTTCACCAGGTAGGGAAAGTTTCAGTCATTATTTCTTCTAATAGGTTTTCAGTATTTTGCTCTCTCTCTTCTTCTTGCACCCCCATAATTCAGATGTTGGTACACTTGAAGTAGTCCCAAGAAGCTCCTTACACTATCTTCACATTTTTGGATTCTTTTTGCTTTTGCTTTTCCAATTGAATGATTTTTGCTTCTTTGTATTTCAAATCTTTGACTTGATTCTTGTGTTTCTCTAGTCTGCTGTTAGGTTTCTGTATATTTTTAATTTCAGTCAGTGTATGTTTAATTTCTAGTTGGTCCTGTTTCATCTGTAGTTGGTCCTTTTTCATCTCCTCTTGGGTCTTGCTAAATTTATCCATCTTTTTTAGGAAATTCTTGGAAAACCTTATAACTGTGGTTTTGAACTCTATATCCAGTCATTTGTTTTTCTGCATTTCTTTCATTTCTGATGTTCTTTTGTCTCTGTATTTTCACTGCTTCCATGAGTTGGTAAAGTAGCCTTGTGTTCTAGTTGTCCTATATGGCCCAGTAGCTCCACCTTCCCATTTACCTGAGGTGCACTCTCTTGGTGCACCTGTTTGTGAACTGTATGTAAAGCATATTTGTAGTTAAGTCTTGATTGTTGTTGGTATCACCGGGGAGAATTGACCTCCAAGCCAATTGATTGTGAGGATCAGCTGTGTTTACTCTGGGAGAACTTCTGTGCTGGAATGAGTCTTATGATACAAGACTTGGAAAATTGCAAAAGCCTCTCTGTTCAGCTTGGATGGGGCAGAGTCTCAGTGCTGAGCAGAGACAGCCTTGGTTTCCCATCAGCCTTGCCCTATGTGACCCCTGGTCTGTGTCAATAGATAATTGCTGCATCCTTCCCTGTGCCTCCAGATCTCTGCCTTTCCGGCTCCCCTGAGTTTCCATGTGCTCCAGGGACCTGTATGAGTCTGGGTTTCCAGGGTCTCACCCAAAACTGGGGTTCAGTGTAGTCAGAAGTGGATTTCAGTGCAATTAGGAGGTCCTGTCTCCCTCCTGTTAGAGAAAGCTAGCAGCACAATCAGCAGTCAGAACTCTGTGTGCGCATTTGCATTCCCGCACTTCCAGACATCTGCCTTTTCATGGCTCCCCTAAGTTTCCCTGCACTCCTTCCTTTTCACGGCAGTCCAGACTACCCCCATATGAGTCTCGCCTGAAACTGGGGTTCAGTGCAGACAGAAGTTTCCATCTCCCTCCTGCTAGAAGAAATCAGCCAGGCACTCCACTGCCCCCATCCTCTCCATGTGTGAGTCTCTGTACCTCAGCTTTTTGCAACTCTTCTGAATCTCTGTGAGCCCCTCTCTTTTCTTCTAGTTGTAGAATTTCCACTCAGCCAGCTTTCCTGTGGTTCTGGATGATGCTCATTATGTCTTTTAGTTGTAGTTTTGAAATTGTTGTGCGAGGCAGCAGTTTAGGTGTTTACCTATACCGCTATCTTGGTTTCTCTCTCAGGTATGGCTGATTTTGACCAAGCCCTAAGCTTTTGAAAAGCAAATTCCACCTCTATATAAAATGTGTATTGAGGGATTATGTTCTGAGCACTACATAGAAATTTCTTTCTAAATGTCATCTACTTTACTTATCACAACTTTTTGTATGGTTTGATATAATTATTTCAATCTAAGTAATTTGTTGAGGGTAACCCAGATATATTTGGAATTTGGAATTCAAAGCATTTCATCTCTGTAGTATCCTTGAGTTTCACAATTAACTTTCTGCCAGTGTGTGGCATAATGACTAACAGAATATGTGTAGAAAGAAAGTTAAATAACTTAATTAATTCCAAAGTTATGTATTTGAGATTCTGATTATTCTGCTGCTGCTTTTTTTTTTTTTAACTCTTGGATATTGGACAGTTCTTTCTATTTTCTAAGAAAATAAGCAAGGCATCCCATTGCAATAAATGGTACAGATTATAAAATATCTTGTTTTAATATGTAGAGCAGTAAAAATATTAATTCATTATATATAGAATATCAATGTAGTTGTTAGAGTAAATGGAATATTTATATAAATAGGAAACAATGATTTGCTGCAGGGATTTAAACTTCCCTCAACATTCCAAAAATTAACATATTTGTTTAGAAGGAAATATCTTTTTGTTAGCTATTTATAACACAGCTTCAAGGAAAAATTAACATTCTATTTCACCACACTATAGATATGCGTATGTGCTAATGAGTGTGTGTCTCTTTCTATGGAAATTTACATATATATATATATATATATATATATATATATATAGAGAGAGAGAGAGAGAGAGAGAGAGAGAGAGAGGAGAGAAATCAGCTATGTCTTCAAGGAAATAGAAATTAAGAAAAAATAGCAAAGCAAATGCAATTATAGAACTACTACAGTGGGAAGTAGGGAGCAGGCCAAAGCCAGCCATCAGACATCCTTAGTGCCCTGGGGATGGGAGAAGCACCTGCCATTGCTGCTGCGCTTGCCACCTATGAGCCTGGTTTCTGGCTAAAGCAGCACTCCCCCTGTGGGAGTGCATTAAGTGTCTACCCCTACTCCTAGTGGTTAGTGCATGTCATAGTTACTGGTCATTCTGCCATGGGGCTGAAACCAGCTCTCCGACATTCCCTGAAAGGTCCTGGATTGTGAGAGAGCACAGACCAAGCTGAGAGACCCAACCAGTGCACTTTTGAGGCCTGGGAGGGATGCAGGAGGTTGGCCAGCCAGGGAAGAAGCATGCAAGGCTCCAGGATGTGTCCCACCAGTTTCACTCAGTCCTCATTGGCTGGACCCCAGCAGCAAGCTATCCTACTGATTGGAGTGTCTGCCCCCTGGTGGTCAGTCACGTCATAGCGAGCAGTTAAGTAACCTTAGCATTTCATTAGTGTATTAGGCTTTGGTTGGTTGATGGCTGACAGGACAACCAGACACAGCATATTAGGCTTTTACTATATAGGATGAACTTTAAAAGATGAGTGTGGTATGAGTCTAAAATGTATTAAGAATTTGATAAATGCTACATAATGGAAATAAAAGCTACACCTTTTTAAAATACTAAATATATATATATGCCAATTTTTAATAAAATATATTGTTAAAGAGTTCAGTTTTATTGTAGAGATAAATTAAAAACAATAAAGTCTCAAATAAGAATATATTAATCACACCAATGAGCTATTGTATTCTTTCATATGCTTATGCTTCTAATTTATTACATGGGTTCAGTTTTGGAGAAATAGGTAAAATGCTCAGCATGATGACATTTACTAAATAATAATTTCTAAGGCAATATGTTCTACTTTTAGTATTTTGAGGAAGCACATTCATTTAACTACTCCAAATGCATTATTAGTGGTATTTAAGGAAAGCTTGTAAGTATATTTACTCTAAGCTGTCCAATATGTAATTTATTTGTGAGGGAGTTTTTTTCTTATCATTATTGCTTGTTGATATTAAAAATTTTCACCAATCACTAATAAGAATTTTTTTTTTCCATTTAAGAAAGGTCTTGGTGTCTAACAGAAAATATCATAAAAAGAACAAAAATATCTCCTAATAATAAAATAATGAGTATCCTGATTATATCAAAACAGTTTTTCTTAAATTTTATTAAGACTTTGTTTTAGGAAAGGTGTTCGTTTTTTTGTTGTTTTTCTTTAATTCACATTAATGTTCTGTGTATTTTTCTGGTACTTTTTATTTTAAAAGTATTGACTTCTCTAGTTGTTAAGTTGTATGCTCTATTTCCTGATTAAAGGTATTATCATATTTTCCAAGGTTTTGCTTCTGACAATTTCTATTTAAATATTAACTGGCATTCACATGTATGATATTGCTTAACTCTTCTGCCCAGTTTTATTAACAATTACTATAATATTGTTGCTGAGGAAGTTCGATATAATTTCCAATAGCCTTTCCACAGAAGAACACAACCAAGAGGGAATGTCTACCCTTTATTCTCATAATTCACTATCAGCCAGCAGTATTCAATTTCCAAAAAACTCTGACCAACCCTGACTTCACTCCGTTTCAAGTTATCATCATTTTACAGAGAAAGAAAAAAAAAATCCATCCTTTTTTAAATGGAAATACATTTTCTCATTTCGACATCCTCCCAAAAGGCATAAAAAGTAATTTTCTACTCTTGAAACTTCAGTGTTTAACATTTTATTTTGTCTGATCTTATGAAACATGATACAAGCAGATTTCACTAGGGTTATGTGGAATAGAAAGTGTTGAGACCAATTAAATTGTTCTTTCATTTATTAAGAATCAAAATGAAACTAGCATTCTATTCAAAATGACTCTGGGGAAAAAAAAGAGAGAGAGACTTTACCATAGTAAATGAAATTTTATCAAGGCATTTCAATAAGTATTTACTATAATAAAATGTCTATCATTTTCAGTTTAGAAGGAACATTGAGGAACATTTGATATTTCACCAAAATCAACTTATAACTTCCCCAATTGCCCAATTAGAAGTAGCTAAGTAATCCTTCTAACATACCTTAACACTTGCCACTACCTCTTAACTCATTAATTTATTTTAATTTGTTTATTCCAATAGTTATTCTCACTTTTAAGAAATAAGCTTACAAATACTTACTTGTAAATGGGTAATAACTCATGTCTTTTGATGGCACTGTTTGATTTTGTGTCACTGTCATACAACCTTTGCACATGTCTTCCAGTTCAAAGTGGAGGGCCTAACTTGTCCATTTTACTATTAAAATATATAAAGGTGTACCCATACAGAAAAAAAAAAAGAAATAAGCTCAATGACAGGAAGGATATTTCTTTTCAAATATACTGTATTATTCACAGTGCTTAAAAATTCAGTAATGTAAGCATTTGATTTTTAGTATATATATATTTTATTTCAGAGAGGAAGGATAGGAACACCAATAATGAGAGAGAATCATTGATCAGCTGCCTCCTACATGCCCCGCACTATGGATCCTGCAATCTGGCCATGTGCCCTGACCAGGAATTAAACCTTACCTCTTGGTTCATAGGTTGATGCTCCACCACTGAGCAATGCCATTTGGGCTAGTATTTGATACTTTATGACCAAATAAATTAATATGGAAGCAGGATGAGAATTTGGGTATTAGGTTAGTAACCTAAGATATAGCTGATACAAAATTTTGGCTGTAGAAGGGTGTTGATAATTTCTGAGACTGGTAAAGTTCTTTAGAAATTTCATCTGAAAAAATGTATAGAGAATCTTATTATTGAAAAATTGACATAAAAAGAGAACAGTGTATTTTGGAGACCAGCTTAAGAAACAATGATCAGAAATGTACCTGCTGAGACAGAAAGACAAACTTCACCTCTAGAGTTTACTAGGACCCTGAATTAACACCCAGTCCTAGTTTTCATGAAGCCTAACAATACATTGGCTTCTGGAGTTGTGACTTTATGTTCCCTGATGTGATGTGCACTTTTATATCACATTTTTACTTAATGTAGTTTGCAAAATCTGTTGTTTACAAAAGAACGGGGTCAGCGCAATCCATTAGACCTACTCAGGTCCCTTCTTAAATAGCTCTTCTGTCTTCTTATAGGTTGACTATTGCCTTGGCTTACTTGTCTTAAATGATTTAAAACTAGAGTCTGCTTCTCACATCATTTTATATACATAGACCACGTTCAGTCAGGCAGATAACTGAGACATAACTCTTCCAACCTCCATCAGCCTTGTTGGTCTCAATTTCTAAAAATAGGAAGATGTCAGGGAGTACTGCTATCTCCTAATGTGGTGTAATTTGAAGGACAGAGAAAGTATTGCCTGATCAATCCTCTTGCAATTCCCAAAGGTCTGTTTTTGGAGCCATTTTCAGAAGACACTCTGGGATGAAAGCACATTAAATACAGCTATTGAATAATATTTGTTAGTTTGTGAAATTTTCAATATTAGGAGCTAAATAATAAAACTGTGGACTATTTTCATGTGTGATACACAGAAAGAAAAGTTGGCTTAAAGAAGACATTTTATAATTTTACAAAATATATGGCATTTTACCTTTTCTTAGTTTTTTCTTTTTTTCTTTTCCCCCTAAACTTGCTGCCATTGTTTTACATTCTGCTCAGAATGCTATTTTGCTTCTTGATATTTTTGTCTGATCTGCAGAAGGGTTTCATCATAGATTTGAATGATTGGTATTTAAATAGAATAATTATATACATATACCTCCTGAGAAATAATAGGTCTCTTAGCTACCTTTCAACTACTTGCTAAGCTGCCTGTCATTTTGTCACACTCTGATTCCTCCTTTCATATATGTGGGGGCTTCAGATTGACCATCTTTTCTTTAAGATAAGGAAACTGAGATCTTGATAGATAACATTACTTCATAAGGAGTCACTTGAAGGGCCCCTGGATAATGTTATTTCAACTAACCATTTGTGGAAGTAAGCACTGAAGACAACAAAAGTCTTATAACCCTTTGAAAGGGACTATACAGTACCACATGTTCTGCGGGACTTTAATAAATATTTGTTTATTTTAATTACAATTATGTCAAAGAGGTACACATTGATTTGTGTCACTTTATTTAAGATCTCTGTCTCACAATTCTAATTATTTTAAGACCTTGTATTTTATCTGTATTTTTAAAAACTTGTTAGTTTTATGTGCTAGTTTATAGTTCTCTCCAAGTAAATTCATAGGAAAAGCAAACTGTGATTATTCACTTAGCCAATATAGATTACAGTGCAGTTCTGTGATTTTCTAAAAATCTGTATTATGTATGTCCTTTGGAGTCAATCCATTTTATCAATTCATTATGTAATTAGGGCACTTTTTGGTAACATATTATGCACTTCATAGACTAGGGTAGTTTCTTCAAAGCCATTCTGTTCTAATATATAATTAAGTAATTAAGTTCTATGCTCAATAAAGAAAATACCCTTTGAATAATTAGTGAAAAAAGACAGACTATGAACAGTGAGCAATGTTTTCTTTCACAGATTTTTTACTGAAAGCATAATGCATCATATGGTAATACACATTCTTGATTACCATAATATGAAAATGATGGAATGGTATCTCTGACTATAATGAAAACATCAAGAGCAATTTATTCATATATAACTTCCACATAGCAGAATCCAGTGTGCTTTGAGAAAAACTGGGATTCATTTCATTGTTAAAGGAAAGGAAGGTGAGTTTTTAAAGACAGTATTTTCTAGTAGTTTAAAAAAACACTAGAAAAATGGTTAAGTGATTCATTAAAAGAGGTAATATTTTATCATAAACAGAGTATAGTCCTGATGTTACTGGATTTTGTTTCTAGACCCCATTTTAAGTTTATATTTTAGTAATAAATTAATTTCAGGAACAAGAGTAGGTTACTTATAATTAAGACTTTATTTTTGAAAATTATACTATTTTAACCTAAGTGGATCTAGAGGATAAGGAAAACTAAATAATTTTTAAAGAATATTTCTACAATTTTGTTTGAGCCTCTGTCAGAATTATTTAATCGCATAGATCATTGAAACACAGATCAGAGAGTATATTCAGCTCTAAATAGTAAGTTAAGAAAATTTTGGATAACTTTATATTCTTTCATTGAAAACCATTAGGGATTTACCTCCAAAGACACTTGCTACCCAGGGGCAAGTGTCTTTGGAGGTAAATCCCTAAGCCTTGAGAGTTATAAACCCATTCTTGGCATACCAAATTTGTGCTGCTTGGTTTAAGAAAATCCTTAATACAATATGATAGTTTAGTTATGGTCATGGCATAGAAAAAAAAGACTCAGTAAATTGTCTGTGGGGTTTAGCAAAGGTTTCAAATAAATGAAAAATGACTAAGAGAGTTCTAGGCAGGAAAAAAGTAGGAAAGGGTATTGTAATAAAAAAGACAACATTTTAATGATTAAGACTACTATAACACATTTTGTGCTCGGATAACTGTAATTTTATATGACAACTAAGTTGAAGGGAAGTTGGATTGACTGTCACTTGCAACAAGGAATGAGGCCAGAACATAAGCAGAATCGAAATCTTTGAGGACCTTTATAAGTCTTACGAGGCAATTTGAACATTCCTCTCTAGCTATGGGAAACTATTACTTGGTTTTAAATAGGAGCTCTGAATGACCAGAAATATAGTTTGATACATCATAATGAAAAATAAAATATAATAAAAAAACTGATTGGAGAAGGAAGATACCTCAAGTACAGGACCTAATTGATGATCAATAACTCAGAAAGAGAAGTGTAAAATGAAGTAGTAGCCCTGGGAATTAGAGCAAAACTATACATATTTCTTTTAAAAAAAATATGTTTTATTGATTTTTTACAGAGAGGAAGGGAGAGGAATAGAAAGTCAGAAACATCAATGAGAGAGAGACATCGATCAGCCGCCTCCTGCATGTCCCCTACTGTTGTTGTGCCCGCAAGCAAGGTACATGCCCTCGACTGGAATCGAACCTGGGACCTTTCAGTCGGCAGGCCGACGTTCTATCCACTGAGCCAAACTGGTCTTGGCAAAACTATACATATTTCAAAGTTATTTCAGAACCACAGTTGATAGACTTGCATAGATAAGAGGGGGAGAGAGTGTGATTGCTAGCCTTCAAGATAGCCCCCAAATGATTCCCATATTCCGATATTCACAGCCTTGTATAGCATCCTCTCACATTATACCAAGATTGGTCTGTGTGACCAATAGAATAAGAAGAATTGATGGAATTTATCTTTCAAGAAGAAATTGTAAGAGATCTTCCCAGTTGGTCACAGTCTCTCTTTTGGGTCATTTTCTCTGGGGGAAGTCAGCTGAATGTCATGAGGAATCCTATGCAGAGGTAAACATGGTAAGGAACTGATCCAAAGGCCAACAGTGTCATAAATGACCCATCCAGGACACAGATTTTCCAACTTCATTTGAGTTTTCAGACAAGTGAGAGCCCGCTTAGCAATTCAACTGTTACTTCATGAAGGACCTGAGGTAGCACCACACAATAATAAAATATTCTTCACTATGTTCTAAGCATAGAGGCCAGTGATCATTCAGAGAGATGACCACTGAAGAGGGGAATTAAACCTGGTGCATAATTTTCTGGTTAGTGCAATTAAGATAATGAGACCATAAAAGAAAGCATTTTAAAAATCAGAGTGAAGAATAATGGCCAAAAGGATAAACTAAGTTGTCAGCAAAGAGGATTTGTCAGTAATTTGTCAATTGATATAGCGCTCAAAAAATGATCTCAACTGGAAATAATGATTTGCCAAATTGATGAGCAAGGAAATATGTTTGAGAAATAAATTAACTTTTATTTAGGCTGGTAATTTCATGGCAGCACAGCAATCCAGTAATTATTTAATATATTTTGAAGGAAATATTTGTGATATCTCCCAATTATATTCTGATAATGTCTAAACTCATTGTCTTTACTGCCCCAGCATTATTTTCTAATTAATAATTTATATGTATCCAATTAATAATTTATTAAACCTATGTTGCTATTTCCACAGTTTCTGACCTAAATTCTCTATCTCAGTGTTTTTCCTTATTGGGTTTCCTGCTAACAATCAAGTTTACCAATCAAAATTTGTTCTCCTTTATATCCCCAATTCTACTGCTATGCTTTTTATTAGAACCTCTCTCATTTTCTCCAAGATAGTATGTTGTCCTTCTTTTGAACTTGTGCATGCTACTGTTAAAATATGTATTACAGTTAAATTCACGTCATAGGTATTTGTGTACATCTGTAATTAGACTTTTAGAGCCATGAATTATGTTTACTTATTTTAATACTAGAGACCCAGTCTATGAATTCATGCACTAGTGGGGTCCCTTGGCCTGGCCTGCAGGATTGGGCTGAAAGCAGCTCTCCAACATCCCCTGAGGAGTCATAGATTGTGAGAGGGTACAGGCTGGCTGAGGTACCCCACCAGTGCACAATCAGGGCTGGGAAGGGGCGTGGTAGGTTGGCCAGACATTGGAGGAACCACAGGAAGGCTCCAGGGCATATCTGGCCATCTCCCTCAGTTCTGATCAATCAGAACCCAGTAGCAACTAACCTATCAGTCAGAGTGTCTGCACCCAGGTGGTCAGTACATGTCATAGTGAGCAGTTAAGCAGCCATAGCAAATCATTAGCAGATTACACTTTGATTGGTTGAACGGCCTACCAGTCAACCAGACACTTAGCATATTAGGTTTTTATAATATAAGATATTACATAATTCAAATACATTTGTAATGTATAAGATATCCTTGAATTATGAATAAATGAATAAATTCATGACATGTCTCAGCTTCACAAACATGTCAGTTGACCTTAAAGCAGTGGACTATTTCAGTAACAAAATTTTACCTTAGAGAGGCTGTGTCATGCAGTTAGTATATTTTCTTGATTATCACTCATTTGTGGAATATAATGAACAATATAAACTGATGGACAAAAATAGAGCCAGAGTGAAAAAATTATTCTGGAATATAGTAGAAGTAATCCTATTATTTGCAGATTTTGAATATTTCCTACAACTTTTGTGATATCTTACTAAGTTAGTACAGTTTTGGTCATATTATTATACTTAAAATGTTATTCTTGAAATATTAATGTTTATTGAATGTAATATTTTTCTATGTAAGATAATTTTTTTGAATATTTGGCATTTATTGCATGTAACATTATCATATTTAAAACTAGAAGTCCAATATATGAAGATTTGTGCAAGAATGGGCCTTCCTTCCCGTGGCTGCCAGCACTGCCTTTGCTCCAGCCAGAGCTGCCTTTCCATTTTCCCATGCTGCCCAAAGGCCCGGAGTGGCTAGAGCTGTGTGGAATGCCTGCACTCACTCAGGTCTCAGCCATTCAGTGCCTGTGTATGCAAATTAACCCACCATCTTTGTTGGATTAATTTGAATACTCACTCTGATTGGCTCATGGGTATCACAAAGGTACAGTCAATTTGTATCTTACTCTTTTATTAGCATAGATTGTTTTTCTAGAAATGAAAAAAAAAAACCTAAAAATAAATAAATAAATAAAATTAGATTCAACCAGATTTAACTTTTCTTTTTTTAATTAAACTTACTGAGGTATCATTAGTACTAAAATTATATAGGTTCAAGTGTACAATACTATAATACATCATCTTTACACTGTATTCTGTTTACTACCCAAAGTCAAATCTTCTGTCACCATATATTTGATCTCTTTTATGTTTTATTCTCTCCCTCATCTTATAGATCAGTGGTTGGCAAAATCAAATATCAATGATTGAAATTTATTTTGAGAGCCAAATTTTTTAAACTTAAACATCTTCTAATGCCACTTCTTCAAAATAGACTCGCCCAGCCATTGGTATTTTGTGGAAGATCCACACTCAAGGAGCCAAAGACCTTCACGTGGCTCAAGAACTGCAGTTTGCCGACCACTGCCATAAATGATTCATACTATTTTTTAATATAATTTTTATTGATTTCAAAGAAGAAGGGAAAGAGAGGGATAAAAACATCAATGATGAGAATCATTTGTCAGCTGCTTCCTCTACGCCTCCTACCAGGGATTGAGTCTGCAACTCGAGCATGTGCCAGTAACTGGAATTGAACCAGGGCCCTTCAGTCTGAAGACCAATGCTCTGTCCACTGAGCAAAACCAGCTAGGGGCAATTCATACTATTGATATCAAAGTAACTCAACAGCTGCTGGTCAAAGGAATACATTTTGATGCATTTTTTATTGTCAATACATGTGCCCAATATTTAAGTATCTGTTCATTATTTTCACACCAAATTAGTTATTTATCTGGCAAATCCCTAAAATAAGGGTTTTTAGTGAATAAAAATTCACTAAAATTTGGATATTTACATTTTATTTAAATGTTCTCAAAAATATTACCCTGTATTTCAGCTCTAGCTTTATTGAGACATTCTGTACAATATAATTTCTAAAATTGCCAAACTTCTCATAAGATATAATGGTAATTTTAAATAATGGTAAGGTTGGTATGACTAATTTATAAACTTTGAATGGCTACTATTTGGGTACCAACTATCTATTGATAACTTCTGACTCAGTTTCAAAAAATTTATTTAAATTACAGCCATAGATTAAAAAGAAAATACAGATAGAATTTATCTCCATTATCTTCACTATTCTACAAAAGTGTACCATCAAGCTTAATGAAGCTGATCAAATCAGTTCACAAGTACATTGCTGTATTGCACAAATCCAGGAGAACTTTTCACTTTATATACAGCTTGAATGATATATTTGAGGTGAAAATATGAAAGAGCTCTGCTTATGAGCCCAGTTTGGAACACAGTGTTTTATTTTGATGTTATGCTATCTCTGATATGAATAATTTAGAAAATATGCTAGAATCTTAATATGAAGAATCTATAACTCAACCTTGAATTCTATTCTCATCTTCAATAAGAAATTAAATTTATATAAAATATATGTTCTTAGTAGTATAGTTTTGGTGTATTTAATTAGTAGAGATTAAAAATAAGTTAATCTATCCTTATCTATCTATTATATGAATGGCAGATATAAAATAGGAAAATCTTAGCCCTGGCCATTTTTGCTCAATGGTTAGAATGTCGGCCCATGGACTGAAACATCGTGAGTTCGATTTAGATCATTGGAAGTACATCAGTTGCAGGCTCTATCCGCAAAGGAAGCAACCAATTGTGTCTCTCTCACATTGATGTTTTTCTCTATTTTTCCCTCTCCCTTCCATAACCTCTAAAGCAGCGGTTCTCAACCTGTTGGTTGTGACCTGTTTTCTGATGGTCTTAGGCTCTACAGCAGTGACCCACAGGTTGAGAACCACTAGCAGGGTCACCTAAGACCATCAGAAAACACAGATATTTACATTACGATTCACCACAACACAAGGAACTATATTAAATGGTCGCAGCATTAGAAAGGTTGAGAACCACTGCTCTAAAGGAATAATAAATACATAAAAATAAAAATAAATCAATCAAAGGAAAAAATACCTTGGGTGAGGATTAACAAAAAATAAAAATTAAATTAAAAAATAAAATTACCCTAGTCGGCTGGCTCAGTTGATCGAGAGCATCAGCCTGTGGATTGAAGGGTCCTGGGTTTGATTCTGGCCAAGGGCACATGCCTGGGTTGTGGGCTCGATCCCCTTTGGAGGCGTGCAGGAGGCAGCCAATCAAAGATTCTCTCTCATCATTGATGTTTCTATCTCTCTCTCCTCCTCCCTTCCTCTCTGAAATCAATAAAGAAATATATTTAAAAATTAAATAAAATTAAATTAAATAAGACAATCTTGAGTGAGAATATATAGTATTTCTAATCCAAGGAAGAATATTCTGTCAATTTAAATTGCTATTGTATCTGCTTATTTAATTGAAGGCCATTTTAAAATCTACAGATTTAATTTTAGGAACAATCAGTTTCCAGGGTTGATATATTGTTCCTTTTATTGGTTGTTTATGGCAGTCAAGTAAAGACAAAGCATAAATATAGCCAGATAATTTGAATGCGTGTAACTATTAAGATTTGAGAAATACAGATTTTTCTCTCTTTGTCCCATTTTGCTTCATTGTATAAGTGTGTGTGTGTGTGTGTGTGTGTGTGAGAGAGAGAGAGAGAGAGAGAGAGAGAGGTTGAAAAGGAATATAATAATAATTGCAGAAGGCACATGTTTTCTCAGAACAAATTAATTAACTATGAATCATTTCATTCATAGATTTGAAAGAAAATAGCTACTGAGTCAATAAGGAACTATGCCCTTTTTACTTTCATGAATGTAAAAATTAATCCTTTTTTTCCCTTAATGATAAATGTCCTTATTTTGATTGTAGTATAGTTTAGGAAATGATTACTTCCCCAGTATATTGAAGTTTTAACATTTCTTTGTTGAGGTTTATGTACAATTAGAGGTATGAAGTTAATGTATCTGATATTTCTTCTTATCTTTCCTATTATTTAGGATTTGGGATGTTCCCTTTTTTTCAGAAATCTTGAAGCTGGTTCTTTTATTTGTTGTTTGTCTAACTGTACTGTGAGCCTTTAGTAAATGAACACAAATTATTTGTTTTTGAATCTAAATGTTTGTTTTATCTTTGTCTTCAGTAATTCTCTAATTAATCTATATGTACAAATTGCATTTGCCATGCTTTTTTATACCTGTGATATCTTGATCTCCTTTGCTTTTCCTCTAAATTTTTCCATATAAACCATGTTATTCTCCATCTTTATTGCAATACCCTCTATTCTCTGATTTCATATAAAGTATTATGTAGATATTTAATACCATTTTATTAGAAACATTATTCAATATTAATTTTAATTGTTTAAAATTCCTCTGGACAATTTAAGTATTATTTATCGACCCATCACATAATGAAGGTTCATTCTTCAACTCAAAATTGAGTACATTGGATTATGATCTGATAAATTTGTTGTAAGAATATTGCATTTTTCTGTCTTGAAGATTCTCCCTTGGGCAGTAAGCAATAATCAATTCCACTGTGTCATTTATTTATTACAGGGAATATGTAAAGCCTTTTTTATTAAGATGTTTTCAATCCTTATGGTTCCAGTTGTAATATACAATTATATTTTAGTTGTTTATAAGCTGATACGTTCTATTACAGTATATCAATCTTCATCAGTAACTAATGCAAAAAACAAATTTAAATTTGCAATGCCACTATTACACTTTTCTTTTAAAAATCTAAACATGTAATCACTATCCTGTTTCATTTGATAAATGGTCTAAGTCAAAATAAGCATTCTAATGATTTTAAATTATAATATATGCTAGAGTCATTACTCACAGGTGAATATATTTTTTATCTCTGATAAACTTCTGGGTTTTTTCAGAATAAATAAAAGCAGTAAGAAAATTTTGTTCACTGAATTGGAGCAACACAGATACTCATTAATAATCTTTAGTTATAACTTAGCATTTCAAGGAATAAGGTATTTGTATTAGTCTAAGGCCAAATAAAGAATGCAATTGCAGAACCTCACATTAGCTAATAATATGGTGTCACTTCTGAAATATTTGTCTAATCTATATTTAAATGAGAGAATGAGTATTACTTGGAGGAAGAGCAAAGAGGAAAGGTACTGGTGAAAGAAATTTTTCATTTATATATCAAGGACTGAATTGTGTTGCCACCCCTCTATTCCTGACCCTAATTCATATGTTGAAATTAACCCCCACTGTTATTATATTTGAAGACAGGGCTTCCCAGGAAGAATGCATTGGAGTAGAACTCTGATGCTTGATGAAGATATAAGGGTGGTATCCTGATCAGATAAGGTTTGTATCCTTTAAAAGAAGAAGTCAGAGCACCCTCCCCCTCTACATGCGCACGCGCGCGCGCGCGCACACACACACACACACACACACACACACACACACACACTTCTTTGAAGAGAGATCTCACCAGAAATTGGCCAAGCTGGCATCCTGATCTCAGACTTCCAGTCTTCAGAACTTTGAAAAGATAAATTTCTGTTGTTTAAGCCACCCAATCTATAGTATGTTATTATGGTACACCAAGTTTGACTCATATATACTTGCATAATAGTGGGTTTTTTTCTGCAAACTAATATAATGGACTAGATTTACCTTCTTCCAAAAGGCAAGAAGTGTGTATTGTAATTTGAATCTATAATATCATTGAAAGTGATGCCATATTATGTCTTTTAACTGTATACTGTATTTTGCCTATGTACAGGTTTCTCAATTCAGCACTATTTCAGTAATATCTCAGCACTTTTTATTAGACATTTATCTAAGTCTTCTAACCATATATTTCCATAAGTTATTGTCAATTCTGTCTGGCACTATAGACTAATACAGACATTTTGCCTATCAAATAAACCATGGGAAATTTTATCATCAGCTCCTGGACTAAAAACACCAAATTTTAATTTTTGTGAGGAATCATCAAACTGCTTTCCATAGTGGTTGTACCAGTCTACATGCCCACCAGCAGTGAATAAGGATTCCCTTTTTCCATTACCTCTCCAACAATTGCTGTTGCTTGTCTTATTGATAATGGCCACTCTAACAGGTGTAAGATGGTATATCATTGTAGTTTTAAAGAATCCTATTTTTTAAAAGAAAAAAATATCCACAACTTACAAAAAAGAGTGCAGGAAAGAATACACCACATGCAAGGTGCCTGGAAATGTGATTATCAAAGATCTCCTCAGGTGAACATTATGGAACTCTTAGAACCCTCTCTATCCCCATCTGTAGGGCCTAAATAATAGATTTGACAGTTGAGACCATCGTATTGATCTTATTAAAGTATTAGCAAATTAAATATAAAAATGAAGGTAAAGTTCCTAGCCTAGGGACTATGTTAAAACTAATGAAAAGTAGCTCTAGCTGGTTTGGCTCAGTGTATAGAGCTTCAACCTGTGGACTGAATGGCCCAAGGTTCAATTCCAGTCAAGGGCAAGTGCTTGGGTTGCAGGCTCAATCCTCGGAAGAAGGTGTGCAGGACGCAGCCAATTAAAGATTGTCCCTCATCATTGATGTTTCTATCTTTCTCTCTTTACCCCTCTTCTCTGAAATCAATAAAACTATAAAATAATAATAATAATAATATCCCCATTTTTATTTAAAATTGCAATTACTGCCTTGTAAACCACACTTAGATTGGAAAGTAAAAATATTTACATTCTGAAATATTTCTGTTAAAAATGTGATAGATTCAACATATTCCTTTAATTTCACTCATTTTCTTCTGTCACTATTGAACACAATCACTGAATAATTCTTGGACAGCTCTGGGACTAATGGGTAGCTAAGATGACTAATTCATAAATTCTTGAGAAGATGGAATATTCATTGCCAATTAATGTAGTTCATTCAAACTTAAAAGTTCCATGTCCAGTAGTTCAGTTGCACTGATGGAGAAAACTGTATTTTTAAATAAAACTGAATTCTTAATGTTTTTATTCATAGAATAATGAGACATTTAAAGCACCTTGTGTAACTTGGAGTTCTACCCCAATGCATTCTTGCCTTAAATTTCTTCAACCACATATGTTAAAAATATAAGTTTTAAAAGCTATTATGCAAATTACAAACATGAAGAGAAAAAATGAATTATGCAGCATGCACCAATATACCACTACCTATATTTTTCAATTAGCATTTTGCAATAATTCTGTGGCATGTCTATTCTCTCCATTTCTTTATTTATTGATTGATTCATCTTTTTCTTTGATAGGTTTTAAAGTTGAAAATTATAGTACACTAAGCCCCTCAGAATGCATATCATTAACCAGAGAATGTGATTAATCTTTAAATTCTTCACATTATGTAATTATCTTATCTAATAAAAGAGTGATATGCAAATAGACTGTACCTCCACTAAACCCACAAGCCACGCCCATCAGCCATGCCTACCAGCCAGTCAGAGCAAGTATGCAAATTAACCCAACCAAGATGGCTACAGCCACAGAGAGAGTAGGAGGGAGGCTTGGGCTGCCCATGGCAATGGAGAAAGCCAGGCTTTCCACATACCCTGGCTGGCCCAAGCCACTACTTAAGGCAACAAAGTTTCAATTGTAGAAGATAAATAAATCCCGGATACCACAGCCTCCACTTGGGTCACCGGGAAGTGTGCCCAGCCTGCAAACCACCAGAGGCCCCTTACCCAGGCTACCCCATTCCCCAAGGGAACATCCACCCTGATCTGAGATACCCTTCAGATCAAACCAGCTGGCCCCCACCCTGCAGCAGACCTATATCCTATCTAATGAAAGAGTAATATGCAGATTGACCATCACTCTAATACACAAGATGACTGCTCCGATGTGGTCAAAAAATCTTGCCCCCATGTGAACACAAGATTGCCACCACAAGATGGCCAGCAGGGACAGCAGTTGGGATGGACTAGGCCTACTGAGAAGGGAAGTTGGGGGGGACCCAGACCTACAGGGGAGGGCAGTTAGCGGTGACTAGGCCCACAGGGGAGAGCAGTTAGGGGTAAACAGGCTGGCAGGGGAGCAGTTAGGCATCAATCAGGTTGGCAGGGGAGTGGTTAGGGGGTGATCAGGCTGGCAGGCAGAAGCAGTTAGGGGCAATCAGGAAGGCAGGCAGGTGAGCAGTTGAGAGCCAGTAGTCCTGGATTGTTTATTATTTACCATTTTATGATAGGCCCGTGCTCTCTTCTCTTTTCATCTCATATCTCCCACCTTCTTCTCACAACTCCTTAAAATATGTCTCTGAATCAGAAAATAATCACTAAAGAGACAAATTAGAAAGGAAGCAAAATAATCTCAAATCTGAACAAAGGAAAACACATTCTATGAGCTGCCTCACTTGTCAGACAAGTGTATTCCAAACATCCTCAGCAGTGTTAATGTCAAAAAAAAAAAAAAGCCTGCTTTCAAAATTGAAATAAGCCAATGCTGCTGGTGAGATACTTTAATCTCTTCCTCAGTATTACTTTTCATATATATAGAAGAGAAGAGCAAGGAAGCCTCATTGAAACCTACCATGTAAACATATATCATGGTCTCTGATACTATTTGAGAACTGTAATAGGCTGGCATAGTGATTTCCAATCTTTCCAAAGAGATCCCATTAATTGAAATCCCAAGGGAGGAAGAAGGATAAACACTTGAGGAAAGTGAAATACTATACACCTTGTAGGATCTGAATACAGATTAGCGTTTTATAAGCTTTAGAAAGTCTATTGTAAAGAAGCCTTTTATCAATTTTAACATTTCCTTGTGTTGATCAAATAATTTTCGGTATGTTTTTATTAATAATTACCTGAATGTTTTTAGTAATAAATTTTAATAAACCATAATATGATCTCCTGTTAGTAGATCATAATTCCATGAAATAGTTTTAGAAATGGTGTGCTTAAGTTTTAGCCCATTTATGGCCAGACTATTGATCATAATGATCCTTTTACATAAACATGAAATAAACCTAAAGTCACTTTTTTAAAAAAGTATGTTTCCAAAAGATTAAGAAAAGTACATTTGAAGTCTCAGAAGGAAAAGTAAGATGATGTGAGTGAAAGCAATATTCACATTGATAAGAACTTGCAACTTTATAAATGACAAATACATTCAACTATACATTTAGGAAATCTTCAGAATTCTAAAAAAAGAGAGGAACTCTTACTAAACATACCTTAGAAAAAAATGCAGAAAGCCAGATAGACTCATGTGCCATATAACATGCAGATACATTCTCAGAAATGCCGCTTTAGGCATTTTCATAATTTTGTAAACATAGAATGTACTTACACAGTCCTGGATAGGATAGCCTACTACACACCTAGGTTACACTGCATAGGCTACTGCTCCTAGGCTACAAACCAATACAGCATGCTATTGTGCAAAACAACACCAGATTAATGAAGTATAAGACAAAATAATACAATCAAGAGATGCCATAAACAGGAGATGTATTTTTAACATGCAGTAAAATATAGTTATCACACTGGAATCCTATATCCTGTCAACATATCCATCAGGAAATAAAATGAAATCAAAGCAACCTTAGGAAAACAAAGCTTAGAGAATCTATTACTTTTAGATCAGCACAAAATAAAATTAAAAAGGAGGTTCTCTTGGCAAGAGGGAAATGACTTTAGATGGAAAATAAATCTAAATTGATATTGAATCTAAATAATCTAAATGAATATTGAATGTAAATTTAATAATTTTGTCTACTATTTATTGAATTGATATACAAAACCAAATACTAAGTAATTTGGGAGATAGAATAAATATAGCTATCATTTACAAAATAACCACGTGCTGGTCTATCAAGAATGTTTCAGCAAATAGCAAAGGATGGAATCATGCAACTGGCTTTGACCATAACACATTAAAATATAAATAAAAAAATCCCTGCTCATCTGAGAGATGCAAATCAAAACAACAATGAGGTACCATTTCACACCTGTCAGAATGGCTATCAACAACAATTCAACAAATGACAAGTGCTGGAAAGGATGTGTAGAAAAAGGAACCCTCGTGCACTGTTGGTTGGAATGCAGAGTCCTGCAGCCACTGTGGAAAACAGTATGGTGTTTCCTCAAAAAATTAAAAATAGAACTGCCATTTGCCCCAGTAACCCGACTTCTATAAATGTATCCCAAAAAAACAGAAACACCAATCAAAAAGGACATATGCACCTCTCTGTTCCTAGCAGCACAATTTACAATAGCTAAGATATGGAAACAGTCTAAGTGCCCATCAGCACATGAGTGAATTAAAAAAAAATGGTGTTACATCTATACAATGGAATACTACACTGTTGTAAAAAAGAAGGAATTCTTACTATTTGCAACAGCAACTGGAGAGCATTATGCTAAATGAAATAAGCCAATTGGAGAAAGATAAATATCACATGATACCAATCAATTGTGGACTATAATGAACAACATAAACTGATTAACAAAAACAGAACCAGAGTCATAGAAGCATTGAACAGACTGTTCAACCTATAAGGGAAGGCAGAGGATGAGGGGGTAAGAGGTCAACCAAAGAACTGTGTACATGCGTATGAGCATAGTCAATACATTGAGGGGGGAGTCGTGGAGGGGATATGAGGGTCTGTGCTGGGGAGTGGGGGCAGCCAGGGGAAGGTTAGTGGGGGAAAAAGAAACTTATGTAATAATTTAAACAATAAAGAATTTACATTTTAAAAAGTCAATAATATTCACATGTTTAAAAATCAAGAAATAAATAACTTATAGCTCTAATATATAAATATCAATCACAAAGTTTAGAAAATTAGTAAATTAAAAAAAATAAATTAAAAAAATAATAAAAATCACAAATTAATGAAATAAAAAATCAATATAATTTTGAAAGGATATTATGCTAAGCAAAATAAGTCAGTCAGAAAACACTAAGAACCATATGATTTTATTCATATATGGGCCATAAAGTTGAAACCCATAGATATACAGCAATCTGGTGGTTACCAGAAAGAAGTGGGTGGGGGCTTAGTAAAGGGTAAAGGGGCCACAATACATGATGACAGAGATTATTTTATTTTGGGTGATGGGTACACAATGCAATATACAGATCATGTATCATAGAAATGTACACTTGAAACCTATTGTGATTTTATTAACTAGTCACCCCAATAAATTTAATAAATAAATTTAAAATTTAAAATATTGAATAAAAGGAACAGCTTAACAGAGTTGGTTTTTTGAGAAATCAAAAATAGGTGGGAAGAAATCAGCCAAAGACCTTGTATGCATATATATATATAACCATAGGACACAGATAATAGGGTGATAAAGTAGGGGTGGAGTAGGTGTGGGAGGCCAGCTAGAAAAGAGCAATGGGGGAGGGGGAGATATATATAATACTTTCAATAATAAAGATGAATATTTGTAGACTTTAATGAACAAAATGAATTAACCAACAAAATAAGACCCGAAGAATGGAAGCATGGAACAAACTGACATACCTTGATGTGGAGGTAGGGGGATAAGAAGAGATAAACCAAAGAACTTATATGCATAGCCCATTGACACAGGCAATAGTTTAGTGAAGACCTAGGGGTAGGTAGAAGGTGGGTAGAATTTTAGAAGGTGGAGTAGGAGATATATATATAATAATATCAACAATAAATAATAATAACTAAATAAAAGAGTAAGGAATAAACAAACAAAAAACAACAAAGATTTAAAGAAATCCAATAAAATGAATTATCTGCAGGCAAAAATAATCCCAAACTAATTATAAGTAAAAATAGGACATTGTATGTCTTTCAGAGATTTATAAAAATGATAAGGATAATAAAAGTATCATAGAAACAATTCCATTTCCATAAGTTTTATTATTAAGTAATTATATATAATAATTCATTCATTCAACAAAAAGTTGTTTATTCCTACTATGTCAGGTACAGATAATATATAGGTGGGACCGAAGAAGACAACCTCCCTTGCTTTTCACTTTTTCCCTGGTTTTAAATATTTGTTTTTGTACAAAAACTTTGATCTTTGCATCCAGCCACACCTGGTTCTTGACTGTACATCATTATTCTTTGCTTATTATTTCTGTATTTGTTTTTAACCTCAACCCTCTCACTTTACCTTTCTCATTGGCTATGATTAAGACTTCTTGTGAGCCCAAGGCACATAAAATCTTATTACTCTCCCCCTTCTTAAGGTGATTTAACTGGTCCAGACTTATACTGCCCCCCTTACAATAATTGATTTCTGCTTCACTCACCATTACATTTTTTTGAAAGACTTGTAATGATTCTTCAGGTCAATTTCCTCATTTTCCTTTATTTCCTCGATCATTTCAGTCAGATGTCAGTAAGCCAGTTGGGTCAAATTTGTCAATTCCATTTTGATAAACCCAGCAGTTAACAATTTCTGATACTAGTGAACCTCTTACCATTTCTCTGTTCATCTCACCTTTTGTTTAAGAAATCTTCCTTAATTTCTCTTAGGACAGTACAATCTTCAAATGATATTCCTACCTTGTTACTCACCTTCAGTGCCTGTTGCTGGATGGATATTCCTCAGCATCACACTGTTGTAGTATTCAGACCTCATTCCTATTATTTTTTTGTTTGGTTGGTTGGTTAATCCTCATGCGGGAAGAGGGAGAGAAAAGACAGAGAAAGAGAAACATCCATGCCAGAGAGACAGATGGACTGGCTGCCTCCCACATGCCGCCAATCAAGGCGGGGAGCAAAGTACTACCCAGGTACTTCTCTTGATCAGAATTGGACCCAGGACCCTTCCTTGTTATGGATAACATTCTAATTACTGAGCCATAGTGGTCATGGCCTCAGTCCTGTTCTTAACCCATGTTTTACTGCACAACAATTTTTAGTGGTCTCCTCTAATCCCAAGGATTTAATATCATCTCTACACGAATTTACATCCTTGCTGGGCATTCCCACTGAAAAACAGACTGATATGTAGTGGAACTATCTGCTGCATATCTCATAAACTGGCATTTACAAATTAGCAAGTTTAAGAATAAGACTTTTCATCCTCTTATTCATTCCACACAAGCATAAACAATGTGCACATACACACATTCATACACACACACATGCATTCATACACACTCTCCTTTTATAAGCAGAGTTTGTATAAAAAAGTACATGATATCATATCACCCACTTTTCATACTAGGACCTAGCTGTGGTCTTGAGTTTTCTTTTCTCATTTAGGTATCTTCTGAGTTATTTCTAAATAACTTATCTTTTCATTTCTGCCTAACTCTACTCACTTATTTGGATTCATCATTATAACACTTACCATTATCTAAAATATTACACATTAAACAGTTGACATTTATTTTCTGTCTTTCCTACTAGATTATAAACATCTTGTGGACAGGAACATTGTCTTTTCTTTTTTAATGTGTCCTCAGAACCAAAACATTTCAGCTGACATACTATAGGCACTAAGTAAATACACACTGAGTAAATAAAGGTGTGTGCAATGAAATTGGCTATAAGCATATGATTTTAGTATCATTCACCCTGCCATTAATGTTCTCCCCACTTGTCTCACCTTCTCCCAATATTTTCAATGAAGCAGAGGAAATACTGCTTCATTCTTTGTCTGTACTAGAATTACTCTTCTAAATCTAGTCTTGATTTCCCAGGGAGTTTTAAGTGCTGACTTTGCTAGGCTTCTCTGGTTTCTTATAAAAATCTCCACTACAGCAATGTCAGCATGTGTTATGATTTGTGTTTCTATATTATTTCCACCTCTAGCTTATATGTTCTTTAAGTGTAGAATGTGTTTTTCTCCATATTCTTAGCCCACAGAGACATTGATAGATATATGTGACAAACAGATGAGATTACAATATTTTATATTTATATTTATTAGAGGGGAAGGTTAGAAACTAATTTCATACATAGTTTATTTCTAAAAGAACTTAACTTCCTCTCAATAGGCTCTGATAACTATGTGTTATTTTGCTCTAAAACAAGGGTCCTGCATTACAATAAAGGATTTTTCTGTACTCTATTGAGAGAGGCAGGTCTTCATAGTTTCTAAATGCTAATTTCTTCCTAGAGATAATTTATGAATAAGATAAAGTACTTTAATGTATTTGGGGGAAAAAATATACCAAGAGCTTCATTTTCTCAAAATAAGAACAAAGTTGTCCAGAGGGTTGGTCATTCTAACAAGGAGAATTAAGCTACTAGTATTTGTGTGATGCTCATTACCATAGCTTTATAAGTATTTAACATTGCAATAGGAACACTAATAAGCATATATAATTATGCAACTATTCATATGAATTCATTTCCCAGCTATAAAACGCAGGATGTAAAGTCCATGTCAAGTGATATGAAAGCTTCAACTGTGATGAAACAATAGGTAAATGCCAAATATGATTTTAGGAAGAGGGTGACAATTATTTTTTATATTTTTTTAATTGATTTTTTTTACAGAGAGGAAAGGAGAGGGATAGGATAGAAAGTTAGAAACATCAATGAGAGAGAAACATTGATCAGCTGCCTCCTCACACCCCATACTGAGGATGTGCCCACAACCAAGGTACATACCCTTGACCTGAATGGAATCTGGAACCTTTCAGTACTCAGGTCGACACTATCCACTGATCCAAACCAGTTTTGGCAAAGGGGTGACAATTATTACTTTAATCCTTATATTTCTACCAGAGGCCCAAATGCACAAAATTGTGCAAGGACCTCAGCAGGCCCTCACAGCTGTGGCTTGGTCTGGAAGGTCATACAGAAGGACATCAGGAAAGTCATTTGGCTGTATAGTCTAATTAGCATATTAACTCTTTATTATATAGGATTGAGGGCCGTTTAGTTTACTTTACTCAGTGAATCTCTTTATTTTCCTTTACAAGCTTTCTTCTAACAAAATAAATAAATAATTAAAACAAAGATGAGTTATCAAATTGGTAATAAAATTTGTATAAAAATTTTATACAAATTTAGCTCAAATGATAGACTCAGTTTGTGTATCTTGCCTGCCACATTGACCAGTAGATGGACACTGAGCTCTTTACCCCAACCTGGCAAGCTTAGTTGGAATTGATCCAGGACCTGCCTCTTCAAACAACCAGGAAGGGTTACTTTCTTCTTCTAATCTTATCTTCAGACCTGATGATAAGGATTGTGGCTGGCAATGGATACCCTATCATTTTCCCAAAGATTCTACAGACTCACTTCTTTTGTATGTGGGAATCAAGTTCTATTTGGTATAAAAAGTGAGTGGGTAGCTGGGAAAGGAAAAGAAAGTTCAAGTTTTGTTTATGGTCTATACTGATTTCTTTTTTACAACTTTATTACTAATAAAGCTGAAACAATATTTTAATCCGTATCTGGCATCTTATGTTCCAGGATCATTATGTAAAGCCATGCTTGGTTACTTGGACTCTAAATAAAAATATTCCAATTACCAAATATAGGAGATGATATTCATGGCCATAAAGCAAGTACAATTCAAGATAAAATATAAGCTTATAAAAACCTGACATGTACAACAGAATTTTCTCAAAGAAAATGCCCTTATGAAAACACACCTAGAACTAAAAATAAAACCCTAGATCAATTCCAGAACCTCTTCCAGTTCTTGACCTACCCTCTACCGCCAGATATTATCATTTTTCTAATTTTAGCATTATATAATAGTTTATGTTGTTATTGTTTCTATTTTGTTTTTTATGACTTGCCTTCTTCTTTAGCATATTAAAGGTGCTCCCTGGAAAGTGACAATTATATAAATACATCTACCACTTTTCTTTGTTTAAAGTTCAATGGATGCAAATTGATTACTTTAGGCATTTTCGTTTGCAAAGTTTCCTTAGATTTACTAAAAAAAAAAAAAAAGCCAAGAAAAATATTTGAGTAATATCAAAATAATGTCTTTGAATCCAAGAAATAAAACTTGGGGTCTCTTTGCTTGAAAAAGATAGCACGGTATAATAAGAAAACACCATATCATAGAGACTATGAGATATTGGATAAATTACTTCAAGTCTGAGCTTCAGTTTTCCATTTGTAAAACAGGTCTCATATTAAAACCTCAGTATTATTGTGAGAATTAAATAAGAAAACTCATGTGAAATCTCCTTGATGATTTCACTTATTCAGGGAGATTTATTTGAACCTAAATGTTATTAGAATTATGTTGATGACTCCCATAAACTTGGTGATGCATAATGAGAGAATGGTTGTCGAATAAGTTTTGGCTTCATGTATGAATTGGGTTGAATTTAAGCATTTTTCTAAAATTATAAATATCCCTCGCTAAAAAATGATATGTAATATTAAACTACATATTGGGCATTTTAAATGTGTTTCTTTTGGTTTCTACAAAGTTTAAATTTTAAAAGAATAAGCAATTCTTCAGGTTTTTCATTTAAAGGTTTGTTCTCTAATGTCATTTGATGGATATTGTATGTACCTCTTCTGATGCCAGCACCTTTAAAATGTAAGGCTTTTCTAACTGCCTCTTTCCTTTGTGGCATTAGAGACGTTCAGGGGACAGGCAGCACCAAATAGCATGCTTTGCATTCAATGTAGAATCTGTACAATCAAACTTTCAAGTCTTAATGAAAGGTCATAAAATCTTACAGTACTGACCAAATAGATTTCCTAGCACATAAAATCCCCCATGAATCCTCCTGTACCACTTTAAGCACAAGTTAAAATTGCAAATCATAAATACTGAATGCTTTCTTCCCTAATGTAAGTTCACTACTGTAACCTTGTCTGGAAGAGATGCTCCATTTAAAGGTCTGTAACATTTTCATTATCAGTTCTATCTCTGAGGGGTTGGTAATGCAGCTGTTTCTGTTTGTAATGGGCTGAAAATGCTTATACTGAGTTTTTTTCTTTAAGTCAGTTGGCAGTGTAGCTCTTTAGGGTCTTGAGTTAAAACAAATTTTTTTGTTGTTGTTTTAAACTGCCTTTTCTATTATTTTCCAGTTAAAAATACAACTTTGTGGTAAATCATATACTTTTATGAGTATATTATATCTAGAGTTTTAGGCTTCTTCTAAACTATGGGCTACTTCATTGTATGTGTGTATATGCATATGAATATATATATATGTGTGTGTGTATATATATATATATGTGTGTGTGTGTGTGTATGTATGTATATATATATATATATATGTGTGTGTGTATGTGTATGTGTGTGTATATATATATATAATAAGCAAATAATATTTTCTCTAAATTTAATTTTCTTTTTGGTAGAAAGTAAACAAAAGACAAAAAAATCTCATTAAGATATATGAGCCCAGCTGATGTGGTTCAGTGGTTGAGTGTCCACCAAAGAACTGGAAGGTCATGCCTCTATTCCATTCAGGGCATATACCCAGGTTGCAGGCTCAATCTCGTGCAGGAGAAAACCAATCAATGATGCTCTCTCATCATTGATGTTTCTGTCTCTCTCCCTCTCCCTCTTTTTCTAAAATAAAAAAAAAATATATATATATATATATATATATATATATATATAAATATAAATTTAAAGATACATGGGAATATTTCCACAAATTAAATTCTCTACTTGAATAGGAAGAGTAGACTCTTAGTACTATGAGATGTACTTCAAGCATACCAAAGATTAAAATGTTCTGAATTATACTGCATTTCACAAAAACAAAGACTTCATTAGTTGATGAAAGTATATGAAATACATTTTTAAAAAAGTGTTGTATTAATTTTTGGAGAGAGAAAGGAGGAAGGATAGAGAAATAGAAGCATCCATTCACTCCTTCCTGCATGCCTCCTACTGGAGATTGAGCTCAAAACCCGGCTATGTTTCCTGACAGTAATTGAATCTGTGACTTCTTGTTTCATGGATCGACGCTCAACCACTGAGCCACTGGTCATAAAATATATTTTTAAATGAAGTGAAATGCTAATAAGAATCAGTGTCACTTTTGTATTCTGTGCAGATGTTTGATAAAATGCTTTCAGTTTTAGCAATGTCAGAGGAGCTCAAATTGGTTCCTATAGCTAGGAAACTTTACACTATCCCAAATGCCAAGATATTTTGAGGCATCAACCTGTCTATTGACACATATGTAAAAGGAAAGATAGACTGAGTAACACAGGAGAGAGCTCACTGAATGGATGACTAATCCTGACTTCATATCTAAAATGTTGCATGTTTGTGTAAAAATATACAGTATAATCCACAAGATCTATCACCCTATTTTTCCTGGATCCTTAAGTTCTTAATTTACCAGAAGACAAAGAATAATCTGACTTGCAGATACTTAAAAAATTTTATTATTCAATTTTCATTATTAATAATGAAACTATTTAAAAATCAACATTAAAATTTTTGAAAATAATTATTTTTTTAAAATAAAAAGAATAATGAGGGTGAAACTCATTATTCTCTGATATTATAATATGTTTCTTAGTCATTTCTCAATTCCACACACTGCTATCACCATATAATATACAGGTCAGGAGATATCATTCTTTATGGTATCTTTTCCAGATACTATTCTCATCCTTTGATATTCTAAGATTTACAATAGTACAAAATAAGCCTAGTTGGAGACTTAGGGCATCATGCTACATCCAAAACATTTCAAATTATGTAGCTTTACATATTATATGAGAAATATAAAATATTGTAACCTTGTTTAATTAACCTTAGGCAAATATTCTACCAGAACTAGGTAGACATGTTTTAAGTGATTTTGGAATCTCTACTAATAAAAGGGTAATATGCTAATTAAACTGGGAGACCTTTTTGACAAAGCCATGGTGGTGGGGCTAAGGCAGAGGCAGTTAAGGGCAATCAGGCTAGCAGGGGAGGGCAGTTGGGAATTATCAGGTTGATGGGAGGGGCAGTTGGGAGTGAGCAGGCCAGCAAGGAGGAGCAAATGGAGGAGAGCAGGCTGGAAGGGGAAGTAGTTGGGGGTTAGCAGACCAGCTGGTGGGGGCAGTTGGGGCAATCAGGACAGTGGGAAGCAGTTAGGGGTGATCAGGCTGGAAGGGGGGGCATTTGTAGTGATTAGGTAGCAGGCAGATAAGCAGTTAGGAGTCAGCAGTCCCAGATTACTAGACAGATGTCCCAGATTAGAGAGGGTACAGGCCAGGCACTACCTGTGCATGAATTTGGTGCACCAGGCCACTAGTAGAAATAGATAACACCATATCCTATCTAATAAAGGGCAATATGCTAATTAACCATCATACCCTCACAAAGATGGTAGCACACTCAGCCAATAAGGAAGGGATATGCTAATTGACTGCCACACCCTCAAAGATGGCAGCCACAAAATGGCAGCACCCCAGCTGTCCTGGGCCAGGTGGAGGTGCAGGCAAGCCTTGGATGGCAGCTGAACAGCCATTGCCTGAGGCACAGGAAAGCCTCAAATGGTGGCTGCCCAGCTGCTCAAGGCTGGCCCAAGGTATAGGCAAGACTTAGGTGGAGGCTGCCCAGATGCCCAGAGTCACTCAAGGCTCAGATAACCAGGGCTGACCAAGTGTTGCACTGCCAGTAGTGGCAGCAGCAGAGGTGTGATGGGGCATTGCCTTCCCCTGACCACTGGTTCACCTTCCACCCCTGAGGGCTCCCAGTCGGTGAGAGAGGGCAGGCTGGGCTGAGGGATCCGCCCTCCAGTGCATTAATTTTCATGCACTGGGCCTCTAGTTACATATAATAGAAAATAAATAAGTACTTATTATAAACAATTCACTTCTAGAAGATAATGTTGAGCTTTAGTCTGGTTAGAGCTGTAAGAGATTCAAAAATTTCCAGGCAGCTTAACTTACTTCAATTACGTTTGACTAGCTCAGTAGTCAGCAAACTGTGGCTCGAGAGCCATCGTTTGCCACTCTATTGACTAGTGATCACTGGGATAGGGGCTTAATCACAAGGAACAAGAACAGCCTATAATTGTTGGAATTGAAAGTCTAGATCAGTGGTCAGTAAACTCATGTGGCTCACAAGCCACAGTTTGCTGAATCCTGGACTAGCTCATTCACTTGTTATTACTCTTAGACATCTATTAGAGTAGGTCTCCTTTCTGTGTACAAATATAATTGAACTTGCGGCAAAATAGCTCTTGTGCTTCCAACAGAAGACTTTCTGCAACCTGATACCACTTGAAATCTCCCCCTTCATTTATCAATTAACAATTATTTTCTTTTTTTTCCCACTGAAATACTTGAAACTCTAACAGATTCTGTCTCAACAATGCACAGGGAGTAGAAACTGGCACTGAGTCAGAAAAGAAGCAAATGGATTTATCAGGTGCTCCTTTACAACCTTCATTTACTCACTAGGTAAGAGAGAAAGTTCTTCACTACATCCCTTTAGTCCTATCTGCCTCCACAGCTCTGTCATGGTAACTCTCTGACCATTCAGTCACTTCAGCAACTCACAGTAGATAACGTATTTCATTCATTCTCTCTGTTATGAAGTTACCTTCTTCCATTGTTAAGTGCTCTGATCAAGGACAAGCCTAACTGTCCTTTTCCATCTGAACTAGAAGTACAAACCATATGGGATCACTCATGCCTTCATGTTTAGGATAGTGACTTGCATTTTGGCTGGCTGCTCTGCCAGCCTTAGATAGAAGTTAGAGATCATCAGGATCTTTTAAAGGGTCCAGCCTTCATGAAAGAGTCTGAAAGTAAAGAGACATTTTTCCTAAGATAAGCTTATAATCATTTGAAGAGACATTTTTTCTAAGATAAGCTTATAATCATTTGTCATTATAAGTTGTATGTATTGTGTGCCTGGGTTATATGCAGCATGCCTTCTTAAAGAATTGTAAGCCTACTACAGGTAGGATATAAAAAATAAGTCAGATTTATCTGACCTATCTTCCCCCTTTACCATCTTTCTTTGCTAGTGTTTTGCCTCAGTACAGAGATCCAAAAGCCTTCCACCTCCTTCTGGGTACTAAGAATGTCTTCTTTTTCTAAGCCTTGTCTACTTTTGATCAGTAGACTTCTATTCCAAACTTCTATTTCCTGTTCACCCTGATGCTATGAAATCTAGTCTTAGCTATTGGAAAGAATTTAATGGATAATTGGATAAAGAATATATATATGAGCCCCTTTCCACGTTCCGCATGATTCAGGGTTCCCGGTTCAGGGTTCTGGTTCTGAAGGAGGCCGCACACAAATGAAAAGAGAGACTAGAAAATATTAATTTGGCGATATTGGGGGGCCAGGCAGGAGACTTCCTCTAGTGCAGTAGTTCTCAACCTTTTTAATACTGTGACCCTTTCATACAGTTCCGCATGTTATGGTGACCCCCAACATAAAATTGTTTTTGTTGCTACTTTATAATTGTAATTTTGCTACTGTTAATGAATCATAATGTAAATATCTGTGTTTTCCGACAGTCTTAGGCTCTACAGCAGTGGTTCGTTACCCACAGGTTGAGAACCACTAGCAGGGTTGTCTAAGACCATTGGAAAATACAGATATTTATATTACAATTCATTAACAGAAGCAAAATTACAGTTATGAAGTAGCAACGAAAATAATTTTGTGGTTGGGGGGTCATCACAACATGAAGAACTGTATTAAAGGGTAGCGGCATTAGAAAGGTTGAGAACCACTGCTCTAACTCTTATTCAAGTCAATGGGAGGCCGCGGCAGATTGCACTCAAATATAGAGCATGTTGCTTAATTTTTTCCGTGCTAGGAAAAAGCCTAGTGTGGAAAAATTAAGCAACATGCTCTATATTTGAGCGGAATCCGCAGCAGCCTCCCATTGACTTAAATTAGAGAGGAAGAAATATGTCGGAAACTGTCATTTCTCCGCCTCTTATTGAAATTAATAGGAGGCTGAGGTGGATTGTGTGGTAACTTGAGATTCTTGGGAGCTCTCTTCTACAAAATCCGCTGCACTCACAATGAAATCAATAGGAGGCGGATTCAATGCCAGAAACCACTGATTTCAGCAGTTTCCTCATTCAGAATATGGGAAAATAGTGGGAGATGTGGGAGATAATTATACATTGGGGAACAGTGTGAACTACATCTTATAGTGGTCTCTTATAGTATAAGACCAATGTAGTTCACACTGTGTAAATGTATGGTGCTTTGTGTAAGTGTAAGCTGCTTTGTGTACTGTGTAATGATTACACACAAAGCACCTTACACTTACACAGTATTGTGTGTATGGTGTGTGTACTGTTTTTACATTATTAACCTTTTTTACACCAGCAGGCTGTCTCGCAGGTTCTCTTGCCTCTCCACCTCTTGCCTCTCCACCTCTTGCCTCTGTCCTCCGGCGCTTGCTGCCTCTGCCCACTGATGACATCAGCAAGCGCTAGACACACATAATGCGCTGCTATGGACTATGGAGCATTCCCCCCGCTTTCCCTGCCCCTTAGGCCCCAGACAGATGATGCAATCACATCTGCGCATGCACACAGGCATTCAGTTTGGGACGCGCATCCATAACAGCGTGTGTTCCAGCTGAATAGCACTGCTGCAGATGGTAGCGCAACTTCTCAGCAGCTAAAGCCATCGGAAATATGTATTTTCCGATGGCTTTAGGCGACCCCTGTGTTTTGGTCATTCGACCACCGCCAGGGTCGTGACCCACAGGTTGAGAATTGCTGCTCTAGTGGAAAGGACTACCTCTTGCTCTGGCCTTTTTCTCCCTTTTATTAAGGCTTTGGGACACACCCCTAGCCTTTAGACAGGAAATAACAAAACAGAAATTAACATAAAACAAACAGGTAGAGGCTGCTTTAGCTAACAATGTTTTCATCTAAACAGTGAATAATTAGCTCTGACCTTTCAGAGCAATTAAGGTTGACCAGCCTTCTGGTTTCCTGTTTACATCCATTTAGTGAGAACAATATTTGGTTTCCGACAAAAACCTTATGATTTTACTCATATATGGGGTATAAAACAGAAAGTTACAAGTGAAAAAACAAAACAAACTCATAGACACAGGGCACAATGTGGTGGTTACTAGAGGGAAAGAGGGCTGTGGGAGAGAATCAAGAGGGTAAATGAGGTTAAATATATGGTGATGAACATATTTTACTTAATATATGTCACCAAACATAATGCTAGGAGTTATAATATGTTCAGTGGGGAGAAAGACATAAATATTCTAATAATTAAGTGGAGGAGAGGGAGAGAAGAATATGCTAATCATTGAAGTATATGCTAGGCAATTTGTTTACCCACATATCTTTGGAAGAATTTCCTTCTCCCCTTGTTCTTTACTTTAAATTATAATTAACTATTCTATTTCCATTTATGACAATGAAAATTTAAGAATTCATGACTTTGGGCTTTTAATATACTATTCAAAATTATGTAAAATACTTCTTAGGGCAAGCATATCACATTTTAAGAAACTTCTTTAATTTCAATATGATTTCTTGATCTTGCAGGGAAATGGAGGAACCCAGGAAAAAGTATTTATAAGAAGGCAATACATAGAACCATCAGAGAGCTTTGCAGAAGCAAACTTGAGATTATATAGACAGGTAAAGGAGTGTGAGATTGAGGTGAAAGACTGAATCTAGTGACTAATGATTATTGACCATATTTCAGGGCGTAGTGTGAAGAAAAAGAATATATTAGTGGACCTTGAGTAAAAACAGACAAGAGTTATGCATCACTTGCCTATTAAAGTAAGGGAGTTAATGGCAGTTTAGACCACTAGTATTTCCAATGATATATGAATTTTGAAGATGGAATTGCAAGCATCAGCCAAAGATATGCTAGACTGATGGACTTTGACAACTGTCAGTTTTCAAGTCACGTTTCACAGGCAAACTTCTAAGTTGCTATGGCGTATGTTATCTTTAATCCTTGTCAGTGTGGTTCTGAAGACTAGGTAAAGCACAAACTTCTGGAACTCACACACAGAGTTTCTTATTCTAAAAGTCTGGGGTGTTTCCGGAGAATTTGCTTTTCTAACAGGTTCCCAAGTGCTGCTGCTGCCGCTGCTTCACGAATCACATTTAATATATATCCAAAGATGCTGTTATAAAGGACACATTTTTGTAATTTTTTTCCACTGCAGGAAGTCAAATTACAGAGTAGCTCAAATTCAGTTGAATTGAGAAAAAAGGAAGAAAGGACCATTCATCTTATTATGGTGATGGAATGGACTGAAAATAAATTCCATCTCACCTAATACTGAAATATCACCAACCATGCTGTGATCCTTATTGTAGAATCACTCATCTTTATGTGAAAAACTCTGCTGACCTGTAAACTATTCTGTAGCCATATTCTTCTGCTGAGGTTTTCTCTTCTAGATACGTAGACTTGGTAGGTCATAATTACCCCCAAAGTTTCTTTTTTATGTTTACATAAGGAGAAAGCAACTTGACTTTCAATAAATAACAATTTTATCTAATAAAAGAGTGATATGCAAATTAATCTTACTCCACTATACTCACAAGCCCCGTCCACCAGCCAATCAGGAGCAAGTATGCAAATTGGCTGTGACCATGGAGTGAGCAGGAGGCTTGGGTTTCCTGGCGATGGAGGAAGCCAAGCTTTCTGCACACTCTGGCAGGCCCAGGCTTCCATTTAAGGCTACAAAGTTTCAATTATAAAAGATAAATAAATCCCAGATACCAGGGCCTCCACTTGGGTTGTCGGGCAATGTGGCCATCCTGCAAACCACCACAGGCCCCTCATCCAGGCCGCCCCATGCCCTAAGGGAACCTCCATTCTGATCTGAAACACCCTCCAGAGCAAACCAGCTGTCCCCACCTCCACCCATGCACCAGGCCTCTATCCTCTCTAATAAAAGTATAATATGCAAATTGACCAGCACTCCAACACAGAAGATGGCTGCCCCTATTTGAACACAAGATAGCCACCACAAGATCGCCCCCAGGGAAGAACAGGTGGGAGGGACCAGGCCTGCAAGGGAGGGCAGTAGTGGGCAATCTGACCAGCAGGAGAGGGCAGTTGGGAGGGACCAGGCCTGCAATGGAGGGCAGTTGGGGGTGATTAAGCCTGCAGGGGAGAGCAGTGGCAGGGGACCAGGCCTGCAGATGAGGGTAGTTGGGGATGACCAAGCCTGCAGGGGAGAGCAGTTAGGGGCAAACAGGCTGGCAGGGAAGCAGTTAGTCATCAATAAGGCTGGCAGAAGAGTGGTTAGGGGTTGATTAGGCTAACAGGAAGAAACGGTTAGGAACAATCAGAAAGGCAGCCAGGTGAGCAGTTGGGAGCCGGCAGTCCTGGATTGTGACAGGGATGTCTGACTGCCCATTTAGGCCCTATCCAAGTAGGATTGGGCCTAAATGGGCAGTGGAACATCCCTTGAGGGGTCCCAAATTGGAGAAGGTGCAGGCTGGGCTAGAGACACACACTCCCACACTGTGCATGAATTCAGTGCCCCAGGGCTCTAGTAAAATATATAAATAAATATCCAGCCACTTTCTGAAAAGAACAGGAGAGAATAAGATGACAATTATTGTTTATACATTACATTATTGTTTCTCTATGCCTTTTGTTTATATCCGAGTTCTTTGTTCTGCTTAATCTTAATTCAAGACTTCTCCACATGTAACTTTGTAGTTAGTTTTTTATAATTACACAAAATCTAGAATTTTCAGAACAAAATAAATATATTTGTCTTTGTTAAAAGTGATCCATGCAAAATTCAGCAAAATAATAACTTTTTAATTATTCAGAAGCAAAGTAAACATTTTCTGGAGAAAAATACCTCTATCATATATATTCTCATATATTTACATTTGTGTTAGTTAATAACCCTTCAAAAATATATAAAATACAAAGAAAAATGGTGTGATAAATGAACTTCAGGAAGTCCTCTGTACACTTGATGATGGGTAATTGGATGTTCATTTTATTGCTCTTTGCTGTACCTTACCTATAAAGCATAAATTTTTAGTGTGTTTAAATATGTGATAAAAATTAGGAATAAATTCACCAGGCCTCTGCTTTAATAAGTGTTAAAGAATAAATCAAAATAGCCATTATTTTTAAATATAAGCATCTAAAGATTAGAATCCTATTTCAGTGTTCTTTTCATGCATATTAAGTTCCTTATATTTTTGAAATCACCCAATGACCTTGGGTGAATCATTTGCTTGATTGATGCTTCCTTTTCTTTGTCTGCAAAGTAAGGTTGGACTAGATGAGGTTTATATTCTTCTTTAAGATAACACACTAAGATATTCTGATTTCCTTGTATCTTTCAATTGTCATGAAAGAAATCTGGAGAATTGGGTAACAACATTGAAAAACTCCCTTTACTATTCTTATGGCAAGTCTTTGCTTTAATTTTTACATTCTATATTTAAAAATAAATATATTTATTGATTGTTTACAGAGAGGAAGAGAGAGAGATAGAAAGTCAGAAACATCGATGAGAGAGAGATATCGATCAGCCGCCTCCTGCACACCCCACAATGGAGATGTGTCCTCAAGCAAGGTACATGCCCCCGACTGGAATCGAACGTGGGACCTTTCAGTCCGCAGGCCAACGCTCTATCCACTGAGCCAAACCAATCTTGGCTATATTCCAGATTTTTTTAAGCACCATATTTTTTCTACCACATTTTTTTTTTTGTAAGCTCATGTAGTAAGTTTTTGTAAAAAGCAGAGAGAAAACCTGATTTAAAAAGGAGAACATTATGTCAAATTATGTGACTATCTATTCTCCAAATTCTCCTACAAACTAGAAAAACTGCTAAGGCTAAGTTATATATTTGAAATAAAACAAATGCTTTTTATTTTCAGGTAAGATGTTCATGAAAATAAATGTGATTAGAATAAGAAGAAAAATAACTAACTTTTTTCATATATTCATTGTACTTTGAAATGTTACTTTAGATAGAAGATACTATCATGACAAAATTTAAATTTTGCGCCCTGAAGAGAGTTATTTTAGAATGTTGCTTCAAATCTTTTAAACAATTTGGAAAATTGATTTAATAGTAAAATATCTTTGAGTCTTCAAAGAAAAAAAATGTATCCTATATAATAAAAGTATAGTATTCAAATTGCCCCCTCAACTGGAAGGTCATCCAGAAATTCAACAAGGGAGTATGGGGTCATCCAGAGGAAGGGAAGGAGGCCCTGGCCAGTGGTGGCAGTGGCAACGGCAGGTGACAAGGGGAAGGGAGGGAGTATATGGCCAGCAGCTGACAGCCACTAGCGATTTGTGCACCGGGCATCTAATATATAATATAATTAATATGAGCACTGCAAAAATAATATTATCTATTTTAAATAGGTAGATGATTGATAGATAGGTGATAGATAAATGATAGATGATAAATAGACAAGTAGATGATAGATAGATAGATGCTAGGTAAATAGGTAGATAGATAGATTCATAGAGAGATTGAGAGAGTCATTTTTTAGAAGTATCCAACTGATCCATACAAAGAAGTTTAAGTAAAATAACCAGTTTTAGAACTTGGAAGAGTTTAAATTTTACTCTCTGCTCAGCTCCCTTAGTTTACATTGGAGCTTCCATGGATATATTCAAGAATATTTTAATTAGACTTAAGCTTCCTAGAGGAATATGCTATTAATTATATTATTGTATTTTGTTTATGTGTTTGATATATTCTAGAACAGTGGTATAGATTTAAATAGAGGAGATAGGTGGGTCTCATAAAGCTTGGTAGATATCTATTTCCCCTCCCCTTGTTTGATATATATTTTTATCCTAATTGTGTTGTCCTACCTTTACCAATGATACAAATGAATTAACAATGTTCAACATCTCAAACTTGATTTCACACTTCTTAGTGAGTTCTGTGAAATTTTCATGCTTCATCATTTACAGCTACTCTCAAAAAGTGTGTGTGAAATAACTGTGAAGGCAGAGAAGCCAAACATGAAGTTGTAATAATTCATCTGTAAAAAAAAGAAATTTGTATATGGTAGTTGAGCACTGATAGAACCTTTTTTTTTTAATTTAACATTCAATTCCAACACTATAGAAATCAGCATCTAAAAAACAGGAAAATGAATATTACAGGGTTTCCAAAATGAGTTGACACTGTAATTATCAGGCCTTTTTAAATTTCCCCATATTTTATATATGGTAACAATGGCTTAAGCCATTTTCTTATAATCATGTCTTATCCACTTGAATTATTCCCCACTTCTAACTAAGCTCTTTTAGCAAACCCTTGTTACAGCTGTAAAGTAATTTCAAAATCTTACAATTTATCACATTCTACATTGTTACATTCAACTTATTGACAAATATTAGATATGCAACTGTAGACAGAGTTTAAAAAACATAATTGGCATGGTTATTTATGACTTGTACAATTGTATAACTCACTCTCCCATGACTTGAACAAATAATAGAGGCGATATTACACTTTTCTGTATGCTGCTATCCACAAATCTATAAGAATCTTATAGAATCTTCAGATAGATTTATTGAATACTATCTCAATGAGAAAAAAATATAAACTTGATTGATACTATTCATATGATCTTTTTCTATTCAATGTCTCAATTCATCAGGAACTAATGATATTTCATTTTCTTTTTTTTTTTCTTGAGGTCAACACATGACAGTGGTTGAAGTGTATGATAATCAAAGGATTGCTCATGGTTGAATACATGTAATGCTCTCGCTTCATCAGCATATTAAAAAGTTCCTCATAATATTTAATTCAACTGATTAAGGAATTCTACTGGATTTCTGATATTACAGATTTAAAGTATAACATTAATGAAGTGAGGAATTGCTTTTATCCATCTTATATGAAAAAGTTAAAAAAGTACTAATTTAATAAAACTATAATTTAATCTCTGCCATGTTAGTACATAAATAATTTTCTTTTTATAAAGGGTATTATCACAAATATCTATAGATATTTTGCACTGTAAAAACAATCCAATAGTTTAATACAAGAGAATATAGATATTTGTTTTTGCAGAAATTTCTTTTAAAAATGAATTTCCACCAAATTCTAAATAGATTGGCTATGGGTGTCTAATTCAATAGGTATTTTAGCAACAGGTTATCTTTCTCAATGTTTCTTTGTATTTTTATATGAATGCATATGCTATATTTATTTTTATTTTATAATCCCCTACCCACTCCCTGCTCAGAATGTATGTTCTCTCAATTTCTATTGCTGGTGTTCTCTCAACTTTTATTGTCTTGTTAAAATTAAGAGAACTAAACACAAACAACCACAACAACCAGAGAGGAAATAAGTTATTCTTACATATCTTAACTTCTTATAACTTTTATTCATATAGTTTTCATTATCCTATTCTTCTATCTGAATTAGGATTTCTTTGGGGGAAAAAAAACACAACAACTATATATTTTACTAGTTTGACTCTCTGGCATTTAATATGATATGTGGCACATGGCAATCCTACTAATAAAGATGGTGATGTCCACAGCCAATTAGGAGGAAATATGCTAATTGACTGCCATGTCCTCAGAGATGGTGGCACCCACAGCCACAAGATAGCGTGCCCAGTACCCTCAGCTCCATTGGGGTGGCAGGTGTGCAGCCTGGCTGGGCCTGCCCCCAGGAGGGTCTGGCTGCTCTGCGTGCCTGGCTCCAGGGTCCCCCAGTCCCATAAGCCCCCCAACTGCCCAGGGCCAGCCCAAGGTGCAGGCAAGCCTCTAATGTCAGCTGCACAGCCTCCCAGAGCCACCGGGGGCTCAGGTAACCAGGGCAGCAGCAGAGGTGTGGCGTTGCATTATTCTGATTGCCAGGTCACCTCCTGCCTCTGAGGGCTCCCGGACTATGAGAAGTAGCAGGCCGGGCTGAGGGATACCTCCTCCAGTGCATGAATTTTCATGCACTGGACCTCTAGTCTTATAAATATTGGCCCGACTTCTATTTGTAGATAATATGAGTTGTCTCTATTGCTAGTGGGTGTAGGATTCTTGGAATATCACTGGAATAAGCATTTTAGGAGGCTCCGATAGGAAGGTAAGATAGGGTAGAAAGCTTTATTTCTGTGAAATTACATCTCTTCAGTAAAGCTAGAATCAGAGTCAGAACCGAGTTTTCATTCCATATTGAAATTAGATCTGGTAGAGCATTAGACAAGTTGCAGTCCATTAGTCTAATGTGTGTGGAGTGCACAAGACTACGGACCATGTGGGTATATGCAGGGGAATGAAGACGGTGATCCCCTGCAACAAGATTCCCAAGAGCACCAGGAGCCAAGAGTGCAAGAGAATGAACTCCTGAGGATTAGATATCACAAATCTTCCTGTGCTTCCAGGCGCCACTTCTATTCTGGCCAATGACCTATCTCCAGGTGGAGCTGACAGAAAAGTATCTTCCCTATGTCATCCAGACATTACTGGGTATGCTTCTATTCTCCATCCTGGTCAGTCCCTTCCCCCTGCCATCAGTGGGGAATAGACCCATGGTCCCCTGGGGTGTGTTAGACTGCAGCTTTCTGGCAAAACTGCACAAATAGCATGCCTATAATATTTGGCCTCCCCTTTGCTCCTTTCCTGTTGTTAATAATTAGGTTTATTAAAATGATATTATAACTATACACATAAATAATATTAAGAATAGAACATGACCTTCAAATAAAAGTTCTTGGTATAATCTATGGCATGGTATAATAGATTGCCAAAGTAAGTAGTTAGTAATTATAAGTAACTAGTAAAGAAAAAGATGACAACTCAAAAACATGTTTGTCAATTGACTTAACTTTGTGGCTAGAGGTAAATATTGAACTATAAACTGTATTAAAAAATTCACTCATTTCCCCAGTCAAGTGTTAATAAAATGTTCATAAAAATCTTAAGATAATAGCATGTTGATATTTAAGAAATTTGAAATAAAATATAAGATAAAGATTGTGAGTATAGATTTTCAAATTCTATAAATTTATTTTGGTGGAATAACATTACCACTTTATTTATTCAAAATACATTTTTTATTGATTTCAGAGAGGAAGGGAGAGGGAGAGTGGGATAGAAACATCAATGATAAGAGAGAATCATTGATTGGCTGCCTCCTGCACAGTCCACGCTGGGAATCCAGCCTGCAACCCAAGCATTTGTCCTGACCAGGAATCACACCAGGACCTTATTCACACTAGGTCAATATTCAACCACTGAGCCATACCGGCCATGCTAATACTACCATTTAAAATGCATATTGTTACCTCAATTATTTTTGGGACCCAATCAACATGATTTTATTCCTGTATCCAGAGGTTTATGTAGATACATGCTTCTTAGGTAAATATAAAGGTGTCAAATAATTATTGAAAGTTAGCCAACAAGTTGTATTAAACTGCATATTTAAATATTATATTAATACCTTAATCTTAAAAAAGACAATCAGTGAAAATGAAGTTTAATACTGTGTAATCTGTGCAGCTAATTACACTGAGAATTTAGAAGTGAAGGCTTACATGTGTGGTATTTATCTGTCACCTCAGGGAAAGCTAATGAGATCACTCACGCTTCCCTGGGAAATAAGCAGAGGGCTCATGAGAATGTATATAACATTGTTTCAAACCTGGTTTTATTGCAATATGGACAGTTAGAAGTAGTTAAAATAATGTAGAAAAGCAACTGGGAATTATTTGATTCTTTCTCTTTAATATAACCTACTTGGTATGGATTAATAATCCATGAAACAGGGACAAGTTTAGTCCTTCTGATATTGTGAATCTTGATTGCGCAATTGGTCCCCAGCATCTTGTTAATGATGCTATTTTCCAAAAGATCACATTTTTTATACATCTTTCTACTATGTGACAGAGGATTTTTTCTTTTGCTTTCTCAGTTTAGCCTGATTTTGTTTGTATTATTTTTTTTTAAATCAGGACTGATTCCCTTGTAGCTAAATATCTTAAAGATATTTGCATGTTTTCTATCCACAAAATCCCAGCATAGCACTGGCCATATTGCCCAATAACAGAATTGCCTTTTAAAATTCTTGGTATTTCCAGATCAAGCCATATAATGGAAAAAGGACAAGGTTAGTGAATGATGGCAACTTTCCAATCAAGCTGAATGCAGTCTGCATCTTGGCTACTGGTTTATTAACTGGAGAGGAACTCAACAATTTGCAGACTTATCCTTCTTAACTTTAGTTTTATAACGTATCAAATGCAGATAATAAAAGCTACCTCATAAGGTTTTTGTATAGACTTGATAATACAAGTAAAATATCTGGCCTCATACTCTATAGATAACAGGTATTATAATTTTATTGTTGATAATAGGTATAATTACAGCAAAAAATAGAGGTTGTCAATATTTTATATATATTTTTAACTTTGTATGCTATTAGACAGTAGTTTGCTATAATTTCAACTGTATTTGTTCTGCCAGTGATAAATTCCTAAGTCTCTTTTTTTTTTCATTTTGAGAAGATGTATCCAACTAGAAGGAGATGAGAAATATTATCTCCCACTAGTATTTCTGAGCCTTACTTTTTTGTAACAAACATTAAATAGTGGTTAATATGTACCAAGTATCATAATAGGCACTTGAATATTGCCTCATATAATTCTCATAAAGACCCTAGGAGTAGGCTCTTTGTTTTTCCCCATGTTGAGACATCTGTAGCACAGTGATGTTTTGTAATTTCCCCGATGTAAGGTAGTAGCAGAAAGTGTCAGAGCAGGGATTTCAATCCAGGCAGTTCTTGGTTTTAAAAACTACCATATTTGCTTCTCTCTTGCATTGGGTGGTGGGTACACAATACAATATAATATGCAGCTGATGTATCACAGAAAAGAACACTTGAAACCTATATAATCTTATTAACCAGTGTCATCCCAATAAACATCATTTAAAAAAGGAATAGAAAATAAGTCAACAACATAAAATATAAACCAAAAAACATAAACAAAAACAATGGGACCTGCTTCTCTTTTACAAGGTTCTGCAGATCAGGTATTAAAGGCTGCTTCACACTCCACTTCCCTTCAGATTAGCTAATGGTGTTGCCAGCTCCTGACCTGCTGGTGTCCGGCTTTGCTCCCTTTCACAGCCACTGCTGTTGACAAGCTAGTGGTCCTCTTCCCTGCTGCTTCTAGCCTCAAGCAGCTCTGAAGAAACACAAAGCTCTTTTAATCTTGAAGCAAAGCAAATTTTGAACTTGTGATGTTAGCAAAGATAAATACACCTATGTAAAAATCTTGATATTCTATAGCCTTCATTTCCATTGGGAAGATTCCTAAATTTTGCATTGATTGATTGAAGAAAATACACACTTTAAATATTAACCAATGCTGATAATTTATTTCCTGAAAAGACGATGTCAAATTCTACAGTAATCAATAATATATTGGAGAGCCTATTTCACCATATAATTGAATAACTAGAGGCTATCAATGTTTTAATTTTTTTTTTTGGTCAGTTGAATAGATTGAAAATTTGTATCTTATTAACCCAGTTTGCAATAGGGTTAAGTATCTTAAGCTTATTGGGCATTTTCTCTTTTATAAGGAAAAATATATATATATATATATATATATATATATATATAATTAACATTTCTTAACATTAGGTAAAGACTTTCTTTGTATCCTGAAGAAGGGGATAAGGGGGAGTTGGGAAAGGGACTATTAGTTAGAAAGTGTCTTAAACAATCATTAAATCTATCAATCAGAATAAGCAAGGATCACATACATTGAAAGTAACATCACCTCTCCCTACTCGGATCTATAGAAAACCAGACCATGGGGAACTATGGCCACAGTCCCAGGCCTTCTTTCCCATTCTTCAGAAAATAAAGGGGGAGCCCTCAGAAACCCACCCCTCCCTAGATTCCAATATTCTCATTTTTATTTTATTTTTAAATTTATCTTCCCATGTCCCACTCCCGCTTACCTCTGAGATTCATCAGTCTGTTCCATGCTTCCATGTTTCTGGATTATTTTGTTGGTCCATTCATTTTGTTAATTACATTCCATATAGATGCTCTGGCACTTCTTTTTCTTACTGGATTATTTTACTTAGCATAAGTCTTCAGGTCCCTCCATGCTTAGACCCCAATATTCTTGTCTAGTCATGACTATCTCCTTTGAATCCACTGAGACCAATGATATTATGTGCTTTATTATTGCCTGTATCTGCTACAAAGACCATCAGGCTCCATGGTCACCCATCACTCATCCCCAATTTTCTATTTCCAAGCCTTACAAAGCTCACAAAATCTTTCCACTGGGCAATCAGGAATTCATTTTTTTTTATCAGTAAAATCTGCTATAAGCTTAAACTATTTCTGACAATTGTCATCAATGTTTTGCTCTTGAGGAAAATTAACTCTGGAGTAGGAACAAAGTGTTCTCTGCGCCCTCTCAAGTGGTGGGCTTTCTTTGTCCTTCAACCTTTTATCTAGGCTGGAAGGAGTTACAAGTGTTGACCCCATTTTGACTTTCACACCATTCTTTCCTAACACCCTCTAATTTTATACCCCATGTCATCATATTATATCATCAACTACTCCTTATATTAGGTGACCACCCTTCCAGCTCCATTTCTCCTCTCTTCTCAATAACGTTATCTGCTTATTCAGTCATTTTTTTCTAAGACTATCCAGCTGAATCTTTAAAAATTTCAACACATATGCCAATGATCCATCAACACCTTAGCCTTTCAATTCTTGAAAGTTCTGTTCCCATTAGCAATCTTACTTTCTACCCTACCTCAACTAGGAATACATTACTTCCATAACCTTAATTTAATACATTTCCTTCTGGGGAACACTTCCTCCACACAGCCTTCTTTTATCTTATACCTGATAAAACTTGCAAAACCTCCAACCCATTAGCCATACCACATTTTCATGATTCTTAACTACTTTAATGTCTCCACACCCTTTCTTAGCCAGATGAAATTCTGTGGCTAATCAGGATACTCATTTGTTTGCATAGTGCTTCAATTTTCTTGAATACTTCCCTCATGTCTTTTAAGTTTCTTGATAATAAAAAAATCACAAACATAATTAAATTCAACTCTCTGACTCCTTTGTTTTTATCTTAATAGCTGATGATGTTGATTTCTTCTGCATTGAGATATTTAATTCATTTGTCTCACCCCCACATATAATCAACCACCAGCTTTGGCACCCACATACTTTACCTCCCCTTCCTCTTGGGAGAGGGATGTCTGACTGCTGACATAAGCAAGCAGGCAGACATCCCCAAGGGCTCCTGGACTGCAAGAGGGCACAGACCAGGCTGAGCACCTCCCCTCTCCTGCTCAGTGCACACATTTCAGGCCTCTAGTAAAAAAAAAAAAAATGTTACCAGAAGTTGCCAAATATACTCTGGCAGGAGTCAGGAGATAAACAGATGATCTCTCTTTTTTTTTAGAATAATATCTCTTTTTGAGAGTCACGGATATATCATAGATGAATGTTTACAGTCCTACATAAAGCTAATTCCTCTCTCTCATTTTCTTATCATTTTTTAATTTAGTTAAAAACATGGCTCTAAAACTTTCATTTCCCTTGTCTCTCCTATGTCATCTCTTTTTCTTTCTTTTTTTTAAATATATTTTATTGATTTTTTACAGGAAGGAAGGGAGAGGGATAGAAAGTCAGAAACATCGATGAGAAAGAGACATCAATCAGCCGCCTCCTGCACGCCCCACACTGGAGATGTGCCCGCAACCAAGGTACATGCCCCTGACCAGAATCGAACCTGGGAACTTTCAGTCCGCAAGCCGACACTCTATCCACTGAGCCAAAGTGGTCTGGCTCATCTCTTTTTCATTCTCACTTTTATAAACATAAAAACATGTGCTTATTTCTCACATTTAAAAAAATGGGGGGAAAATAAATTCTCAATATCCCAATTACCTTTCCATCTATTTCTCTATTTTTCTTTTTTCCTCTCTACTTTGGAGCTGTCAAGAGAAAAGAAACTCACAGTTAAATTCATAGTAAAGTATGTGTAAAGAGTCCAACTTTTCAAGAGAGTTGGATAATAGAAAAAATAAGGGTGAAATTTATTTTTCAAATTTATAGCATAAACAATTCTATTTGGATAACATTTGGGTCAGTTTTGATTTAAAAGTAGATTTCCCTATTCTCAAAAAAAAATCATTTCAATTTTTTGTGGCTTAACTCAGCATGAAAGAATTCATATGTCCCTATTATTTGTGACTATCTTGGAATGTAAAGTTTTCAGAAATGTAAAATTTTCCATGATATGTGATGTGGTAACTTAGCCAAAAGTCTGAGGCTAGGGAAAAGCTGTCATATTTTCTTTCTTAAAAGCAAAACTTCTGAGGAGTTGTCTCTACTCACTGTGTCTAATTCCTCTTCTTTCTTAGACTCACTGCAATCTGTCTTTTGCTCCCACAAATCCACTTAACAGGCTTTTCTTGTGTTCACCGATAATATCCACATTGCTAAATTCAATGCCCAGTCCTCTTCTTAACTACATTTATTGCCATCATTGGCACAGCCTATCCCTGTAATGCATTTTCTTTTCTTTATTCAATTCTATCTAGTTTACTACATTTTCTTTTCCCACTTAATTTACTGCTCTCTGTTAGACTCCTTGGCAAGTTATCCCTCATTTTTGTGAACCTTCAATATTAAAATACAACAGTGACTACACTACCACTTACTGTTTTTGTTTTTTCTATCAGTACACATTATTTTTGTGATCTCAAATGTGAATTTTAATTTCAAGTGTCAAATGCATTTCTCTCACACATCTCTTTCAAAACCCCAGATGTATACATCTGATTTATTTATTAACATCTCTTCTTGATTATCTAATACATTTCTTAAAGTTATCATGTCCAAAAGCAAAGTCTTGATTTTTTAAAATTACTCTGCCTGTAGTTTTTCCAACCTCTTTCATTAGCATCTCTATTCTTCTGGTTATTTAGAATTTAAAAAGTGGAATCATCTTTCACACCTTTCTTCCTAGTAAATCATGCTTAAAATCTTTCCAGAAGCCAGGCATCTTTCAACCTCCACTCTGTCCCCTGGTTTGAGGCACCATAAGGAGAATCATTCACTTGGATTGCAGCAGTAATCACTGATTAAACTGTGGTAGACAGTATTATTATTTCTAATTGTCCACAGAAGCATTGCCCTTCCATTTAAGAGGATTATTCAGATCTGTCCATTTCCATGTAACTTTCAGTCAGGATCAGTTTTATGGGTGTGTGAACTTCACTTGGTTTTGTGTTCTACTTTTGCCATCTTGAAATGTCAGGCAGTTTCAAACAATCATTCCAATGTTTAGTTTAGCATTAGGATCTTCAAATCATGTAGCCAACACTGTTTTCAGTGCCATTCTTTTTTAAACCTTAACTAATGAAATGCATAAGATGTCATGTGGCATTTCTGGAAGAAATGTGAAAAGCTATTTTGTGGTGCTGTGAGAATGGTGTGTTCCAAGTATGAGGTAGTCCTTTATCCTGGATTCTAAAGTGAAGAAGACTAAGAAAATAGAGCCATAACTGATCTTAGCCAACATATAATATGAAGGAAATCAATAGTCACACTGACCCTTTTAACTAAATGATTAAATCATATCATTGCTCTGCTCAAAGCAATATAATGATTGTTTTACTCAAATAAAAAGATGGCGTTCTTAAAATGGAAAGCACAATTTTCTCCTTCGCTACTTACTTCTTTGAACTCATCTCTTGTTATGCTCCCACATTTTTACCATGCCATAAACATGTTATTATCCTTGCTGTTTGTTGAATATACTAGGCATATCCCAAAAGTGAACCTTTTCTGTGGCAGTCTCATTTTTAGAATTCTCTTCTTCCATATATCTTCCTTGCTAACTCCCTCATTTTTATATCTTTGCTCAAATCTTATTTTCTCAATGCAGCAAATCTTAACCCCTTTAAATCAGATACTGTACCCTCCTTCTCAGAAAATTTGATGCTCCATTTTTCCTCTATTTTTCTGCAATAACATTTATCTATTAAAACATTTTATTTATTATATGTTTTTATTTATAATTAGTCTTCTCCCATTATAACATAGGCTTCATAAAGACAGGGGTATTTGTTTTCACCAATTCTTGCCAAGTTCCCAAAATACTGAATAAAACTAATTGATGTTCCATAATCACTTATTGAATATTAAGAGATTGAAAGAGGTCTAAGTATAGATACATTACTTTATTTATTTTTATTAATTTTTATACATATCTCCCCATTGCCCCCCCTCCCTCCCCGGCATACCCCAACTCCCCAGTGTCAATGTTCATTGGTTATGCTTATATGCATGCATACAATTCCTTTTATTGACCTCTTATCTATCTCACCTAACTTTAATCTTCCTGCTGTAATTTCACAGTCTGATGATGCTTTACTACCTCTGTATCTATCCTTTTGTTCATCAGTTTATAATGTTCTTTATTACCCACAAATGAGTGAGATCATGTGATACTTATTTCACTAAGCATAAGGTTCTCCAGTTCCAAACAGGTTGCTGCAAATGGTAAGAATTCCTTCTTTTAAATGGCAGCATAGAATTCCATTGTGTAGATGTACCATAGTTTTCTGATCCACTCATCTGCTGACGGGCACCTAGGCTGTTTCCAAATTGTGGCTATTGCAAATTGTGCTGCTATGAACATAGGGGTACATAAATCCATTCTGATTGGTGTTTGTGATTTCTTAGGATAAATTCCTAAGAGTGGGATTACAGGGTCAAATGGGAGAACCATTTTTAGTTTTTTAAGAAAACTCCATACTGTTCTCCACAGTGGCTGCACCAGTCTGCATGCCCGCCAACAGTGCACAAGGGTTCCTTTTTCTCCGCATCCTCGCCAACACTTGACGTTTGTTGATTTGTTGATGATTGCCATTCTGACCGGCGAAAGATGGTATCGCATTGTCGTTTTGTTTTGCATCTCTCGGATGATTAGTGACTTTGAACATGTTTTCATGTGTCTCTTGGCCTTCCTTCTGTCATCTTTTGAAAAGGTTCTATTTAGGGCCGTTGCCCATTTTTTTATTGGATCATTTATCTTCCTTTTATTAAGTTGTATAAGTTGACTGTAGATTTTGGAGATTAAACCTTTATCAGTGATAGCATTTGCAAATATGTTCTCCCATACAGTGACCTTTCTTGTTGTTTTCTTGATGGTTTATTTTGCTGGGCAAAAGCTTTTTATTTTGATGTAGTCCCATTTGTTTATTTTTTCTTTAGCTTCCATTGCCTTTGGAGCAGTATCAGTGAAGAAGTTCTTTCGGCATATATCTGAGATTGTGCTGCCTGTGGATTCCTCTAATATTTTTATGGTTTCCTTTCTAATGTTTAAGTCCTGAATCCACTTTGAGTTTATTTTTGTATTTGGTGTAAGTTGGTGGTCCAGTTTCATTTTTGTGCATGTATCTGCCCAATTTTCCCAACATCATTTATTGAAGAGGCTATCTTGGCTCCATTGAATGTTCATGCCTCCTTTGTCAAATATTAGTTGAGCATAGTGGTTTGGGTGGATATCTGGGTTCTCTATTCTATTCCATTGGTCTATATGTCTGTTCTTGTGCCAGTACTAGGCTGTTTTGAGAACAGTTGCTTTGTACTATAGCTTAAATCTGGTATTGAGATCCCATCTACTTTATTCTTCTTTCTCAGAATTGCTGTAGCTAGTCATGGTCTTTTTTTGTTCCAGATGAATCTATGAAGAATTCTTTCTAGGTCTGTGAAATATGTCGTTGGTATTTTAATGGGTAGTGCATTGAATCTATAGATTGCTTTGGGTAGTATGGACATTTTAATGATGTTGATTCTCCCAATCCATGAGCATGGTATGCTATTCCATCTGTTAACATCTTCCTCTATCTCTTTTTTCAGTGTCCTGTAGTTTTCTACATATAGGTCTTTTACCTCTTTAGTTAGGTTTATTCCTATGTATCTTAATTTTTTTGGTGCGATGGTAAATGGGATTGCTTTTTGAGTCTCTCTTTCTGTAATTTCAATATTAGTGTATAGAAATGCCACAGACTTCTTAGCATTAATTTTGTATCCTGCTACATTGCCAAATTCATTAATTAAGTGAATTAGTTTTGGAATGGAGTCCTTTGGGTTTTTTATGTACAATATCATGTCATCTGCAAATAAGGACAGGTTTACTTCTTCTTTTCAAATTTGGATGCCTTTTATTTCTTCTTCTTGTCTAATTTCAATGGCTAATACTTCCAGTACTATGTCAAACAGGAGAGGTAAGAGTGGGCATCCCTGTCTTGTTCCTGTTCTTAGGGGAAATGGTTTTAGTTTTTGTCCATTGAGTATGATGTTAGCTGTGGGTTTATCATATATGGCTTTTATGATGTTGAGGTATGCTCCTTCTATTCCCACTTTGCTGAGAGTTTTTATCAAGAAAGGGTGTTGGATTTTGTCAAATGTTTTTTCTGCATCAATTGATATGACTTTGTGATTTTTATCTCTCAATTTGTTTATGTGATGTATAATGTTTATTGATTTGCGGGTATTGTACCATCCCTGCATTCCTGGGATGAATCCTACTTGATCAGGGTGTATGATCTTTCTGATGTACTGCTGGATTCGATTTGCTAGAATTTTGTTGAGGATTTTGGCATCTATGTTCATGAGAGATATTGGCCTATAATTCCCTTTCATTGTATTGTCTTTATCTGATTTTGGTATTAGGGTGATGCTGGCTTCATAGAAGGTGTTTGGAAGTGTTCCTTCTTCTTGAATGTTTTTGAATAGTCTGAGGAGGATAGGTTTTAATTCTTCCTTGAATGTTTGGTAAAACTCTCCTGTGTAGCCATCTGGTCCCGGGCTTTTATTTGCTGGAAGCTTTTAGATGACTGCTTCAATTTCTTCTATAGTTATTGGACTATTGAGATGTTTGGATTCCTCCTCATTGAGTTTTGGAAGGATATATTTTTCTAGGAAAATGTCCATTTCTTGCAGCTTGTCCAGTTTGTTGGAATAGAGTTGTTCATAGTATTTTTTAACAATCCTTTGTATTTCCACAGGGTCTGTTGTTATTTCTCTTCTTTCATTTCTGATTTTGTTTATTTGGGTCTTCTCTCTTTGCTTCTTGGTGAGCCTGAGTAAAGGTCCATTAATCTTGTTTATCCTTTCAAAGAACCAACTCATGGTTTTGTTGATCGTTTGAATTGTTTCTTTGGTCTTCAAGTTGTTTATCTCCGCTCTGATCTTCACTATTCCCTTCTGAGTACAGTGGGCTTTTCTTGTTGCTCTTGTTCTAGCTCTTTGAGTTGTAGGGGTAGGTAATTTATTACCATTGTTTCCTGTTTTTTGCAGTAGGCTTGTAGGGCTATGAACTTCCCTCTCAAGACTGCTTTCACTTTGTCCCATAAATTTTGTATTGTTGTGTTGTCATTGTCAGTTGTTGCCATGATGTTTTTTATTTCTTCCTTGATCTCTCTGGTTACCCAGTCATTGTTTAATAGCATGCTGTTTAGTCTCCATGTGTTTGATTTCTTTCTATTGTTTTTATTATAGTTGATTTCCAGTTTTATGCCACTGTGGTCTGAGAAAATGCTTGATATGACTTTATCTTCTTGAATTTGAAGAGACTTTTCTTATGACCCAACATATGATCTATCTTTGAAAATGACCCATGTGCACTGGAGAAGAATGTATATTCTGTGGCTTTGGGGTGAAATGTTCTGAAGATGTCAATTAATTCCATCTGGTCTAGTGTGTCATTTAGGATTGATGTTTCTTTGCTGATTTTTTGTTTAGAGGATTTGTCCAGTGGTGACAGTGGGGTATTAAAGTCTCCTATTATGATTGTATTGCTGTCAATCTCTTTCTTAATATCCTCCCAGAGTTTTTTTTTAATGTATTTAGGTGCTCCTATATTGGGTGCATATATGTTTACCAGAGTTATTTCTTCTTGTTGGATTGTTCCCTTTAGTATTATGAAGTGTCCTTCTTTATCTCTTGTTATGTCCTTCACTTGGAGATCTAATTTGTCAGATATAAGTATTGCAACCTCAGCTTTTTTTTTTTTTTCATTTCCATTTGCCTGAAATACCATCTTCCATCCCTTCACTCTCAATCTGTGTGCATCTCTTTTCCTGAGGTGGGTTTCTTGTAGACAGCAGATATATGGATCATGTTTTCTTATCCAATCGGTTACCCTATGTCTTTTGATTGTAGCATTTAATCCGTTTACATTTAAAGTTATTATTGATAAGTACTTATCTGTTGCCATTTTTAGACCTTACCCCCAAGTTCCTTCTTCGCTTCCTCTTTCTTTTTATTACAGCAGAACCTTTAACATTTTTTGCATTGCTGGTTTGGTGGAAATATATTCCCTTAGTCCTTTTTTGTCTGTGAAGCTTCTGATTTCACCTTCAATTTTGATTGAAAGCCTTTCAGGGTACAGTATTCTTGGATTCAGAGCCTTTCTTTGCATGACTTTGTATACTTCATTCCATTCTCTTCTGGCCTGATGAGTTTCTGTTGAGAAGTCAGTAGCTAGTCTTATGGGGGTTCCTTTGTAGGTAATTTTCTGTTTCTCTCTGGCCGCATTTAAGATTCTTGCTTTGTCGTTGCTGTTTGTCAATTTAATTATAATGTGCCCTGGTGTTGGTTTTGTGGGGTTCTCTGTTCTGAGGGGCAGGAGACCTCACCTTATCTCAGGCGAAATCTGACCTTTCTGTGTGCCGTGTGGATCTCTGAATCTGCCGTCCGAGTGTCTGTGCCGATTGGAGTGTGGTGTTCTGGGTCTCCTTCTGTTCGGTGAGTAATTCAGCCTCAGTGTTCAGACTGCCACAGACATCCACCTCCCTCGGTAAGATGGTGTGGTCTCCGCATTCTAGCTGGTGGCTCCGGCGGAAAAAAACCCCGCGGCAGTGGGGCTGCCTGGCCAGGAGAGCCCCTTCCAGCAGTTCTCCGCCTTCTCCTGGAGGATAACTGACTCAACTTGCCAATACTCCCTGTGGGACTTTCAGCTGCTCTCTCTCCCTCTGCCCAGCGACAAAGCTCCAGACGCGTCTGTCTATTCCGCCGCCATTTTTTTCTCTATAGATACATTACTTTAAATAATTTCTGCTCATATGCCTTTAAGTCTCTTGCTCCTCTCTTATCTCATATTTCTTTGGTAAAATCCTAATTTTATTTAATGTGTATACTCTGACTGATCAGTGACTGTATATAATAGCTTAGCACTGTTGGAGTAATACATTCAGGTATGTTAACTTGTCTCACTTTATATTTAGGATCACTAACCTTTATTGGGCTCTTCCTTTCCCTTAATTCTACCTGACAGTCATACTACATTTCCCTGTTCCATATTTTCTCCTTTTCCCAATTAAAACCCTTTGTCCTATGCTTTTTTTTAAACATCCAATATCCTGCCTTTTATTCTTAGTCTTAATTTCTTACACTCAAATTCCATTATAAAATACAAGCTCTCAGAAGAGAACTTCCACAAGCTCCCATAATTATAAACACTAACAATCTTGCATTTTTTGCCCTCATATAATGCCATTTCTCCCATTTTGCTGAATAATTTCTCCACACTCATATTGAAGGTCAACCTTTCTACTTAATTGGAGGATATCATATTCCCTTACTTCTTCATTAACTTCATACTGGCAAGTGTCTTCAGTCTTCAATAAGATAGTTTTTTAAACTCTAGAGGTTGATTTTCATTAGCATATCATCAAAACCATAGTATTCTCATTTTAAAAAAGAAAAATTGACCTTTCGCCTCAACCAGTTACTGTGTCAATTCTCTGTCTTTATAATCAAACTCCTTAGGAAATTGTCTATTCTTGCTGTTTTCAACTCCTCTCCACGTTTTTCCTTATTGCCCCACTATTCTGCTCCTGACAGCTCACAATTGCATATTGCTCTATGAAATGGACAATTTCCAAACCTTAACATATTTAATTTTCTATCAAGATTTGGCATGGTATTGGTTAACGACAATCCCATTTTTCAAACTGTACAAGACAAAACTGTAGTGTTATATTTGAGTTCTTCTTTTTTCTTCCTCCTATAACCAGTCCTTCAGCAAATCGTTTTAGTTATTTCTTCAAACTTTATCAAGCAATTTATCTAATTCTCATTGCTTGCAGTACAACCAGGGTGGGCTATATTGCTATACATCTATATAGTATTATTTACATGACCTTATAATTAATCCCCCTGATAATTCATTTACCACCTTAAAATCTAATCTTATCAGAGCAGACTGTGTGAATCTCTTAAATGTAACTCATATCATTCCATGCCCGTGATTCAAATCATTACAATGGCTTTCAGCTGAAGAAAGCCAAACCCCTTAGATAGTGTTTAAAGGCTCTACAATTTCTAGTCCTGTTTTATTGCTTGCAATTACAGGAGTCAATTAATTTTATAAAGTATACAGCTGATATTATAGAATCAATGTCCTATTTTGATTTTGACTTTATTTTCTGGGGACTATTTCCTCACTTCTTAGAACTAGGTTGAGAGAACGCATCTGCCATACTACCACATATTTAACAGTATTATTTACCTTCTCACTCTCTACTTAATTATTTATTTAATAAACTATAAATTCATCAGGGGCAAGAATGGTATATTTCTTTTTTTAATTTTTTTATTAATGTATTACATGTATACATATCTTACCATCTCCCCCCCCACACTCCCATGCATACCCTAACCCCCTCACCCCCATTGTCTTGTGTTCATTGGTTATGCTTATATGCATGCATACAAGGCCTTTGGTTGATCTCTTATATTTCTTATTTCACAATTAAATTCCCAGATTTTATTAAAATTCTGTTGCTATCACCATGAGTCCTTCCTTGCCCAGGTTCTTCAATTCTACCTCCATTATCAGTAACAACCCCCTTTTATTTATCACTTACTCTCCACCATGCTGGTTTTAATTCATATTAATTTATTTATATTTCACAATATGTTGAATAAAATTGTTACACTTATTCATTTTACAACAAATCCATAGACCTGTCCTGTGGTCAGTAATCACCTACTACTTTCCTTAGTGTCTTACCAAAGTATTCTAGTGCATGCTGAAATAATTACAAGGCATCTGTTCTCTTTCTATTGAAGTTCAATAACTTTTCTCCACATAGACCATAAGGTCCAGGTATCCAGACAATATTTCTAGGAATAAAAACATCCAAAATGGTTTTAAGATCTTACTTCAAACAAAAATAAAAATACCACCTCTGACTTTTCCTCTAGGGAAATCAAAAGATATTCATACTTTTCTATCTTATTTTGAAAACAAATTTATCTTTCATTTCTTCCTTCTCTCCATTGTTTTTATCCTCAGCTACCTTCCTCTAAAAATAATCTGGGGTGTCTTAGTATATAAAAATATATTCAGTAAGTAGCCGAAACTGGTTCGGCTCAGTGGATAGAGTGTAGGGCCTGCAGACTGAAGGGTCCCAGGTTTGATTCCGATTGAGGGGATGTATCTTGGTTGCGGGCACATCCCCAATGGGAAGCATGCAGGAGGTGGCTGATCGATGTCTCTCTCATTGATGTTTCTAACTCTCTATCCCTCTCCCTTCCTCTCTGTAAAAAAATCAATAAAATATATTATATTTATATATATATATTCAGTAAATGAAAATAACATTTAATTCTTTTGAATTGTAATTCATGGGCTTGGTAATAGGGTTAATTTTTCCTAAAAATAAATGAAAAAATATATAAAAAAATTAACATTAATTAAAACCTATCTAATTATAGGAAAAAATAATAGCAGAAATTCAGAACTGCTTTCCAAAATTTGAAACCTATAGGTGTTTCCTTTATTTGTACTTTTTACTAAAAAGTACATTCTGGAAAATGCTTTTTATATTTTAAAACTTCTCATTTTAAAATATTACATAAAAAGTTGAGCTTTAAATTTAAGCTTTAACTTATGTCTCTAAGTATTTGAAAAATTAATGGGATATTAATGAGAAGGAATAGAGAATTTAATATTCACACTATCCTGCCTCTGCCCTCTTTTCTTTCCATGAAACAATAAGCTAAAATATTAAATACATACATGTGGATAAGATAAATACACACACACACAAATGTATCTCACTTTATGTGAATAGTATTAACTAGGTATAAGTATGAGAACTTCTTTCTGATGGGTATAAAAGACAAAGCCATGCTATATAGCAAAATTCTTTTTCTAAATCTTCAGTATAATCTCAGAAATTCTTGCTCATTCAGCTGCTAACTGGCATTTGAATGGTTACACTTAGAATTCTATGGACTTCAGCATCTTGTTTGATTTTGCAACCACTTCTGCTGACCCAGAAATGTTTGCTTATGTGACTTCTTATAAAGTGTTCATATTGCACTGAGTAGACCTATGAAATACATTACTTTGGAGTACAGTGATATATAATTAAATATAATACTTTAAGGAAATCATAGCTTTGAGTGAAAGGACAATAGGTGAATTAGACCTTACAAGATTGGTTTAATTTATAATTATATCATGGGGTTTTTAGAATTAAGGGGACCTGATGAATCATTCAGTACAACCTTATTATGTTGCATATTTATATTTTGGAAAACCCCACAAGGCATTTGTTTTTTTTTAATGAGGAGTCACAATTGGCTTGAGTCTGGTCTAAGAACACATGTGGTGTGAGGCCTAGTCTAGGCATCTGTTCTTGTCACAAAGCAATATCAGTTAATTACCTCAATGGGCACTTTGTGGAGCTAAGCTGGGTTCACCTTTTGGTTCTGACACAGGCTAGACCTCTTGTAATTATAAGTCTAAATTTTAAGCCTCAGTTACTCTTCTGTAAAATGTGTACTGGCCTATTATGAGATACAGATGATTTAATACATGTAAATACTGGACACAATGATAAACACATGGTAAACACTTGGGAAATATGTGTGATTTTAGATAAACTTACTGATTCTATTTGTTCAATGAATATTTTAATTTTGTTATTGTCAGTGTTTATATCCAGGAATATCAAGAACAGCTAAAGGTGTACTTATTTAAGAAGATAAAAGTTTATAGTTATTTATTGGCTTAATTATAAAACAGAACATAGGCAGTATTATTTTTATATACACCTGCTTATGGATTAAAAGAACAGTTTGTTTTTATTGGGGAAATACCTAATTCCTTTTGTTATTTTTTAATCAGACATAGTTGTGAATGTTGACTGATAAATACTAAAAAATAGGTGTAGCTTTTGAAAACTGAGAGTGATCTAGTTTCAAAGGTAAGATTAAACAGTTAATCAATTTCAGACATTCCTTTTCACACACTTAGGTTATTAGGAGGTAGGAAATATGTAATGAACTCTACAGTTTCTGACCCTGATACTGATATTGAACTGACAATTACAAAAGGCAGCTTGAGGGGATGGAATGATGCATTGGCATTGAAACTAGGGCATCTGTTCTACTTCTAGTACCCGTACTTTTAAGCAGATATCAAGGGTCTAACAGTTTGATATGCATTCATGGCCCAGAACTCTCCAATTACACCATGTGTCATGACATTGATGCAAATACTATTCTCAACCATTTGAGAGAAAAAGTAAAAAAAAAAAAATACTATTGTGGCAGTGCATTAACCTGCTCTCAGCTGCTCAGCAAGAGACGATATAAGTGTGCTTCAGTTAAGGATGACACAAACCTTTGCTTTTGAGTTAAAAGGGCTATTAAGTTAAACACAGTGCTTAGAAAGCTATTTATTGTTGGTTTGAATAGTATTACTATGCCATTACAGTCAGCTAATGAATTTTGCTATTGTAATAATAACTCGGGAGTGTAGAATTCATTCCCACAGGTTCTGAACTTTAGAAAAGCAAAAATCCATATAAAACTTTTTGTGTTCCCTCTGTATCCTGATTCCTGTAGGTTTCAACTTCATCATAATATAACATCTCCACTTGGTGGATCTGGGAATTAGAAAGGACTTGCTCCAAGGTCATAACCAGGAGGAGCATGCTGTTTTGCTCTCCTGTGAATGTCAGCTTGCTTAGAGTGTTTCATTCTCAACTCATAGGTTTACCATCAAGTTTAATAGTAACCCTTCAAAACATAAAAGCCTAAAGATCCATGAAACATTTCAAAATCAGCTGTACTATAATAGGAGACTGATTAATTTTTTATTCTCTAACATAACTAAGTAGAACAACTTGAATCCATTTCAGCTGAAAATGCATTTCCTCTAATACTGTTAGCATTTATCTAATAACTATAATGAAGGCCAATGTTACATGTTAATATTTCTGTAAAACTGGAAGGAACTTTAAGAAAAATCAGAATCATTTTTTTAAGAAACAAAATTCCTTTGGAATCTTCTGTTATCAATGCAGAGAGGGCCTTATCTTCACTGGTACTGGTAGGAGTGGGATTCTTGGAAACATCCAGGAGAAGCAATATTTGGAGACTCACATGGGAGGATGAGATATTGTAGAGAGCTTTATTTCTGTGCTATCAAACTCCTGAGTTTTCATGTTGTCATTCATTCCCTTTGTTGGACCCAGAAAGAAGTATAGCCGTGGCCTGAGCAGAGTTAGAATCAGTAAGTCTCCAGAGTTCCCTTTCCATGTTGGAGCAGAGTCCAGTCCAGCCTCAGGCTAGCTTAGCTTGTGTTCCCCACTGCAGTCCATCAGTCCATTGAATGGGGAATTATAGGGCCACATGGGTCGAGGAAAAACAGGCAAATGCAAGGAAGCATGAACAAGAGCGCCCCAGGAACCAAGAGAGAGAGCTCCTTAGTTTGGGTGTTTATGTATCCCCAAACTTTTGTGGGCTTGGAATGGCTTTGATTACTCCATGGTTCTTCAGCTTACCTGACAGATATTTCCTTATGTCACCCCCACTCACTGTGCATGCACTCATCCTCCCCTTTGTACAGTCCCTTACCTCAGGAATCTGCAGGAATAGGCCGGTGGTTCCCTGGATTGTGTCTGGCCTCCCTTTTGCTCCTTTCCAGTTATTAAAAACTAGCTAATTACAATGGTATCACTTCCTCTGGGCTTTAAAATGACTCACATCTACTGTCTCTATTTTAACATTGTAATGGCTTTTGTAGAAATAATATCTTTTTCATAGAAGAAAGACAGAAGGGAGTTGCCATAAGACAGTGGTCGGCAAGCTCATTAGTCAACAAAGCAGTAAACCATGGCTTGTGAGCCACACCACTGCCATAAGAGACCATTGTCCCATCTGGTATGAATTCCTGCATGCAGCCAATTAATTTTCAATTACATCAAGTCCCTATTACAATATCATGACTTTTGCTGGATTTACTAATAAATTCCCTATAATATAATTTTCACACACAGGTGATGATAGGAATTAGATATTTGCCAATGGAAAAACTAAAAACAAAATGTTTGTTTATTAAACCTGGATGTAGAAGAGGTTGATGGCTGGAAGTTGAAATCAAATTATGTTTTTTCATATACAATGATTTCTATAATCTTTTATATTTTTATATAATTTAGAGAATAGAAAATGCATACAATAACACACAAGGACTCTAATTTTGTAAAGATAATTTTCAATATCATGATAGTTTTCAAGAAAATTATAGATAGACCTAACTTTTATGAACACTGAATCTTCACACTGATAAATCTTTGACTGTAGAGAGGAGGATTGGTGCTTTAATTTCTAGCATATAAGTTATCATTGATATGGTATCTAAGTGCCAAAATCCATCTAAATTTTTAAACCTCTTTAAAATTCTATAATTTTGCATGAAAATGATTATTGAATAAAATTCAGCTTCACATATTAAATATTTTTTCCTAAAATTATCTACTACTACAAGTAATGTTTTCCTAAATCATTTTTGGAGGTCTTAGTTAGACTAGCAATATACAACCAAATTCATTAGTGTCTGGCAAGAACAGTAACAATTATGAACTTAAAAACTCCCTGTGACTGTAATTCTCTAGCCTTTTAATTTTCTCATCTATAAATGAGTGAATTGTGCTATATGGTTTTCAGTGACCTTATACACAAAGAACCTAAGCCATATATCTTCATATCATCATGAGCATGAAATTCATAACCACTATACTTCTGACTGCTGTCATTGTAATAGATTTTTTTTGTGTGTGTGTGTGTCGGAGGTTAAAATAAATTTACTTCTTTTATCAGTCCATCAGGTTATAGTTTTGATACTAATTAACTGATTATTCCATTTGAGAATATTATCTATAGTTGAGAGTTATTCTATCTATGATTTATGGTTTAGTGATGTCAAAAATACTGTACCGTATTGATAAGTATCTACTTTCATCTAAGTTAGGCAAATGAATCATAAAGATTTGGTATTAATATTTAACTTTTCAGTCATAGCCCAGTTAAAGCCGAATTTTCTTGGGTAAAATTAGGATAAATATAAAAAATGCATAGTTCAATTGTGAAATTACATAATGCAAACCAGAGATCTTATATAATGCCTACAGTATATATGTTGCTCAATATATGAACTTAATATATGAGCATCATTTGTACTACTAAAAAATGTCACTTTACTCCCAACCAAACTTTTATTTTGAAAAACCTCAAACTTACAAATAAGTTAATAAAATAATTTACTCCATTTAAAATTCAAAATATAAATAAATAAAACATAATTTTAACCTATTTTCACAAATATAAATTCCCCAAATGTAAGAGAATAAGAAAAAACTGATGTGATAATTGTATTATTTACTGGGCTCAAAAGCTGATTTTCACTCATTTCAATATCATATTCTTTGAGTCTTTGTTACTTAAGCTGGATATATATTCATGAATAATTTAATTGTTTAATATATCAAGTTATTTGAACTGATAATAAGGTCATTTGTGAGTAAATGTACTTTCAAGTTCTATTCTTTAAAAATACTTGCTAGCCTTGACCAATGTTGCTCAGTAGAGTATTGGCCTGCTCAATGAAGGGTTGCAGGTTTGATTCCCCATTAAGGGCACGTACTGGGTTTGTAGGTTTGTTCCTGGCCCCAATCTGGGTGCATGTGGAAGGCAACCCATTTCTCTCTTTCTCTTCTACCATCCTTTCCACTCTATCTGAAAAATCAATGGAAAGATATCCTCAGGTAAGGGTTAAAAAATACTTTCAATATAAATTATGGTATATTCGATATTGCTATTGGCAATATCTTGGCTCACAAAAAAATATTGCATATTCTGTGCTCCCAAAGATAAACTTTATTCAACATTTGCATGTCTTAACTAAAGGAGTTGCTGGATTTGAAAAGTAACCTTTGTGTCTTTGTCCACTCATTCATGCAGCTAGCCATTTATTTTAAATTTGTCAACCATATTCCTAAATAAATAAAATTAATCCCTTTCTTATCTTGGATTTTCTCTTATCCAATTTTCACTGTTGCTGGCTTCTTCATAAACTCAGTTCAAATTTGATTTCTAGGAAGTCTTTTCCATATACTGTAACTGACATGATTTTATCTTTCTTTGAACATGTATTGCCTATAATGTGTAGAATTGCCAGGTAATTAATTATAGGCTGCATTTCGATATTTTTTAAATTATCATTCATCTCTTTTAGGATTAGTTGTTTTCAAATATATAGATTCAATTTTCACTATTTAAATTTTGAAATCCTTACAACCACAGGGTATAAATTATATTTCTTAACATTCTCTTACTTGTAGAAATACAATAAATATTTGTTGATTTGTTTATTCTACAAGCAAAGGCTACATAGATCCATAAGTGTTTCAACTAAAAGCACTGATACTCTTAAGTAAAGATCACTAGAAACCAGGACATAGGAACTCCCAGGAACACTGATGCTTCATTTTCCAGTTTATTGAGAAAATGCCAGGCTCTACTGTCTTGTTAATAGAGAGTGAACAAAAATAAGTGTCTATTTGCCTAAGTATGACTTACCAAACATGATTTAACATGACTGGAAAACTAAATTTTTTAGTTTATTTCTAAAAATATGTTAACAGGACAGTTTAAATCTCTATTTATGTACATCAGAACACTAGACATATTTTGAATCACATACACTTATTTTCACCCAAATTTGCCTTTGCAGGCTGTACCTTATTTCTCTGTACCTATCTTCGCATTTTCCTGCAGTTGCTGAAATCTCTAGGGAATATCTCTCTGTGGAGACACAGCCAGACGGCCGAGTCTCTTCTCTGTTCTTGAGTTCCTGTTTCCAAGTAATGATTCGGATAAACTAGAGACCAGTTTCTTTTTCTGCAACTCTGGCAGCTGAAATTAATTCTCCAAAGACTTCTCTTTGGAGGCAAGCAGATGGCACACATACACGTGTTTTAGTTTTGATTGTAGCAGTTCTGAATAATTTAAAGTTCAAATCTCTATAAAACTACTGTATTCCCACTTCCCAATACATTTTTTTTCCCTTTTGCCTCAGAAATTCCTTCCTTGTATTTTGACATTTGGCTGAAACTTTTTTCATTTTAGGCTGGCTTCATTGTCACACACCTCCTGCTGTTCTTTGTTACAATTTTAGATAAGTATGGCTTTAGAAAGCTAAGATGCTTTTAGAAACTATTCTGCTGGTGATTTTCCCCTTACCATTTGCAAAGCATTTTGTATACATAAACAGCACATTAGCCAAATGATGTTGTTATCACGGTTCCTGTTGGTCTGCACTTGGCTCTCGCTTTAGAATTACCCCAAATAGGTTTGCAGGATTTTATAGTTGCATTATGAGGCACTCAATAATATGTATGAACTTAGGCATGTGTTGTTCTCCCCCTGCCATTTTGTTTGAGAAACAGCCTGAATTATCACTATTGAAGATTCACTGCTGCTCCAGGTAGAACAGGATAAGGAAGGAATATTCAGAATGATCTCCAAGTAGATTTGTTTCCCCATTTTAAATTGAGAAGACTTGGCAAACATAGTCCATTTTCTGTGAGATCTAGTGATTTGCAAAGTTAACAGAATCTGTGAGGTATTCTTGTATTTGCGCTCTCTTTCTCACATATATGCACAGATATCTGGAGCTACCCAACTAATAAGAAAGCTTTGCTACTGTAGGCAATAAAACTATCATTTAATTCTGAAAGACTTTTACTAAGTTTTATTTCCAATACATCTTCTCTTACTATGGCAAAGACCCAAGAATAACTGTAAGATAAAGTATAATACATTAGCACAAGTCATTACTACTACCAGAAAAAAAGAAACTTGAACATATAATCAATTTAGAATGAAATAATCATCTCAAATGTTAAGATAAAAACAGAGTTGATTACAATATGTAATTAGCCTTTACCAAATTATGTTTTTTTCTATTGCTTTGTGGTTCACCCAGCCCTTAGAAAAAGTATTTCTTTTTTGACCACCATATTATGAATGCAGAACCTAAGCCTCAGAGAGATTGAGGACTTTGGGAATGTACATTCATGTGTCAATGATGCAGGATACAAATGCCAGGTAATATGATACCAAATTCCTTTTTTCCCCACATAAATTGGAACAAAATAAATAACATAGCATTTATAGTACATATGAACAAATTTTGTATAGGATAAATTTATGCTATTTAAAAAAAACATCATTACCTAGTAAATAAGATATAAAAGAAACTATTGAGATTTTCTTGTTGTTGTTATTTGTATATAAAATTTGGAAAAATGAAACTCACAATGACGGAAGAGAGCCTCCAAAATCTCATCTCCTTGATAGAACGCTTCCCTTAAGGGTCTTAACAATTGCTATGCAGAAACAACAGATAAATAACTTTCAGTAGTGTTTTGTCTCTATTGATTTCAACCATTCAAGTGATGTGACTCCTGCCACTTCCCTTGAGGGATAATTCCATAATCCAGCAGTTTTCACTGTCAGGAAGTTTTTCATGTATTTTATCCAAATTGTCGTTCTCTAACTTCCATTCCATTTCTCATATAGTTACACCAAATCTGAGCACATCACTAAATGCTTTCTCATTCCCAGTGAGGATTATACTTTTAAACATTTGATGGTCGGATTTTTTCTTTAATGCTTCACTTTTCCAAGAGTTACCTATTTTCCTCCAACAAACTTCTCTTTTTTTGTTAGTCCCTCTACTCTCTTCCTCAATTTTCAACTCTTCCCTGAGCAGCCTCTACATTTGTTTGCTAAATGGTTTTAAATCAGGCATAGGAAGACTGTGGCTCTTTACCACACAGTTATATCCTAAACATAATACAAACAAACAAGAAACCAGATTGCACATCTAAAACAATTAAAATATGTGAAGCAATGAGACTTCCATTTTTGGGGCTGCTTTATCTGAGACCTTATAAATCACTGTTTGAGGATTTGATGCAGAAGTATGATAAAAATCTCAGAATATCAAGATTTTAAAGTAAGATATATTCAAAAGTATCTACTCTTGCATGGGAAAAGACTAAGAATATTTCTATGACTACCAAAGTGGCAGTTTATGCTCAGTGAAGACTGGTTAGTTGGCAATGGGGCTATTGTATTGTGATTGCAATGAGAAATGCAGGACTGACACTTTTGTTTAAAATGATGTATCTGGAACCTTGGGAATATCACAGATTGATGGTTATGTTTCCTTTCCTTCCAATTATATGTGTTTTATTTTCCAATTTTTATTATTTATCTAAGATTTATAAACAGCATTTCTATGTTCTTTATTTGCTATGTATCTATTATTTCTATTTTTTAAATAACACTGATGATCTCTAAGCAAAATGCTTACATTGTGACTAATGATTTTCTTATATTAGTTTTATGATATAGCTTAAGGAATATGGTTACATATTAGAAAGCTCAATACAACCTATCTTGGCAGACAATTATCACATTTAATTTGTACTAAAACATATTTTGTTCAAAAAGCAATTACTATATGTCTCTGATGGTCAGGCAAGGAGTTACGTTTTAGTTAGTCATACTTCTCATCATGTCTAGTGTAAAGGAGACATGTAAAGCAATTTCAGTGATGTATTAAGCCTATAAGCATGGGATAAAGAAGGGTGATAGGAAATGTTTTTAAGACGATGCTTCACCTGAGTATTCAATAGAAATAGCGTTTTACTAAACACCTGGAAACCATTAACAGGTGAGAGAACACAGAGAGTTCACAGAGCATAAACTAGCCCGATGACTCAAAGAGCTATTCACAGTTTTGTATTTCTGGGGCACTGGACACAATAAAGGTTAAAAAAAAGACATTTGAGATGAAGCTAAAGAATTGAGAATGGGCCCTACCTGGCTTGGCTCAGTGGATAGAGTGTTGGCCTACAGACTGAAGGGTCCCGATTTCAATTCCAGTCAAGAGCACGTGCCTGGGTTTCAGGCTATATACCCAGTAGAGGGCATGTAGGAGGCAGCTAATCAATGATTCTCTCTCATCATTGAAATTTCTCTCTCTCTTCCTTTCCCTTCCTCTCTGAAATTAATAAAAAATATTTAAAAATAATTGAGAATGGCAAAATGTATTAAAAGAGAAAGATTTTAGATTTTAACTCAGGATTGCACCAAACTACGGCCCTGGAGTCAAATCAACTCTCACTTCTTTTTGTAAAGAAATGTTTACTGAAATACAGCCATACCATTTATTTATATATTGCCTATGACTGTTTTTATGCGACAACTGCATAGTTGAATAGTTGTGTCAAAGATCACATATCCTGCAAAGCTTAAAATATTTACTATCCAAGTCTTAAAAAAAATTTTTTCCCACCCTCTCAGGGCAATAGCATGATTGCTTCTCCCTTTCAGGAAGTTGGGCGTGGTAGAAACAGGATAATAGACTGCAGGCATCATAAAACGTGTAGCCTGGCTTGTAATAAGCACTTTCTGTCTGTTGTATCTAGTTTGCTCCCATATTTTTTCTTTTCTCTTTTCAACTTAAACTCTATTCACACTGATACCAACTGATAATTAAGCCTTTTGCCCATTATATTAATTCCTGAATATTGTGCATCATGGATTTAGAGGGAAACAGTAGTTTTGCAAAAACTGTTTCAAAAGTCATGCATGATGCATCCTATATAATAAAAGCCTAATATGCAAATCAACTGAATAGCAGAATGACAGGCAGAACAACTGGCAGATAACTGGTCACTATGATGTGCACTGACCATCAGGGGGCAAATGCTCAATGCAGAGGGAGGCGACCAGCAGCAGCAATCAGGGGTTGGGCCGCTTGATCTGATCCTAGGATGGGGGAACAGCCATAGGAGGGTATGCCCTTGAATTAGCAGGACTGTACAATTTAACCCTGATACTACCATTAGCCGGAGAGATTAGAATAGTGAGGCTACAAATCTTTGGTTTATTCAGCTCGCCGTACTATCCTTTCTACAGTATTTTTGTATTCCAGTTCAACCACAGCATTTGTAAGATCGGGGTGGTGGGGAGCAAGTGCCCTTCCTACTGGACGCAGGGACTTGAGAGCCAATCTCATGTGCATCCTAAGAGCGCCAGCAGACACTGCCCTATATATTGGGAACAGTCTCTTAGATTTACGTAAAAATTAAAATCTGGCAAGGCTACTTTAACACTGAAAAACCGGGATGACGCAACAATGACATGCATGGACTCTGGCTTGCACACTTTGTGCTCAGCCCTGATTCTAACATTTATATTTATGTGACCAAACCAATTACTTAACTTCTCTCTGCTTCAGTTTTTCCACCCATAAGATGGGGAAAATGGTACTACTGCCTCAGAAAGATCATGTTAGGTACTACTTTTTATAATCAGGGCAAAAGAAATGTAGCTGCCCATTCAACAGCAAGATGCCTTTCATCTGTATGAAAAGTATGGTCACTGGTGCATGCCGTCCTAGATTATGAGAGGGATGTTTAGGCCTGACATCCCCTGAGAGATCCCAGATTGCAAGAAGGATGCAGGCTGAGCTGAGGGACCCTTCCCCATCCCTCTGCACAAATTTTGTTCACCAAACCTCTAGTGATTTATAAAACCGGAAAGTCTATTCTTGTTTATATGCATTTTCCCTTGTTACACAAAATTGTCATCTGCAGCCACAGTAAGACACTTATTTTATATCCACTGTATATAAAGATTTTGCTAGGCACTACCTTAATGTAATGGGAGTTCTTCATACTGAAGGGCAATGTAATTGATCAAACATATTTAACAATACTATACATTTCTCTAGCTCTAGGTTTCTCAATGGCAGCACTATTGATATTTTGGGCTAGATAATTCTTTGTTGTGGGAGGCTATTTTGTGCATTGTGAGATCTTAGCAGCATACCTAGCCTCTACCCACTAGATAACATCCCCCAATAACATCCCCCATGCCAGTCACAACAATAAAAAAAGGTCTTTGATATTACCAGATGCCATATGTCTCCTAAGGAAGCAAAGTCTGAGCTTTTTAAGAACCACTAAATTTTATTCCTTTCTCTTCTGTGTTCTCACAGAATATATATTTGATAAAAATAACAAAAAACCATGAGAAAAAAAAGCTGTATTTTTTTAAGCAGAGGGTTCTTTAATCAGAAAGTTGAGATCACAGGCTAATGGTATGGTGAGGATGGATTCAGTTAGTGCTGTGTACCCATCTCTTCCTGAAAATTGACTTCATGTTGTGACATTTTCAATTCTTGCAAAAATCTTCGTCACAAAAATGAGGTATCAGGTTTCGATTGTCTCATTTTTACATTCTTCTCTGTAGTTTGTTGACCTTTTCAGTATTCTAAGCAAGATTTTGAAAGAGTTGACCATTCCCTTCTCTTCCTATTAAGAAGTACAGTAACCTGTTGCAGAGACTAAAATGACTGGCCAACTGAGATGAAGAATTTTAAAAAGGTCAAAAATGGTGCAGCACATCATATATTTCAAAGTGTTCATAGAATTGTGAATATATGTTTTAACTAATTTTTTAAATAATATTTGTATCTATGGTTAAAAAATTAGAGCATGCCCTGATTAATGCTCTTGCTAAAGTTGGTCTAATTTTTAATGTAATCTTTGTCTTGTGGTCATTTTAGGGAATTAGAATTTGTGTAATCTCATGTCAGAATAATGATTTTTGAAGCTGTTAGACAACTATTTATAGTATCCCTGAGCCCTGCAATACTTACATCTCTGTGAGTCTACTCAGCTTTACAGAATTCCAGATAAAAAGGTAAAACTCATTCAAATAAGAGACATTAAATTTTCTGCTTCTTCAGCAACACTGCAAGAATTTTCATTTAACAAAGTGTCAGCATCAGCAATACCATTATCAATGGACATCTGGTTTTCATTCTTATACACATAGACAGCAAATTTAAGGCCTGGTTTAGCATATTCAGTGAAGTAAATGTGTTTAGGAGTGGTACTTATGGAGGTAGATGAATTTCTGCACCCCTTTTGAGTTAGAACTGAATTTGAAATTACTTAGACATCAAAAAGCCAAATGCATTAGAACACAAGACTTGCACTAGCATAGAGGTTTTAAAGTATAATATGTGACATATGTAAATGACATCAGTTCTTGAATACAACAATCATGTAAAATTGTGTATATTCTCTTTGTATTTAGTACCTGAAACTTCCAAGGGACACAGCTGCTGCCTGAATACTCAACTATACAAATACTGAATTGAAACAAAGGGTTGCAATTAGATATTAAAATGCATTTTTCACTGGTGGTATGAGAAATAAACATACAGGTGCCTTGGGAACTGGAAGAGAAGAGTGGAAAGAATATTGTAAAATAAAACAAAAATTATTCTGACACTGACATATGTTTAGGTGTTTTTTTTTTTTGGTTGTTGTTGTTGTTTTTTGTGTGTTTTTCTGTGTGTGTGTGTGAAAGAAAAATGACTTCACCTCAGATTCAACATTACATATTTTAATGATTCATTAATTTATTTATTTACATATGCAGCAGCATGGAAGATCTCTAAAGGTTGGAATTTCAGAGAAGCTAATATGACCAGTGCAGACTCCCTGTGGGGAAGTATACAAAATCCCATCCTTAAGCAGAATCCAAGGCAGGAGTCATAATACCTGGCTCCAAATTTAGGATTTGTGTGTTTTTATTAAATTGTTGCTTTAGATGTGTTTTGGACATCCCCACAGATAATCTTTGGTAACATGATGTTAATGAAAGCTACACTACTTTAAAGAGAGCTGTTGAGAAGATATATTGAGTTAATAGTTTTATTTTATGAAGTACTTGCAATCTCTAGGGACATATGTGCTAGACATATAAAAACTCACTCATACAAAAATACTTTAAGTATCTACTACCAATTTTATGGGCAGGGGGGAGGCAGAAATAATACAATGCATTTCCTCTGCCTGAAAAGTAGCTGGTCTAAAAGAGTAGTTATAACAAAATAAGAATACCCTGAATGCTAAAGTATTTTATAACTTTCAGAGTAATATCCAATGATTCAGATCTTTTAAATAAATATTTTATTCTAATTATGAGCTCTGCCTGGCCCAGAAACACTAAAAATGTCCTTGATTTTGACATTTTATAGTCTAATTGGGGGAATGTAACTCCTAAGTATAAATTTGATATAGTAGTAAGGATGTGACAAGGTACATGAAGAATAGACTGATTAATTTCAGATAGGAAAAAATAAGTTTAAAACAGCTAATTGATTGCTCATGCTCAAAGAATCAGAAGATCTGCCTGGCTGGAATGGCTCAGTGGTTGAGCATTGACCTATGAACCAGGAGGTCACATATGATTCCTTGTCAGGACATATGCCCAGGTTGCAGATTGCGGGCTAGATCCCCAGTGTGGGGCATGCAGGAGGCAGCCAATCAATGATTCTCTCTCATTATTGATGTTTATATATATATATATATATATATATCTCCCTTCCTCTCTGAAATAAATATAAAAATATTTTTTAAAATCAGAAAATTTTCACTTCTTAATCCTTTCACCTTTTTTTCATCCACCTCCCAGACCTCTCCCATCAGGAAACCATTAAAATGTTCTCTGTATCAATGAATCTGTTTCTGTTCTGCTTGTTCATTAATTGGTAGTTACAGAATAGTCATGGGAATGTAAAGTACAACATAGAAAATATAGTCAATTACATTTTAATAACTATGTCTGGTGTCAGATAGGTACTAGATTTATTGGGGTGATCACTTTGTAAGTTATGTAAATGTATAATCACTATTGTACACTTGAATCTAATATGATATTATATGTCAACTGTAATTAAAAAACTAAAAATAGTATAAACAGTAAAAATAAAATAAAAACTACAAAATCTTAGAGAATGATACATGACATTAATATTTATATATCGCAACCCTTTCAAGGCTACCTATGTGAATGCATATATGTGCATGTTTTGCATATATTCATATGCATATGTATGTGCACATATATACCAATATAACTTACAATGTTAACTCATGAAAACAATTGAACTGTATCTAGAAATGTACTGACCCATTATAATATTTATACATCCAATATCACTTCTCTGAGTGGATGCATATGTACTAGTATATATGAATTCAAAGACCTTTTGTAATAATGCTAAATTCCCCCAACACCTGATAAACACTTTGAAATCAATAATGCAAAAAGTAAGTCTACACCATGAGTCCTGACTGAAAAATTATATCAATAAATTCTCTTTGATTAGTTTTGCAATTTTACTTTAACTAGTTGAATCACTTATTTTGTAAGTGATGAAAATATAAAGAATGTGCTAAATAATTATCAAAAGATGATTAAGTACACTGTAAATACATGACAAAAATGTAAGTATTTTTTACCCGCTCTTGTGGTCTGAAAATATTTCTACAATTAAAGCTTATGACTAAGGGAGATGTGTTGCAAAGACCAGACTGGCTTCAGGTAATATGTCGTTCAGTTTTTCCTCTAAAACTCATAGACCCTGAACTGAGTCACTTTCATACCAGATTACCTCACCTGCAAAATAACAAGATTGAACCCAATGATGCCAAGCCATTTCTCTCTCTAACATTTACTAACTCATGATTCTGTGTAATTCACCCCCATCTCCCCCACAGATACACACTGAGTTATCATGTTGTTTTTTTCAAGTTCACCTATTAGTCCTTTAAACGTCCTATGATATTTTAATGTCTATATTACACAAATTGTATTTTGTATTATAATGAAATAAAATTTGAAATCAACAATGAGTCTGTTATAACAAATATAAAACATATTACACTTATAAAAATAAACAAATAAAAAAACCTCAGTAAGATCTGGGTCCAAATTAAAGCATTCATTTTTTAGGAAGTAATATCTTTTGTAATAGATATGTATTTATTTATTCTCTATACTTAGTTCATTTTCACTTTGTTTATCCTCTAAAAAAAATTCATGCACATTTCAAATAAGCTTCAAAGCAAAACTACACCCAGGGCACACAAGATTGTTGGTTGCACCGTGTATTATCTGTTGATATTAAAACTTACTTGGAAAAAAACACCATAGTTTTCACTGGGAATTTAGAGAAAAATATAAGCAGATTCTCTCTCTCTCTCTCTCTCTCTCTCTCTCTCTCTCTCTCTCTCTGTTTCTCTCTCTCTCTAAGGAGAACCTGCTTCTTATTTTTACTAGAAAACTTTATTTATTTACCTTCTGCTATATACCAGATTTCTTTTCTTAATTCACTTTCCATACACTCAAATATCTGCTACAATATAAATAACATTTTTTTCTGATTTTGGTCTACTCAAATAATGTATATCAACCTTTGTAAGGTACAAATATATAGTATAATGCCATATCATGTTAATCAATTTAATATGGCTCTACTCATTCTATCTAAAATATTGTACTCTGAATACTTTGTCAGGAAGTCAATCTTTTATTACAATATAATTAGAAAAATTGGTTCAATTTACAATATCTTCTTCCAAGTATATATCTTAGTGAGGACTGCATGTGTCATATTTAAATAAAATTGAGAAATGATTTAGTATTTTCCAATTAGAATGTTGCCACCATAATCCAATATAAATCCAAGTTTTTCATGAATTCCTGAATCATCTTTTTTAAAAAGCTGATCGATTTTTCAGTATTAACTTACTACACTAATTAACTGTACAATAAATAATTTAAAGGTCCTTAAAGTAATTTTCATGCAGAGTTTACATAATTGATTGCAATTTATAGACAATAATTACTTTGATATTTTATCCAGTAGAATTAACTAAAATGAGCCAAGTCTTATCATATAATATAATCATATAATCTAGTCCCAGAAAATGAAATTTGATAGGAATGTTCTTTCTTTCAGGCAACTGCCACTTTGTTGTGCTAAATGACACCCCAGTGACTGAGAGAGAAGGCCTTCTTTCCAAACTAATGTGCACTGTGGGAGCACTTCGCTCACCTGGCAAGTGCTTACCTGATGCATTGGATTCTGAAATGCCACCAGGGTTATGCAAGTATAATTGATGGCAAATGAAAGCTGCAAAAGACTCCTTTTTTCTTTTTTTTTTTCATTTGCAAACATTAGGTCCCTAATTCACCAGTGTATGATTTTACAAAGCTGACGCTTTATTAGGGTACATGGACTTCATGTGACATTATAATTTAGCAACTCTTTTAGAACTCTTTTTTTTTAAATTATTTTAAATCAGTTCAGGTGTTGTCACAAGAAAAATGAAGTTTCTGATGAGCCATTAAAAAAAATATGTGCTATTCTAAATACCTTTTATTTTTATACTTTGCATGATGGATATTTTTAAAAATAGAGAAAATGTGACACATTAAAAAGCATTGCAGAGTTTTATGAAAAATTCTAAGAACATATTTTGTGTTAAAAAAGACCTTTAGAAACTATTTTAGACTTCGCCAAATGGTTACAAGTGCTGGACCATTAACACAGTTCCAGCTCTCTGGAGAAGAAATGCCATTAGTATCAATTTCCTAATATGCCCGCTAAGACATTTTAGTGTAATATTAAATATAGTCTTTGACACGTTCTTTTGGGGCCATTTTAGAAAATGTAAATGAGAGCATCCTATGAAAGATATAGAAAGTAACTCTGGTCAAGGTTGTTCAAAAGTTTGGGCTGGTCCAAAGGGATAACTGAAATGGAAGTGTGCCATTCAGATGGCAATTGAAGGAAGGGTAGGAAAGGCTGATATTTAGCATGCTATGTAATTTCTAGTGATTGGCTGAAGCATAGTATTTTAAAGATATAAAGACACTTTTAAATCATGGGGTTATAACCCCTTCTAATTACATGTGAAAAATCTGAATCAAAGAGATGAAAGGACCCCAGTGAACTATTATACCATTAGATAATAATAGAGTCAGATTAGAACCAGTAGCATTTATTTCTTGAGCCAAACTTTCTTTTAAAATAATCAATATTGGTTAGTTTGCATAATACATTTAAAAGCATGGGAAAAGTGAAATCTTTATTTCCTAATTGAGAAGATTCTATACATATTTTATTTGCTAAATCTGGTAACTCTTTCAAGGGACACATGTGATGGAATTGTCACCCTGTCTTTCTACCCTGTTTAGCAGTGCTTTTGGAAATAATTTACTTTGGGTATACAATGGACTGTTATTGGTCATTACTTAAAGATAAATCTCCATCTAATGGGAATCACATTTTGAAATGGAAAGCTAACATTTCTATTTAGAAGAACATTAATGTTTTGGTAAACTTTTCTCATTCTCTGGATCTGATCTTGATCATCAGTTTATGTCATTCATTATATTCCACAGATGAGTGAGATCATGTGATATTTGTCTTTCTCTGCCTGGCTTATTTCACTAAGCATGATGCTTTCCATCTCCGTGTTGGTGGGAATAAGGGGGAGAGATCAACAGAGGGACCTTTGTACATGCGTATGAGTGTAATCACTGGGCACAGACAACGGGGAAGGTGGGGCATGAGAGGGAATCCATACAGTGGTCACCATAACCTTAAGAGAAATTGCTTCATGAGACAAAGATTTTTAAATGAAACTCTGTAACATGAAAATCATTTTGGAAGGAAATACAGAGAAGTTTCCTTTAAATGTCGTAAGGATTGTAATTGAAAGTCAACATATTTGGCATCTTGAGCTAAGGTAAGTAATCTGTGTTTTTGCCTCCCTGAAAAAGTTTATGTAGTTACAAAAATAAATTGTCAGCCCGTTTGAAATTGAATTGCCATGGCCTAGAGCAAAGAATATCCTTACATGATATTATCCTAAAATATCATTTAATTTTTCATATTTCACAACAGCATATTGTACAATTATCCCAAACAAACGTACAAATTAATTTTTGAATGTTTAGCAGCAATTTAAAAAGAGGACATGAAAGGATTTAATTCCTCTCAGAAAGAATTGAGATACATACTGGGAAGGCACTTGAGCATTCTATACTGGCCCTCTTTCCTCTTTTGCCAAGAGGGACCCTCTTCTCACAACCCAGTGGACCTCAGCTATAGCCTGAGCTCTCTATTCACGCTGAGGTTGAAGCCTCGAGGTGGCTGGTATAATGGATCTGTCTCTCGCCAAATGGTATGAGCTGGGCCCTCACTGAAGAAGGAACCTGAATTCCCCAAGATAAGCAATCAGTGTTGGGGCCCCCGCCAGCAGGTGAGGGGATCCCCAAGGCAGGTGCTGGGCATGAAGGCCACAGGGGCATAGGCAACCATGGAGACAGAACTGAACCTCACAACACCCTGCTTGGCCCTGGAGGATGACTGGTAAGCCAGGGACGGGTAAGATTCCTCAGGGAAGGAACAACCTAAGACAGGCACAGTAACTTGGGGGTCAATAGAGGTAGGGCACAGATGCTCACCCCCCTCCAAACTTGCAGGTATCTGGACCTTCACCCCTTCGGAGGGAGGTCTCCTGCCCCCATGGTTACCTCGCTTCCCACGCTCAGCACAGATCGGGACCCAGGTAACAGACAGAGATATGGCTACAGTGGGAAGGTAGGGGAGGTTGGGGGGAGGGGCCTGTAGGAGATCAACCCAAGGACTTGTATGCATGTGTGTTGGGGCATGGCTAATGGATGCAGGGCAGTGCGGGGGAGGGGATGGATGGGGGCATGTGCTGGGGAGTGGGAAGGGCAATAGGGAAAAAAATATAAAAAGTAATAAAAAAATAGAAGAACATTAAATCCTTAATTTCCCTATGACAAAAACAAAGATGAACCAACTGCAACATTCAGTAACTTAAAATCAATTGTAGAAACAATTTAGAATATAATTACAGGATGTGGGGAAAACTCTTTCCCTTTGTTCTTTGAACTGTGGGATGAGAATGAATTAGATATGGAAAGCAAGATGCTCTAGATATATGTACTGACTTCATCTCTCTGGGTGGAAGTTCCAGAATTGGAAAGCCTAATATTGAGGTTGAGGAGAAAACTTAAGTAAGAATGGTTTATATATATATCCATCCATCTGTCTTTCTATCCATCTTTCCATCCATCCATCCATCCATCCACCCATCATCCATTTATCCATCCATCTATCCCTATATTAATTCATGCATGCATTTATCTCCTGGCTTGGTGAACTGAAAATAGACTACAATGGGACATGGTCACATGCCAAAATGTGTGTGAATAACAATGTAAATAAAGAGAAATGTCTGTGGATCATCTTGAGTATGTTTCTGGTTCTCTCCTTTCTGAATGATGTATTCAAGGATCCATAGGTAGTGGCATGTCAAGGTAAGGGAGTAGGTAGGAAATGAGAGGGCAGATGAGTCAGCAAAGGCCTGTGTTCATAATAAACAGACTGTATCATTCAATGGTTTACTACTGGACGTAAATGTTGAGTATGACAATTTCCATATGTGGGTGCCAGCATGGCATAACCAAATGCCTTTTGCAGCAGATCACATTGACTTGTCACTAGACCAGAGATAAAAAAGAATCATGTTTCAGTCTATAAGGCATTGTAAATACCAGATGCTTTCTCCACTACTGCTACAAAAATGCTTACACCCACATCCCAATCTTCATCAACACAAAGAAGAAAAGATGGAGTATAAAATGGAGCACTAGAAAATTACCAAAAAGGGAATAACTAACCTGAAATACTTTCCAAAGTGAAGAATCCTCATTCCAGGTCTCTGAAAATTCCTTAAAATTAAATTTTGTCAAATATTATCTCAGAATATTACCAAATACAATAAATATGCAACCAGAGATAAAGAGAATCAATAACAAATTTACATTTCCAAGTCTTTAAAATTGCAAACATCATTTGCAGAAAACAAAATAACTATAGATGAAGTGAAAAGTAAAGTTTTAATATAACTTATGACCTACATTATGTGGGTTTACAGTCCAAAATCATCCTTTCTAAAAAAGAGAGAATGTGCAAATTGACCATCACACCATCACAAAGATGGTGGTGCCCATAGCCACAAGATGATAGTGTCCAGTCCTCTCAACCCCACAAGAGTCCTACAGTTTTTTCAGCCCAGCTGGGAGATGGGGTGCAGTGGGCACATGGTGTGGCCAGACCCGCCTTTAGCCCCCCAAACACTCAGAGCTGGCCCAAGGTGCAGGCACACCTCAGATTGCAGCTGCCTAGCTGCCTGGGACTGGCCTGAGTTGCAGGCAAGTCCCAGATGTCGGCTGCCCAGCCACACAGGACCGCCCAAGGCTCAGGTAACCAGGGCTGCTATGGCTTGCACTGCCAGCAGTGGCAGCAAAAGAGGTGTGATGGGGTGTCACCTTCTCTTGATTGCCGGGTTGACTCCCACTTCTGAGGGCTCCCAGACTATGAGAGGGGGCAGGCCAGGCTGAGGGACCCCCTTCCAGTGCATGAATTTTCATGCGCCGGGCCTGTAGTATGACATATATAATCTGGAAAACTTCATGTCAGAATTTATTTTAATATTGGTTGATATTGCCACAATAGCTTGATAGATAATGCAAACACAAACATTCTGGAAAAATGAACTTTCCAACACAGACTTACAAAGTTTCATCTGATAAAGATTGGAGAAGTGTGCATTCATAGTCAGAAGTGTGCCTACATGTTAGCATTCATTTATCCATCCATCACACACACACACACACACAACCTTAAAAAAACTATTAAAAAACAAAGCATTATGAATGAAATTAACAACAAGAACAAAGAACAAAATCGGCATAGTCATTTTCCTGAGATTTCAAATATGGGAATTATGAAAGGCAAACTTAAATAAATACATATTATTATGCTTACCATAAAAGAGACTATTCATAGAGCTAATAATATTAAAATTAAAAACTCAGTTTATCAAACTGCAGCAAAATGATAAGTTGAAGAAATAAAAAGGTAAAATATGTAACACATATAAGACAACCAAGAATTAGTATACTGAATATATAAAGAGCTCATAGCAATGCATAGAATAAAACAAGTGCCCTGACCAGTTTGGCACAGTGGATAGAGCGTTAGCCTGCGGACTGAAGGGTCCCAGGTTAAATTCCGGTCAGAGGCATGTACCTTGGTTGCAGGCACATCCGCAGCAGGGGGTGTGCAGGAGGCAGCTGACCGATGTTTCTCTCTCATCGATGTTTCTGACTATCCCTCTCCCTTCCTCTCTGTAAAAAACCAATAAAATATATATTAAAAAAAATAAAACAAGCATCTTAGCATGCACTGAGTAAAAGCCATAAAAGGTATTTGACCTGATGAGAAAAGAAGATTAACATACATATACATGGAAATATTTTTTCTCATTTAATATAAGAAAGTAAATTATTTCCACAATGAAAATTATTTTTCACAAACTAAGTTGAGGGGAGTTAAGAAATTTTACTTGAGGCTGTGAATCAAGACCACTATACACTGGCATTGAGCGGGTAAAATAATATAAATGTTTGCAGAAGCTATTTGGCTCTTGCTTATAAATTGGACAACTACGGAATCTGCGGCACTGAAGTTCAAGTCCTGAATATGTGTTAGTTTAGCTTTCTGTAGAACAGGTGTAGGGAGCATCCAGCCTGTGACTTGTATAAGGCCTAGGACATTATTTGGTATGGCCCTGCCAAGGCATTAGGAGTGAGTTAATTAAACATTTGACCCAATATAGCAGATTAACTTTTAAACTGATAATTATGTATGACCCGTGAATTATGTTATAAATTTCCAAATGGCCCTTGGTAGAAAAAAAAAATCTCCCCACACTAACCCTAGAAGGGGACTCAGTCAAAGATTTCAAGAGACATCAGGAAGAAGTGGGAAACTAAGACAGAGAAAGGAAGAGAGTAAGCACAGAGTAAATTATAAAGCAAGTTAACACTGTGGGCAGCAAGGGCATTAGCATACAGGGTAAACTCAGCCATGTTATCCCATATAGGGCGTGGTGAGGCTAACGCAACAGGACATGTTTATGCACCAACTTCCCTCATCTTTGATTCTGCTTCCCATCATCATTAGTTACCTGGGACTTCTGACCTGCTGAGCGGCAGATAATGTTTCAAAAGCCAGAGAAAAGCCTCAGGCAAAGATATACATCAGCTTATGTATGGTAGTTAGATCCCCATGGATAAAATAGTGAAGGCTGATGCATATAGGGGGAGGCAGGCAGCTTCTGCTACAATGTATATACTGAAGAATTTCTTGCATATGTATAAGGATGTAGCAGGAGGCTTCCAGAAACATTGCTCATGGGAGATAGCACACACAAAGAATTGCATTCTCAAATCAGACCAGTGAATTAGAAATTTTACACGATATCCAATTTTTCTAGCCATTTCAATTATACTATAATCACGAGACTAAAACAGGGCAGATTGGAGTTTGGGACATTAATAGCAGGTTTCCAGAAGCTTTGGTGATTTGGGGGAAAATAAAATCATATAACATTTACAATGTACTTAGGGCAGTATTTAGTGGATAAAAGCCATACAAAGTTTTGCTTTTTAAATAGTTGGAATATTATGATAACGTTTAACTAATACAAAAAATCAGCATGATCAGATAAAAATATCACATCTCCGGTGCAATTAATCTATATGAACCATTTAGATGATCAATATCTGTAAATATATACACTAAATTAATTGGAGTTGTGCTAAAATGGATCTTTCTTTAACTTTTAAAATAAATGAAAATCAATATGAAAGCAATTTTGATTTTTAGTTTACTTTAAAAAGTAAGTATTGTGATTTACATGACTGAAGTATTCAAAGTAGCTTATATTAAAAGTAGCTTGTATAACACTGACCATTTTGAAACCATATAAAAAATGGAAAATGCTTATTTTCAGTTAAGCTCTGATTTCACCTGAAATTAGTGGTTTTTCTCTATCTAAATATTGATACATTAAGCAACCAAATGCCAGAGTCCTTATTTTGCAAAAGTTTTATTTCCGCCAGCCTGGAGGCTTATTTAGTGGTATTGGTCATTCATTCCACCATGCTGTGGAGACTATATGGCCTCGAGCTTGAAAATGTCTTTTACTGCTTTTCTACTTGTAAGGCAGTATATTCTGAAATCATTTCAGCAAGTATAACTTTATTATCTTTAACATATAGTAAAGTAATACTTAAACAAGTTTAGCAAACAAAGTGAGCCTCTAATTTAAAAAAGAAGACTAAAAAAATGTAAACTCTAGTGTGTTGAAGGCTTGTGGAGAGGGTGGGAGTGAGGTGGAGGTGGTGAATGGGGGGAAAACAGGGATATCTGTAATACTTTCAACAATAAAAATAATTTTTAAAAAATATAAAATCTAAACTCTGTTTCATTTATCTTTGAGGTTCCAAATATGGAAGAATGCAGCTCTGTTCCTCTCACTTCATTATACCTTATGTTTTCATTCCTATTGTCTTCATCATACTTGTTTCAGATTCTTTCATGTTTTTTTACACAGCAGATTTAATAACATAGACCATTAGAGTGATGTGTACCTGGTGAAGACCCTCAGGGCAATGCCATTTCTGTTGAATGAAGAAAAAGGATTCCAAAGCTGATCTAGAAGTCTAAGAAGGGTCATGTTGGAAACTCAATTAGAACAAGTTTCCATCTCAATAGTCCTAGAAATCAATTCCTGCTGGAACTGGCCTGGACATACTTGATCTGCTCCTAGGTGTCCTGTCTGAAAGTTGATGCATTTTTTGGCCTCTTTTCCTCAATTTCACAACTAGGTAGTATTCTTTTCTCCCCAGACTATTCTGTTAATTTGATTAGCTTTATGGCCACTTATTCTCATTTCTGCATGTACATCACAATGCCTACATTTGCCTTGGAAATTATATTTTGTTATGCTCAGTCACTTTTTGTAGCTTTAGGATGTTTCCCAGTACAGCAACTTTCCTTATGGAAGTGAAAAATAATCTATTCTCTATTCTCTCTCTCTCTCTCTCTCTCTCTCTCTCTCTCTCTCTCTCTTCTCTATCTCTATCTCTATCTCTACTTTTTCTATTTCTTTCTCTATCTCTATCTCTATCTCTCTTTCAATGAGTCTTTAGTTAAACTAGGGAAACCTTTTTATCTGTTCTTTTCTTTCTTTTTTGTTGCTTTTTTTTTTAATACTTCTAGCCTTTAAAAAGAGCTGCCCCTTCTCTCCCAACCATTGAGGTTGTTTCTTTAGCAAATAAAGACTTCTATTTGTTTTAATTTATTTTGCTTGCTATTCATCCTCATAAGTTGCTATAGTATTAAAGTTATGAGTCCTATCTGGATATTTCCATATCTAAATGTGCCAAAATTTCTTAAATCCAGTATCAGAAAATCAACCCATGGTTTTAGAGACACTTAATATGGTGTAAAGAACTTAGACATCAGAAAAAGTTATTCCTCAATTGCTATATTATACATTTTGTGGTATAATAATAGCTTCTAAATGAGTATCATTGCAGTGTATTTTTCATGTTCTTTGGTATGGTTGAATATCTTAGCAAGCTCCATATTCAACACTTAGCAACACATAAAATACAGTAACCTGTTTTCTTCAATGTAATTTCCAATTATAACTCAGAATATTCTTTGGAATCATTATATTCTATAATCCTGCCAATTTGCATTATTTACAGTTTTACTTTCCCTTTGGAAGACACAATTCTTTACAGATTCACACTTCATTTTTGTTTGTAGAAAACAACCATACTGCCAGTAGTATTTTCTGAATTCCTTCTGTAAACTGCTACTTAAATATTGGCATGGACAAATGTGCATGGCTTTGGGCAAAGTCAAGAAGCAAAATACATACCCTAGTATAAAGTTACATTAAAATTTTTGTATTGATTTTATATTTAAACATGCCAGGTGCTGAATTAATTTCTTAGTGAAAAAAAAAAGAAAACACTTCTGATCCTTATATATGAATGCTAATAAATTATGTATATCTATAGTATTTCTATATGAGTAGAGATAATAGAAATATTGGATTTAATTTACCTCAAAAACTCCATTAATAAAATGTCTAAATTGTAATTATAATTTATATTATATAATATTTTAACTGAATGAGTCTAATATACTAGACATTGCATATGCTAAAATGACTTTTTCATAGCACAATTGTTATAATCCAACCATGTTGATTTAATGAGTACCAAACAGCATTATTAATTTAGTACTGACACTCATAACAATTCTTATAGTTTAGGTTAAAATTTAATTAACTTTATAATAGACTGGAAAGAAAAATTTAAAAGCTGTTGACAAGCAATATATTTTAATGCCACTCTCAAATTGTAGCCATAACCCTTTCTACTTTTATTAATTTAATGTCATGTCTCTAAAAAAATAACTACATAGAAATATATGTTTAATAAATGTATCCAAACAAAATTGTTATAGAGCCAAGGATGGAAAACATAGTATGAAAATTAAAATAAGCAATATTTCATTTTCATAATGTCATTGTTTATACTTATACTTTTATTAATACATATATAATTATGCTTAATATATTTTCAAAACTATTTGGAAGGATTAATTTTAAAAGTCAATTAATATGTCACTATATATACCTTTCTTAGTGATATTGAAATATCTGCAAATACATTTGTGAGAGTATGTGTGAATATGCATGCACACACACAAACAATATAGAGATTAAAAGCAGCTTTTGAAGCAACACTACTTGCCTTTGACACTAGTTCTGGTCATTGCTAGACATGTGTTATTGGGCAGATTACTTAATGGCTGTTTATATATATGTTAATATTTATTGAACCCCTACTATGAATCAGAAACTATTCTTAATATATTTAATGTGTTACATATTTAATTATAATAATGCATTTAGTGCCCCTAAAATCTTATGAAGTAGATATTATTATTACTATTTTACAGATGAGAAAATTGTGATAATCAAGTAAGCCAGCTAGTAATAGGCATAGCTTAAGTTTGGACCCCAAAAGGACATTCCAGAGCCAATATTCATAACCACAATGTGTTGTACTTGGATTTCTCTATCTGGCCATTAGATTAATGTTGTTTATTATTTAAATTTTGTATCCTATTAATAAAGAGCTAATATGCTAATGGTTTGGATGCCATCACACATATTGACCCATTATCAGGAGGGTGAGTGGCAGAGAGGAGCTGCCCTATTGCTCCTAAGACAGAGCAAAAGCAGGGAGGTGCCTGGAGGAAGTGGGACCATTCTGTGCTGGGAAGGGTGGGGGTGAGAGCCTATAGCACCCTCCTCACCAGTCGTTTGCCACCTCCTGTTTGCACTCAGAGCATCCCATAGCCCACCTGCCAGAGGAAGGAATGTAGAACAGCAGGAGGGAGGCTTCCACACTCTTCTCCAATGCCATGACAAGGTAGAGCCACTGTGTTGCTCAGGAAACAGGGTGGAAGCAGGGCGGTGCCTGGAAGAGGAGGGAACAGCCTGAGGTGACTATCAGGACCCAGTGTGGGGCTTGAAGCAGCCAGAGAAGGCTGGAGGTATCGGTGGTGGGGCCAGGTGCACTCGAGCTCTGGGTAAAGAGGTTAGGGTGTCAAGGTGGGACTGTTTTATTTTGCACATTGAGTCACTAGTATGTATGTGTGTATATATATATACATATATATATATATATATATACACTTAATAGAATGAGTGTTTGATCTATTAATTTCCACATAACTTTTTAATCATTTGTCAAATACAGTTATAGATTTGTAAGCTTTCCCTTGTGATTCTGCCAATTTTATACAGATTTCCACACTATAGAATTAGGTGTTATAGATTCAGAGTTGGTATTACTTTCTAGAAAACACTAACAATTACTTTTATCCATATTTTTTTCTGATTTCTTTTTTCAGTGTGTATCATGAATCCCAACCTGTTTTTTTGAGTTTGTTTTTCTTCTTAATAAGGCATTTAAAATAATTATTTTAATGACAGTTCTAAAGTCATAGCATAGTGTTAGAGAATATTTTACTTTTGTTCTTGAATGATAATTGAGGTGAATGTAGACATCAAGATCAAGAGTCACTTTTCCTTATTTATGTCATGTCTTTACTCATTCATTGTTACTAATTGGTAGTATGTTGTCAATTTAACATTTTTTTCTAGACTATCTATGAATATAGTTAGCCCAGTTGTCTGTAACAAATGACCATGGACTGGGTGACTTTGCTCAACGAACATTTATTTCTCACAAAATCTGGGGACTGGAGAGGCCAAGAGCAAGGTGCCAGGAGATCTACTCTTTGCTGAGAACCCAGTGGTTTGCAGATGGTCATCTTCTCCCTGTGCCTCACAGAGCAAAGAGCAGAGAGAGGCAGGAAGCAAGCTGCATTCATCCCATCTAAAGGGTTCTACACTTATAATCTAATTACCTACCAAAGGCCTTACCTCCAAATATCATTTATTGGGTGTTAAGATTTCAACAAATAAATTTTGGGATAAAACAAACTACAGACAATCCTTGGGTTACGTCAAACTCAATGTATATTGTTTCGTGGTTACATCGCCATCTCCCATTTACTTATTTTTAAAAAAGTTTCATCATTTAAACCTATGTACATGTTTTTCATTATTTATTTACAAGTAAAAGTCTGAAATTGTTATCTTTCTTTTATTTATTTTTTTACTGTTTCACTTTATTATTGCTGTGTGTGTGCTCCATGTGAGTGACGTAGATGCTTATGTAGGTGAGTTCCTATTTACGGTGAAAATCAAGTTATGTTGCGCTGTAAGAACAAATCTACGACATAACCTGAGGACCTACTGTATATATTTCCATACTATAAAAACGTATGGAAGAGTTAACTGGATAGATTAATTAGAAAGATTTAGGGAATGAGGAGGGTCCATGGGAGAGAAATTCATAGATGAAGACTTGAAGATGCCAAGATGCTTATCTTACTTGTACAGAGGATAGAGAAATGTCATAGGCAGATGAAAATATTTTGGCTTCAACAATTAAAACAACCATAAACCAAGGACAGATAGTGCTATCTCTGGCCTGCACAATTAAAATGACCATAAGTAAAACCAAAAGTAGCCCTGACCTGAGCATCTGAGAGAGCTTTAAGATAAGGCCTTCTCTGTCAGCACAATCTTGAGACCATAAGATAAATCAAAAGTTACTCCAACCAGTAAGATAAGAGGGAGAGAAAATGGGGGATACCACATGGATGGTGAGCCTTGAAACTAATTCTATGCAGCAAAATGACCAATGAGGAAATCATGGGGGTCCCAATTAAAATGTTCAGATTCAAACAAAGAACAGCATATATAAACTGGAGACAAAGGGACATGAAGCAGTGATTTTTTATTTTTCATTTTTCCAATTAGAGAGAGAGAGCAGGCTTTTTTCATTGGGGGTCCCTCCCATGGGGTGTCCCTTAGGGACACCTTTCCCAGATCGAGATTTTATCTGCTTCCAATAAATTTCTACTTTTTTTTTTTGGTTAAAGAAGCCTTATATTACACGGGTATATTCTTCAAACTTTGTGAGGACAAGAACCCATGGGAAGAAAAGTCTGCACCCCAAACCCCATGTTTCACTTATATACAGGGTGTATCCTCAAAATGAATATACATTAACAGCTTATAACTCAATTTTGAAAATGAAATGTGTCACTGCCATTGTATTTATTTGAAGTGAGTGCATACCATTTTGGGGGACAACTATTTATGCTCTAATATAAATATAACCATTTATATTATAAATAAAAATAAAAAATATAAATAATTATAAAAATAAAAATAAATAATATAAATATATAAATATAAATATTTATTTTTTCTGGAATGTACATTTTTTCCATGATATCTCTCTTGTATTTGTTTTCATTCCACCTTTGATTTGTAATGCTTTTCAAGTCTGGAGACTCAGATCTTCAATCAATTCAGGAAATTTCTCAGTAGTTCTTATTTGGAATATTATTATTATTCTATTTATTCTTTCATTCCTTCACTCATATTAGAATAATTTTGGAAATTATTGTACTATTCCCTGTCAATTATGAAACTTCTTCATAATATAAATACCTTTATCTCTTTGTGACACATATTGAATCATTTCCCATGTCTGCTTTTCACACCACTTGATTTGGAGCCCAGTATATTCTTATTCCATTCATTACATATTTTAATGCAGCATCTTTTTTCTTCACTATGAGAAGTCCTATTTGGATGTTTTAAAATGTGCCTTATTTTATTATGCATGGAAGCCTTTACTTTACTTATTTTAAGCTTACTTATTTTAAGAGTGCCTTTCATGATGTTCAGTTATTCTTTTTGGGACACTGATTAATTAATTTGTTTGGCTATTAGTTTTCATGCATGTTTTAGCTTTCTTTAATTGTAAGTCCTATGTTGTGAAATTGCTTCCATATTAGACCAACTGACATCCAGGGTTTTTGTAGTTTAGACTCTTTTCATAATCTTACTATTTTATGAATTTCATGCCACGTAATTATTTTAAATTTTGTTATTTAATATGTTTTGTTTGTATAGACAAGCACTTATTGTTTACTTTTGTTTTATATGTTTTCTTGTCCTCTACTTAAAATCCATTATAAATAATAAAAGCATAATATGCTAATTAGACTGGACAGCCAAACAACCTTCCGGACATCATTCCGGACATCCTTCCAGACAAAGCTGCTGTGGTGGTGGGGGCTGAGGCAGAAATGGTTAGGGGCGATCAGACAGGTGGAGTGATTGGAGCAATTAGGCAGGCAAGCAAGCAGTTAGGGGTGATGAGGCAGACAATTGAGTGGTTAGAGTCAATAAGGCAGGCAGGCAGAGGAGGTTAGAGGCAATCAGGCAAGCAGGAAGGGTGGTTAGGGGCAATCAGACTAGCAGGCGAGCAGTTAAGAGTGGTGAGAAAGGCAGGCAAAGGTGTTAGGGGTGATCAGGCAGGCAGACAGGCCAGTGGTAAGGAGCCAGCAGGTCCAGATTGCGAGAGGGATGTCCGACCCCTGTGGGATCTGGTCTAAACTGGCAGTCGGACGTCCCCTGAGGGGTCCAGGATTGTGAGAGGATGCAGGCTGGGCTGAGAGACCCACTTTCCCATGCACAAATTTCATGCACTGTGACTCTAGTCCATTATAAAAGTTAAAGTTTTTTGCTGGCTCTGAAGGTTACTGGATGAGATTTATTTTGTTTTAATCTGTTGAAATGGTAAACTTCTGAGTTTGGCTGAATCTGGCTGCCATGCCTAATGTCTAAATCTAATCTGATATAAACAGAAGTTTTTATCTCCCTTGCCATTATTATTTTAAGTTATTTATGACTTTCTAACATGCTCTATGGTGTTCTTTACCATTTAACTATTAATATGTTGAAATATATTAATATAATTTTTATTGTCAGTTTATATATTTATGCAATAAATTTTACTTGATCAAAATATATTAACTAGTGTGATCCATTTACTAGTATTACATTGACATATAATAACTATTTTATTGTAATTGGTCATATCTGCATTTACATGTGTTTATAAACACATACACACAAATCTATATACATACATGCATACATATATTTATGTATTTGTTTAAGATTTATGAATTTTAATACATATATACATTCTGAAAAAGTTGAATTAATTTAAAGAAGATATGTCCAATACCAATGAAATTATATACTTGCAATTATATGTAAATTTTTAAGTGTATTAACCATTATATCAAAAAATATATTTGATAAAGATCATTTGGGAGTTCACTAATCTCTGGAAGAATGAGAGAAATAAAGTTTTTTATTGAAAGTCAAAACAAATTTCACAATTACACAGCGGACTTGTTTAATCAAGAAATCTCTGCTACTGTGTTAAATACTGGGTCCTTGTATCATTTACCACCAGCTAACACTTGTAGCACTGGACAATAGCCCCTTTTTCTCTTGTCTCCAGGGCTCTATCTTTCTATAACTGAAATGGCCACCAGATGGCTCTCTTCCTATGTCTAGGAACACTTAGCAATAAACATCAGTCCAAGTTTAATGCTCAGATCTGATTGGTGGAGCCTATTTCACATATTTAACCCTTGGGTAAAGAAAGGATGAGGACTCGTCTGCTGATGGGCACTGAGGCTATTTCCAAATCTTAGTGTAAATTGTGCTGCTATGAACATAGGAATGCATATATTCTTTCTGATTGATGCTTCTGATTTCTTGTGATATAATCTTAGAAGTGAAATTACTGGGTCAAATGGGGAGTTGCACTTTTAATTTTTTGAGGAAACTCCATATTGTTTTCCCCACACAATGGAATACTATGTTGCTGTACAAAAGAAGGAGAAGGAGGAGGAGGAGAGAAGGAGAAGAAGAAGAAGAAGAAGAAGAAGAAGAAGAAGAAG
>JAAGEH010000030.1:37379788-37445570 GCA_011751065.1 Lasiurus cinereus
AGAAGGAGAAGGGGAAGAAGAAGAAGAAGAAGAAGAAGAAGAAGAAGAAGAAGAAGAAGAAGAAGAAGAAGAAGAAGAAGGGGAGGAGGAGGGGGAAGGGGAGGGGGAAGGGGAAGGGGAAGAATTAGAATTCTTATCATTTGTAACAGCATGGATGGACCTGGTGAGCATTATGCTAAGTGAAATAAGCCATTGGAAAAAGATAAATATCACTTGATCTTACTCATTTATAGAATATAATGAACAACATAAACTGATGAACAAAAATAGATCAAGAGACCAAGATGCATGGAACTTACCATCAAACTTGAGAGGGAAGGCAAGGGAGAATTGAGGAGGTGAGAATAATCAACCAAAGGACTGGTAGCCATGCATATGAGCAGACAATGGATATAGACAATAGGGAGGTGGGGAGCAGGTGCTGGGGGGCTGGAGTGGGCAGAGAGAGGTCAATGGGGGGAAAAGGAGACACATGTAAAATTTTCAACAATTAATGATTTAAAAAAAATAATAAAGGATGGGGACAATATTACTGACTTTATTTTTTTAGTTAAGTAAAATATAGACTATATCTTCCTCTAAGATACATAATGTACACAAAGGGCTCAGTTACTAGAAAGTCAAAAGGAAGGATAAATTCCTTGGTTGTTTTAAAGAAATGACCTATAAAAGCTATCTGAAACAGTGGGATGATTGACATGGTGATTTTATCATGCTTCTGATGAAAGAACCCATTTCTTCCTGAATATAGGAGTCCACAAACAATATACACTGGGAAACTGAGAAAACTATAGAAATCATATCCCTATTTACAGGAAGTCTTTAGTTTAAGGATGGGCATGTTACTCAATGCTTTCAAATCAGAGTCTGGTAATTAAAAGATATGCACTATCTTCATGTTATAAATTAAGTAAAGGCCCAGTGCACTGGCGGGAGGGGGAGGGAGGGTGCTCAGCCTGGCTTATACCACGTTGCAGTCTGGGATCCCTTGCTCCTTACTGCCCTCCTGCTTACAGCTCAGCTCACTGCTCCTTAGCACTGCTCTGTATACAAGAGAGGCTCCCGCCACGGTCGCTGCACTCGCCAGCCATGAGTCCAACTTCTGGCTGAGGGGCACTTTTCCTGGGGAAGCACACTGACCACCAGGAGGCAGCTCCTGCATTGAGTGTCTGCCCTCTCAATTAATATGAGGTCATAGCAACCAGTCATTCTGGTTGTTCCACAGTAATGGTTGCTGGGCTTTTATATAATAGATTGGCCTACAGAGAATCCATTATTCCAGGCCACTGAAATAAGCAGAAGAGAATATAGCTGAAATAGAGTCTTGGAATTAAAAGTCCATTATTATACTCAGTCTCATATAGCTATCCTGGTTCTAATTATGTGATGCATAAAATACAAATAAAAATCTGTTTTGTTGTGGATACCTTTAGTTTTAAATTTGTCACACTATAAGACTCATGGCTAACTTCCTCTTCTTTGTCTCTCAGGATTTTCATTGTTCAAAGCTTTTTTCAATCTTTTTTAATTGATTGGAAAATATCTATATTTTTCATATCATCAAGACATTCAAATGTATTGTCAATGACTTAAATAAAGCTTATACTTTAAAATTTAGATTGATTTTGAATAAATTTTTCTAAGTAGTCCATGTTAAGGCTTTTATTTTTTTTTCCTGATATTTATTTTTTTCCTGAATGGGTACAAATGTGTTTAATTATTTAAGTCTATATTTTTTTTTAAGTCTATATTTTCTCCCAATAAATATGTTGCACCTACATTGAAAGTAAATGGCCTAAATATGTATGGATTTATGTAAAGATTTTCTGTTCTATTCTAGTGATCTTTATGCCCTGACTACTTTAAAATTACTGAACCTGGAACTATATGACTATTTTATTTATTTTTAGCAATCAGTTTTCAGTTGACATATAAATTATGTTTTTTTCAACTGATTGAAAAGTTCCTCTATCATTATTTTAATCCTTTATGATTTACTTGGACACTTTTGTCCTCTTCCAGCTTCTTATGACACATTATTTTAATTCTTTATTGTTTACCAAAAATAAATATTTGAAATATTACACCTATGAAATTTTTCAGTCTATGTTTATCTTCTCAAAAATATGGTTTGTTTTTTTCTTATTTTAACTATTTATCAAATAAAAACAATCTCTTGTATTCTATATTTAATTAATTTATGTCTATTGTCGTAATTATATATGAGTCTTTTGAATTCTTTAGTTTTTTTATTGCATCTCATTGCAGAATTAAATTTGGCATTAACTGGCACTATGGTTTTGAATTATTCAGTTTTCATTAATATATTAATGAAATTAATACATTAAACTTTGTATTATGCCTCTGAAAATATTACTTAATAGCCATAAATATAGAAAATAATTAAATTGGTCCACAAAAAAAATGTTTACCTTCACCTACTTCTAGATATCAAAATAAGACATATAATTGTCAAAGAAAAACCAACAGTTTAAAAAAATGGCAAATGGCATTAGAATTGACTCTAACAGCCCATAAAACAGAAAGGCAAGTGCTTGGCAATAGCTCATTAACTATAATAGAGAAGTATATCTGCCAGCTTAAAAACAGCTGTCCTAGATATATCACATGGGTCATGTAATTTTACATGTGCCTAAGGACTCTAGTATATACTAATAAATCAATCAGAGAGAAGACATTTTAGTTTTGATTTGTGGAAGAGATTTATGATCATTTCTGTTTTGTAAGGAGAACATGCTGTCATCTATTAGCACATTTTTGCATATGACTTATGAATATCCATGCATGCCTACAGCAAAAAAAAAAAATTGAGAAAAAAGTCTAATTTTAATTGAAGAACAAGGTTGTTTGCTTTTGATTAAAACCCCCTTTCACATATTCTTGTGTGTTTTCTCCAAAAAATTGCATTTAAGTATCTTTAATAAAATTTAGGAGAGTACACCTTTATGACAAGTAAAATACTGGTCTGGAGACAAAGCCTAAAACTTTAATGAGAACAGCAAGACAATGAACCATTGCCTATAAGATTTACTATACAGTGGTACCTCGAGATATGAGTTTAATTCGTTCCATAACCTTGCTCGTATATCAAGTTGCTCGTATCTCAAAGCAAATTTCCCCATTGAAATCAATTGAAATGCCGTCAATCCGTTCCAGCCCCCAAAATGCCACCCCAGTTGTTCTTGTTACATGTTTTTGAATAAGAAAAATGTATTTATAAATGACAAATATTGTTTAAAAACATAATAAAAGATAATGTAAAGGAATAAACTGGTTTTATAAAGTGTATTTACCTACTCCTTACACTCTTAATGCTACACTTTATCCCTAAACTGAATGTAACCTAACTAATCTTCATTGAACTTAATTGCTACTGGTCTTTGCATTTTTGGCCGATTTCAAAAAAAACGTGTCCAACGAAGTTTGCCTCTTCTTCCCTTTCAGAATGTTTCGGAAATGGGTGAGGCAAGTTTCATTGAACAGCTCCTATGCACGACCAGTACCAACTTTTTCGGGGTGTTTCTTTTCCACAAAGTGTGACACCCTCTCCCACATTCCTAAGATCTCCTTTATCTCACTTGTAGAGATCTCCTTCACCTCTGGCTCCTCCTCAAAACCAATTTCTTGGAGAACCTCCGCATGTTGCTGCGACTGCAACTCTTGTACGTGGTAAACTGGTGGGTCGTGTGCAGCAGGCCGATCCATGCGATTACTCATATCTCAAATGTTGCTCATAATTCAATGCAAAAAACGCTTGCTCGATGGCTCGTATCTCAAAAATCTCATATGTTAGGGCACAGGTATCTCGAGGTACCACTGTATATTCACCTCAAATTTATTTTAGCTTTCCTGTTTTAATCCAGACTTACAGTATTTTGTTTTGATTTGAATTTAAAAATTCATTTTCAGAAAAATAATTTTCCAATGTGTGAACAGCTCTTATTTTTCTATCTCAACAGTAAAACTACAGACATTCACTCTTCACGTCCATTATACACAATAGAGTCTGGTGTTCTGTTTGGGCACTTTTGGCTTTTTAGCATTTAAGTAATTCCTGTTTCTACCTGCCAATAGAAGAATTATTACTTTGTTCCTGTGCATAATGTCTTACATCATTATTTTTTCCCCCTGCAAATAGGAAATTGACTTAATTGAAACTTGAGAGAAAGTTCTAGGATGATGGACTTATTCTAGATCTTCTTATAAATATTATTACATGGATATATTCAATTGTCAAACTCATGAAACCCTATATTTCAAGAAATGAACATTTTGTTTTATGTCAATTAGACCTGGAATTAGAAAAGTAATAAGAGGAGTTGAAGTCAATAAATATGGACTTCCTTTTTGAGGAAGCTTATTTTTTACCAGAATAGATAACCAGTAATTTATGAGCTATATGAAGTCACAAAATAATTTGTATTACTATTGCATTTTAATGTGGGAGAAATAGCAGCAATGTGTGTGCTGATGAAACCTACCAATAGAGAAATATATAAAAAAGCCTAATCTCCAAAGTGTCCCCTAGGGAGTTCTACAGAATAAGAGTTGGATCACTTGCTGTGACATGTGCTGACCATCAGGGGCCAGTGTGTAACTAAAGAAAGCCTTGGCTGGCAGCCAGCAACTAGTGAAGGGAAGCCCCAGCTGGCAGCCGATAGCTGCTAGGGACTGCCTGTGCACAAATTTCATGCACCGAGCATCTAGTAAATAACAAAAATGAAGGAAGACAGGCAAAAATGCAGTAGCAGGGCCCATCGGTAAGTGAGCATGAATGTGATCCACTGTTTTTGTTATGAGTTGCCTTAAAATGAGAAAGAGACTGAATATCAATGATAATGAAAGAGAAAGCACAAAGCAGAGGGATGAATTGTGCTGATGAGAATTTACCAAAGTTATTTTTAATTGTTTTTATTTTATCATACATATAAAGAAACACATGTATTCAAGGTTAGTAGAGAAAGAAAGGAAATATAGGACAGACTGAAAATGTATTTCCAATGTAGCACTCTCTGGATTTAGTAATGAGTGAAAGAAAATTCAGTGGTGACTCTCAATTAGTATTTTTTATGTATTCTGTGCTTTAGTGATTTATTGATGACACTACAGAAGGTAATTCCAAAACTCTCAAAATAGAAGTGACTTTCTTAGAATTGTTTCTCCATGTAGTTATTTTAACTAAAATCAAGATCATTGTCAAACTATTTCATGCATTTGTTCAGCTTTTTTTGTGGACTATAAATAGGAACCAGGAATGGTTTTAGAGTAAGAACTTGAGTTATAATAAATTGAAGCTTTACAGTCCTGTGGAAGTTAGCAAGTTAGATATTTTTAATTTTTAATATATATTTATTTCAAAATATTATCTTTCCCTGGAGAAACTTTACTTGTTGCAAACTCAGCTAAAATGTTATTTTTTCTTTCCAAGTGCCTTTCTGTCTCTCCTCCACCCAGAATTAAAATCTCCATTACCAGTATGCCATTACTACTTGACCCATATCTCTATCATAATATTCATCATATTTATTATAATTATTTCTTTATTTTAATCAATTTAATGAGAAGTGATCATTTTTAGTTTATATTTTGTACACAAAATATCTAGAATAAGGACATGGAACCAAAAGAAGCAATGAAATTTTATTGAAGAAAATTGGATCCGCCTCTATCCTCAGCCACAAGTAAACTGCATTGTAGAATGGCTAAGGGAAATAGATTTACCCTCTTTTTAACACACTTATCCCCCCCAAAATAAAATATTAATTCAGCAAGAGAACTGACAAAGAAACAGCAGCAAAACATTTTGATATTTAAAATACCAATAGCTATCTACTGTACCTAAACCCAAGAAAACGTTTTCTACACATCACTTTTACTGTAAGTGGGAATCTTGTCTTCTAGGAAAGATATTCAAAACTCAGACATTCAAAAGATACTTCAGCACTTAAAACATATGTAATATTCTATCATCAGATATGACTTTAGAATGCCATATGACATCATGATACCAAAACCAGTTTACCCTTTCAAATGTAATTTCGTGGCATTGAAGAAGACAAGTGCATTCAATCTCAGGTGCATTATACAATACACAATACAAATAATAGTATTTCTTATTCAAAATACTCTGCTTCCTGAAAAAAAAATTGCCATACATTTAGTATTTTCCTATTAAGAGCTTTACTTTCTAATCTCTGAAATTCTCAGAAATAAACTTCAACTGAGTTGAGCAATATAAGAGTTTGGGAAGAAGCCACCATAATAAAAATGATAACTTGGGCAATACCATAATTCAGGATAAAGAAATAGAAGTACAAATCTGTATTCTGTGTATATGAGAAGACCAAAATTATTTTTAGAGGTCCCAGTACACATATATTTTAAGTTGTGGGTACAAAGCTGGGTGCTGGGTCAAGTGCCAGCAGCCAGGAAAAGAAAGGCCTACTCTTGCACAAATTTTGTGCATCGGGCCTCTAGTAATAAAGTAAAAAATAATAATTGTAGTGAGATATTGTCATAGAAAACCTAATATGTGATACTTAAGTACTTAAACATGACATAAGAGTTTATTCCTGTAGATTAATAGTTTTGAGTACATGGATACCTATTGAAATTGCTAAATTTTTAACTCCCTAGAAAATTATCTTCCAATTTTAGCCCGTGAATCAGGTAAAACCCCAGTTAAACAATTGTGTTGAGTGGATAACTCAATGTCTTCAGTCTTTGGATTAATATACCAAGTACTATTTTCAAGATAAAATCTATACTTATAACAGGGTAATATGCAAATTGATCAGGACACCCTCACAGTAATGACCGAACAGCAAGCTGCATGGGGCTACCAGGCCAGAAGGGGGGTTAGTGAGTGACAACCAAATGACTGAAAAGCAGGCTGCATGAGGCAACCAGGCAGGCAGGGGTGGGAGGGTCAGTGAAGGGCAACCAGGTTGGCATGGGTTCCATGAAGGGTGATCAGGCCACAGGGCAGTTGGGCTGACCAGGCTGGCAAGGGGGAGGCAGTTAGGAGTGATCAGACAAGCAGGCAGATGAGCAGTTAGGAGCCCATTGTTCTGAATTGTGAGAGGGAGGTCCAATTGCCAGTTTAGATCTGATCCCCAGTTGGACATACCCAAGAGCTCCCAGATTGGAGAGGGTGCAGGCTGGGTTGAGGAAAGCCCCTGCCTCCATGCATGAATTTTGTGCACCGGGCCTCTAGTTCAATTATAGTTGCAATCTTCTATTCAAGAAAATGTTTCTAAAAACAAATCTAAATATAACTGATTCCCAAGGAATTTAGTACTTGTTATCTATTTAAATAAGATTATTGTTGTTTGCATGTGTATATGATTTCACTTTCAAAAATAAAATAAAACAAAACATTCAGTATGTCGAGATTTACATTACCTACAACAACAACAACAAGCACTGAAAAAAACAGCAACATCACAGTGTAATTCTTTGTGAAACAAGCTGCTGTTGCCATGGTGAGAACTGGACTGAGATATAAGTTATTCTTACATGTAATATTTCAAAATCCTTAATACATATCTATGTGACCAGGGGTTCTAAATTCTCAAAGGATTTACCAGCAGCATCAGTATATTTTGTGGTTATCGTAAACATACACTATTCAACAGCTGATCATAAGCTCCTTTGGATTGATACAGAGTAAAATAACCCCACAAAGAACAAACATTCCAGGTGAAGAGATGACATACAAGGTAATACAATTTGAACTGAGGATTGAAAAGAAAACATAATATGTGATTCAAAAGTGGTCACAAAAATATGAGGTATTCCAGGAGTGATAAAGATTATTAGGTCTAAGTGTCAAGGGTAGGGGGATATCATAGAGCAAGTGACATTTTTCTAAAGAAAGGTTTGCAGTATTAGATGAAGCTAGAATCAAACCTAAAATGGCATATTTTATTTGGGGGAATTAATTTAGGAATAGTAGAAATTCCAAGGCCTGCAGGTTGCAAATATCAGAATTTTTGCATGCAGCAAAAAAAATAGCAACCCAGCCAAAACTGGTTTGGCTCAGTGGATAGAGCATAGGCCTGTGGACTGAAGGGTCCCAGGTTTGATTCCGGTCCAGGGCACGTACCTCTGGTTGCAGGCACATCCCCAGTAGGTGGTGTGCAAGAGGCAGCTGATCAGTATTTCTCTCTCATTGATGTTTCTAGCTCTCTCTCTCCCTCACTCTCTGTAAAAAAATCAATAAAAAATATATTTTTTTTAAATAGCAACCCGAATAATAGAAATTAGAAACAAGGTGATATTTACTTTCAAACAAAGCCAAGCAGAAGTCTTATTGCTAAAACTTGGGAACAAACTTATGGAACATTATTAAGTTTGCTTATTAGTATGTTTATCTTTGACATTCTCATTCAGAAGCTTTGGTTTTTATATTAAAGCATAGTTGATATGCTATATTAAATTGGTTTCAGGTATAAAATACAGTGATTCAACTGTAAATACCTAATGAAATGATCACCATGTTAAGTCCAGTAACCATCTGGAAGAGATCTTTATGTGTCTTCATTTCTATTGGGCTATACCATGTCTCCTTTTCATGCCACTTCACTACTTTGGTAAAAACCTCAGAACTAACAAATTATGGCTAAGGAAATTCTTTTAACATTATCAAATTAAATATTGCTGAAAGAGAAAATAGAGTTAGACATTAGTAATATTCCCAATGTTTATACTACATTATGGAAGAAAATAGATTTCTACATATGAATTAAGGGAATAAAGTTTTAAAGTATTTGCTAAACTGTCTGTTCAGATCTTGATAGTGAGTTGAACCATAACTATTCTAACTCAAGATATTCTAATTAGAATCTATTATTGTTTGAAGGAAACGTTTTCTTTATCAGTCAGTTATATTAGCAGACTTAGTTTGTATTCCTCAGTATTACAATGTTTTGGGGAAGAAAGTAGAAGAGATAAATATGCAAACATGTAATCATTATCCAATACTATAAGTAAAATAATAGAAATGTAATTTCTTTGATATTGTAGTCACTATGTCTTATATTTTTAAGAAAATAATTGTTAATTTATTGGATTGAACAAAATCCCATGAGAACCAAACAATGAGCAACTATGTAGTGGAAAAAAAAAACTTTGTTTACTATTTTTGCTAAGAGATTTGTCATTTATAAACATAGATTAACACTAAATATTGGCATAGTACAATGAAGTTTTTGGAAAACATGTTTGCTCTCCAAATAGTGACATTATAAGATGTGCTGGAGAGTGTAAAGTCTGAGCAGTGTAAGAAAAGACACTTATCCAAGCCCTGTTTTCTGGGCCCCAATTCCTCCAGCTATACAGTAAAGTCATTTGTCTTTAAGATCATTAAAAGTAATTTTCAAAGTAAAAGGCAGTTAGATTGAGACAGATGATAATAAAAAAAACCACACCTCTATGTGTATTTATAATATATTATGTGTTCATAACAGAAATATTATACTTAATACTTTCTGGATTAAAATAATGAATGATAACAAACACACCAATGCACTCCAAGTATATCACACCTTCATTCTGATGTGAAGTCAAATAGGAAAATGGATAGTGATTTTTTTTCACTCTTAATATAACCAAAGATAGCTTTCTCTCACTCAGAAAAAAAAAATAGTAAAAGCACCATTGTATTAACCCCATCTCTCACAGTTTTTAAAGCATTTAATATGTATTTAAGGCTGTAATGCATTTAAATTTTTAAAATGTTCCCAAGGTATAATAACTAAATGATCTCATTCTCTCACAAATTAAGACCCACCATCAGATTTTTTCTTATTATTCTTGCCTATGAAGTTAATCCTCACTGAGCTCTCATAAAGTCTTCTTTAAGCCTCCCAGGTGAGGGAGAAGCAGCCCTAATGAGCAGGAATCAGTGGCATTTGATCCCCACCACATAAAATGCCGACACAAAGATCTTGTGTTCTTCCAAAGGCTTTTAACTCCTAGAAAAAAAAAAAACTAAAATCTACAGCATCAGCAAGCTTTACACTAGTTCCTTCTTCTATCCAGCAAGCTTACTCTCCATTATTTTGCAAAAAATAAAACTACAAGTGTTTTATGGCTTTCATTTGGAGGGAATGAGGAAATTGTAGAGAAAAGGGACCTATATTCCTTCTATTAGAGTTCCTGTTTCTTCCATTTGATCAGGGAAACGTTCCCTTCCAGGGCATATTAAGCCAAATTGGCAAATAGAAAAAAATGAGTTTACACCATGTGTCAGTGAAGTTACCACATAAGTGCAGATTTATATATGAAATATTTTAGATGAATTAAGTGTTCCTTTGGGAAATATCTGGAAAGGACACAACACACATAAGGCAAATCGAAACAGCAACCATAAATTAAGTACATTCTTATTACATCTTCACGCCCCCTGACTGGAAACAATAACCTCTCCCCCAATAAGTACACAGTCTCAGAAAAAAAGATTAGTGTACCCACAGGGCAAAGCAAGCACATATATCTTGTTCTGTGTTCAAATAGTTGTAAAGCTGTACCACTAGCCGATGATGGGTGGCAGGGAATTAGAGAGGTCTAGGTGAATTATAGAGGTGGAGATCTTCAATCAAGGAGGCCCAGCTGTCTGCCTCAAGGGGCCTGACCCTGGCAACAGAAAATAGAGCAGCCAATCAAATGATGGCTATTGCAGAGGGAAAAGGGAAATAGTGAGACTGGCTATGGTAGGAAGTATACTTGACCATCACGTCTTTTAAACTTAAGTCAAAATCTAAGCCTCATGATATTATTAGGCAAAGTCTATAATATATATATCACACACACACACACACACACACACACACACACACATATTCACAATATACAACATACACAATGTAGTAATTAGTATCAAAATTGGATCTTTAATTTATAACCCATCTTGAAAACAAGCTGAGAGCTAAAAAACAAAAGCTCAGAAGATTTCTCTCTGACACACACTCAGTTTTGATGTTTACTGTGACTGCACTCATTAAATTGTATACAACAGAACACCTGAACAAGTCTGTGGAAAGTAAATAAACAATGATTAGCTTTTGCAAAGAAAAGGAGATTTATGGAGAAAATCACTTGTATCTGACCGTCACTGACATCACTCCTTAGTTCAGGAAAAGTCACTGGGGCCTGCTAGACCTTTCTCTGTTCATCATAAAGCTCCTGTTTTTCTTGTCTCAGGAATAAGGAAAATTGAACAGTACTCACATGATAAAAAAGAGAAAAAAATTATCAATTCAACATTGAATAATTAAAACATGTATATTAGACACCTAACAATATGTCACAAAATAACACCCAATCATTTTAAAGAAAATCTCTTTGTAAAAACAGATTTTAGGCCCTGGCCAGACAGCTCAGTTGGTTAGAGCATTGTCCCTAAACACCAAGGTTGTGAGTTTGATCCCTGGTCAGGGCACATATAAGAATCAACCAATGACGCCAAAACTGGTTTGGCTCAGTGGATAGAGCGTCAGTCTCTGGACTGAAAGGTCCCAGGTTTGGTTCTAGTCAGGGGCATGTACCTTGGTTACAGGCACATCCCCAGTAGGGGGTGTGAAGGAGGCAGCTGATTGATGTTTCTAACTATCTCTCTCCCTTCCTCTCTGTAAAAAATATCAATAAAATATATTATTTTTTAAAAAAGAATCAACCAATGAATGCATAATTAAGTAGAACAACAGAGTTTCTCTCTCAAATCAATAAAATTAAATTAAAACATATTTTTAAATACACACATGTAAAAATAAAATTAACTACCCAAATATTCTAAACTAGATATGAGAAAAAAGTAACTTCTTGAAAAAAGAAAAATAGGTCACTGATATTGAATTTTACTACTTAAAGCAATTGTTTAATATTTAATGGCTCACTTAACTTCTCATTGTTAATAGCTTTTTTTCTTTAGTAGTAGCAAAAAAACAGTCCTATGAGAAAACTAAATTATTAGTGTCTAACTTTGTTAATTATGCTTCTAGTATGAATTTGCATCATATTTTTTAGAAAAGGGAGTTTATTATAAAGAATCATATTTATTGAAAAGAAAAGTGGATATAATTCAAAGAACAGGTGCTATAACCATTGTAAGGTCCTTAAAAATACAGATTCTCTGAGATAGTTCTTGATTTAAAGGGATATAAGGACTTAGCAGCAGCATCTGGCTAGAAAAACTGCCTCAAATAAATGGGAATCATCAATATGGGTTTGTATCTATCAAAACTGGAGTGCTTTCCAAAAGTACTGACTATAGCCTAACCTTGACTACTCGCTAATACATATTTCCAGAGACAGAAGCTGACTAAATAAGGAGAACATAAGATGTGATGAGTACAACTCAATAAGAAAATAATGAATTATATACTATTTAGCAAGCTGCATCAGAAGCATTAGAACAGAAAAATTTAAAATTTAAAACATATAAGTGTATTTTGGCAGATAAAGGATATTATCCATTTGAAAATGAATAAAGTAATATTAATATTTTCAGTTTGCTAAGTATAAAACTAACAGTTAATAAAAGATAATCTAATAGATAATTATACAGCAGATAAAGTCATCCTATAGAAGTAACTAGGAAGATCAGATTGAGATTTCCTACAGAAGATAACAGGGAATAAATAAGACAGAAAATGTTTCTTTTAAAAATAACAAATATGTTAGCTAAAAATCAAGGTCCAAAATTCTAGATAATAGGAATTTCAGAAGAAGAAAATGCAAGTAAAAATGAAGAAACATTGGAAGGAAAATCAATATTAATTGACCAGCTATAGAGACAGGTCAAATACTTTGGATTTAAAACACATACAGTGCTAAAAATTAGAGATTAAAAAATCTAGACACATTATAGTGATAATCCATAATAATAAAACATGGTATGCTAATTAGACCAAACAGCCAAACAACCTTCCGGATGAATCCAGGGCTGTGATAGCTGAGCACCTTGCATGAATTTTGTGCATTGGGCCTTTAGTTAAGATTATAAAAGACAATGAAATTCAAAGTATTAGTGAAGTATTATCATGAAACTTCTTAATAGAATCACTGGAAGCATGGCAAAAATTGAATAGTAATTTTAATGTTTTGATTTAAAAGGATGTTGAAAATAATTTAATGTAATTAAATTTAATGCAATATTACTGTGGAATATCATACATGAAAGTATGAGAGATGTCATCAAGGCCCATAATAAAATAGTTTCAAGAGAAAATATTTAGAAAACTAGGAAAATAAATCCAAAAGATGATGCAAAAGATGAAAGAGTAAGAATGATGAAACAGCTTGTTAAAGTTTAAGATGAGGAAAAGAAAAAGAAAATATTTCCATCACAAACTAGTGCCAAAATGGTAGACAATGTCTACATACTGCAGTGAGAAAAGAATATATATTTTTAAGAGGACTTAGGAAGAGGTGGCATTTGAATAAATATGTATTAGTATGGATCTTAAGCTAAAGAATTCCAAGATAAGAAAAGCAAACATCACTTTTAAATATGCAGAAGAAATCTCAGTCTAAATCAATAAAAGAGAATAAGGAAGTAAAAAGAAATAACAGTAAAAGTAAAACCATGTGATATAATTTAAGTACTAGCATAATGGTGGCTGCAGAATTGCAAGATAAAGGCATTGTGGTTAGGCACACATTCATAATCAGGGTAATTTACATTAAAACAAAGAAGTTTTTCTTTATACTTATTTGGTAAAAATTATAAAGTGCTACCTGACTGGCATGGCTCAGTGGTTGAGCATCCACCTATGAACCAAGACGTCAGAGTTTAATTCCAGGTCGGGCATAAGCCCACTTTGCAGGCAAAATATGCATTATTCTCAAAAGTATTTGTTATGATAAATAACCCAGAGATTAATAAAAACAAAAAATAACACATATACATATTTTTTGTCATTTATATAAAATTTTAGAAAGGGAAAACAATTGTGGCAGAAATCAAATCTATGGTATTCAGAGATCAGGAATAGGGAGTGAAGAGATAATACAAAGTGGCATAAAGGAACTGCTACATAACGTTTATATCTCAATTGATAAGGTACTTATATAAACATATACATTTGTCAAAATTCATTGACTTGTAAACTAAAATCAGTGAGTTAAAATACATGTTCATTATACCAGAATACAGTTAATTTTATAAAATTCAATTTAGCTAATTCTGAAATCTATACTATTTTCATGCTAATAATCCTAACACTGTCATATTCTTAGTCATGTCCTAAAGTATGCAAAAATATATCCTGTTTAATTTTAGCATCTGGAGGTGTATCTATTGACACACCACCTACTTTTAATTAGGAAAATAATGACTATGTGTGTTGTTCAAACACAAGATTCCTGAATCTTGTCTATCTGGCATATCTTTTAAATAATACAGGTAATATTTTGGTTTAGAACTTTTAAAAACTTAGTTGGCCTCAGGTAATCTCTGAAGTGAAATGAGTCTTGGGAAGCAATGGTAAAATCTTTCCAATCTTGGTTTAATCCATGTCAAATGTTTGTCTAATTATGACTCTAACTTTATGGAATCCTATATAATAAAAGCCCACCCACCAAATGATGGAATGACCAGAATGACTGGTTGACCAGTTGCTATGATGCACACTGACCACCAGTGGTGCAGGCGCTCAACACAGGAGCTGACCAGGATGAGTGGTTCTCCTACCGAGGCTGATCGATCCTTGCATACGCCACACTCCCCACCAGTGCATGAATCCCATGCACCAAGCTTCCAGTATATTATAATTACTGAACTGTGGTTTATTGCTCTGATTGATAATTGTCATTAGTTTGGCTAATTGACCTGAAAACTGCACCTACTGTGCTTGTTGAGTAGTATCTAGATAACTATTAAATAATGTTAGTTTATATTTATTATTTATGTATACAAGGATATTAGTGAATAAAAATAATAAATTTATAATAATATTTATAATTTAGGACTAAGAACATCTAGATATAATTCAAAAGAATTCATATTTTACTAAATACATGTGTAATTAATATCTGTGTATTCAATAAAATATGGCTATGCCTTATTATAAAAGTGCATAGAAATGTCTATGTCTTTGCTAGAGAAGGAAGTATAAAAAAAGTACAAATATTTCTTTAGTGCCTATTATGTGCCAGTTGTTTTTGGTTCTAGGCATTCATTTATTCATTCAGCAAGCAAATATATTTTGAGCTCTAACCAATTACTAGAGACTATGATAGATGCTGGAGCTTTAGCAATCAAGATAGACAATGTGACCACTGGTCCAAGAGAGTAGACTGAGCATATGCTTAACCATTTATGGAAGGACTGCTAGATATCACCTAATGTTCCATTATTCTTTTAATTTTTAGGAGGCACATCATTGCGCAGAATCAGGGCTAAATTTATCATTTCTCCTTATAGTCAGCTGTGAACATTTGGCAATGTTTTGCTAATGAGGTATGTAAACCATATTTTTAGAGTGTTCGTTATAATGACTAGGATAATGAAAGTAACCCAATATCAGCATTTTTAGCACAGCTGTGAGAGTTTTTTTAATGCCCAATGTTAAGTACTGCTGCATTGTTTTTTCATTTGGACAGCATGACTCCATAGTTTCCTCAGAAAATGCTTCTGGTTGTATCTTCAATATCCCATTATTGCTAAGGTACTCAACCTTCATAGGCAAGTGATTCAGTTCAGGAAATGCTACCCCAAAATATTTTACTTTGGCATATTGAATACTTTAAGTTGAAAGAGTGTGAGAATACAGAAGAATTAAGAAGGTCTCTCTCTTAACTTCTATGATTATAACCTGAAGCAGATCATAAAACCTTCATGATATAGTTCATCTCTCTCTACCTAGAATAAAAGAACATACTACCTCCACAATAGGGGTTCACTGAGAATCAACAGTCACATAGAGATGGTGAGATTAGGAATAGAGAAACCCAGTTGAGAGGAAGAGTCAAAAGGGGCCCTAGCCAGTTTGGTTCAGTAGATAAAGTGTCAGCCTGTGGACTGAAGGGGCCTGAGTTTGACTCTGGTCAAGGGCATGTACTTTGGTTGCAGACTCAATCTCTGGCCCTGGTCGTAACACGTATGAGAGGCAACCAATGGATGTGTCTCTCTCATATCAATGTATTTGTCTTTCTGTCTCTCACCCTCCCTTTCACTCTCTTTAAAAATCACTGAAAAAATATCTTCAGGTGAAGATTAACAACAACCACAAAAAAAAAGTCAAAAGGCAACAGAAAGGACAAATAAATATTAGCAATGAGAATAAGTGGAGAATGATAGAGGCAGATGACAGGAACACAGATTTTTATAGAAAGGGAAAGATCAATGGAATGAAATTCTTAACAGTAACAAAAAGTAATAATTAGCCTGCCTACCATCACTTTAATTTATCCATCCATTCATTGATTTATTATTTTTTTTAATTCATGTCTTTTTACATTTATTTGGTCATTAAAAAAACACACATTTAGTTACCACTTGCTATGCACCAGGTTGTGAGAAAACTCTAAAAGTTAAAGGAATATTCTGTTATTGAGTTTCCCAAACTCAGGTGAGTAGAAAGAAGTGTAGAAAGAGAATGACACATCAGCATAAGATGTGTATTATGTGAGGGGTATTATGTAAGTATCAAAAGGACTCAGTCAGTCATAAGAAGTACATGGAGAATGTGAAGTTGAATTTAAATTGAATACTTACTTCTGAGTAGGATTTCACCATGGGATTTAGAGAAAGACATAAAGATGTAAGAAGGGCATATGGAGAATTCTTTTAGAAAAGGCCTTCAGTAAACTTAGGAAATACAAATGACAATGAGGCAGTCTTTTTAGCATAAAAAATCATTTTATTTTCTTGAATAAGGAGACCTTGATTTCAGTAGAATATCATTACTCACAATTACTGCAGTGTAATAAAGTTGTACCTCTTTCTAGGAGCATTGAATTTAGCACCTATATCCATGCCCATGTGTAGTCAGCTGTTCTACAGGTTACTTACCTAACAAGTTATTTTATTTAACTTTCTGTATACTTAAGTGTCTAATTATGTTTGACTAAGATGAATATTAATTAACATGTTTTGATCTAATCATCCATGTGCTTGATAGTCTTTCTCATTAAGGAATAATCCAACCCATTCCTCTTTACCCGCTGTTAAACTTTTCCATAAAGCAGTATTCTAAAAAGATTGCTGCATACTGAAATAACATTTAGTGATTTTCAGTTGTATATAATAATATTTTAAACAGTCTGTGAAACATTTTTATTCATTTATAGGATAAAATGTACTGGGTACTTTGTTACTTGACAGAATTAGTTGTTCTAAGTCTACTGTGCCAGTTAAAATATAAATGCATATTCACCAGTGTTTTTTATTCCCTCTAAGTCTAGTTTTAATTTGAATTGTTACATTCATAGCCCTTCAACTGGTAAAAGACAAACTATACAGTAAATGACAGACGTTAGTACATCTTTGAAGATATATTTAAAGGATATTTAACAACTGAATAAAATATTTGTATAAATAAGAAGAATTGTGGTAGTAGAAATCTGTATAGTAGTTATTTTTTCTGGGTTAAAAACCAGTTTTCTCTTTATGAATTTCTGAAATAAAATAATAATAATAGAAGATAAATTTTCTTTCTTTTGCCTTCACATTGCCAGTTATTACACCTGTTATATAACCCAGACAGAACAATTGTCCCTTCACTGCATAAATTAATATTACTCATTCAATCATATATCCATCAAGCATTCCTACATGGGAGACCTATGTAGGACAGATCAAATAACAAATCTTTATTGCACCTCTAATTTTTTTAAACTTTTTTTTATAAATATGGAGAACCTTGTGGTGCCAAGTCTTAATGTGTGATAAAAATGTCCATTTAATCCTTTGATTTACTTTAGTGTAAAACTATTCATAAAGTATAAGTAAAGCAAAAAATCTTGGGTTCAGAAATGAAACCAGAGTAACTATGATCTGCTTCATCATTTAACTGAAGCCATAATTTGAATATTTTCTTTGAGCTACATATGACCACTCACTAGGTACTCCATTCTCATCATACTACTCCAATTTTGCATGAATTATATTTTTACCACAGTTCCTTGGCTTAATTTTTTCTTCCTTCCTACAATATACAACACTACCCCCTCATATACCCTTCTTAATCTAGAAAATATGTGTTATTTTTCCCTTGAAGTCACCTGTTTTTTGAAACTTTTATATATATATATATAAAATATTATATATTTTTTTATTGATTAAGGTATTACATATGTGTCCTTATCCCCATTGCCCCCTACCTCCTCCCACTAATGCCCTCACCCCATGGTGTCTGTGTCCATTGGTTAGGCTTATTTGCATGCATACAAGTCCTTTGGTTGATCTCTCACCCTTACTCCCACCCTCCTCTACATTCCCTCTGAGGTTTGACGGTCTGATTGATGCATTTCTGTCTCTGGGTCTGTTTTTGTTCATTACTTTATGTTGTGCATTATATTCCATAAATGATTGAGATCATATGATATTTATCTTTCTCTGACAGACTTATTTTGCTTAGCAAATTGCTCTCCAGTTCCATCCATGCTGTTGCAAATAATAAAAATCCTTTCTTGTTTACTGCAGCAGAGTATTCCATTGTGTAGATATACCACATTGTTTTAATCCACTCATCTGCTGATGGGCACTTAGGCTGTTTCCAAATCTTAGCTATGGTGAATTGTGCTGCTATGAACATTGGGGTGTATATATTCTTTCTAATTGATGTTTCTAGTTTCTTGGTATATATTCCTAGAAGTGGGATCACTGGGTCAAATGGAAGTTCCATTTTTTAGTTTTATGAGGAAATGCCATACTGTTCTTGATCCAAAACTACCTTTCTCACTGTTAGACAATAGTTCCTTAGACATCTTTCACATAACTAATTTCTATTAATAGAGTCTCTCATTTAATTTTACTGCATTCATGAGGTCTTAAAAATTATTAACTTGGAGAGGTTGAAAAGTTTAGTCAGTTTCTCTGAGCTTTAATTCCCTCTTCTATTATAAAGAAATTTGAAGTTATTAGTAGTTCCTAACTGAACAAGTTGTCATACTCACCATACCTTTTCATAGTGAAGACCTCCACAGATGTCTTTGTTATTGCTTTTATGATAGTGTTATTTTAGCTGTTGTTACTACAATGAGTAGTTGTGGTAGTAGAAGTACATATAGTAGTATTTTAAATCTGGGAGGGCAGGAATATAGTCTTATTCAGTTATCTTTTTTTCTTATTGTTGTTATTTTTTGTTTGTTTGTTTTTTTGTTTTCCAATCAGTAAGAGATTTAATGCTGGAAAGTGGAATGTTTCAAACAATGGAAACTTTCAAAGGGTCAAAGGGCCTCCTAGATCCTAACACTGTTACCGCCATGTGTCTATTACTACTGCTGCCATGGCTACCAATTTCTAACTCCCAGCAAAGTGGTTTCCCCACAGTGCAGCATGAATTCTACAACTGAGGGCATTTGCACCTGCTGGAGCTCACTTCCTCCACTGTAGAGAGATAGGTGCCACCTAACTGCTGTCTTCCAATTGCATGTAAGTGCTTTTTTTCTTTCGCTTTTTTAATTGTTTAAAGTCTTACAAATTGTAGTACATACATGCTAGCAGTTGTTTTTTAACCCAGTACCCACTCCAATCTCTAGAATCTAGTAGACAATGAACAAATGAACAAATATATATATATATATATATTTTTTTTCTTTTTAATGAACTAGTGAATGCACAGTTAAACTTGAGAAACTTTGTTAGGTGACTTTTTCAAGATCATTTTCTGTTCTCAAACTTATATACAGTTATGATTGAAAAATGATATGTATGTATAAAATAATTAAAACATAAAATAATAAAAATATGATAGAGAGTAGGTACAAAGTTAAACTAAGCACGTAAATGAATTGTCCCAAAATTTTGCCTTAGGAGTAAGGGAAAGAGTGGGAGAAGTAATATTTGTTCTTTAGTTTTGCTGAATTAGTTTGTCCATGGATGAGGTATAGACATGACCTCCTTTTATATTTTTTATTCAGGTATAAATGACATACAACATATTAGTTTGATCGTACAATGTAATGACTCAATATTTGGGTACATTGCAAAATGATCACCACAGTAAGTAGTTTTCATCCATCACCATAAATAGTTATAATTTTTTCTTTTTTTTTTCTTCTGATGAGGACTTTTAAGATTTAATCTCTTGGCAACTTTCAAGTATCTAGTAGAGTATTATTAACTATATTCACCATGCTGTACATTACATGCCAATGGCATTTTTTATAACTGAACATGATTAATTTATGTTTATAATATTTTACTCATTACTAAAACTTTGTACCTTTGATGCCCTTCATCCATTTTGCACATCCTACCTCCTCCCCTCTGCAAACTATCAATCTATTCTCTGTGTGTGTGAATTTGTCTGTCTGTTTGTTTATTTTATTTTATTTTTTTTTAGTTTCCCCATGTAAATCAGATCATTAGATATTTGTCTTTCTCTGGCTGATTTATTTCACTAACCATAATGCCCTCATGGTTTATTCATGCTGTCCAAATGGCAAGAGTTTATTTTTGTATAGTATACCTTCTATATATACATATCACATTTTCTTTATCCATTCATCCATGGATGAATTTAGGTTGTTTTCATATCGTGGCTATAATAAATAACTAGAGGCCCAGTGCATGAAATTAGTGCACTGTTAGGGTCCCTAGCAGCTGGTGGTGGCCAGCCAGGGCCTTCCTCAATTCCCCCAGCCAGCCCCACATCCTCGTTGAACACTTGGTCAAGGGGACAATTTGCACACTATGCTTTTATTATATAGGATGCTTCAATGAACATGGGGATTTGGATTAACTTCATTTTAAAACAACTACTCAGTAAATCTTATGCAGCTAACATTTAGAACCATGACTTTTGGAAGCAATGGAAAGTTATTTAAAACACTCTGAAAGAAACTTTACTGAAATATATTTTAAAAGTTAATAGATTTTTAAAAAAAGATATACATATTTAATACACAAGAAATATATGAGCATTTAAGGAAGTGCACTGTTTTCACAATTTTGCTTGAAATTGAGCTTCCTTGATAGCAAACCATATAACATTGTCTCACATATTTTGTTAATATAACAATGTCCAAATTTTTAGAAAAAGTTTATAAATTTATTTGAGCCAAACAGAGGATATACTTATAAGCAAGATCTTAACACATTGCAGACCAGTAGTTTTATTGCTAGCTTTACCCAGTGACCTGATAAGTTTCTATTGAACGAGTACAAAAAATGTTTTACATAAATGTTAAAGGCATACCTTAAAATTAAATATCCATTGCATTTTGAAGTTATTTGTTACATGTTCTTACAAGCTAATATATTTTTTAAAATATGATACTATAAAACACTGTGGCATATGAAAACTCGAGAATTCTCGTGATCTGTTCTCCATGTTTAACAGACTGAGGAAATGCTGTGAATGATGATTTTACAGTTCTTTTTATACATTTGAAATTAAGGAGGGAAGTAAGGAAGATTACATGACAATTTGAGAAAGCAAGTCAGGGAAAATTCTGTGATTGGATTACATGATAGTTAACAAAATCATACATTACCTTGAAAGTGGTTATTCCAGAAAGGGTTCTCAAGAGGGGGATTATTCTGGTATTTTATTTTATTTTATTTTTTATTTTTTAAATATATTTTATTGATTTTTTACAGAGAGAAAGGGAGAGGGATCGAGAGCTAGAAACATCAATGCGAGAGAAACATTGATCAGCTGCTTCTTGCACATCCCCTACTGGGGATGTACCCACAACCAAGGTACCTGCCCTTAACCAGAATCGAACCTGGGACCTTTCAGTCCGCAGGCCGACACTCTATCTGCTGAGCCAAACTGGTCAGGGCTATTCTGGTATTTTAAAAGTGTGATAACATAGACATACAAGAACAATGGACAGGTCTTGCTTAAGACAAAGATAGACTTTTTACTAAAGAAGTTATCAATCTGGGACATGACCCACCATGACTTGCCCAGTTAGAAATTTATGATAGACCATTGGCCCAATGCATGAGATTCATGCATGTGGGAGGAGAGTATCTCAGCTTGGCCTTTTTGCTCTTGCAGTCTGGGAGCCCTCAAGGGATGTCCAAATGATGGCTTAGGCCCAGGAGCAGAACTAAGCCATCAGTTTGACATCCTTAGAGCTGCTGCTGAGGCAGGAGAGGCTCCCGCCACCACCACTGAACTCCTACCTGTGAGCCTGGCTTCTGGCTGAGAGGTGCTCCCCCTGTGGGATCGCACTGACCACCAAGGGGCAGCTCCTGTGTTGAGCGTCTGCTCCCTGGTGGTCAGTGCATGTCATAGTAACTGGTTGTTCTGTTGTTTGGTCAATTTGCATATTAGCTTTTTATTATATAAGATAGTCCTATGAGGTTACTTTTAGTAAGTGGACTTGTCAGATTTATTAGAGAACACCCTTTCCTTCACATTTTAGAGCATGTTTTTAATTCATTTATGTTTATAATATTTCAGTCATAAAAATAAATAAAAATCCTTGACCACTTGAAAAATAGTCCATAAATTGTAAGACTTTTAAATTCCTAGTGAATATACAAAATATAAGAAAGGTGGTTAGTTAGTAATTTTTTCTGTTATTTGAAAAATTAATAAGGTGGATTTGAGATAGAAATGTAAAGTTTCCATAAGTTACACACACACACACACACACACCATATAATTTCCAGTATCCACCTGGCACCATACATAGTTATTAAAATGTTATTGACTAGATTCCCTATGCTATATTTTACATCCCCATGACTATTATAATTACCAATTTGTACTGCTTAATCCCTTTACCTATTTCACCCAGCCTCCCAAACACACCCTCTGCTTTGGCAACCATCTGTCTGTTCTCTGAAACTAACACAAAGTAATACTAAATGCAAACTGTAATTGAAAAGTAAAAATTTAAAAAAGGAGAGAGGATGAACTGCACTTGTCATACACATACATTGTTATACTGTTGATCCTCATTATTTTCAGATTTCATATTTCCAAGTTTTCCTACACATTAATATTCATTTGTAACCCTTAAATCAGTATTTGAGAGTGCTTTGCCAGGCATTTGGAGATGCAGAACAGCAAAAAAATGTGTGTTGATCCACATTCATGTTCCCAGCTGAGGCTGAACAAAAACAATGCTTTGCTCTTGGTTAAGCTCTCATGTTGCAAACAATTGTCTTTTACAGGGTACAGGGTAGATTTAATGTAAAGGTGTTTTGTTTTTTTCATTGTTGCTCATTTGCTTATTTTTACAACTCTGTGCTCTTTATTGGTGATTTTACTGTTTAAAGTGAATCCCAAAATGAAGTGCTGTCTAGTGTTTTTAAACATAGAATGGTTTATGACACTATATTATTACAGTTTATTCTGTCATGAGTTATAGTGTCATTGACCATAACTTGAATGTTAAAGAACCAACAATATATTAAATAAGGTATCTTAAAATAGAAACACACAAAATATAAGTTTATATATTGGTTGGTTGATAAAAATGTTTCAACCAGACACCCACTGGATCTTAACCCTGTATTTCTCCATGGGGACAACAATTCAGTATTTGCTGATTTACTATTTATGATTACTTTCTAGAACTATAAATAATGATAATCTTGTATTTATAATACAAGAAATATTTTTAGAACTAAAGCAATATTTTACCATTCTAATTTTTAAAAGAGTAAATATAATTTAGAGAAATTGGTTAACAAATTATAATATATTTAATTTATCTTAATTATATCACAATAATGTATTAATGTCAGGGAGCTACATATAAAGTTGAAGAATTTGAAACTTTGGAATAAGTTCATTGTTACTTTAGAGCTTATATTACTAATTTTTTGTGCATAAGCATCATGTCATTATGATTCCTAGGCATTTATAAATTCCTTGGTGTTTAGAAACTTTAACCGGTATTATGTATATATTACTGTTTTAAAATTTTATAAGTGAAAAATGTAATTGCACAATGTCAGTACTAAAAATAATTTCAATATCTAAGGATGTTGCCATTTTTCTCCATTTATATTTACTCACAGTGACAAAATAAAGGAGTTGAGTGATTACTTGATTTACTATTAAATTTGAAATATATATTAATAATCTCAAAAATCAAGTTGTATATGCTTATTCTGTAATAATCTTTTAATAAATATGATCAACCTCCATACCATTTAAATAATCATTCTCCATTCCTCTCCATTCTACTTCCCTATCAAATACTAATCTTCAATCTCTATATAGTTTTGCCTATTCTGGATATTCATATAAGGAACTGTTCAATGTGTGCACTTTTGTCTAGCTTCTTTCACTTAATAATGCCTTCAAAGTTCACTCAAGTTGTGCAGATATTTCTTTTCATGGGTGACCAATATTTTGTTGTATGCACATTCTGCATTTTGTATATCCATTCACTAACTGATAGATATTTTTCTACCTTTTGTCTGTTATGGGCAACTAGAGACCTGATTCATGAATTTGTGCATGGGTAGGATCTGGCTGCTCACCGTGATGAGGGCCGATTAGAGCCAGGCCAGCAAAGGGGTAAGGACTGCAGACAGTTGGCTGGCTTTCCTCACCCAAATTGGGGTGGGAGGGGGCAATCAGGGACCATGCTGGTTGGAGGGAGGATCTGCAGGAGGTTTGCAGGGCCAACTGGGGCCCTGATCAGGCCAGTTGGCCACCGCAGTGTAAATCATAGCAACTGGTTGTTCTAATCACTTGGCTTTTATGTATGTAGATACTGCTATAAACATTCACATATAAGTAGCTATGTAGACATATGTTTTCATTTCTCTTAAATATATACCTGCAAATGGAATTGCTAGGTAACATTCTAATTCTATTTCTAATTGAAGAAACACAAACTGCTCTTCACAGAGCTGGCACTCTTTTTTGTCCCAAAAATCAATATATCAAAATTTCCATTTATCCATAGCCTTGTTAACACATTATTTTTCATTTAAAAATTATTATAAATATCTAGTAGGTATTAGGTAGTATCTCATTTTGGTTTTGATTTGTATTTTCCTAATGGCTTATGCTGTTGACATCATGGCATGTATTTATTGGATATTTGTATTTCTTCTTTGGAGATATGCAAATATTTCCACAAGCTCTCTGTCCAATCATTGGAATATTCTTTCATTTCCTTTGGTAATATTTATAGTGTTTTGTTTACAAATCTATTTTTGGAGAAAAGTACATTCAAGCTCCTTGCCCATTTTTAAAAATTAGGTTGTTCTTGTCATTATTAAGTCATAGAAATAGTAAATATATTCTTGATATTTCCCTCTTAACAAATATATGATTTACATTTATTTATATTTTCTCTCATTCTATAGGTTGCCTTCTCAATATATTGATAGTGTCCTTTGATGTACAATAATTTTTAATTTAAAGGATTTCCAACTTATCTACATTTATCTTGTTTCTGATGCTCTTAGAGTTATATTCAAGAAATCATTGCCAACTTCAATTTTAATTAAACTTACCTCCTGTGTTTCCTTCCAACGCTTTAATAATAACTATTTTAATTTAGATCTTTGATTCATTTTTGAGTTAATTTTGTATGTGGTGAAAAATAAGGATCCAACATTATATATGTAGATTTCTATATTTTTATATTTGTATCTATCTATATAGATATAGACATTTCCTTCAGTGGCTTTTATAGTTTTTAGTATAAATTTCTTCCTTCCTTTTTAAAGGTTATTCTTATTTTATGTTTGATGCCATCCTATATAATAAAGAGCTAATATATTATTTAGACCAAACAGATGAATGACTGTCTAGATGACCTTCCAGATGACCATCTGGACAACATGCCGATGAAGCCAGGCCTGCAAGGGTCAGCTGAGGCAGTGAGGGGCTCTAAGGACCTGCTGAGGCAGTAAAGAGCTGCAAGGGCCAGCCAGAGCTGTAAGGGCCATCCAAGGCAGCCAGGGATACGAGGGCCAAGCCCATTGCACAAATTTCATGCACCGGGTCTCTAGTTATAAATACAATTGTTTCCTTAATTTCCTTTTCAAATAGTTCATTATTAGTGTACATGGCTGCAACTGATTTTTGAATGGCTTTTATATTCATCCATTAGTTTTAAGTTGTTTTTTTTTTACATAGAAACTGTAGGGTTTTCTACTTAGAGCTTAATGTCTTCTTTGAATAATATAAGTTTACTTCTTTCTTTTCAACATGTATGCTTTTATTTTTCTTGCTTAATTGATCTGTCTAGGACTTCTAGTACTGTGTTAAGTATAAATTTTAAATGTTAAAGGAAGAATCTTTGTCTTGCCAAGCTGGTGTGTCTCAGTAATTGAACATCGTCCCATGCTCCAAGAGGTCACTGGTTCAATTACCAGTCAGGGCTTGATCCCCAAAAGGAGATGTGTAGGAAGCAGCTGTTTAATGTTTGTCTCTCATTGATGTTTCTCTCTCTCTCTCTCCCTCTTACTCTTTCTAAAGAATCAATAAAAACATATTTTTAAATTAATTTTTGTTTTATTTTTCTTAATTGTGGAGGAAAGTTCACCATGAGGTATGATGTTTCCTGTAAATTTTTTTATGTGTGGCCATTTATATATTAAAGCAACTTCTATTCCTAATTTTCTGAGTGATTTTATCTTCAAAGGGAGCTGAGTTTTGCCAAATGCATTTATCACATTACTTTAAGTGATAGTGTGTTAACTTTCCTTCATTTTGTGAATGTGGTACATTATACTTATTTATTTTCATGTATTATATCACCCTTGCATTCCAGAGGTATATTCTACTTTAAATTGATGTATAATTGTTTTTTCTCCTTAAAAAAAATCCTTATTGTCAACAGTATTACATATATTCCCCTTTTCTCCCATTGATCCCTTTTAGCCCACCCCCCACTTTCCATCCCAGGCCTTCATCACCCTATTGTCTATGTCCTATATATATATATATATACAATTTGCTTGTTGATCTCTTCCCACCCACTCACCCTCCCCGACCTTCCCTCTGAGAATTGACAGTATGTTCTATGTATCTATGTCTCTAGACCTATTTTGTTCATCAGTTTATTTTGTTCATGTGATACTTGTTTTCTCTGACTGGCTTATTTCAATTTCCAGGTCTCTGCATGCTATCTCAAAAGGTAAGCGATCTTTTTTTACTGCTGTATAGTATTCCAAGGTATACTATACTTTTTTTTTTTCTACTCATCTATTGATGGCCCCTTGGACTATTTTCAGATCTTAGCTACTATAAACTGTACTATGAAATAGGGGTGCATACATTCTTTCTGATTGATGTTTCAGGTTTCTTAAGCTATATTCCTAGAAGTAGGATCACTGGGTCAAATGGCAGTTCCATATTTAATTTATATATAATTCTTTATATATGAATTATCTTGCATTTCTTTGACTTTTAAATGTCTGATTAAAAGTTGTCTTACTGTGAGTTTCTTATGTTGTTTCTATTTGGTGTTCATTGATCTTATATTTTTACTAGAGGCCCAGTGCCTAGGATTCATACACTGGTGGGGAGCGTGGCCTGCGGGCATCAGCCCGCTGTGGGAGAGCCAGTCATCCTGGTCAGCTAAGCAGCTGTGGACCCACCTTCTAAGCAGCTGCTCCCACTGTGGGAGCACTGCTCACCCTGGTCAGCTGAGGGGCATTCCCCCTGTGGGAGCACACTGACCTGGTGGTCAGTACGTGTCATAGCAACTGGTCAACCAGTCATTCTGATAATCCCACCATTAAGAAGCTGGGCTTTTATTTTATTTATTTACAGATATATATATATCTGTAAATAAATCTCTTCTCATATTTAGAATTTTTATAGTAATTTCTTCCAAAAAACAACTTAATCTTTTATCTCTCTTTTTTGAGATGACATTGAATAATAAAATGATATATGTTCAAGTATACATTTCTATGATACATGATTGATATATTGCATTATGTGTCCACTACCCAAAGTCAAATCTTTTTCCCTCACCATATATTTGAGCCTTTACTCTTTATTAATCCCTCTTTCTTTTCCCTATACTAACCACCATCCTGTTGTTGTGTTTATGAATTATTATTTGTTTTTCTTGTTTATTCATTTGTTGATTTCAGTTTTATATATCTTATGTGAGCAAAATCATGTGGTTGCTTTTCTGTCTGATTTATCTCATTTAGCATTTTATTCAGGAGGTATTTTTAGTGTAGTACTTCAACTTTTCAACTCCAGCATTTCAATTTAGTTATTTTACAAGATTATATCTGTCTCTTTGTTAATATTCTCATCATATATATATAAATTGAATTAACCATATATATATATGGTTAATTCAATTTCCTTCAGTTGTCTGTCTGTATTATCCTTTAGCTAATTAAATATATTTATGGTGAGGGCATGCAGATATTGCAGTGGAAGTGTCAGAGCCCAGTGGGGGCTGCCTGGGCTGTGCTGCCCAGGTGAAGGCATCCCGTACAACAATCTCCACCAGCCCTGACATGCCTGCCCTTGTTAGGTAAAAACTTCCCAGGGGTCTTTCTTCCTAAAGATGCAAATAGCATGACACTCAGAACAGACACTAAGAACTGTTCTCATCTCAAAAAACACAGTATGAGAAGTTGCTGTGGAATGGCATTTGACATATGTAGCCTTCTAACCAGCCACTGATCTCATTGAACCCATTGCCTTGCATTCTAAAACAGATAGGATCACCTATCCTGAGCCTCCCCAAGACCTTAAAGAATTTTTTAATGATCCTTCAGAAAGCCACCCTCTCCAGAGAAATGCAGTATTTTTATACAGTGCACTGGATTCCTAGGAAACACCAGAATTACCAATGAAGAATATATTAAGTAGCTCAAGAGCTACTGTGAAGCATTTTTCTATGACAGGACAGTAAATCTCCTAGAACTGCTTCCTGTCTCTGCAAGGAGGTGTCCCTTTAGAATGATGACACACACCTACAAATACATGCAGGGCACATCATGATGTTCTTAGAAAAGAAGAAACCCCAAGATGCCTTCTGTGCTGTGGGAATAACAATAATTGAACTTTGCCTTAGAGACTCCTAGAATTTTGTCTTTGGATAAGCCTCTGACAGATGATGTTGGATTTTCAGCTTTGCCAGGCATGGCAGTGATTTTTACAATTCAAGCTATGAAGGCAAAGTGAAGGTGTTACAGAAAAACATCTTCAAATGACTCTTCCTTTTTGATAAATGTTATACTCATGCATTTATGATAAATATAATACTCATGCAGAGACTGGTGTTTTGCTGTTTCAGTCCTGTAAGGCTTTAACCCATGAGAAGGAACACTTGTTTGGATTTTGACACTGCTAGTGACTTGCTCGCCTAATGCAAGCTATAACTACTTGGAAGAAGCTGACCAGCACCTCCTTACTCTGTGACCTATCTGTTTACACAAGTTGCTGAGTGCTATTGGCATCAACATATAAAAAGACACAAAACACCAGTTGGGTGGATTGATGAGAAATCTGCTGACATACCTCCAGTTACTCCAAAGCATAGTCCTGAGGACAATGTACTAGTAAATTCACCAACACCTGTGGGAGTTTTAAGGAGTGGAAAGACTGGGTAATAAGATGCCTTGCTGTTGTGCAAAAACAAGAGACTCCAAATAGGAGTAATTAAAATAAATACATGCACACTAAAAACAAAAATATTTATGATTGTTTCCTTAAAATCATTACCAGGTAAATCTAAGGTTTGTGTGTGTGGTTTTATGTTGTTGCTGTTTTTTTCAAGGTCTGTTTCTGGATACTATTGTGTTTTTTTAAATTGAGCAGGTTTCCAAAAGATGTAGCAAAATGTTCTATATATTATTCATTTTCTTTGTCTCAGAACTGAGGAAAGTTTACTTTGACATTGTTAATTATTCAGTTTGGAACTCATTGGTTCCTTTTATACTTGTTATTGTCTTATGTATACTGTCTTCTATTTTAATTAATATATTTTAAAAATGTGGGAGCATCACATTTTCTACTTATGTGTTTTTGTTGTCACACTTTTCTTTATCCTGTTTTATATTTTCCCCTAAAATATGTAACTACTATTGCTTTACACTGATGTGTCCATTTATTTTTTCTCAGATGTATATTAGCTTTTTTATTATTTGCACTTCCATTCTTTTTAATCTGACATCCTTTCCTTCTAATTAGTGCAGACTTTATTAGACATAAAAGTACCTTTATTTGTTCTTCAAAATATATTTTACTGCTAAATATTTATATAATTACCCTTTTGACTGTTGACTATTGGAATATAATTACTGTGCCATTCACATAAATTATTTTCCTACTATTCTTTCACTTCTAATGTTGGTATTCAGTATTTATAAGTTCCTTGTCATTACTCTTTATGGTTTATTTTAACAATAGAGGCATGGTGCACAAATTAGTGCATGGGTGGGGGCCAATAGGGCTGGGCTGGTAGGGAGGGTGGGGAGGGCCACGGGAGGTTGGCTGGCTGGCACCATCCCCTGGTTGAACTCCTAGTCGAACTTCTGGTTGAAGTGACTAAGTTGTAGATTAAGCTTTTATTATATAGGAGAGTATCTGTGTCTTGAACATGCTCTTATTTCACTTTTTTTGGTCATTCTTTTGGATTTCTTTTTATCTATCTTCTTGGAAGTTTTTGAACTTTTTGAATCTGAATTAAGAACCTTTATATTTGGTTTTGGAAAAATCTTAGCTATTACCTTTTCAAATGTAGAAATGTTCAAATTCTTAGTTTCTTTTCCTAGAAATTCTATTAAATATATATTGGATGTTCTTGACTTTTCTTCATTGACTATAGACCTAATTACTTAATATTAAAAATCTAGGAATATTAGAAAAGTTTAATAATACCTGTATGTCTCTATGGGTTCCATGTGGGCCTATCTCTCATTTTGCTGATTTTTTCATGTAAGTCTAATCTGCTATATAACTCATATAGTTATTTATAAATTTTCAGTTCCTTTTGTAATTTATGTAAATATTTTTTGATTCTCTAATATTTAAAGTTCCTTGCTTCTTACATGTATCTTCTAAACCTTATCTTCTCTTATAATTGCAATAATAAATGTAGCTCTCATTTTTCTATTTGTAGGTATATGTAAATATATGCATATATATTTATAAAATATATATTTATAGCAATAGTTAAAAATTTATGAATAGCTCAAGGAGAGATTTGTAATTATTGTACAAGGTTAAGTAAAGTTTATTATCTCAGATAAGATAACAAAATAGACTAATTAATTATAGCTTTCTACCTTAACAGCTATTGTTTTTAAGCCAGGAGTATGAGAAAGCTTTTGGATAAATTAGAAATGTTTGCCATCATCAAGGAAATGAGAATTTATAAAGTGAACTTGCATGTGTTTTCCTTATTTCCAAAATTTAGCTAAAAATGAATATGCTACCTGAAATAAGAATACATGAATTTATTGAAATTTTCCATGGTCTGAATATATCTCACTCAACACAGCAAATCCATGAGTTTTACACTTTTGATCTTCAATTCTACTGATGAGAACTGGAAATTTAAATTTTAAAATGTTTGCTTAAAATTGCTTCCAGAAAAAAAAAATTAACAGTTTAGTGTTCCAAGTGATTTTACTCCTAACCAATATACAACAATAGCGCTAGCTGCCCAGTGACTGAAAAACAGAAAGGTGGAGGCAAAACACTATTCCACTGGACATTGGGCTAGTGTGATCTATATAATAAGGATGATCTAGGGAGATAAAACAGATTTGACCCTGTATAACAGTTAGAGAAGCTTACATATTCAAATTAAGATCCTGGAGATGGAGGAGTAAAGACATCATGATACACTATAGAAACAGTGAACCTGGTTTAAAGGAAATAACATTGACATATTAATTCAGGAAGCTTTAGAAAAATGTGTCCTTAGTACTGAATTGATACTTGGCTAGATATGCAACTAGTTTAAATACTTTGTTCTAAAATTACCAAATAAACATAGGTTTGGGTCATGTAGGGAATTGTGATGAAGGAAAACCATTCAAAATACAAATTTAAAGGAAGACATTACAAATTAAAATTGTGTTTGTCACCCTTGGAATAACTACATAATGTTTGCTTTAAGAGTGTAATTCCTAGATCTATTTTCTGTTGCTAGAAAATAAAACCACTAGCTTTGTGTACTAAATACCTTTTTAAAAGACTAATTTTTAGAGCATATTATATTACCCAGAATTAAGAGGAGGGTGCACAGATGTCCCATAACTGCCTGCCCCCACACATGTATAGCCTATCCTTTATCAACATCCCCACCAGAGTGGTACTTTGGTTATTGCACACTCTATGGGTTTGGGCAAAGGTATAATGAAGTTATACACTATTATCATATCTATCAGACATAAATAGATTGCCTTAAAAATCTGCTGTGCTCTGCCTAGTCATGTCATTGGAACCAGACAATCTATAGCCTTTACAAATTGGCTTTTTTCACTCACTAATATGCATTTAAGACTCCTCTATGTTATTTCCTGACTTGATTGGTCATTTCTTCTCAGTGCTGAATAATATTTTGTCACCTGAATAAGTTACAGTTTATTCATTCGCCCCCTGAAGGATAGCATGATTGCTCTGAGTTTTGGCAATTATGAATAAAGCTGCTATTAATGTTTATGCACAGGTTCTACTGTGGACATATTTTTTTCTACTCTTTCAGAAATATACCAAGAATCATGATTACTGGATTATGTAATGATGTTATATTTAGTGTTGTAAGAAACTACTAACCTCTCTTTCAGAGTGGCTGTACTGTAATGCATACCCACCGACAATGAAAGAGGGTTCTCCATTGCTCCACATCCTCACTAGCATTTGATGTAGTATTCCAGATTTTGACCATTATAATAGGTATAACATAGCATATTATTGTTGTTTTAATTTTCATTTCCCTGATATGATGAAGATCATCTTTCATATGATTATTTGTTATCTGTATAGCTTCTTTAGTGAGGGGGTCTATTAAGGTCCTTGGAGTTTTCTTTTGTTATTGTTGAATTTTATGAGTATTTTTGTATATTTTGGGTAGCAATTATTTATCAGATGTGTCATATATAAATATTTTCTTCTTGTCTGTGTTTTTTCCTTTTATTCTCTTAAAACTGTCTTTAACATAGCAGAAGTTTTTAACTTTAATTGAGTCCAGCTTCTCAATTGTTTGTGTTCATGGATTGGGCCTATGGTATCATAACTACAAAGTTATTGCCATACTAGAGGTTCTCTAGTTTTTTTTCTGTTATAGTACAGGAATTTTATAACTATGTATTTTATTTAGGTCTATAATATATTTTGAATGAACTTTTGTGAAGGGTGTAAGGTTTTTTTATAGATTATTTTTACATGTTCATGTCTAGTTAGTCCAACATAATTTGTTGAAAATATTATTTTTATTCCATTGTTGTGGTTTTGTTTCTTCATCAAAGAACAGTTAACAATTTTATTAAAGTCTATTTCTGGACACTTTATGCTGAGCTATCAAATTATTTTGTCTATTTTCTCACCAATATCACACTGTCTTGACTATTGTAGCTTTATAGTAGTCATTTTTTCTAGCTTTATTTAGACATGATTTATACATAACAATGTGTAGCATATTACTGTGCACAATGTGATAACTACATGCATGTATATACTGTGAAATGGTTACCAAATAAGGTTTGATAGCACATTCCTCACCTCACATAATTATGTTTAGTGTGTGTAGTAAGAACATTTAAAAGCTACTAATTTAACAATCCTTCAGAATATAATACAGTTTTATTAACTACTAGAGGCCCAGTGCATGAAGATTTATGCACTTGGGGGGAAAAGGGAGGAATGTACATCTGCCAGCTTAGGCCCACTTCCCAGGGAATTGGGCCTAAGCTGGCAGTCAGACATTCCTCTGGCAGCCTGGGAGCCTTTGGGGGAGGAGGCCTAAGCTGTTAGTCAGACATTCTTAGCACTGCCGTGGAGGCCAGCCCTGAGCTGGCTTCTGGTTGAGCAGTGCTCCCCTTATGGAAGGGCATTGACCACCAAGGGGAAGCTCCTGCATTGAGTATCTGCCCTCTGGTGGTCAGTGTGCATTATAGTGACAGGTTATTTCTGGTGGTTCCACCATTAGGCTCAATTTCCATATTGCCCTTTTATTATATAGGATAGTCATCATGTTGTACATTAGATTCCCAGAACTTACTTGTTTTACAACTAGAAGTTTCTAATTTTTAACTAATATCTCCCAATTACCCCCTTCCTGCAGCCCCTGGAAACCACCATCCTGTTTTATTAGACTCCACATATGAGTGAAGTCATATAGTCAATTTTTTTCTTCGTCTTATTTCACTTAAATAAATGCTCTTAAAGTGTGTCATGTTGTAATAAATAGCAAGGGTTCTTTCTTTATATGGCTAACAATATTAAATTTCTATCTACCTAGCTATCTATTAGTCAATCATATATCTATATCTATCTATCTTGACAAAATTGGGTCTTCCTATTCAAGAACATGGGACATCTCTAAATTTATTTATTTCTTCTTTTTATATATCATTTTATCAAGGTTTGATAGTTTTTATCATATAGATCTTTTCAATATTTATTTACATTTATACCAAATATTTTATTTTTAGGGTGCCAATGTAAATAATATTAATTTTGTTGTTGTTTATTATCCTCACACAAAGATATTTTCCTATTGATTTTTAAAGGCAGTTGAAGAGAGACAGAGAGAAACATCAATGTGAGAGAGACACATCAATTGGTTGCTTTCTATATGCACCCCAATCAGAGCTAGGTAACCTGCAACCAAAGTATGTGACCTTGATCAGAACTGAACGTGGGAACTTTTTGTCTATGGGACAACACTATTAATTAAGCCAAACTGGCTAGGGAATGATATTGTATTTTTAATATTAAATGTTGTTTGTCAGTTGCTGATATATAGGAAAGCAATTGATTTTGGGATATTGATCTTATATCCTGAAACTTTAGTATAATAACCTATTAGTCCAGGTTTTTTGTTGACATGATTTTGATTTTTTATAGGCAATTATGTCATTTGTATACAGAGTTTTATTTCTTCCTTTGCAATCTGTGTACCTTTTATTTATTTTTTCTTGTCATATTCTAATTATCTCTTTAAAGTCTGATTATTAATCACTGCAAAAAGGTTTGATCCAAATACCATTGAAATAAAAATAATTTAATTTTAATTATAGTTATATTATTCATCATCTAATTTTTCCATCCCAATTTTATTAAGTATGCAATGTCTTTACCTCTTATAATTTAACTAGAGGCCCAATGCATGAAATACATGCAAGAGTAGGCCTTCCTTCCTCCCACTGCCAAGCACCAGTTTCCCTCTGGCACACAAGACCCAAGCTTCCCTCACAGCCCAGTTTCATCCAGAAAGTTGTCTGGAAGGGCATTTGGTCTAATTAACATATTATGCTTTTATTATTATAGGTTTCTGGTAAAACTATTAGAAATTTGTGTAATAAAGAGATTATTCCTTCCCCCAAATTCCACTTCCTTTTTAGTAGCCATAACTTTCCACTGTACAATTCTATTTGGTTACCTCAGTTTTTCAAAATTGGACTTGCAGTTATTTGTTTGCCATAATTATATTACAATGTAATAATCATACCACTTCTAACTAACCCTTTAAATTTGTTCCAAGATGAGGTAAATATTCTCCTGTCTCCAACTCTTTCTCCATAATGTGAATCATGCATGACATAATTCCTTATGTCATAAATCATAATTCCAGTGAGATGAAATCCCAGCAGTCAGTTCTATAGGCCCTCTACCATTTCTCTCATGACATAAGCATGTTTATCTAAAGAAAACATATATTATTTAGCATGGGCTTAGTAAAATTTCAGGTTTGGAGAGAATTAGGTCTCACAATGTTATAGTTTATGTTTTGCTAATTTCATGAACTTGTTTTTAATAATTCAAGGTATTCAGGGTTTCTGAAAAATCAACTACAATTTTATGTTCCTCAGCATTCAAACAAAGTTGTATTAACCAGTTTGAGATCCCTAAAGATATGATTCTGTATTGGTTTATTTTGATTTTTCTTCTATAATTATAGGCTATTTAATTTTTATCTATTTTTTATATCAATGCTGTGGAAGGGCACCACTTCTTAGGAACTGTGCACATGACATTAATATAGGCATTTTAATTTTACCTTTTAAATTAAAAATAATAAAATTATACCCATGTGCTTTTATGAGTTTAGCAATTTGTATAAAGAGATCATTATTACGTTATGCTTAACAACTCTTATCCTTTAAAAAAACTATCTCATTTAATATTATTTAATGAGCCACAAAATATATTCAAGTGTTCATTAGAATCATTTAAATGTTCTGCAAAACATAAATGTGAAGTATTCACAGCTGAAGATGATTCAACATAGTTCATAAGGCATAAAATGTGTTATAACCTGCTACTCAACTGTGTGCTTTATTCATTGGAAAGTTAAGACCTGCATTCTTCTTCCTATTGAACTCTAAATGGTGAAACATGTTTTTCTGCAAAACTCCTTAATGGGGCCAAAAGCTGTCCTCACTCTATAGTATAGGCTGAAGTTGAAACCACTAGCTGTGAAAAATGCAGTGTAAGCCTTTCCTATTGAGTTATTTTCCCTAAAAATTGTACTTGGGTAAGACTAAAAGATAGATAAATTTAAGTGAGAAACAAATGTGTATAATTTCTCTTTATAAAAAATACCTCAGATACATCACTGTAGCCTGAATTAATGTATCACCCTAGAAGTTCAACACTAGATCGTATGTGAAATCTTTGCTTTCTTATCTGAGATTAGTCAGGAAAAGACATTTTCTCAACTTGAGCCTAGAGCTATTTATAACAAAGAGACACATGTTTGTTTGCTGTTCTCTAGAAGATGGGGGAATGAGTTTGTTTCAATCAATATATTTATAAGGCTCATATACAGTGTCCCCTCGGGAATTTGATCAGGAGACCAGGAGTTTGATCGCTCACTATGATATGTGCTGACCACTATGGGCCGGTGAAGAACAAAGGAAGCCTCCAGCTGGCAGCCAGAAGCCAGGGAAAGGGAGGCCCTGGCTGGCAGCAAGAAATACCTGAATGGCCCTGATCACTGGTCAGGCCTAGAGACCCTACCTGTGTACTAATTTTGTGACCAGGCCTCTAGTAGGAGAATATTACAGCCGTCAACTTAGAACACTCAAAATGTATGTGCCAAGAAAACCTATAAAATGCCATATGCCTTCATCTCTAAAATTATGACAATAAAAATGCTAATAATGTGTCTATTCCAGATAATCCAAATGCCTCAATTTCCCTATATGCAAGAAATGATTGGGCAAATTTACCTCATCTCTTGGTCAAGGACATCGTGAGAAATTCATCTCAGAATTATTATTTTTTCTCCTTAGATGGAAGTTGCTAGAATGATAGTAATAAAATTATGTTATAATTCCAATACAGTTTTTATATTCCAAAAAGGCTGCATTTTGGAAATTTGTATTCCTTAATAATTTTAAACTAATTATATATGTCAAAACTTTGCCCCAGTTGCTTTTGATAAGCATCATAAATACAATAAATTACTTGTGCTTAATATTTTTTTTAAAAAACCTGACTTTGAATCTGACTTAAGTTTCTTAGTCACAATAGACTTGTTTCTACTTGCAGTACACATTGTAATCTTGACTGCAGCTTCCCGCAGGGTCTATGATTCCCTGCCGAGCTTCACATGACCAACATTATAACAGTACTGTTTGCAACCCACTGCTTGTTTACTTCATCTTCTCAATTTAAGATTATTCATTTCTTTTCCCCCCGATGTTAGTTGTTATTTAGCTCCTGTAATTTAAAAATCTTCTAAACAATGTCATTTTAGATTTTCCAGTCAAGATGGTAGCCAGCCAGTGCTTACCTCATGCCTCCACTGAAAACATAGAAAGAGAAGGATAGCTATAGAAACAATGGCAGCTCAGAGAATTGGTTAGGAATCCATCATACTTTAAGAGGATTTCTATTGCCTAGCCAGTTTGGCTCAGTGGATAGAGTGTCAGCCTGTGGACTGAAGGGTCCCAGGTTTGATTCCGGTCAAGGGCATATGACCGGGTTGTGGACTTGATCCCAAGTATGGGGCATGTAGGATGCAGCCAATCAATGATTCTCATCATTGATGTTTCTATCTCTCTTTCCCTCTCTCTTCCTCTCTAAAATCATATAGACTAGCATATGATTTCTATCAACCTAAAGAGGCTGGCTTGGAATATTAGGGCAGTGAAACAAGTTAGTAAATTAGAACCTACCTGCCTGTGTTGTGTTTCTCTGTACCATAGGTATGGGTTATTTACTGACGTGGGGGAATACAGTGACATCTTATCCACATTGGATCTGCTTTATGAAGCAAGAAAGCAATAAGAATACTTCATTTTCCTATTCTCCCCATTGGTATTTCTTTTTGTAAACATTATTTATTAAATATATTCATCATTGGTGTTACTGGAAGGAGGAGTGAGAAAGCAGTAGAGTTCTACATCTGGAATATGGAACAGTGATGGAAAACAGTGGAAATGAGCTTTCAGGGGTGCAGTTTTTTTGGCATGTTTTCAGGAAAAAAAAAAGAATTACAGACTTCTTTCAATTGTCTGAAAAGCAATGACCTCCTCACAAAGTGAAGATCACAAATTGTGAGCCAGCAATGTCTCCTTCATGCAGTGGAGGCACACTAGATAAAGGACTGAAAATGTGGCTTTGGTCTAGAAAGCAACAGACAACCAACCAACAAACAAAACATGGTGATATAAATGATACTTCTAATAGCCACTAGGTTGATGCTTCTCAGCATGTGCTCCATGTACCATTTTGGAATGTCCCAGAATCCTTCCCTGCCAACATTTGTCAGCTTTGTTATGATAACATCTCCACAACTTCAGTGACTTAGAACAAACATTTAAGTGCTCAGGGTTGTGGAGTTTGTTCCACATGTTTTCTTGTTCTTGAGTGTTGTCTAAAGGAAGATCTAGTCCCTGGCAACTGCTATTTATCTGAGGGAGGTCAGCATCAAGGAATGAATCCACAAAATTTGATTTAAAAATACCTTTGGATGTGGCATGTGTTATATAGACTTACATTCTGTTCTCCAAAGCAAGATAATAAGAATATACTACATGCCCCCCCAGGTGTGGCTATGTGATTGAGCACCAGGTTGAATCCAGGATGTCACAGTTGGATACCCAGTCAGGACACATGACAGGGTTGCAGGCTCACTTCCCAGTGGGAGGGGCATGCAAGAGGCATTCAATCAATTATTCTCTTTCATAATTGATGTTTCTATTTCTCTCCCTCTTTATTCCTCTCTGAAATCAATTATACATATGTGTACTAGAGGCCCAGTACACAAAGTTCATGCACGGGATGTGTATGTGTGTCCCTCAGCCCAGCCTGTACCCTCTCCAACCTAGGACCCCTCGAAGGATATCTCACTGACCGTTTAGGACTGCTCCCAATAGGATTGGGCCTAAACAGGCAGTCAGACATCCCTCTCACAATCCAGGACTGCTGGCTCCTAACTGCTCGCCTGCCTGCCTTCTTGATTGCCCCTAACCGCTTCCTCCTTCCAGCCTGATCATTCCCTAACCACTCCCCTGCCAACCCAATTGCCCCTAAGTGCCCTCCCCTGCCAGTCTCATTACCTCTAACTGTTCTCTCTTGCTGGTCTGGTCCCCCACAACTGTCCTTCTGAGCTGGCCATATTGTGACAGCCATCTTGTGTCCACATGGGAGCAGGATCTTTGACCACATGGGGGCAGCCATCTTGTGTGTTGGAGTGATGGTCAATTTGCATATTACTCTTTTATTAGGTAGGATAGAGGCCTGGTGCACAGGTGGGAATCAGGTGGTTTGCCCTGAAGGATGTCCTGGATCAGGGTGGGGGTTCCCTTGGGGAATGGGGTGGCCTAGGCGAGGGGCCAGTGGTGGTTTGCAGGCTGGCCATGGCCCCGGTGACCCAACCATAGGCCAGAGATGGCTGAAACCAGGTATCTGGGATTTATTTATCTTCTGTAATTGAAATTTTGTAGCCTTGAGTGGAGGCCAGGGCAGGCCAGGGCAGGAGGAAAGCTTGACTTCCTCCATTGCCAGGGCAACCCAAGCCTCCGGCTCACTCCAGCTCCATGGCTACTGCCATATTTGTTGGGATTTATTTATCTTCTATAATTGAAACTTTGTAGCCTTGAGTGGAGGCCAGGGCCAGCCAGGGTGGGTGGGAAGCTTAGCTTCATCCATAACTAGTGGCAATCCCAGCCTCTTGCTCATTCCAGCTCCATGGAGGCCATCATCTTAGTTGGGTTAATTGGCATACTTGCTATGATTGGCAGGTGGGTGTAGCAGAATGATGGTCAATTTGAATAGTTCTCTTTTATTAGTATAGATATATACAAGTATAGTATTGGCCATTGTGACTCAGTTGATTGAAGCTTCATCCTGTACAATGAAATGTCATAGGTTTGATTCCAGTCAGGACACATATCTAGGATGCAGACTCAATCCCAGGTCAGGGCACATATAGGAGGCAAACAATCAATGTTTCTCTCTCTAAAACACACAATAATGACATGTAATAAAGGCACACAGGAGCCATGTGAAAGACCTCCTACTGACCAAAGCAGGAACAAATTGAACAACAAAAGAAACTAGTATTGGGTTATAACCAAAGCATAAAATAAATACCCATGTATACATACTTTGGTTTCTTAGTATTTTGGACATTAATTTACTTTCTTTGTTTTTATCTTTTTCTCATTTCAATTCTCTATTTGTCTACTTTCATGACATTTTAATGAAAGTTCAGTGTTTTGATTGGTATAGCATTAGAGTTGTGAAGTTAATATAAATAAATTATTAAAAACATTAAATTAATTAAGAAGAATTTACACATCTCCTGTGCAGAATGATTTCAGACAATGTAGATAATCCAACTTCAAGTAAGTTGAATATAACTCCCCACTACCTAAGTGTTGGCTGCACATAGTAAAATTCTTCCAAAGGACACTATGAAGAGGGAGACAGAGGGAACTTAACAGAGGAGAAATGTGTCAAACACTTTATCAGCCAAGTGATCAAAGTCAATAGTGATGTAACATCAACAGTACCCTTTCATGAAATACTAGAGGACTGTTGCATGAAATTCATTCATGAAAGGGTCCCTCAGCCCAGCCTGCATCCTCTCACAATCCGGGACCCCTTGGGAACCAGCAGATGGACATCCCTCTCACAATCTGGTACCACTGGCTCCTAACCGCTGGCCTACCTGCTTGCCTCATCACCCCTAACCGCCTCTGCCTTGGCCTCTACTGCAGCAGCTTCATCCCAGAAGGACATCTGGAATGATGTCCAGAAGGTCATTCAGTTGTCCAGGCTAATTAGCATATTACTGTTTTATTATTATAGATGTATGTATTCTTGATATTATATGATGAAAAAGGTACTTTAACTTTGTGGTATTTCCTCAAGAATCTATTACCTCTAATATTAGAAAAATATCAGACAAATCTCAAGTTTAGACATTCTACAAAACACCAGAGACATACTCCTCCAAACTTTCAAGGCCATGAAAATAAGAGAGGTTTAAGAAGTTATTGCAGCCGAAACCGGTTTGGCTCAGTGGATAGAGCGTCGGTCTGCAGACTGAAAGGTCCTGGGTTCGATCTGGTCAAGGGCATGTATCCTGGTTGCGGGCACATCCCCAGTGGGGGGCGTGCAAGAGGCAACTGATCGATGTCTCTCTCATCGATGTTTCTAACTCTCTATCCCTCTCCTTTCCTCTCTGTAAAAAAATCAATAAAATATATATTTTTTACAAAAGAAAGAAAAAAAAACCTAATATGCAAATAACCAAATGGCAGAAAAACTGATGCACTGACCACCAGGAGGGCACGTGTAGAACATGGTGGGCATTGGCAGCAAGTGGCAGAGGCAGAACATGGTGTGCTTTGGCTGTGGTGGGATGGTGAAGCAGATGAGCAGGGGCACCAGACCAAGATGGAACACTGGTCACTGTCATCAGGGCAAGCGTTTGGTGGATACTAAAAATTCTTTGCTCTCATGTGCTGCAGTCCCACCTGGCACTTCCACCTGCTGCTGGCACCAGCCCTGTTGGCACCAGCTGTTGGCACCTGGCACTGGCCCCGAATGCTTGGTGCCATCATCAGGTGCCAACAACGGCTGCTGGCCCCAATTGCCCTGGGGGCTACTCCACCTCACCCTGCTCCTGAGGTGTGATCAGGGCAGCAGCTGCTGCTTGCACCTGCTAACAGCACTGGCCCCACTCGCACCTGCTGCTAGTGCCGGCCCCAATTGCTCAATCCACAGGTGTCATTAAGGCCTGCGCTGTCAGTGCATGGGAGCAGCAATGGTGAGAGTGGGGCTGCAGGCAGATGGGACCAAGAGCTGTGGCAACAGGGGCCAGGCAGGGGCCCAGAGGATGGGCTGAGACCTGCCCCCATGCCCACTGAGGCCCACAGTTCCTTTCAAGATGCACAGAATAGTGCACTGGGCACCTAGTATCCTATATAATAAAAGGCTAATATGCAAATTGATTAAATGGTGAAATGACCAGCTGCTATGATGTGCACTGATCTCCAGGGGGCAGACACTCAACATAGGGAGCACCACTCAACCAGAAATCAAGCTCGTGGCTGGCGAGTGCAGCAGTAGTGGCAGGAGTCTCTCCCATCTTTGTGGCAGTCGGACATCCCCCGAGGGCTCCCAGACTGAGAGAGGGTGCAGGCTGTGATAAGGGGAAGCTTCCCTCCCCAGTGCATGACTTTTTGTGCACCAGGCTTCTAGTTTAATAATAAGAGATAATTAGGGTGACGATAGATCCTGACTTGAATGGTGGACTGTTTAATACTGTTATTCAAGAATAAGTATTAGCAGTACCCCCTTTAATTTCCTGAAATGTATAATATTAATAAATTAAATGGATAATCCATTGCATTGATAAAGAAGTACTATATAAAATGTAAGCCCCCTAAAAAGTGCTATAACAGGATCATTATTTAACACCTCAAGTGAACAAAAGCATTGAATATATGAAGTTACTTTGCAGTTTTGAAGAAAAAGCTATTGTATTTACTACCTATTTTAAAATCCTCTATTATTTTTACAAAGACTTTTTGAAAAATATGTCTTCATTTAGAAATTAAAATGCTATATTTGATTTATAATTTTGTATCTGTAGTACATTCTGTTTGTCTTCTAGTCTTGGTTTTTGGGAAGCGTTAAACCAAGTCTTGCTTTCCAATATATGGCCAGCTCTCAGCTTAGGTTTTCTGATAAAATCATTTGCTTCTTTTTTTAAAATATATTTTATTGAATTTTTTACAGAAAGGATAGGAGAGGGATTAGAGAGTTAGAAACATCAGTGAGAGAGAAACATCATCAATCAGCTGCCTCCTGCACACCCTCTACTGGGAATGTGCCTACAACCAAGGTAAATGCCCTTCACCAGGCTCAAACCTGGGACCTGACACTCTATCCACTGAGCCAAATTGGTCAGGGCTGCTTCTTAATATTAGTTATTTGGGATTTGTTTATTTTTTGGATAAAAATATAAAAACTGTCTTATATTTTTCTCTAATATAGGCAGAATATATGTATAAACAATATTATGCTATTAACTGGTTTAAAAATTTACAATATTAAGCTACAGTACGTCCTAACTTCCCTATTGCTATTGTGTAAACATTTCTGTTTAATTATTTCACAATACTTTCTATTTTATACTGACATCTACATTATTTTTGTTTTTAACACTGTAAGTATAACTTCCATTTTGGAGCAGCTCTATACTGATCCTGATTAATGTCTTCTTATAAAATAAGCCACATGTATCATAAATTGAAAGATATTATTAAAGACTAGAGGCCTGGTACACACATTTGTGTATAGGTGGCATCCCTCTAACTGGCCAGTGATAGGGCTGATCAAGGCCATCTCGCCCAGTTCTGATCAGGGCTGATCAGGGCCAGTGGCCAGAAGGGACCATGGGATGGACTGCAGGAGGGCTCCAGGGCATGGCCATCCCCTTCTTGCCCAGCCCCAATCAGCTGGACCCCAGCAATAAGCTAACCTAATGGTTGGAGCATCTTCCTTCTGGTGGTCAATGCCCATATTAGCATATTAGGCATATATATATATAGCTTGTAATTCACAGAGCAGAATGCTAGGCTTGCATTTTTCCTCCAGGCTCTGGTCTTGGAGACCTCATGTCTCCAAGGCTCTGCTCACCTTTTTCAGATGCCACATTAAGTAAATTGAATCGTGTGCATAGAGACCCTTTGCAGGCTCCATGGATGTGCCTTTACTTTGCTGTACTTTCAATTACTCCAACATAAGGAAAGACACTCATTATCAGGTAACACCATCATGGTAAGACCCCTGCTCAGTCTATGGCAGTAGTTTTAAGTAGGCCATGGGTCATCCTAGATAGTTTGGCTCAGTAGATAGAGCCATTGTCTGTAGACTGAAAGGTCCTGAGTTCTATTCCAATCTAGGCACATTCCTGGGTTGCAGGCTCAATCCCCAGTAAGGGTTGTGTGGGAGGCAGCACATAGATTCTCTCATCATGGATGTTTCTATCTTTCCCACTCTGAAGCCTGGTGCACACAATAGAAACATATTAACAAAAATAACAATAAATAGACCATAAATCAAATGTTGCTGCTCTCTATCCATCCAGTCCCCTCCTACCCTCTTTTGTCTTTGTCCCCCATACACACACTCTGATGGGGTCTGTAAAATAGGGTCAAGATTTCTACTTCAACCAAGGGTGATGCTTTTGCACAGCCCTCCTTCCCCACCCATCTCTATCCCCAGTCCCGTGGGTCTGTCCCTCCCTCCCCTCCATCTATCTTGGTGGGCCCTGCTCTGCTGCTTCCTCTTGTGACCTCCTGTTTGCAACCTCCCTCTTTCTCCTCTGGGGGTGGAGTTCCACAAAGGCTGTGTAGAGAGGAGTGGGGTGGGGCTATGCAGAGTGGGGCTATGCAAGGTGGGGCTGTGCAGTTGAGGCAGTGCGGGCGGGATTGTGGGGGGCCTCAGTGTGGAGCTAGCCCAGGCAGGGCCTCAGAAGAGAGCTGGAGTGACAGGTCATAAGGAGGAAGAAGGAGGGATGTGGAGCCTGTCCTGTGGGCTCCTTGGCTACCCCCACCCAGCAGCTTATCTTGATTTCTGTGCAGCTGTCACCCTCTGCCTCTCACCGCCTCCTGCTTCCTTTCAAGTTTTGGACACCTTTTCTCTGACTCAGCCTTGCGCGCCCCCCCCCCTCCACCACCACCCCCCCCCTGCATCCCTGGTTGCCCGAGGCTGCCCTTTGACACTGGGCAGGTGTGCATGGCCCATCCCACCATAATGGTGCTACCCACTCTCCTGGAGTAGTTAGTAAAATTTAACAAATAAAAAGAATCAGCTCTGAAGATTATAAATTGCATACTGAGAATGCCACAGGTTGCAGAGGCCTGCATAGTCCATGGCTCTCAGACCACATGTAGCAACCTCTCACACCACCCTGTCCCTCCTGGCTCCCACCCTGCCTGCCTCCAACTGGGGCAAGGGCCAAACCCTGGGAACTTCCTGAGGGCTCTCACTCACATCTCACTTTCCAGTCTAGCCCACCAGTGCCCACAAGCTAACCTACAGTTGGTGAGTCTGCCCTCTGGTGGTCAGTGCACATCATAGCGACTGATCAAGTGGTTGAACTTCCAGCAGAGTTCTGGGTGGAGGGGCCAATTTGCATATTAGGCTTTTATTATATAGGATAGTACCATAAAATAACTCATGCTTAATAAAGCCTAATATTTCCCAATTATTACTCAATCAACCATTCAAATCAATAAATCACAACAAAAGGTATTTTAGAAGCACCATAATGTTTTGTTCATCCACTATTTAATCCAAATTATCACCCTAAAGATATTGCCCTCAATCTTCTTTCCTAGGTTTCTTGTTTGTTTTTTTGTGGGGTGGGTGTTTTTTTTTGTTTTTTTGTTTTGTTTTGTTTTGTTTTGTTTGCCTCTGTTTATCTATTCAGGCTTTTGTTATTTTCATATATCTGTAATATACTTGAATAACCCTATTTATTTAGCTTAATTACCTTTGATACCCTAATAATTTCCAAATATATACTTTTAATTTAACCCCTTCCTTAAAATCTAGACAGCTAAATCTAACTGCCTTTTTAATTTTTATCTATCTATCTACCTACCTATCATCTATTGATCTACCTACTATCTATATCATCTATCTATCTCATCCATTTAATTGATATTTTAAAAATTAATGTATAATTTCCCATTTTCTCACTCTACTCAAAGTTTCTCCTTCCCCTTGCTTCCATGTGTTAGTAAACTACCCATTTGTGCAAGCAAAATAAAATCTTTAAGTAATCATTGATTCCTCTTTAATTAACCTACCATATTCAATCCATTGGTAAATTCTGTTATATATAACTATGAAATCTATCCTAATTGATAGATTTTTCATTTTCAGGTCTACTTTATGATTTCAAGTCATATATTCCAAGACAGACTTCTGCAATATTATTTTACCTAGTTGAATTTTATCTAGTTTTGACAACCTCAATCCATTTTTATCAACAGTCAGAATTATTTTAATGAAAAGAAATCAGATAATTTACTCCTCATCCTTGCTTATAAGATTCCTCTTTCATCTCTGTCTTTACCTTATACTATCCCTCAGTCTATTACACTTCACTGCTATTACCTTCTTTTTTATCCTTAATTATTTAAAATCTAAATAATTTTCATCCTTAAATGTTCCTCATATTGTTATTATTGTTCAGTCTTGTATTACTCAGTTCTATGCCCTCACATATTACCTCAATGAAACACTCACATATCATTGAGTCTATAGAATTCACTTAATTATGCATTATCACATCACCCAACTTTAATAACTGCATAGTATATGCCACATTTTTTATGTGCTTATTGTCTGTATCCTCCTATTAAAATGTAATTTTCATTAGAGCAAGGATTTCTTTTCTCATTACTAAACCCTCAATGTCTAGAAGAATGCCTAGCACATAGTAGACATTTGACAAATATGTGTTAAATCAATGTATAAATAAATGAATGAGTAAGCACTATTTGGATAATTGCATGCTTTGTTTATATTACTTCTCTTGGGATACATACTGTATTCCCAATGCAACTTCCTGTCTATTCACATCATCATCATCATCATCATCATCTTCATCTTCATCTTCATCTTCATCATCCTCAACCAATGTTAGTTATTTCAAGGACCATTATAAATAGTATTTCATACTATGAACAATGTTTCTTTGAAAGTTATAGATAATACATTTATCTATAAAATATTTTATTATTTAATTTTTATCATATTGTGAACTCAACATACCAAAATAGCTCAAACATCAAAAGAAAGTAATTCCTTACAACTCTTTAATTATCTTTATATGGCATGTGGTTCTCATGTCACAGATATATAATAAATATTTTATAATCATATTGCTAAATTACTCAGACATATGGACGTAAGTGTTTTAAATATTTTCTGCTTTATATATGTGTTATTAAATAAATGTGCAGATATTTTATAATTACTAATTTTCTTAAAGAATTGCTTTGAAGATGTTGAATATTTTAGTGAAATAAAACAATTGACATTTGGTTTAAAGTTTTCATTGGCATTTGAGATATGCCAATCACTACCCTCTCTTTTTGGAGGGAGGTGATTAATACCAATTTGAGGCAAGGACAGAAGATCCAGATGAGATATAATATTAATTATCAATTTTATTACTTTACTTATCTGAATACCAATTCCTTCATTTGACAATGAACAGATCAGCAAATACCATAAAATATAATGGTTATGATTGGTTCAATATAGGTTGAATTGGATATTTACCAGAGAGGGAATCCTATGGATCAGTTTTCCCATAAATAAAATGGAAACATGGAAATATTATTATTATTAATTACAACCTGAGATTGTCGTGATAATTAAATGAGTTAATTGATATCACTTAGACACTAAAAGGACTTTTAAAAAACCATGATTCTTGCTCTTAGTTTAGTGGTATAAATGAACATTAAATTTTTGAAGAAGATTTCAGCTGGTCATTAAAAATTGACCAGGTACAGAAATCTCACTGGAAGAGTTATTGATTAATTTTGTCTGAGTTCCTCAGAGACCAATAAAGCATTTTTTCTCTGAATTCTAATATTGACAAAACTAAATACTAAACTAACAAAAATTATTGATTAAAATTTCAAATATATAATTGGGGACAGATAAAAATAATTTCCATATTTAGATAATAAACTTCTCAAAATAGTTAGTATCCTAAATGTATTATTATATCAATACATATTAAAATAAACAGGTAACAGAATGATTTTGGCTCATTAAATTTCTTTCTGTATCTTGGATTGAAATAGTATTTTTAAAAGAAACTCTTGCTTTTGACCATTTTCTCACCTCTGCCTGGGTCACAAACACAACCATGTGCTGTGGTATGGACTTTAGATAAGACCCAGCATAGCAGGAGTTCATGTATATGACCTGCTGTCTTTTTGTTTTCCTGTTGCTGGCTGTGTTCTCACTCTCTCACTCCTATTCTTCTTCACTATTTTATTTTGTGATATTCAGCTTTGTAGATGGTAGATAAAGGAAAATTGGAGGTTTTCCAGGTTAGTATCAGGCATTTAAAGTATGAGACATATTTAGTTTGCTCTTCAAAGGGACAGACACACACACACACACACACACACACACACACACACACACACAAACAAACCAGATATTCACATAGAGACTTCAGGATTCTTTCCAGAAGGTCACCAAATGCTATAATACTGCCAGGTTTAAAGTTTTAAAAAGAGAGAGAAATATGATGCCAAAAAGATTTCAATAGTGCCTTGGAAAATACCCAGGTTGAAGACATTTTCCTCCGAACAATATTTTTTAAATCTCCTATTGAACTTGTAACAAATATACTTTCGTTCCACTTAAATGTTATAATTCAGTGCATCTGAAATGGAGCTTGGGCTTCTATATTTTTAGAAAACCCAGTAAGTTTAGAGACACTATGTATTAAGAGGTATAACTAAAGAAAATATACCAGAAAAGATATTTGAAAAAATCAAAATAATTCTGAGAAAAATTTCCAAATACACAAGAGGCAAAAAATAAAAAAATAAAAAATAATGAGGATCTTTGAATAGGTCTCCAGTATATTTTATCAAAGTAAGACAAATTTATTAGACTCAAAAAGGAGCCCTTGAACTGAGAGCAAGAAACAAGTTCAAATACTGCCTTTGATTCTGATATTCTGTATGATTATAAATAAGTCACTTTAAAAGATAATGATCAGTCATTTTAATCTAGCTTGATTTATGTTGTACCTCTCATTCAGGAAGATTTTCTCTACACCCCAGTCAGATGAGGTATGTAAATATAACCATAGTCAACTTATCAATTGGTTTCTCATGACAAGAAAAATAAACAAGGCATTTGGTATCAGTAGAGGAATATTAGATGGATAGTTTAGTGTAGATATACAAGTAAACAGCTTGAATAGGACGTTAAATGTTAGAGGGAAGATAGCATCAAATATTACTGAGCATGGAGAAAGAAATAATTAACTTCTACAAGGGTTATGATGGAAATTTAATTAATGCTTCTTAAAGGAGTTGGTGCTTGAGCCAGACATTGAGGTTACTAGAGAATACAGGTTGGATATTCTTGGAACTGTCAAATATATCAGGTAGAAAAATTATGAATCTATTTGATGTGTATTAGTATTTTTATTTGAGAGCTTGCTGTGTGAAATAAAGTACTGGAACAAAAGCTAAGATCAAATTACCATAACTGTAGAATATTAGAGTTTATATTAGAAGTAATAGGAAGTTAACTAAAGTCTTAAGCAGTAAAGTACCATGAATATATATCTGTATTATATAACTGGAGAGACTGAGATATGAATATGAGGTGAAATATAGTGGTGCTAGGGATCCAATCAGACTAGTCACTTGCTATGTCTATTGTAATATTATGAATGTTGGAGTCCTAACAGAGAGATTATTCTGGTTTCCATATTTATTAAATGTTACTAAATATGAGGAAACTGAACTATCTCCACTTTTAATCGTTTCTGATTCCAGATAATAATCATAATTACCTTTCCAATTTGGTTAAACCTATAATGTCCATAATGTATGCAATATCTGGCTTTCAAACACAAATGCCTGACAGATGTTAAGGCCATAAGTGTGACATATTCTGGATGTATCAACTCCATAGAAGTAAAATAAAAGATGTATATGAAGCTTTCTGTAGATGAAAAAATAGTTTATTAGGTGGTTGTGAATTACTCCAGTCTCTGTAGCAGTGTAATGAAAATAAGGACTTGGGAGTTGCAAAAGAATAATCTCATGTAAAATTTAAGATTCAATAAATAGTCATTGAATGAATGAATTGGTCTTTGTGAAATAACAATTTAAAATGTGAGGATTTCAAAAATCTATTTAATTCTGCTCAGTAGTAGAACATGGAAAATTCATGTATGTTATCCCATGTAAAAGGCTTAGAACAGACCCAAGAACAAAGTGATCTCATTAAAAGACATTCTGATGATAGTGATAATTATTTTAAAATATGAGAAAGATGAGAATGCCTGTCTAAGTTACACTGTATCAAAACTCACTACTTTGACACTCAAAGATTATATATATAACTATAAAATCAGATTGATTTTCTTAGAAATAGTGCTATAAACCATATAAATTACAGGCAAAGTCTAGTCCTAACACATGTGATATAAATTTTCAAAATTACACTTTCTATATGAATCTATATAAACATCTGATTACATAATCCCAACCTGCTGAGGGAAGCTAAAATAGAAGGAGAATCATGGATCAGTCACAAGTTCTGATTTAACTGAAAGGAAGACAATACAAAAAGCAGTCTTCTTAGGTTCTTGTCTATTGAATATTTCAGTCAGACCTGGAAATCTATGTATATAAAGATCCAGGGTCTAAAATGTCCAAAAAGAAAGAATGATGACAAAACACTGGAAGCCAGTCATCCAGTCAGTGCTGGGTTACTGTGGCAACCCAGCACTGACTGCCAAGAAGGCTGCGGATCAGGCTCAGAGAGAGACCCAGAGAGAGAAGCAGGGTCTGATCTGCAGCTTCTGTGGCAGCTGTTGATCACCCTTTCCTCTCTTTCTCTCTGGATCTCACCACCAACCACGTCTCTCTAATCAGGTCCAGAGATGTTGACTGACATAGAAATTGATGAATCAGAACCAAATCTGGGTGAATTGTGAGGAGCCAGTGGTTGCCTAGGAAGTGGAGCTTTTGACACTGATGGCATAGAAACCAACCAATCATAACCAAATATGGGTGAACTGCAAAGGCAGAACCTAACGTGGGGAGTGAGGAGGAGTTTTAAGGGCAACAGCTATTTGGTGTAAGGTGTAAGAAAGCAGTTCAATTTTTTAATGACTTGTTTGGCAGTATAGTATATATGGCTGGCTATTAGTCTAGATATAGGGATTATATATTTTTGTTTGCCATGAGCATCTCTTCCTGCTGAAACCCCCCCCCCATTTAAGCAATCCTATCCTGTATAATCTATCTATATTAATAAAAGGATAATATACTAATTAGACTGGGTCAACTGGCCATCTTCCTTCCAGATAAAGCCATAGTGGTGGGGGCTGAGGCAAAGGAGGTTAGGGGTGATCAGGCTGACAGAGGAGGGCAGTTGGGGGCAATCAGGCAGGCAGAGGCAGGTAGGGGCAATCAGGCTGGCAGGGGAGGACAGTTAGGGGCAATTAGGCAGGCAGAGGGGTTAGGGGCAAACAGGAAGGCAAGCAGAGGCAGTTAAGGGTGATAAGGCAGGCAGGCAGGTGAGTGGGTAAGAGTCAGCAGTCCCAGATTGTGAGAGGGATATCTTAGTGCCGGTTTATCTATCATCTGTCTATCTATTTAAACTATCATCATCTATCTATGTTTTATAGGGGATCGGGCCTAAACCGGCACTAAGACATCTCTCAAGGGGTTCCTGATTAGAGAGGGTGCATGATGGGCTGAGGGACCCCTCCCCCAGAGTGTATGAATTTTGTGCACTGGGCCACTAGTAATAATCATAAATTTCTAAGCAGTTGAGAAATGTGGTAGCCATTAGTGGTATTTGACAAACATCTCTGGAATTTCTGTTATCCAAACATACACCCTTCTACATTAGTGGAATTATATGACCAGTTTTGGCCAATCAACTATGAATAGAAGTGACCCTAGTGATGTTTTGCCAGAGCATTTCAATGTTAGTGTGAGACCCTTCAGAGATCTTTTATCCTCAGTCACATTGATTGGTAGTATTTCAGAGATTGGTTACTTTATTAATCTGGATCCTGATGTCAAGCTTTACTAGCCTTGGGTGACAAATATCTTGTCAAAGTGTATACATTAACTGTGAATAAAACTATATATTAAAAAAAAAACTTTAGAAGAGAATTCACCAATTGCATCATTGGCAATTGTTTGATTGAGAAATTATTTGATAGTTATCAATAACTTTAATATAAAATATAATTTATTTTAAGAATATATGCTCTCTAAATGTGCTTGAAACTGTAGAAGTTTGATGTAAAGTAAATAAGAATTATATAGTGGACATCTATTATAAATTGTGTGCTCTTTTCCATATTCTTTTAGGAACTTCTTATCTACTTTAAACCATTTGTGGGACCTCCAATCAAATAGCCTTTACTTCTACCACCATAGGTAAGTCATTAGTCAGAGTCTACAGAGAAAGATAGCCAATAAGACATAGATAGATGATGATAGTTTAGATAGACATATGATAGATAGATGATAGATAGATAGATGATAGATGAACTATAAATCAGCAATCTAGAGATCCAGGGAAGAGTCAATGTTGCAGTTTAAGTCTGAAGGTTGTCTAATGGCAGAATACTGTCTTGTTCAAAGAGGATCAGTCTTTATTATATTAAGGCATTTAACATAATAAATAAGGCCAAATCAAATTGTGGAGAATAATCAGCTTTAGTCAAAATCCACAAATTTAAGAGTAATCTTATCTAAAAAAACATCCTCACAGAAAATCAAGATAATGTTAGACCAAATATCTGGACACCAAGAGTACATGTGACTGAAGAAGTGTCAGGAAGAATTCTTTCTTAAGAATTAGTATAAATACCAGGATTTTTTCAGGATCTCTCCTTTTGGGTTTATAAACTGTGAAACTTATAAAATCTAGACTCCCATCTTTCTCATTCTCCTCAGAATGAAGTGAACCTAGCATGATCTTTAGAGACATAAAGAGGAAGATTCTTAACATTGTCTAAGCAGATAGATCCTTAAACCTCTGTAATATTGAAGCTGTTTGTGACTGTACCATAAACAGGTAAATCTAATATATATATATATATATTTATATATATATATATATATATATAATATATTTAAAAAAAACAATACCCCTTTTTTGCATACACTTGCTAGAGTCAGGTTTCTGTCACTTGCCATAACCAAGGAGGCCTACATAGAGTTCTGACTTAATCCAATTTTTCTGCCTTAGTAAAACCATGTTAGAGCTATCAATCAGAACATAATACTTAGTATCATAAGATAAACTCTTAGACACTGTTTATTATGCCTGCCCCATTTCTACATTTGTTATCATTGAATCTTTGCACTATTTGTGGTAGAAAGATAATGAGATCTACCATTTGAATCTGCGTATTCATGGAAAATACCACAAAATCTCCATTTGAAAACCTATAGCTTATTAATTCTCTTTACTACATAAGATATTGGTCTTTCTATCATAGAACAACTTATAAAATTAAAAAATATATTTGTATTTAAAATATCTACCTATTATTCCTAAGAGGCATCCTTGCATTCTATGTCCTCTTAAAATAAAGAGCATTTATTGAGGAAACTGTGGATTACATTATGACTAGTCTAAACTCAAGTGAAACAGAACAGCAACCACTGCTACCTGCAGAGTTTGAGAATTAAAACAGTGTACTGACTGTGTCTGATGATTTAGAAAACAATAAGTCAGTATATCTCAGTCATTAAGAAATAAGACTTGCAAAGCACAGCTTCATGCCAGAACCACCATGTAAAGTATTATTATACACAAATTGAGAAAAGCAAGTTATGGACTATTGATAATTATAATAGCAATAACCTCAATAACAATAATAAAACACCTTTTGATTACGCATATTTATTATCTCATTTGACTCTCAACAGTAACTCTGCTCCATGTGTAAAATAAATTTCTTAAGACCCTCTTTTCCCAAAATATGAATTTACATTACTTTTATCTAAACTCTGGAAACAATTCTGTCTTTTGGAGTTTAAGGAACCCTAGTTCACAACAAATGCTACAGGGTCTCAAGTCAACCCTGTCACTATGCCTGCTCCATCACTAGCTCTATAATAGGACATCTGTTTGGTACTTGTCACCAACTTTCAATTCAGCTGGTTCAATTTCTGACTGCTTTCATGCCTAACAATGTAATGTGGAAACCTGCCTGACATCAAGGTTGAGGTTTTTTCATGCCTTAATTTTTAAGGAACTAAAATCCACCCCTCCATGAAGTGCTCTGCTCTCTGTAGCCAGATCTTCTTGATTCGCACAGCATAGAGGTGTGAAGAATGGAATTTGGGACAAAAATGAATAGATTCAGTAGTAGACACTCAAATGGATTGTGCATCTGTTTTCTCATGTGTAAAATGACTCACTTGTTTTGCTTTACAATTTTTTGAGGAAGATAATATTCTTATTGTGCTGGTATATAATTAGGGCAATATCCCATTTCCATTCTTTTTACATGTCCTGTCACTATAGTTTATTGTTCAGATTTCTTTTTCTTTTTTTAAATTTGTAATAATTTTTGAGAGAGAAACATTGACTAGTTGTTCCACTTATCTATGCATTTATTTGACCAGGAATCAAACCCACAATAGTACATCAGGATGATGCTCTAACTAACCAAGCACTTGGCAGGGCTAAACCGCTTATATTTCTTAGGACAATCATTTTACTCTTTTATTATCTTGTATATGTTACCATATTATGTATGTTCCTTTAGAGTCCTAATGAATTATTGTAAATTAATATAATCTACCTTTACATTAACTCAGCTCAGTGGGGACTCCAGCTACTCTGTACTACTCAATTATCTACTTTAAATTGAATGTTGATAGGTCATATAAATAAGAATTTTGAAATATGTTTGATATATATGTACACACATTATATAGTCATGTACATATTAATTCATGTATATGTAAGTTGAATACAAATGTATATTTAATTTATCAGAATATTATAGGCAGATAAATATTTTCTCTATTATTTAATAGACTGTAGCATGCATTCTTAAAATTCAAATCACAAGAAGTTAAAATTAATCTTAATGAACATGGGTAGTGTACTGCAAGCAAACAAAGTAAAATATGTAAGTTGTTAAATATGTCCTCTTGTAAATAATTTAGTCTCTTTAAAAAATACAATTATTATTACATATTCATATCCAGCTATCAAATTCAAATTACTAGCTAGTTTAGTTCATTTACTTAGAATATCTAGTTGAATGAAGTGAATATGAGTAGAATGCATATTTTATAGACATTTTCTATGTTGAGTTAAAGAATATGAAAAGAAATTCTTTAAACTACATAGTAAAAATTTTTAAAAAGTTTTAGGAAAGCTTTCCTATATTGTCCTGATACTTATTTCATAGAAAGCCATTATAATTTTATATTTATAAAGGATTGGCAGGGAACTAATTGATTCTTGTAAGTATTTCCTTATAAACAGTTTTTCCAAGTATTTAAACCAATGTTTATAAAACCTGTTATTGTCGTATTTTATCAATTTTCTTTTGTGGAAATCTTTCTAATACGTACTAGAGCTCCTTCACTCAAAATAATATATTAAAAGTTATCATAGCCTTTCATGTACTTCTCTAGTGCTATTTATCTCAAAGTGTGAAAAAGATTCTAAGCTATTTGGTCTGATTTTTTTTTTTTTTGTAGAAAATGCCAGACCTCCTGAAGTAGACTAGATAATGATTGTTCCATTAGTCTAGCTTTCCTGTTGCTACAAAATGAGGTTCAGAGATACATGTGATGTACAAATGTGTTTGGAAAATTGAAATTGTGGTTGGAAAACTCAGAGTTGTAGTATCCAATTTATTGATAAAGCTCCAACTTCTGAAATAGGCATGACACCACAATTCTCCTTACCTCATCTTCCCAACTGGTATACTTCTTGTACTGTTTCTTAGCCCTCAGAACATATTTTGTGATTTCTGTCAGGGAGTCCACAATTGTACTATTTACTATACAGTTGCCATGTTTGCTGCTATCAGTAGTGTGAACATGATGGAGTAAAAGAATAGTGGGAATACAATACACATTGGTAACGGTTAATTCTGCTGTGGTAAATTATTTTAGCTAGTAAAATTGTCATTATTATCAATAATAAAATAATTTTTTATCAATTGATAATTAATTACTACCACTTACTCATCATTAAAAAAATATATAGGTATATAATTTAAAATTCTAAAGCAATACCTTTCAAACTTGAGTCCAAACTAAGTACCACGATTGATAATCAGATACTGTGAGGCAAAAGATAATATTTACAATGTGGATAGATGTATTCTGTTTAACAGAAGTCTAAATAGATAGGAGATAAGTGATGATCATTTGTACAATATTTTTTGTGTACATTTAGAATATATGTTTAGAGAAGAAATAAAGATGGATGCAGTTCTGGTTGTTTTAGAGTAAGAAAAATTTAATTGCCTTCAGTTATGGTAGCCTATGATTGACTTTGATATAGGTGTCATAGGTATTTTTTTAAATTTGTATCTCTAAAAGTTCCTACATGAATGCAGCAAAAGCAATGTATGAAGATTCATAGTAATAAACACCTACATTTTATTTTATTTTTTAAAATTATATCTTTATTATTCAGATTATTATATTTGTTTCTCTTTTTTCTCCTCTATAGCTCCCCTCCACCCAACTCCCACCCTTCCCTATGCCCTTACCTCCCTCCCATTGACCTCATCTATAGGTGTATGATTTTTGTCCAGTCTTTCCCTGTACAACCCTCACCCCTTCCCCCCTGAGAATTATCAGTCCACTCCCTTTCTGTACTCCTGATTTTATTATATTCACCAGTTTATTCTGTTGGCCAAATTTTTAATTCATTTAATTTTTAGATTCACTTGTTGATAGATAACTATTTGTTGTTCATAATTTTTTGTCTTTTACCTTTTTCTTCTTCCTCTTCTAAAAGAGTACCTTTCAGCATTTCATATACAACTGGTTTGGATTTGATGAACTCCTTTAGCTTTTTCTTATCTGTGAAGCTCTTTATCTGCCCTTCAATTCTAAATGATAGCTTTGCTGGATAGAGTATTCTTGGTTGTAGGTTCTTGCTATTCATCAGGTTAAATATTTCTTGCCACTGCCATCTGGGCTGCATTGTTTCTGTTGAGAAATCAGCTGACAATCGTATGGGTGCTCCCTTGTAGGTAATTAGCTGTTTTTCTCTTGCTGCTTTTAATATTCTCTCTTTGTCTTTTGCTCTTGGTATTTTAATTATGATGTCTTAGAGTAGTCCTCTTTGGATTCCTTTTATATGGGGTTCTATGTGCTTCCTGGAATTGTAAGTCTATTTCTTTTACCAGATGTGGGAAGTTTTCAGTCATTATTTCTTTAAATAGGTTTTCAGTATCTTGCTCTCTCTCTTCTGGCACCCCCACAATTCTGATGTTGGTACACTTGAAGCTGTCCCAGAAGCTCCTCACATTATCTTCACATTTTTGGATTCTTTTCTCTTCTTGCTTTTGCAGTTGAGTGTTTTCTGCTTCTTTATATTTCAAATTTTTGACTTCATTCTTGCCTTTCTCTAGTCTGCTGTTAGGACTCTGTATAATATGTTTTATTTCAGTCAGTGTATGTTTAATTTCTAGTTGGTCCTTTTTCATCTCTAGTTGGACCTTTTCCATCTCTAGTTGGATCTTTTGCATCTCTAGTTGGTCCTTTTTCATTTCCTCTTGGCTCTCGCTAACTTTATCCAACCTTTCTAGGATATTCTTGAAAAACCTATAAGTGTGGTTTTGAACTCTATATCTGGTCATTTGTTTTCCTCCATTTCTTTTGTTTATGATCCCTTCCCTTTTCTCAGCATTTTCGCTATGCCTGGAAAACTTCTGTGTTGGATTCAGCCCTATGATACCAGACTTGCAAAGCTGCAGAAGCCTCTCTGTTGAGCTTGGGATGGGTGGAGTCTCAGGGCTTGAGGGACCGCCTTGCCTTCCAGTCACCCCACCCTCCACGGCCCCCAAGTCTCACGTGACTGGTTAATCGCTGGAGCGGTCCTTGTACACGTGCACAGTGCCTCTAGACCCCTGCCTTTTCGGCTCCCCTGCACTCCAGGACCACATGAGTCTAGATCCCCAGGGGTTCTCCTGAAACAGGGGCTTAGTGGAGTCAGAAGTGGCACAGTTGGGAGGGTCTGTCTCCTGCCCACTCACAAAAGCCAGTGGCACAATCAGCAGTCTGTCCTCTTCCCAGTGCTGTGCGCGCCAATAGACCTCTGATCTTTTGCAACTCTCCTAAATTTCTATGCACCTCTCCTTTTTCACAGTCCAAACTCCCCCCATATGAGTTTTCACTGGATCTGGGGTTTAGTGTCATAGGTTAAAGGGTTCAATGCCATTGAGAGTCTCCATTTCCCTCCCGCCAGAGAAAACCAGCCAGGTACTCTGGCACCTGTTCTCTCCAGGCATGCGTCTCCATGCTTCAGGTTTTTGCAGCTCCTCTGGGTCTCCGTGAGCATCTCTCTTTGCCTCTAGTTGTAGAATTTCCACTCAGCCAGCTTTCCTGTGGTTCTGGATGGTGTCCGTTCTGTCTTTTAGTTGTAATTTTGAAATTGTTGTGTGAGGCAGCAGTGTAGGTGTTTACCTAAGCCGCCATCTTGGATTCTCCTAAACACATAAACACCTACATTTAAAAAAAAAAAGAAAGATCTTAAAGAAGCAATCTAATTTTACACCTCAAGGAACTAAATCAGAAGCACAACTAAGACCAAAGTTAGCACAAAGAAGGGAATAATACAGATTAGAGCTGAAATAAATTAAATAGAGATACAATAAAAAAAGCCAACAAAGCCAAGAGTTGATTTTTTTGAAAGATAAAAATGACAATCTTTTAACTAGACTAAGAAAAAAAGAGAACTAGAATTAGTAAAATAAAAAATGAAAGAGAAGACATTACAATCTATGCTACAGATATGAAAAGAATTATAAGAAACTGCTATGAATAAGTATATATCACCAAATTGGATAACCTATAATCTTAGAAACATACAAACTACCAAGATTGAATCATGAAGAAACTGAAAGTCTAAACAGGCCAATAATTAGAATAGTGATTAAATCAGTAACCAACACCACCTGCCCCCCAACAGAAAACCACAACACAGAACCAGATGACTTCACTAGTGAGTAATACCAAATATTTAAAGAGGAACACAATCCTTCTCAAAGTCTTCCAAAAAAATTGGAGTAAAGGAAATACTTCCAAACTAGTGATTAATCTTATGGATCAATTGGGCTAGGCCTGTGGTTGGCAAACTGTGGCTTGCGAGCCACATGTGGCTCTTTGGCCCCTTGACTGTGGCTCTTCCACAAAATACCAAGGCCGGGGTGAGCCTATTTTAAAGAAGTGGTATTAGAAGAAGTTTAAGTTTAAAAGATTTGGCTCTCAAAAGAAATTTCAATCGTTGTATTGTTGGTATTTGGCTCTGTTGACTAATGAGTTTGCCAACCACTGGGCTAGGTCATGGTACTCATGACAACTAGTTTTCTAGTCAAACACCAGTCTAGATATTTCTAGGAAGGTCTTTCTTTAAATGGGTTTAGCATTTATATAAGTAGACTTTAAGTAAAACAGATTACCCTCCATAAATTGGGTGAGTCTCATGTAATACGTTTAAGGCCTTTAAAAAAATAAAGACTTTAGTTCTCCCCAGGAAGAAGGAATTCTGCTGGCAGGCTGCCTTTGGTCTGCTGTGACATCAGCTTCTGTCTCAGCATCTAACTTTGTAAGTTTGTACTTGCTTGTTCCCACAATCACATGAGCCAGTTTCTTAAAATAAATCTCTCTGTGTGTCTCTCTATTTTTCTCTCTGTCTCCATCTCTCTCAGTTCTATTTCCTGGAAAACCCTGACAATACAATCCCATGGTCAAAGGTATTGACCATTTAGAGAACTTGGCATATGTTATATAGAAAATGTAATGAATTAAGAATTCTGATGAATCCAATGCCTTAAATTAGTGCTTTCCTGTTTCTAAAGAAGTAATGAAAACAAGGCATTCCTATGCCAGTTAGGCCAGATTTATGAAACATTAACTGCACAGGGATGAATTTTCCAGAGTTAGCATCCTTCTGGCACTTCCTAATATTAAATATTGTGTTAAAGAATAAAGTATGTACTATCATGTTTGCTCAATGTAGTCCATGATCTTAGCAGGGGAAAAAACAAACACAAAAACCTTCTCTTTTATAATATTATAGACTTTAATGATATTAATTTAAAAATATTACCCTTTATGCAAAAAAATAATAGTCCGGATAGTCAGAGCAGAAAACTAGAAATTAAACTTTTAAGAGGATCTGGAAAATCCTCAAATCTTCAATTTATGATGTATTTAACTTACCTGAGTTGAAAAGATGGAATATAATTTAACAATTCCTCCTTGGGGCTCTCAGATACCCATTTTTATAGGTAGTCATAGAGATATATTCATGACAGGGTCATGGAATGTTGCAACAAATAAGAGGTCAGGATATCTTTCAGAGAGCCATGATCCCTTTTCCATGAAAAAGGTCAATAAATGAAAGATGGCTAGAATATTCTAGAACCCCTCTGTTTTCTAGAATACCTCATTTGGCTAATAAATTACTGAAAAAAATACAAATAACTCTGTATTATCCCTCACCAACCCCAAATGGGCACAGCTTCAAAAACTGAGCTATAATTTCATAATGCATTTGGTAGAGGACTTCAAAGATCTTTTGACTAGATGACAGACTCACTTGGCATTTTATTTTCTTTTGTTGATTTATTTTTATTGTTGAGAATATTACAGATGTCTGTCATTCTTCCCCCTTTGCCCCTCTCCACTCAGCTCCCATCCCATCCCAGGCTTATAAGTTATTTAGTTAATCTCATCCTGACCCCTTTGCTCCTTTCCTCTGAGATCTGTCAGTCTGTTGCATACTTCCATTTCTATGATCCTATTTTGTTCATCAGTTTCTTTTGTTTGTTAGATTTCACATACAAGTGAGATCATGTGATATCTGTCTTTCTCTGACTGGCTTATTTCACTTAGTTCAAGGTGGAGCCAGACCAAGTTTTCTCTTTGTTTCTTTTAAGAAAACCATGCTACTAAGGAGATAGTGGAGACCTTGCTGAAACTCTACACCAAGAAACTGACATGAGGATCCCGTAGTATTCAACTCAGAAGAAATAGAACTGATCAATAGAAAAAAAATGGGCTCAATAATCAGATCCACTGCCAAGGTGCATTTGTAGTAGTGGTAATGGAGGTGACAATATGGTATTTAGAACAGACAGAGTCTGGGGTAGAAATAGACCCTCTAAAAATATATTTTATTATTTCATATGCAAGTAATTTTTTCCATTATGAAATAAAGCATATTTACTGGGGACTAAGAAATGGGAATTTAATGGGGACTTTTACTACATCTTATTCATATTAAAGAAAAAATAATCTTTGAGGTTTTTAATTAATATTATCTTTCTAAATTGCCCCAAGCTACTTTTGAATGATTATCAAAATTACACACACATACACACACACACACAAACATTTACAATAGTATCAAATAGTATAAGAATTTGTAGTGTGCAAAATAAAAAGATTAAGGATAGTTTACCAGTTCTGTTTTACATTGTTCATTGATATTGAAGTGGAAATGAAATTATTTCATTTGCAAGTGAGATGATTTTTATTACATTGCAGAAATTACCATAATGTTCCTATTATTTTGTTTTCAGATAAATATGACAAAGGACAAGTAGGAGAATTGTGACGTCCTGAGTTGATATTACATCACTGTGTTCAGATATAGCATTCAACTTTGTTTAATTCTAAATTTAAATCAATGGTATCTGCAATTTCTCATTTAGCCAAATATTTGATCACTTCCTATATTTCTTTCTGCATTAACTCTCTTAGCATTTGACCCTATGTGATTGCATCTCTTAAAATGAGTGTTTCAGTAATCAAGACTGTATTGAAATTAATGTGTTAAAATTTCTGCATGGGTTAGCTATCAGAAAACTACACAATATTTTGTATAAACCCTCTCAAAAAATAGTTCGTTCTGCATAAATATTATAAATAAATGAATTCAGTTTTTTAGTTAATTTTGACATGCACTACAGTATTATATACTACTAGGGGCCCTGTGCACAAATTCATGCATGGCTGGAGTCCCTTTGGGTGGCCTTCAAGGATAGGGCTGAAACTCACAGTCCAATGCTGCCTGTAGCTCCTACCTGCTATTCCCGCTCATCTTGGTTCACTGTGCCTGCTGCCAGCTTGCACTCAATTGGTCCCGATCTGGAGAGGCTCACACTGCTGCAGCAGCACTCACCAGCCATGAGACCTGCATTTGGCATCCTCCCAAGGGGTTGTGGCTTGTGGGGTGGGGCTGAAATTGGCTCTCTGACATCCCCTGAGGGGTCCTGGATTGCGAGAGGGGCAGGCCAGGCTGAGGGACACCACCAGTGCACAATAAGGCCAAATAGGGACTATAGGAGGGCTCCAGGGTGTGTCTAGCCCATCTTGCAGGACCCCAGCAGCAACTTAACCTACTGTTCAGAATATCTGCCCCCCTGTGGTCAGTGCACATCATAGCAGCTAGTTGACCAGTTTACTGTCTGCCTCCTGTTAGTCAGTGCACATCATAGCAAGCGGTTGAGCAGCTTTGGCATATCATTAGCATATTACACTTTGATTGGTTGTTCTGTTGTTCTGCCATTAGGTCTATTTGCATATTATTCTTTTATTATATAGGATATCTTTATTTCATATTTTTCCATTTCTTCTTTATGATCTATATAACTATTCTGCAAATTGATTTATTTTATGACAACTGGAGATGAAAAAGTGCCATTTTTAGTCTAAATATATATTAGACCATTTTCTTTTTCCTAGGATGTATATTGATGATTTTCAAACCATTGTAGTGAGACTGCAGTTTGGAATTACACCAGTTTATGGAAAGAAAATGATCATAGGGTAAAACCAAGAAATTTCTATCCCAAACAGCCAAATTTCCAAATTTTATGCATATAAGTTTGATATTTTGTCTCATTTTCTGTGCTTTTAAGAGATTTTTAAATGTGTGTAATATTAATATCTTACCCTGAGCTTAAATTATTATTACTATTATTATTGGTTATGAGAAAGAAGAAATGACAGCCCTAGCTGGTTGGGCTCAGTGGATAAGAGAGTTGGCCCAGACTGAAGGGTCTTGAATTCAATTCCAGTCAAGGGCACATACCTGGGATGCAGGTTGTTTGGGCCTTTATTGAATTGCATGCAGGAGAGATACCAATCTATGTATCTTTCTCTCTCACTCCCTCTCCCTTCCACTCTCTCTAACAATCAATGGAAAAATATACTCAGGTAAGGATTAGCAAAAGAAGGAAAGAAAGAAGAAAGCAAGCAAGCAAGCAAGCAAGAAAGAAAGAAAGAAAGAAAGAAAGAAAGAAAGAAAGAAAGAAAGAAAGAAAAGCAGGATGGAAAGAAAGAGGAAGAAAAGAAAGAAGGAAGGGAGAGAAAGAAAGGGAGAGAGAAAGAAAGAAAGGGAAGAAGGAAGGAAGAAAGAGAAAGAGGGAATGGCAGATTTTTGAATTTTTTAAGTATTATTTTCTATCTCTGAGTTATTTAAAAATTGGAGAAAAAATAACATCTGTATTTTAGCTGTGGAGGTAAATTCTCAAATATAATGTTGTGGTTGAGTAATTAAGAGTGGATTAATTACAAAAATTTTAATTTTTGGTATTTGCTCTTCAAAATCCTGAATAGGAAGAATGAATGTCTGGTTTACAATCGACATTTAAAAAAAAACAATGTAGAAAGAACAACATTCTGCATCTCAACTTTTTATTGGGATTCTAAGCAAATATACAGTCCTTTGTTTAAAGTTGCATAGACTGCAGAGCTCCAGATGTTTGCAGGGAAGGACATTTGCTTTCACCAACATTTTCTTAACCACAGGGGATTCCCATTTGGCTCTGGACAAAGGCAAGGGAGGCTCTGTGTCATTCCAGGTGTCATGCAGCTAACCTCTAGAGATGCTGGGTTTATTATTTGGTCTGCCTGTTGCTTTTCCCACAAGCAGATTTCTTCATTGCACTCAGACTGTCTGCAGAGCATGGCAATAAATATGAAAGTTAACATTATTAAGAATATGTAAACACTGTTTTGATAGATGTGGTGAGTCTACTCAAGTACAGAATCAGTGGCAATGAAACAGCTGGCTACTTACTGATTTAAAAATAGCAGAGAAGCTGAATGCACTGTCTTTTATCTTCTTTCTCCAATAGAATCTGGAGATGTCCCTAGAGTATTGGTTCAGACACTTCCTGGGATAAAAAGGAAAGCTCTATTATGAGATTAATAGATATCAAGAACTCAAATACATGTTCTCCATCAATAAAGTCTCTATTTTATTTGGCTGGCTTTGATCTCTAGTCTTTTATCTATTTAGTTGATGGAACTAATTGTTTACAAATACAATCATTTTCCATGTGATGTTTTGTCATAATGCTAATCTTTATACATTTGGCTCATGAAGGTTTTCAAATTTTATTTCTTGTCAGAATGCTGCTTTCATTTACTAGACATTTTTATTTTCATTATTATGGTTGAGCTGGCCTATTCTTTTTGGATTCTATTTTCAATGGCTTATAAATTTCCCCTTGGAAGGTCTAATCCTAGATATGATCATTTTTTTTCTAATTTTTTAAGAAAAATGCATTCATTAATTTTTTAAAAAATCAGATGTTAAAATCGAAGGGTGAATGAAATGCATAATTTCCTGAATAGCGCACACAGTGGCACTGTCTTGTTTTTTGTTGAGGGCTGACTCTGTGGAACAATAGTCATACCACAGATATTTAGCTTTCCTTCCTTCCTTCCCAAAACAGCTAAAGAAGGTAGAAAACTCACCCAGGTTGGCTACACTCTGTGCTGTTTTTGAAACTTAAAGAACAGGCAGGCTACAAGATTCACCTAAAAATAAATTTAAAAAAAGACAAAAAGAAGTAATCTGTACCCCACCTGACTTTGAATAAAAGATCACTTTTCTCCACTAGGCTTTTCCTAGGTCTTCATTCTTGTCTTTGATTGGTTATCTATCATAATCCTTAGTGATCTCTCTCTTTTTTAAAAAAAAATATATAT
>JAAGEH010000030.1:37445580-37503071 GCA_011751065.1 Lasiurus cinereus
CTTCAGTTTGGAGGCTGACGCTCTATCCACTGAGCCAAACTGGCTAGGGCCTTAGTGATCTCTTCATGGTAATTTTATTGGTTGGTCTTATGATTTCTACTATGCTCTTGTAGAAGTGGATGCTCTTAGGACCAATGAAATACATTATTGGTTAGGATATACTTTATTTGCCTTTGAGGAATTATGATCATCAGCAAATAAAAAACAAAACAAAACAAAAAAACACACATCTTGATAGCCTTTCACTGATATAACTCTTTGGAGAGTTAGGAAGTCTAAATACTGAGTGATTTTGTTTCTGAATCACAACTCATTTCTGACCAAATGCCACTTGGTATATCTGAAACAGCTAAAACCTATGCATCTTCAAAATATAAGACATGCTTTACCATTGACAGACCTCATCTGGTCTAATGTTGCATCTTTTTATTAAGATTACTAGAGGCCCATTGCACCAAATTCATGCATGGAGGTGTGTACCTCAGCCCAGCTTGCACCCTCTCCAATCTAGGATCCCTCAAGGAATGTTTGACTGCCTGTTTACAGGGTTGGGCCACGGAAGTGTGGCTAGCCTAAGTGAGGGGCTAAGGGTTGTTTTCTGGCTGGCCATGCTCTATTTAGGGTAGAGGGCTCTCTGGGATGCCTAACCAGCTTGGCTGATTTTTGTTTTCAGCCTGGCCACACCTGCAGTGACCCAAGGTCCAAGCCCCTCCTTTTCTTTTTTTATTTTTTTATCAGTGCCTCCTTGAGTGGAGGCCAGAGCCAGCTGGAAGCAAGTATCTGGGATTTATTTATCATCTATAATTGAAACTTTGTATCCTTGAGCAGAGGCCAGAGTCAGCCAGGGCAGGTGGGAAGCTTGGGGCAACCCAAACCTCCTCCTTGCTCCAGCTCTGTGGCCACAGCCATCTTTGTTGGATTAATTTGCATACTCACTCCTGATTGGTTGGAGGGTGTAGCAAAGTGGTGGTCAATTTGCATGTTTTTGTTATTAGATAGGATTTGTTCAGGTATATCTTCTTAAGCTACATTTTTCTTGTATTAGTTGGTTGGTGAATAACAAATATTTCTTTTCTTTCTTTTTTTCCCCCTTGTAAAAGTATTGTTAAATTACTAAGGGTTTAGAGAACTACCTGGCTTGTATGGCTCAGTGGTTGAGCATTGATCTGTTTACAGGCTCATGATTCAATTTCTGGTCAGGACACATGCTGGGTTTTGGGCTCCATTCCCAGTAAAGAATGTGCAGGAAGCAACTGATCAATGATTCACTCTCATCATTGATGTTTATATATCTCTCTCCCTCTCCCTTCCTCTCTGAAATCAATAAAAAAATATGTAAAAAACAAATTGACATTTCATTAGGTTACTAGTAGCCCAGTGCACAAAATTCGTGCATGGGAGGGATGTCCCTTAGTCAGACCTGTACCCTCTCCAATTTAGGACCCCTTAGAAGATGTCTGCCAGTTTAGGCCTCATCTCACAACTGGAACTTGGACATACCTTTCACAATCCAGGACTGCTGGCTCATAACCACTCACCTGTCTGCCTGCTTGATTGTCCCTAACCACTTTGCCTGCTGGCCTGTTTGCCCCCAACTGCCCCTCCTGCCAGCCTGATTGCCCCAACTTCTCCCCCTTTCAGGCTGATTGCCTCAACTGCCATCTCTGCTGGCCTCCCAACTATCTTCCTCACCTGGCCTGATTGCCTCTAATCGCTTCTGGCTTGACCCCACCACCATGGCTTTGTCTGGGAAGTCTCCTAGTCTAATTAGCATATTACCCTTTTATTAGTAGAGATAAATACCTGTAATGCTGGAGCGTCAGATGTCTAAATCTATACATGCATATCTACATCTATATCTATCTATAGGTAGATAAATAGATGTATTAACAGAGAATCATAAGAAAGTAGAGTGAAAGAGCAAATAAAGATTTTAAACTTGTATTGTGCCTAATTTAATGACAGGAAGGGTGAGTAGGTTCAAGTATGTGCTTGGGTTACATAGGTTGTTAGTGACAAATTTGATATTTTGACCTAAATCCTACCATAAAGTCTAGCATTATCTAAGTGTCTAGATGATGATAATAATAATAAATCATAATAAAAATAAACCACCAACAATAACTGCAACACCAAAAATATGCTTGAAGAAAAGTAGTGCTATGTTTGGTATGCATTTTATTTCAGTCCAGTTAATAATTGCAAGAAGGAAACTGTTTTAGTTATAGCAGCAACATTATAAAAATGTGCTATGTGATATGAACAAGACTAACTTGTGAAATTTGAGGCAAGTCATGGCTCCTCTGTGTATGGCCAGTCATCTTTACAAGTAGGAATTTTTGTCAGATGGTTGCTGATCTTTCCAGTTTTGAGCTTCTGTGATTCAATGATTTGAGGATAATTATTAAAAGTGGTTATCTTTGACGCCGAAACTGGTTTGGCTCAGTGGATAGAGCATCGGCCTGCGGACTCAAGGGTCCCAGGTTTGATTCCGGTCAAGGGCATGTACCTTGGTTGTGGGCACATCCCCAGTAGGGGGCATGCAGGAGGTAGCTGATAGATGTCTCTCTCTCCTCAATGTTTCTAACTTTCTATTCTTCTCCCTTCCTCTCTGTAAAAAATGAATAAAATATATTTTTTAAAAAGTGGTTATCTTTGAAATGTTCACAGATACATTTAAATTGAGTAGCAAATATATAAGGGAACTAAAAAAACAAGAAGCAAATAATGACAGTATATCATACACTATTGAAAAACAGAAGACATATTTAGGCATCTTAATAATAGCTCTGTGGATAACCTATGCTAATCCACCTATGGTGGATTGTAGGATGCAAACCTGACTGAATATTTAAACATGGGACAAATTGCATCTTTCAAAAAATTATAACAGAGCCACACCTGTAACATTTCTGGCAGATAAACACCGTAAACACTGAACAGATTAGAAATATCCAGTTTGGGCTATGGTTGTCATGCATTACAGTTCACCCTTAATACACACAGTTGATGTACTTCTATCTGAACATCCAAAATTTCCATAGAGAAAAAGAAAATGTAACCCAATAATCTTTATCTCATTACCTAATTAGGAAAAATTACACCAGTTTTCTTAGCAAAACAAACACATTAAAAACAAACGTACACTTTCTTCTTCTTCTCTCTCCATCTTTATACAGATGGAGACAGAAATATATATATATATATATATATGAACATAGGGAGAGATATATTGCTATGCTTATATAACTAGATATCTATATATCTCTTTATATATAGATAGATAGAGAGATAGACAATCCAAATGGATATATGTTCATGTTAACCTTATAGAAATAGTCTTTCCCCTTACTTCAAAGCAGTGACTGATTGTACAGAGTTCACAATACTATTATGTTTCAGAAATTCAGTATGAAAAAAACCCAGATCTCTTGAACCTTATTATACAACTATGAAATAGGCGATAAACTCAAAATAACAGGTTTTGAAAAATAAATTAAAGATTAAATGGGTAAACAAACAGCCAGCCCGATCCTATTGCAGGTCTGATTGGATCTTTTAAAAATGGCTATTGCTGCTGACCTAGTTGATGACCTTGTAAAACTCTCTGGTCCAGATGAAGGTGACGGTGCTTTCTCTGATAGATAAAAACAGCAGAAACGTTCTGTGGAAGTGCTCAGTAGTGCTCATAGCACCTGCTAAAATCACTATCAAGTAAATAGATATAGAAGAGGTTTCATAAAATAAAAGCTGAATTTAGAGTTAGGAATCCCTGTAACACCCAGTTGTCATCTAATTCTTTGTGAATTTTTATTGATCCCCCTAAAAGAAAAATACATCTAATGTTTCAGATTCTTTCTAAATTCAGACCCACAGAAGTCAATGGTTAAAGTTTTTCAAAAGCTAACAGTATAACTTAAAAGGTCTATAAAAGCAACAACATTCACAAATTCATGTGTTGTATTTTTTTCCACTTCCTAGAACTCTTCATGCCCACTATGTATCCTTTGATATGTGAATTACAGAAGCTCTGAAACTTAAACACTTAAGATTACACAACTGATAACATTTGCGACTCTAAACCTCATCTTCTACCTACTGTTTTTGGGCTTCTTTTTTCACTTTCCTTTATTTTTGGTCCAGCTTTAGTTAATTAAATTATAGTTTTAACTGTAGCTTGAAGGACTAGGTAAAAAATGAAATTCCCTTTGCAGGAAGGGCCAGATCACATTTATGTTTAACTTGTCTCTGTCCATTTTCTTTGGGTTAAGTTGTAATCATAGATACCACCCAAAAAGTGGGAGAATTCTTCACTTTGTCCCTTATTTCTAGTTGCTCAAATATATACTTATAATTGTGGAACCAGCTGTCAATGTAAGATCACCAGATGTTTTCATAGTAAGTGGTTACTATAGGCATAACAATTAAGTCATGAGCTTGAATTTGTCTGTTTGTGAAATATGACTGCTATTACATGGGAGCATCACTTGCTAGCATTCCTTTTATTGCTCCAAAAGAGCATGAATGTTTATGGTGACATATTCAGGATTCATGACTTTGATTGTTAATATTTATGGAAATATGGAGTAAAATGTGTCTTCATCAGTTTAAGCTGCTATAACAGAATGCCACAGACTATGAGGCTTAAATACCCAGTATGCATTTCTTACAGTTCTGGAGGGTATAAGTCCAAGATCAGGCTGCTAGTACAGTCAGATTCAGGTGAAGCTCCCTCTTTTTGGTTTACGGACAACCATCTTCTTGTTGCATCCTCCAGGGTTGAGAGGCAGAGAAAGAGAGACAATTCTATGATGTCTCTTCTTATAAAGGTACTGATACGGTCATGTGAGCTCCGCCTTCATGACATAATTACCTTCCAAAGCCCCCACCTCCTAATACCATCCCATCCCATTGGGAATAAGGAAGATTTCAACCTATAAATTTTAGGGATATACAAACATGAAGCCTATAACAAAATGCTTTTGTCAGAAAATGAAAATGGAATTGGTTGCCATTAGCATAATAACAATATTATGTTTCTTATTTTGGATGAAGCAGCATCTGAGAAATTTAAATATCTGAGGTTTAATATATAAAAAATTTCATCCTATATGGATGATATGCATCTGCCTCATGGGACCAGAGTTAGTAGAAAAATCCAAGGGGTAGAATAAGTTATTAGTTAACAGAATTTTCCTTTAACTTTTACTAAAGTAGTATTTACCTATTAATACAGGGTGTTATATCATATATGATTTGACTTTAAAATGTATAACTTAGAATTAGGTAAAGAAATAGAAGGTGGGTCATGTTTATTGACCCCATTTTATAAACTAGGTCAAGTAATCAGGATTTTAAAGTGGCCAGATTATTATGATTTCTGAATGCATAATAATCTAGCCACTCAGTGTATATCCTATATAATAAAAGGTTAGACCAGCAGGCAGGCATATCCCCTCCCCCTGACCAAGTTGGCTGGACTCCACTCATTCATGAAATCTTGCACTGGGCCTCATACACACACACACACATGCACACACACACATATAACCTATCTAATAAAAGAGTAATATGTAAATTGACCATACTTCTGTTACACCCACCAGCCATGCCCACCAATCACGCCCACCAGCCAATCAGAGCAAGTATACAAACTAATCCAACCAAGATGGTTACAGTCACAGAGAGAGCAGAAGGGAGGCTTGGGTTGCCCCTGGTGATGGAGGAAGCCAAATTTTCCACACACCGTAGCTGGCCCAAGCCTCCACTTAAGGCAAAAAAAATTTCAATGGCTGGGTGAGCAGAATGCTTGGCTCCCCTCCAGGCTACAAAGTTTCAATTGTAGAAGATAAATAAATCCCAGATACCAGCGCCTTTGCTTGGGTCACCAGTGGGCATGGCTGGCCTGCAAACCAGCACAGGCCCCTCCCCCAGGCCACTCCACCCCTCAAGGGAATACCCACCCTGATCCAGGACACCCTTCAGCTGGCCCCCATTGTGCACCAGGCTTCTATTCTATCTAATAAAAGAGTAATATGCAGATTGACCATCACTCCAACACACAAGATGACTGCCCTCATGTGGTCAAAAGATCCTGCCCCATGTGGACACAAGATGGCCACCACAAGATGGCCAGTAGGGGAGGGCAGTTGGCAGGGACCAGGCCTGCAAGGGAGGGCAGCTGGGATGATCAATCCTGCAGGGGAGGGCAGTTAGGGGTGACCAGGCCGACAGAGGTGAGAAGTTGGGGGTTACCAGGCCTGCAGGAAAAGGCAGTTGGGGAGGATCCAGGCCTGCAGGGGAGGGCAGTTAGGGGCAAACATGCTGGCAGGGGAGCAGTTAGGCATCAATCAGACTGGCAAGGGAGTTGTTAGTGGGTGATCAGGTTGACAGGCAGAAGCAGTTAGGGGCGATCAGGAAGGCAGGAAGGTGAGCAGTTGGGAGCTAGCAGTTCTGGTTTGTGAGAGGGATGTCCAACTTCCCATTTAGACCCAAACTTACCTGGATCAGGCCTAAATGGGAAGTTGGACATCCCTGAAGGTGTCCCATATTGGAGAGGGAGCAGGCTGGGCTGAAGGACACCCCATGCATGAATTTTGTGCACCGGGCCTCTAGTATGTGTGTGTGTATATACACATACACACACACACACACACACACACACACACACACACACACACACATACACTGAGTGGACAGATTATTATGCATTCAGAGATTATAATAATCTGGCCACTCAAAGTATATTATCACATGTAACACTCAAAATGGCATAATCTCATGTAATGATCTATTGAGAAGTTTTCACTTTTAGACATAATGAAATAACAGCTAGAAAAACAAAGTGGTGTGAAATAGTGTTTTAAAGATAGTCAAATTCCGCCCTAATCAGTTTGGCTCAGTGGATAGAGCATCGCCCTGCAGACTGCAGGGTCCCAGGTTTGATTCTGGTCAAAGGCATGTACCTTGGTTGTGGGCACATCCCCCATAGGGGGTGTGCAGGAGGCAGCTGATTGATGTGTCTAACTCTCTATCCCTCTCCCTTCCTCTCTGTGGAAAAAAAAATCAATAAAATATATTTAAAAAAAATAAAGATAGCCAAATTCTGTGGCTTTTCTTGAAGAGGTAGATTCAGAGTGTGAGGCTAATGTAGCTAAAATTTTTAAAGTAGAGTCCTAGAGATAGGCAGCTTCACCAAAAGAGAACAATGGTATTCCAGAGTGGTTCTTTGAGTTTTGGGCTGATTACTGATTTGTGTAGTTGTATGAGGAAGATACCAAAGTCATGGAAGTACCACCAGAATGTAATAGAAAGAAAAAAATAGAGCTTGTGTATGATCATAAGACAGAGGAGAAGCATTTTTGGTACATGGGGCATACAATTAAATTCTCAGAAAGCCACTGCTATAAAATTATTTTCCTGCAGAGGTGAGGGTAAGTTTGCCCAAAAGTAACAGCTGCTCAAAATCTTTGCTAAAAATGTAAAAGGAGGTCTCAGGAAGCTCAAACTAATTACAGGAAACTTAGCACTAATGATAGAAATAAATAAAAATCCTACACTTATTAGAAGAATAAAGTTCAATTTAGCAACCAACAAGGTAATACATCAATATCAAAGTAAAAATAAGCATAGATCCAGAGACAGAGAAGCATCGAACAGACTATCAAACTTCAGATGGAAGGCAGGGTAGGAATAAAGGGGGGAGTAAGAGATCAATTAAAGGGCTTGTATGCATGCATATAAGTATAACCAATGAACACATACATGTGCTAGGGAATGGGGTGGCCAGGGACAGGTAAATGGGGGAAAAGGGAGACATATGTAATACTATATGTAATACTTGAAACAATAAAGAATTAAAAAAATAAGAGATATGCACAGAACAATAAAATGCTTAGCCAGGAGAAAATCTCTTTAAAAGAAAAGAGACCCTGAAGTAACTGATAATAAAATTAGTAAATAAAACATTAAAATTATTATAAATATTATTTATATATTCAAGAAGGAAAATGCATGAACATGAGGATAAGATTTTTAAAAATACATACCTATTTTTTATTGATTTTGGAGATGAAGAGAGAAGGAGAGAGAGATAGAAACATCAAAGATGAGAGAATATCATTAATTGGTTGCCTCCTGCACATCCCTACTGAGGACTGAGCCCACAACCTGGGCATGTGAATTGAACCATGACCTCCTGGTTCAACCACTGAGTTATGCCAGCCAGGCCCATATCAAACTTTTAAAGATACAAAATACAATATTTGAAGTAGAAAATTAACAGCAGATTATAAGCTACACTAGAAAATCTTTGTGAATGCAAATATCTAAGAAAAGAAGATATCCAATAGATAGGATAGAAAAATAAAAAGATAAAAAAAATAAATAGATATATATATATATATATATATATATATATATATGTAATTGGAGTTTCATAAAAGAGAAAAAAAGACAATATATAGAAACAAAATGAGATAAAAGAAAATAAATATTAAAAAAAAAATACAGAAAGTACATCAATGGTTGCCATGGACTGGAGAGTAGAATGGTGAATTGACTGACAACAATAGTCAATTTGGCCTAGTCAATTTGGCTCAGTGGATAGCGCATTGGCCTGTGGACTGAAAGGTTTTGGGTTTGATTCCTGGTCAAGGCCACCTACCTTGAAGATCCTGTGCAGAAGGCAACCAATCCATATGTCTCTCACATAGATGTTTCTGTCTTTCCCTCTCTTTTTCACTCTCTCTCTCTCTAAAAAAACAAAAAGCAAAAGGAAAAGGAAAAATATGTTTTTGTGAGGATTAACAACAGCAACAATAACAACAAAAAACAACCAGTCAATTTGTTAGAAATATGTAATATTATCATGGTGGTAGTTGTTAAAAAACTGTATATTTTTGCCAAAACTCATCAAATTACATATTTGAATTGATTAAATTTAGCATATGTAAATGGTACTTCACTAAAGCTGACAAAATATCATTTTGAGTAAAAATCTAATTAATCATAGATATGACATTTCTATCAGAGTACTACTGATAAATGAATTAACTGGTAAATGTCTTTTTATAATATAATTTATTATTTTACCCAAGATGGTCCAGATCTTGTTTTGTTGCTTATATATCCTGCCAAAGATCAGCAAACTTTTTCTTATATGGCCAGATAATAAATTTTTTAAGCTTGTGTTCCATATTATTATGGGGCAACTATTCAGCTCTGCTCTTGTAGCACAAAAATATCCACGGACAATAAATACATGGCTGTGGTTGTGTTCCAATCAAACCATGCAAAATAGGTGGTGGTCTGAACCCTGGGCTGTAGTTTGATAAGCCTTGTCAGACTCACTAATTGAGGGTGATCTCAGTTAAACGTTATTCTGTTTAAAACAATTTACAGTTTGGCAATGTTCTCTTTTTAAAAATATATATATATTTTATTGACTTTTTTACAGAGAGAAAGGGAGAGGGACAGAGAGTTAGAAACACTGATGAAAGAGAAACATTTATCAGCTGCCTCCTGCACACTTCCTACTAGGGATGTGCCCGTAGCCAAGGTACATGCCCTTGACCTGAACTGAACCTGGGACCTTTCAGTCCACAGTCCAATGCTCTCTCCACTGAGCCAAACCGGTTAGAGCAGCAATGTTCTCTTTGTTTTACAAAAAATGTATATGATATTAGAAACTTTTCATATATGTAGACCATTGTTATGAAGAAATTGCTTAAGGAGTTCTCTCTTAGTAACATATGGCTTTTAACTCCACAGAGTTCTTCATTTCCATAAGGATTATATGTTTTTTTAAGGTATCATTGTTGATTATTTTTTAAAAGGTATCATTGTTGATCCCTTCCCTTGTCTCAGCATTTTCACTATGCTAGGAGAACTTCTGTGTTGGATTCAGCCTTATGTAGATATAAACTTTGTTTCTATTATGGCTATGATCTGGTTAAGTCTTTGTTCCAGGTGGGGTGACAGTGCTGGAGATGGTATAAGAGTTCACACTCGGAGAATCCAAGATGGCGGCATAGGTAAACACCTACACTGCTGCCTTGCACAACAATTTCAAAACTACAGCTAAAAGACAGAACGGACATCATCCAGAACCACAGGAAAGCTGGCTGAGTGGAAATTCTATAACTAGAAGGAAAGAGAGCAGCTCACAGAGACTCAGAGGAGCTGCAAAAAGCTGAGGTACGGAGACGCGTGTGTGGAGAGAGCGGGTGCCGGAGTACCTGGCTGGCTTTCTCTGGCTGGAGGGAGACGGAGACTCTCAATGGCATTGGACCCCTTATTCTATGACACTAAACCCCAGATCCAGCCAAAACTCATACAGGGGGAGTTTGGACTGTGAAAAGAGAGAAGTGCATGGAAATTTAGGGGAGTCGCAAAAGATCAGAAGTTTGGTGACTCACACGGCACTGTGCGCAGAGGACCAATTGCTAATTGTGCTGCTGGCTTTCACGATTGGGAGGGAGACAGACCCTCTGAACTGTGCCATTTCTAACTCCATTAAACCCCGGATTTGGGTGAAAACCTGGGGACCCAGACTCATACGGTCCCAGGGCACAGAGGAGCCGGTAAGGCAGCAGTCTAGAGGCACTGCGAGAGAAAGCACGCACAGGGATCACTCCAGTGATTACCCAGTCACATGAGACTGAGGGGCTGTTGAGGGCAGGGCTGACTGGAAGGCAAGGTGGTCCTTTAAGCCCTGAGACTCCACTCATCCCAAGCTCAACAGAGAAGCTTTGGCAGTTTTGAAAGTCTGGTATCATAAGGCTGACTGCAACACAGAAGTTCTCCCAGCATAGTGAAAATGCTGAGAAAAGAGAAGGGATCACAAACAAAAGAAATGGAAGAAAACAAACGACTGGATATAGAGTTCAAAACCGTGCTTATAAGGTTTTTCAAGAATATCCTAGAAAAGTTGGATAAAATTAGCGAGTCCCAAGAGGAGATGGAAAAGAACCAACTAGAGATGAAAAAGGACCAATTAGAAATTAAACATACACTGACTGAAATAAAAAATATTATTCAGAGACCTAACAGCAGACTAGAGGAAGGCAAGAATCAAGTAAAAAATTTGAAATATAAAGAATCAAAACACTCAACTGGAAAAGCAAGAAAATAATTCAAAAATGTGAAGATAATGTAAGGAGCCTCTGGGACAGCTTCAAGCGTACCAACATCAGAATTGTGGGGGTGCCAGAAGAAGAGAGAGAGCAAGATACTGAAAACCTATTTAAAGAAATAATGACTGAAAACTTCCCACATCTGGTAAAAGAAATAGACTTGCAAGTCTAGGAAGCACACAGAACCCCATATAAAAGGAATCCAAAGAGGACTTCACCGAGACACATCATAATTAAAATACCAAGAGCAAAAGACAAAGAGAGAATATTAAAAGCAGCAAGAGAAAAACAGATCATTGCCTACAAGGGAGCACCCATACGACTGTCAGCTGATTTCTCAACAGAAACAATGCAGCCCAGATGGCAATGGCAAGAAATATTCAACGTGATGAATAGCAAGAACCTACAACCAAGAATACTCTATCCAGCAAAGCTATCATTCAGAATTGAAGGGCAGATAAAGAGCTTCACAGCTAAGAAAAAGCTAAAGGAGTTCATCAACTCCAAACCAGTAGTATATGAAATGCTGAATGGTACTCTTTTAGAAGAGGAAGAAGAAAAAGGTAAAAGATTAAAAAATTATGAACAACAAATACTTATCTATCAACAAGTGAATCTAAAAATTAAGTGAATTAAAAATTTAATAAACAGAATAAACTGGTGAATATAATAAAATCAGGAGTACAGAAAGGGAGTGGACTGATAATTCTCAGGGGGAAAGGGGTGAGGGGTGTACAGGGAGAGACTGGACATAAATCATACACCTATGGATGAGGTCAATGGGAGGGAGGTAAGGGTTGGGGGAAGGGTGAGAGCTGGGTGGAGGGCAGCTATGGAGGGGAAAAAAGAGAAACAAATGTAATAATCTGAATAATAAAGATTTAATTTTTTAAAAAAAGAGTTCACACTCTAACAGGAATGCAAGGTAGTCAAAGATATCTCTCTTGTGCCATATATCTAAGTTTTGTAAAGGAAGAGGGGCATCAAATATTACTCCAAAGAATTTTAACCTGAGCCACTGTTTGCTACAGTTGATATTCAAATATTAACTTTTTGACATGGTTAACAGCTTAACAATAGGCAATATATAAATAATTATAAACATGAAAGAGAATGTTATTTAATAAGTTAGGCCAAAAGTAAGTTGTTTTAAGATAAGTTTCTTCCAGGAAAGATCAAAGCTGTGTGCATTTAATATTTCTGTTTTCTGTGCTCTTGGGGCAGTTATTAATATCACCACGGTTGCACCTACCACATCTTGATTGCATTTATGTCTATTTGCATGTTTATCATCCATTATAACTTATGCGCTCCTTCAAATAAGGGCTCGGGTTATTATTAAACACATGTTATCCGCACAGAGCACATTGTCTGTTACATGGAAGGCACTTGATATATACCGGTACAATTATTGTTTGATTAATTCTGCTTAGTGTTAATTGAACATTTATTGTGTTTTTGAACAGGTTTGAAATACTTTCTTTTTTTTTTTCCTGAAAAATCATTTGGAGCATACTGCATCATCAGTCTATTGTAAGGATGATGGGTAGAAGCTTTAAAAGGGTTTAGATCATCTTTAAAATTACACAGGGCAAGTGGAAAGGGAACAATTTTAATCTATATCCCATCCTCCTCAGACCTACACCATCTGAATGAACTGATTCACATTTTCACAAACCAAAACTAGAAGCTGGGATTTAGAAGACAGTACGGAAGTTGGTGTAGACTTTTCATCATTTTTTTTTTTTTTGTGGCAGGGAATTGGGAGAAAGATCACTTTTCCCTGAGGATAATTATTTCCTTAGAATACTTTTGTTTCAGCAGTATTTTGGGAGACTATGCAGACTTGCTGCTTATAAAAAATACTGGTTTTAGATCAGTGGAAGTCTTATTCCATTATTGATTAGCCATATGCACATTTATTAATCACCTACCACGTTCTAGACAGTTTTTTAAGCAATAGGAATATTAATAATGAACAATATATGCAGTGTTTTTTTTAATTAAACATTTATTTAATGAATTAGACAAATATGTGGATAAGTAAAATGTGTGACCAATTCCCACACATTTTTAGGATCATACTTGATAGTTTTTCAGTGAGGATGTGTCTGCCACTCTATCTAAAATGTCAACCTTCAGTTTCTATTTTATATCTCACCTCCTTGTATTATTTTTCTTGTCAATAACTTTTACTAGCTAATATTGCTGGGGCTTGAGGGATTTAGAGATAATCACAGAAAAATATATGATTGATCACAAGAGGCTTTTACATACAACTAGCTTTATTTGGTCAGCTTTTGGAGAAGGTTGCAGGAAAGGGGAAGTCCCACACAACAGGAATCTTCTAAAAGCTATAGAGCTGGGGTAACTATCAGAAGGGGACAGGACAAAGTAACTGGAGAGAGAGAAGTATTGGAAAGGGGGCTTATGGGTCTAGATGATGGGAGGGAAATCTCTGGGTCAGAGAGCTCTACAACAGTTTCAGGCTAATTATAGGAAATAGCTATCAGATGAGGTTTTACAGGTATCTAAAGCAGGAGATCTCTAAATGAGTAAAATGTGCTTGTTTGAACTTTCAAAAGAATAAATAGATGTGTAAAAATTTGAGTTTAGTGCCATCATGCTTTTAAGAAAATGGTACTCGACCAGCAATAAAAAAATTAATAACTGGGTACCAATTCACAAAGGCTATATTTGGCTTATTTACTTAATAAATATACACATATTTAACATATTTAATTTTAGTGTCCATCATCCTTGCTCAAATATAAGCCAACAAAGGTGAGGACTTTTATTTACATCTTCACTATTCAATCTTCAGTTCCTAGTATTTTAGCTCAGTACATCATAGGTGTTTAATAAATATTCATTGTATTAATAAATTTGTTAAATCTATTATTGTGAAACATAACTCATTCCTTGACATCATAAAGGCAGGTAGTTGGTTGTATAATCAAAAGAGGCAATTAAACTAGGGATTCCTTAAAAATGTATGTGTGTTCTGTGCTTTCATTTTTTTGTGCCGTTGAGTTGGCTCCAAATCATAGTGACCAAATGAATAAGTGATATACAAAATGTCCTGCCCTCAACAGCCCAATCCAGCTCCTGTAGACTCATTCTTCTTTCATGGAGTCAATCCACCTCATATTGGGTCTTCCTTTTTTTCCTGTTGCCTTCTATTTTTTCCAGGATCATTATAGTTTTCAAAGAACCCTGCCTTCTCAGGATGTTCCTTTTAGTTTTATCACTTTTTGCCTCTAGGGGTGTTTCAGGCTTAAGTTGCTCCAGGACCCACTTGTTCATCTTTCTGGCTGTCCTGGACATCCAAAGAACTTTTCTCCAAAGCCATAAGTCAAATGAATCAGTTGTCTTCCTATCATCATCTTCACTGTCCAGCTTTCACATCCATACATATTAATTGGTAATACAAGGATATGAATGATGTTAGCCTGATTTCTAAGGACACATCTTTGCTCATACTGATCTTTCCAAATTTTTCTATTGCTGCCCTTCTAAGACTCAATCTTCCTTTTATTTTTTCGGCAGAAGTCTCCTTTTGAATTAATGACTGAATCAAGAGAAGCAAAATCTTTAAAAATTTTGATATCTTCATTGTCTATGTCAAAGTTGTGGGTTTCTTCTGTAGTCAGGAGTTTTGTCTCATTGATGTTCAAATGCAATCGTGCTTTCGCATTTTCTTCTTTTACTTTTCTCAGAAGCTATTTAAATCATTGCTATTATCTGCCAGTAAGATGTTGCCATTTGTCTATCTCAAGTTATTTGTATTTCTTCCAGCAATTTTTATTCCTTCCTAGAAGTCTAGCCTAGCTTTTTGCCTGACATGTCTCTGTGTAGAGATTAAACAAATAGGGAATTAAATATATCTTTGCTGATACCTTTGCCTATAGAAAACTATTCTATCTCTCCATATTCTGTTCTGATAGTGGTTCCTGGTTTAATTAACATTTACAAATATTCCTTTATTTGTGTTTAGTATGGGACTTTAATATTGGAATAAGGCTTTTCACTACAGTTCCACATTGTGTTTATAGAATACACAACACTAAAATGACCGTAACTATGATTACACATTAAGAATACTTAGAGTTCAAATAATAACTTGAAGATATTTGAGAGAAAACATCACTGGAGACCATCTAGATTCTTTGCATTTTCTAATTCTTTGCCAAGTATTTTGCATATAATGGAACAAAAAATATTGTGTGGTCATTTATCTTTAACTACTAGTAACCTTTCAAAATATGTTACTTGGTTTCACATAAAGGCATTTTTTTCTTTTAATATCTCATTATATAATTAAAATCTGAGATTACAAGAACAAAAATGTCCAGCATAAACATGTTTGGGGACAAACACATTTACTACTGTTAAAGACACAACTCAATTTGTGAGTATAGAACATTACCCAATAGTCTTGAGCTCATATTGTTTCTGTTTTTGTCTATGAAGAGATAACTATTACTGAATTTGCTCTCCAGCTAAAATAAGTAGAAACCTGGACAAACTATGTAAAACAGCTACTGTGGATTGCAATAACAAACATGGACTTTGAGATTATTATGCTAAACACAATATGTCAGACAGAAAAAGATAAGAGTCAGATGATTTTACTCACATATGTAATATGAAACAGGGAGTAACAAATGAGCAAACAAAACAAGCAAACTCATAGACCCAGGTAATCCTATGGTAGTTACCAGAGTGGAAGGGGATGGAGGAGACTAAAAAAGATAAAGGGGGTCAAATACATGATTATAGAAGGAGACTAAACTTAGGGTGGTGAGCGCACATGCAAGATGAGGTATTATAAAATTGTACACTTGGAACTTATATAATTTTATTAACCAATGTCACCCAATAAATCTAATAAAATAACAATAAATTGGACAATAGGTAATGCAGGACTCTGATTCTCAAAGAAAGAAAATAAAAGAGGGGAAAGCTTGTTGGTCTTCTGTTTGCAAGGAGATCACAGGAAGGGCATTTTCAACCTGAAGGGGAGAGGACACAGAGGACAGAGTTTGGGAAAGCCAATGTGGTTGGAATTTTATAGTGCAATGTGAAAGATGAAAGCCATGTGAAAAAGTTGTTTCATAAATTGGCATATGTTTGGCCTAATAGTAAACTGCACAGTTGTAGGAAAGGATACTACAAGTTTTGTCAAGGAACAATTACAAAGGAAAAAAAAACAAAACACACTACTGGGAGCCGAGAAGTACAAAATCCTGAGTTCGCACATTTGAGTTCTGAAAATTAAGAGTAGAGTTCTCACTGAATCAGTGGGGCATTTGGTAGGGAACTCAGAGTACAGAGCTTTTTAACTGGGGGCAATTTTGCCCCTTAGGGATTATCCAGAGACAATTTTATTGTCACAATTAGGAAGACACTGCTGGTATCTAGTGGGTAGAAGACTGAAATTCTACTGAATATCTTGCAAGGCAACCTCCTATAAAAGCTATAAATCATAGAGAGGGAAAATATATCATAATTAAATAAATCAACTTAGATATAGTCACAATTTAAAAATAAATATTTGAAACTGAGCAGTCAACACTGAGTTTTACTATTGCTGGTTATATTACACCTTTAGTAAAAAAAAATTGTTTTATCTCTGTGTGTGCATGTGTGTGTGTGTGTGTTTGTGTGTGAGTGTGTGTGTGTGTGTGAGAGAGAGAGAGTTGTTAGTACTGTACAGCTTTAAATTTTCCATGACTTAATTTTATCATCAATAATAATATAACATTATCTTCTCTCATTGCATGTACTTCAAAACTATCAGCCATAATGTTGTGTTTAAATCAGAGAATGTTTGTCAGAGATAGATAGTATTAGGGGGCCAATGTATCACTGTCAGTAATTCTGAATGTCTACACAAACTACAGAATTAAATACCTTGGAATAACATTACAAAGTGCTAGGTTTGCCTAGGCAGCAATTTAACTTAGAAAAAGAAGTCCCACAGGGGGTTCATTTGCATAGCATTTACCTTGGCACTCTTGTCAATTAGGGCAAACAGAAGTTAACTCAATGGATGCATATGAAGTTAGCCTAAAGGAAAATATGCCAGTTCATTTAGCTTCCATGACAAAAGTTACACATAAAGTATTGGAGAGAAAGAAAAAGTAGAAAGGTCAAACATAAACTTTATATGTTGAGTGCTTTAAATATTTCAGAACACTGATAATATATATGTATATGTATTTGTGTATTCTATGGTTAATATAAATAATTGTGTATATCAATAAATAGATTGATAGAAATATAGATATTTATATAGATTTTCTTGTTTCAAAGTTAAACCAAGCACAGATAGTTCCGATTACAAAGTTGCTTATTCAAATTTCTAAAAATTGTTTAAAGAAATTTCATTGCTAATATAAATTTAAACTTGAAACAAAATCCCTTTTAAATTTTGAAAATGAATCACTAAAATTAGTTTATAAAAAATGGTATGTAAATATGCAAATGAATGTTTGATGACACCTACACCTATATATTTTTTTTAATTTGATTTTTATATTCCGTAGGGAGATTTATTTTACATACCCCATACCATGTGTTCAATTTATTTATTCAATTTTGAAAAACTGTTCTTTTTTTCAATATTTGGTAAAGAAAAGCAAGATTGATCACTTGAGAATAAATTCTATAGTTTCTAAAACATTCAAAGCAGTTTACCATCCTAATTGAAACAATATAGAGCTTGCAAATTCAGATGCAGTATGCATATTAGACATGGATTTTGTTTCCCTACATCATAAACTACCAACTCCACAATGGCATTAACATTTTATACATTTTCATTGTGCTTGCTTTTCCTATTAATGCATTGGAGATTTGTATATATATTGAAATTGAATATGACACTCATGAGCCCAGAGCATCTTTTAGGTTATTGTTACCCCAGGATAGAATTAAGTGATATCATATTCCACGTGCATGATTACTGTCTTATTTAGTATCAATAGTATCAAAACCAGGAATTTCTCTTCTTCTAACTCCCTCTGCCTATATGTCATCCCTTTTTATTTATAAACCTTAACTTTCGATGGATGACTTCAGAGCGAAGAACCAAGTTTGCAGGGCTTGCCAAGTCCTTCTCTTTTTCTTGACTAGGGTGTGAATTGAATTGACTTCTATCTGAAAATAAAATTAGAACTGGGCATCACCAGCTCCTGTGCTAGAATGCTAGTTGCTCAAAGGCAAACACCAATACTTATGTCTCTATGAGACATACTGCTTAGAACACAGAAAATGTTTAATACATGTAAGAACAAAAGTTAATACATGAATGACTGAATAAACTCAGTGCACTCTATTCATTTTTCAAATAAGAGAAATAAATTCAAGGTATTGAATAACTTCCTCCTGCTTGTAGCTATTTAGTGACAAAATCCTACTATATAAAAACCCTGGGTCCATCACATCCACAACAACTGGAGGCTCAATCAGCCAGAAATCAGTCCTGCAGTCAGCACTGGATTGCAGAGGTGACCCAGCACTGACTGCTATGGCTAAAGGCATGGTGATCCAGCACTGACTGCTGAAGGGGCTGCAAACCAGGCCTGGAGAGAGGCCTGAAGAGAAAAGCAGGGTCTAATCCATAGCCTGTGTGGCAGCTGTTGATCAGCACTTGCCTCTTTCTTTCTCTCTTTCTCTCTTGGCTAGTCAAGCAGCCATGCCTCCATTTCTCTCCAGGTCTCCACTGGGGCTGTTGATCAGTCCTGCCTTTCTGATTAGGCCCCATTGATAGGCCCAGAGATCCTGGCTGGCATAGAAACCAACCAATTAGAACCAAATCTGGGTCAACTGTGAGGAGCCAGTGGCTGCCTAGGAGGCAGAGCTTTTGATGCTAACTGGCATAAAAACTGACCAATCAGAACCAAATTGGTCAGCAAAAGAGGACAGTTGGGATAGAGATCAGGCTGGCAGGGGAGGACAGTTAGGGGTGACCAGGCAGAGAGAGTCAATTAGGGGTGATCTGGCCTTTAATTAAGGATAGTTGGGGGTGAGATCAGGCCAGCAGAGGAGGGAAGTTGGGGGATGAGCAGGCCAGCAGGGGAGGACTGTTGGAAGGGAGATCAGATCATCATGGGAGGGCAGTTCGGGTGATTGAGTCAGCAGAGGAGCAGTTAGGTGTTAATTAGGCCAGCAAGGGAGTGGTTAGAGGGTGATCAGGCTGGCAGGAAGAAGTGGTTAGGGGCAGTCAGGCAGGCAGGCAGGCAAGTGGTTAGAAGCCAGCAGTCCTGGATTGTGAGAGGCATATCCAACTGCTAGTTTAAACTGGCAGTAAGTCATTCCCAGAGGAGTCCCTGATTGGAGAGGGTATTGGGCTGAGGAACACCCCCATCCCTGCAGTGCACAGATTTCGTGTACCAGGCCTCTATTAGTCATAATAAAAGCCAAATCATTTAACATGTTTTTTCTTCCTTTAAAATTTTTTTTGAATTTTATTTTATTGATTTTTCACAGAGAGGAAGGGAGAGGGATAGAAAGCTAGAAAGCTAGAAACATCGATGAGAGAGAGACATTGATCAGCCACCTCATGCATGTCCCCTACTGGGGATGTGCCCGCAACCAATGCACATGCCCTTGGCCAGAATCGAACCTGGGACCTTTCAGTCTGCAGGTCGATGCTCTATCGACTGAGCCAAACTGGTTTCGGCTAAAAATTTATTTTAAAAAATGAGATATACCAGATATACCAATGAATGAGTACAATAATGTTTCATAAATTAATTTTTCACTATAAAATGTCTAAGATTATAAGGTAGGAAAAAAGATAAACATGTTTAAATCCTTTTCCCAAAAGATGGCTCTTCTCCCAAGTTTGTTTTCTTTATTTTCTTGTTTTCCTCTCACATTTTCACAAAATATACATATTCTTTAAATTTAACTCGATTCTGAAATATCTACAAGTTAAATGATACTTAATATTGCATTTTTGAGATGAATTTATATTGACCTCTAGAGTTTATTAATTTTAGTTGTTCTATACTATTCCATTGTTCAAATATGTCCCACTTTATTTATCTATTCTACTGATAGATATTATGGTTATTTTGTTTTGATCTAATAATGCTGAAAACAGTTATGTACAGATTTTCAGGAACATTAGGTAAGAATTTCTCAATATATTTTGTTAGAACTGTTAGGTCATAATATACATAGTTTGAACATATATATAATCTCAGATTCTTTTCTAGAGTAAGTATGTAAATTTACATACCTCTGGGCATTACGTGAAATATTCACTGCTTTACATCCTTGCAAACATTAAATAAAACATTAAATATTAACAGAATTTTTTTTTCTAGATGGAGGGTTATGATCTAGAATCTCACACCTCTATTTGCATTTCTCTGATTATTATTGAAATTAAGCATAATTTTCTTTATTTTGAGAATATGCCTCTTGATATGCCTGTCTGAAATGCCTCATAAGTATCTTGTCAAGTTTTCTAGAGATGCAGTTGCAAACCTTTGACTCTGGAACTAAATTCCTGTATTCAATTTTTTTCTGTGTGCCGAGAGTGGTTTGGCTCAGTGGATAGAGTGTCGGCCTTCGGACTGAAGGGTCCTGGGTTCGATTCCGGCCAGGGGCATGTACCTTGGTTGCAAGCACATCCCCAGTAGGGGACATGCAGGAGGCAGCTGATCAATGTTTCTCTCTCATTGATGTTTCTAACTCTCCATCCCTCTCCCTTCATCTCTGTAAAAAATCAATAAAATATATATTTAAATTTTTTTTTCTGTGTTATAATCTGTGGGATTGAGACACATTTTAAAAATCTCTTTAATATATCACTTGTGAAATAAGGAAAACAATAATGTATGATTTATAACTATGTGAGGATTAAATATTCTATAAAATAAAGAAGTAATATGCAAATTAACCCTCATGCCCTAACAAGATGGCTGTCTATGACCAGGCCAGCCAGAGGATTAGTGAAGGATGACCAAATGACTGAACAATCAGGCTACATGGGGCAACTAGGCCTGCAGGGGCATTAGTTTTGGATTAACAAACAACTGAACAAGCAGGCTGCATGGGATGATCAGACTGGTAGGGGCAATAATGAGGCATTACCAAAGGACTGAACAAGCAGGTTGTGTAGGGCAGCCAGGTCAGTGGGGCAGTTAGTGAGGAACAACTAAATGACTGAACAGCAGGCAGCATGAGAAGACCAGCTTGACAGGTGGGCAGTTGGGGGTGACCAGGCAAGCAGAGGGGGACAGTTGGGGGTGACCAGGCCAGTGGGCAGGGTAGTTAAGAGCAACAAGGCTGGCAGAAAGGGAACAGTTGCGGGTGACCTGGCCAATAGTGAGGGGCTGTTAGGGGTGACCAGGCCAGCAGGAGGAGAAGTTATGAGTGATCAAGTTGACACACAGAGGCAGTGAGGGGCAAAGAGGCCAGCAGAGGGTAGAGGGGCAGTTAGGGGTAACCAGGCAGGCAGGCAGGTGAGTAATTAGGAGCCAATGGTCCAGGATTGTGAGAGGGATGTTCAACTACTGGTTTCGACCCAATTTCCAGGATTGGGCCTAAACTGGCAATTGAATATCCCCTGAGGTATCCCAATTTGGAGAGGGTGCAGGCTGGCCTGAGCAGACTGTGCATGAATTCTGTGCACTGGGCCTCCAGTGCTAATATAATTATAATCCTCTTAGAAAAGTAATTACACATAGGGATTTTATGAAAGTGATAACTATTATAATTTCTTCATATAATTTGCCTTTTTATTGTTAATGTGGTTCTAAATTATGTTATTTGGAGCATATAGATTATTTTGATTGTTTTAATTCTAGAATCTCTAATTTGTTCTTTGACAAACCTGGATGCTCTGGTTTGGTAATCTCTCATTTCTTATTATATCAATATTTATTACATTCATTTTAAAATACAAATTTTAATTTTGCATCTTTTAAGTTTGTTTTGAGCCTAATTGTACATTTTAGGAATGTTTTTCCCATGGTTGTTAGTTTCCTCAAATTTTTAGTGATGTTTCTACAGTGAGCTCACTTTCTTTGGAACTTTCTAAAAAATGTTTAAGACCTACATTTGAAATTAAGTTATTTCCTCCAGAGATAACTTGCTTGGGTTTCCCCGAGTTATTTAATTATTTCCAAGGATCATAATCACTTGGGTCCACATTTTTAAGTTTGAGGTTTGGAGATTTTGAGGAGAGAATGTACAAAGATAGGGTGGAGGCAAATTTGTATTTAGAGTTTAGAGGCAACGGTGACACTGCATTGAATTCCCTAATCCTTATTGTGCTAGTTTTCTTCTGAAATTTTTTATTTTATTTTTCTCATATCCACTGAGGTTTCCCCTTTGGGGATACCAGCTGTGAGGGTGATGATGATAAAGTTGGGTCAGGGGAGGCTCGTAACCTTCCACCTATTCTGTCTCCTGGCCAGTGTTTTGACTACAATTATTGTTCTTCGTTTCTTAACTTTGTTATTATTATGGATTTCAGGGTTGTTGTTGTTGTTGTTATTTGGTTTTTTTTTTTTATTTTTCCCTTCCAAGGAATTCGTTAAATTTTCACCAATGTCAATCATGTCTTAACATTATCTATATTATAAATGGCCCTAACACCATAATGACCAAAGGCTGGACAGCAGGAGGCTGCTTACACAGTGAGGAGCGTGTGGGTGGGTGAGGACTTGATTCTGGGGTCCCAGGTCTCACACAATTTCCGGAGGGTCTGGATCTCATGTGATTTGCACACTGGGTCATAGTATCTTTGTATTTTCTCTCAACATTAATAAGTGTACTACATCTGGAGTAGTTTCTCTAAATATTTAATTCTCTATAAAGCTTAATCTCCTTATTTTCACTAGATATATTTATATTTCTAAAATTATATATTTGGGAAATATTGATACTTCCTTATGAAGTTTTTCACTCAGAGTTTTTGAACAGTTCAAGAACATGATTCAATAGAATCCATCAAAAGCAGGCCATTTGTAACTATTTAACAGATCAGGAAGTAAGAGAGCAAATACTGAATACTTAGAAGATATGGTGGTACATATGAATAAATAATTTTTCATAGAGAATAAGATTTTTGGAATTGGAAAAAAATGGTTTTAAAAAGCACATACCATGTAGCTTACTAAGCACAGATAATTCTACATAAATGTATTTCTCCTAAAAAATAATTAATGCATTGAAGTCGACAAAGCTGAAAACATTAAGCCTGATATATCTGATTTTTCTTGAAATTGCAAGTAGATAACCCTTTGTATTAAAAAAGTCTAATATGTGTCATGATGGAGATTTTAGGTCTATATATGATAAATGGAAATTGAATAACTAAATCTTATATAAGAATAATGTGAATATAGGTAATTCTAATGTTCAATTTTTCTTTATATGTCTAATTAACCTTCATTTACTGAGAAACCATGGTATTCTAATTTGATTGGCAGTACTAGATCTGGTGCCAGTAAGGGGAGTTCAGAAACTCTGCTGGAAAGTCATGGTTTATTAATAGATCATTAAGCACTTTAAATGGATTCCAATGTTATATGTCTAAGGAAGGAAATGATTCAACATTTGGTAGTTACTGACAGAGTACAGAATTGAAATTTACATTATAAGCCAGCTTTTGAATTACACATGATGCAATGATAGTTTATGTCATCTGCCATTTTACCATGGAGAACTTTAAATGTTAATACTTTTATGCAGGCAAAGGTATATTATCATACAGTAATATAGTCAAATGAAAACTAGATGTATTTGTAATATGTTTGTGATAAGGCATTTAGTCCATTTATGATTTTAAAACTAAATGATAGAATGTACAATTTTAGTATGCAGTTTGAATTATACTTTACTTCCAATGAGCACACAATCAGTAAGGGTATCTATGATTTTAAAGCACTATTATATTTTTCCTCTATGTTAACATTCTAATAATTCTTGAGCTTAGAAAATATGCACGTGTTTTATTTTAATTTCTACTATCAATCTAAAGCAAAGCCACATTTGTTAATTTATCACTTTATGTTTGAAACTATGGCTAATATAAGAAAAATCACTTGTACATATTTTAATTAATTTATACTTACCCATAAAACATAGGAATTTTTCTGGAGATATTTTATATTTCTAAATCCTGTAGACCTTTAAAAGATATATATATTTTTTGCTCTACCTAGCTTGACTCAGTGGATAGAGACTCAGGCTGCAACTGAAGGGTCTGGGTTCAATTCCAGTAAAGGGCACATGACCAGGTTGCAGGCTCGACCCCCAGTGTACAGTGTGCAGGAGGCAGCCAATCAATGATTCTTTCTCAACATTGGTGTTTCTCTCTCCCCGCTTCCTCTTTAATTTTTTAAAAATTATATTAAAAAATAATAAAATATTTTTAACAAATATGGATACTTGAATATGAATGGGTATATTTTGCATGAAAAATCTCTATAGCATTATAGACCCCAAAATAATGAATTTTCACAATACTACTCTAAATATTCATCTTTTGGTATAATCCAAACTGTCAACTTTTGTCTTATCTTTATATGTACATATTTTGGACACATTGAATTGATGTGCTAAGAAAGCACATACAGCCGAGAAAAGTTTGGCTCAGTGGATAGAGCATCGGCCTGAAGACTGAAGGGTACCAGGTTCGATTCCGGTCGGGGGCATGTACCTTGCTTGCGAGCACATCTCCAGTGTGGGACGTGCCGGAGGTGACAGATCGATCTTTCTTTCTCATCGATGTTTCTGACTTACTATCCCTCTCCCTTCCTCTCTGTAAAAAATCAATAAAATATATTTTTTAAAAAAGCACACACAATTATTAAGGTAAATTGATTGGTTAACTAAACCATTTGATTGAAATCAACATTTCTCAAATATTAGACCTTGATATTTAGGGAGATTGATCGCTGAGAAATTCTAAGGAACAAACTATAGCAGGAAATTTGGGATTGTATATAAGGAAGTACTGCAAATTTCTCCTCATTTATATCAACACATTTCCCTTCTTTTTGTAGCCACAACATAAACTCTATGATGTGCTAACACATGACACATTCTCTGCTTCATAGCTACATCCTACTCTCCCTCACACAAGTTATAACTTGATAACTAAAGAGATAATCATTTTTGAGGGGAATTTTAACATTCCAATGCACAATGTGTACATGGAGTTAAGTGACTAGGCATGGGAGGTATAGAAAACAATCTGCTTTTTCTTCTTCTTCTTTTTTTCCCCTTTTTATAAGCAGAGATAATGATGCAATGCTTTAACAACTGACACATTTGAGGGTAGAGATATGGAACATTTTTTGACATCCTTTGCAAAATTTCAGAACAGTTTTCTTAGTGAAGATGTAGCATAAAAAGTCATGTTCCAAAATGGAATTTTCTCTCTCTTTTACTTGTTTATCTTTTAAGTAATAAGACATTGTCTTTTAATGATCAAGTAAGTCAATTTTGTAAAATTTGCAAATACCACATTATACCTACAAGTTTGGGGGCATAACTTTGACATACGTGGATTTACAGAATGCTTCAGTATGTAACTACTTTTAAAAATAATCTCATTTATTCATTTTTCTCTCCATGGAAATAAAGAAGTAACCACATGATTCTATAGCATGGTAATGTATTAATAAAATATGCAAAAGCTACTTTAAATAATTATAACACAAGTTTGATATACAAATTATGATGATTTTCACATTAAGAATAGATTTCTTAGTAAAGGCTGTCAAATAGACATATAAGTATTCATTCAGAATATCTATATTTATCTCATTTACATTATACAACCCCTGCTTTAAAACATTTTCTAAGAGATATATATGCAATATAACTCTTCTTATAATGTATCTTTAAAGTAATTATTCAAAAAAACAGAAAGAATGAATAAATATGAATGATTCAACAAATAAAAGCATCAGTAACAACAAAAAAATCAGGCATATTAAGTTGATTCCCTAGATAACTTTGGAACCACATTGCGTATACATAAAACAGTTTGTAATTTCCTTTCCACACAATATCTACACTAGTAAGAGTCAACAAATGGCTAGATTTTAGCAGACTCAGGTGATGTGTAAAAAAAATAATAACATAGCCTATTTTTGAACTGTGGAGAATTATGTATCCATATAAAATTTTTGCCGCGATTGCAGTTTATGAAAAAAAATATATATATATACATTTTGCTAGGAAGGAATGTATAGAAGAAAAATGACTACCATTGAATTCATACTTTAGATAGGGGCAAGATAGGAAGTCAGAAAGAAAAATGATCAAGGAGAAGGCAGCCAAGAGCAAAAAATAAGCTGTGTTTTATAAAATGAAAGTGAGGGAAAGTGAAACCAAAGGTAGATAGATATCATACTGAAAATAGAGTGTGATAAGAAAACCCAGAATCATACACTCACAGTCAATTTTACACCCTGCACTTCTGTTAGAAGCTATAGGCAGGGGATCAGGAAACCAAATAAAGCCTGATGGAAATAGAAAATCTGACATAATGCTATGAAAAAATCTTTTATACACTTTAATTTTATCTGGGCACTCGTAACCAGATGTCTATTTTAGAGGAAATTTTTTTAACATCAATAATCAGCAATAAACCTAAACACTCTCACTTCTTCCCCTTCTTTCAACTTGAAATGCTATATTTTTGAGTTGGCAGGAAGCAGAATTGAATCTGTTATCTTGTCCATTTTTTATCTCAAAATATTAACTCATCACTATGTCAGTTCCTTTAGTTTTTTTTTTCTTTCTTTCTGCGATTGGAAATTTATTAAGAGACAAAAATAACAACAACATAAAAAATATAATAGCCATTCTAATAGGTATAAGGTGGTATCTCAGAGTTTTGATTTCCATTTCCCTAATAGCTAGTAAAGTTGAGCATCCTATTATATATCTGTTGACTATTAATGTTTTCTTGGGGAAAGTGTCTCTTCAGGTCCTCTGTCTATCTTCTAATTGACTTGTCTTTTGTTGTTGAGTTGTATGAGTTCTTTATATGTTTTAAATAATACTGCCTTATCAGAAGTGTTGTTTGCATATATCTTCTTCCATTCAATTGGTTGTATTGATGTTCTCTTGCTGTGCAGAAGATTTTTAGGTTTATACAGTCCCATTCATTTATATTCACATCCCTTGTCTTTGAGGTCAAATTCATAAGTTTAGGACCTTTGTTTTCTTCTATGTAGTTTATTGTTTCAGGTCATTTATTTAGGTCTTTGATTCATTTTGAGTTAATTATTGTATATGGTGATAAATAGCAGTCTAGTTTCATTCTTTTGCATGTGGCTTTTCAATTTTCCCAGCACTATTTATTGAAGAGGTTTTCTGTTCTCCATTGTATATTTTTGGCTCCTTTGTCAAAGATTATTTGCCTATATAATGTTGGTTTATTTCAGGGCTCTCAATTGTTCTTTTGGCCTATGTGTCTGTGGTTTTTCTGCCAACCAACGTGTCTTTCAATTGATGATTGGATAAAAAAAGATGCAGTACATATACGCAATGGAATATTACTCAGCCATAAAAGAGATGTAATACTTCCATTTGGAAGTTACAACATTGATGTATCTTGAGAATATCATGCTAAGTGGAATAGATCAGACAAAAAAAGTCAAGAACAATATAATTTTACTCATAGAATATGAGACTAAAAGCCATAAATTAACAAGCAAGGCAAATAGATAAACAAAAACTAATAGACACGGACAATAGTATCATGGTTACAGAGAAAAAGATGGGTGGAGAGAGGTAGCAAAGAATAAAGGGATCAAATATATAGTTAGAGAAAGAGATTTGACTTTGTATGGTGGGTACACAATGCTATATACAGATAATGCACTATAAAATTGTACATTTGAAACCTATATAATTTTATTAATCAATGTAACCCCAATATAGTTCATTTAAAAAGAACAGAAAAGGGTTAATATCCAAACTACATAAAGAACTTATACAACATAACAAAATGAAGATAGTCTAATAAAAGTGGGCAAAGTAACTAAATAGACACTTCTCAAAAGTAGACATACAGATGGCCAAGAAACATGTGAAAAAAATGTTCAAAGTCACTGATCACCATAGATATTCAAATTAAAATGACAATGAGGTATTACCTCACACTTGTCAAAATGTCTACTATCAACAGATCGATCAACAAATGAAAAGTATTAATGAGGATGTGGATAAAAGGTAACTCTAATACACAGCTGGTAGGAATGCAGACTGGTGCAGCCACTGTGGAAAACAGTTTGGAGTTCCTCAAAAAATAAAATATGGAACTGCCATTTGACCCAGTAATCCCAGAATTATTCTAGGAATATATTCTGAATCCTGAAACACTAATCAGAAAAAAATATATACGCATCCCTATGTTCATAACAGCACTATTTGCAATAGCTAAGATCTGGAAGCAGCCCATCAGCAGATGAGTGGATAAAAAAGCAGTGGTACACTTATACAATAGAATACTATGCATCTGTTAAAAAAAAATGATCTCTTACCTTTTGAGACTGCATGGAGGGAACTGGAAAGTACTATGCTAAACAAAATAAGCCAGCCAGAGAAGGGCAAATGTTACATGGTCTCACTTATATGTAGAATCTAATAAACAAAATAAATTGATGAGCAAAATAGACCCAAAGGCATAGAAGTATAAACTAGAATGTCAAATCTCAGAGAGAAGGCAGAGGTTGGTGAGTGGTCAGGAAGAGATCAACCCTAAAATTTGTATATATACATGCATAACTCATGGACACAGACAATAGTGTTGTGAAGGGATCAATAAGAAAAAAAGGGCATATATGTAGTAGTTTCAACAATAAATATATTTTTAAAATAAAAATAAAAAAGAGCAATAAGTAAAATTATAGAAGATCTGAGACACTTTTAAAAAAATTTTTCAATTTTTTTATTAATGTATTACATGTATACATATCTTCCCATTGCCCACCCCCTCCCAGGCATACCCTAACCCCCAAGTGTCTTGTGTTCATTGGTTATGCTTATAAGAGAGTAAGACACTGTTTTTCTAATATATTTTTATTGATTTCAGAGAGAAAGGGAGGAGAGAAAGAAAAAACCATCAATGATGAGAGAAAATCATTGATCAGCTGCCTTCTGCACACTCCTTACTGGGTACTGAGTCCACAACCTAGGTATGTGCCCTTGGCTGGAATGGAACCCAGGACCCTTTCATCCACAGGCCAACATTCTATCCACTGAGCAAAACCGGCTAGGGCAGACACTTCTTGTTTTACTTTTTTTTTTAGACTCATTATGGTGCCTGATCCATGTATAAGTGTATACATTCAGTTACAGACTATCAAAATAAAAACAATGCTATTTTGCTTCCTGATAAAGCCAATAGGTGGCCACCTAGGGAAAACAGATTAACAAAATAGATAAGTAAACAATATGTGTTCATGTGTAGGGTGTGTTTTGGTAATTTGGATATATACAAAGGGCAAATAAAACTGTTATCTATAATAATAATAAAAGCATACTATGCTAATTAGACCAGACAGCCAAATGACCTTCTGGACATCCTTCCAGATGACCTTCCAGATGAAGTTGGGGCTGTAAGGGCCAAGGTAAGCCACCACCGCTGCAAGGGCCGAGCCTCTTGCCCAAATTTTGTACGTTCAGCCTCTAATTTTAACATTAAAATAATAAGGAAGGAAAAGTTAACAGAATAAGACTAAAACTTATTAAACAACAAATACAATAACAAAGCAAAGCTTAAGCCATTAGAAAGAGTCAATCTATTGTTTGTTTTCTTTGTGACAAGAAGAAAGGACAGAAGGGAGGGAGGAAGGAAAAGAGGGAGGAGAGAAGGAAGGGAAGTAGGGAAAAAGGAAGGAAGGGAGGGAGGCAGGAAAGAAGGGAGGGAGGAAGGAAGAAAATAGAAAGAAGGCAAAAGGAAGAGAGAGTGAATGAGTGAGTGCAATATTTTCTAGGCTGGAAGTAGAGGCTAATGTAACTGAAGTAGCGAAGCTAGAATGAGGTAGGTAAGAACCTTAACAACTAGGATGATGTTTTTTATAGGAAGGCTAGACTTTGCCAGACTGGAGGTGCCAGTGTAAAATAACATGTAAAGACAGATATAACATATGCTCCAAGGACCAAACAGATAATTTGGATTATAGCAATGAATAATAATAATAATAATAATAATAATAATAATAAATATGGGGAAAATAAGTAAGAAGAAGCAACTATGTTTCAGGCAAAATGAAAAAGAAGATTTAAAAATAAGTATGCAGATGAGAAAAGCCTGTAAAAACAGCTAGGACATTAATCATGGAAAATTATAATTACACCGAGGCTGACAATAGGAGAATGCCTATGGAAAGTGGAAAAGTTGGAGAAAATGTATATTGTATAGATAATTATAAAGAAAAATATTGGTATGTCCATTGGTGGTAGATTTTTCCCAACCTGGTAGAAATGATAAATGTGGTTGTTATAAATAGAATCAATAAGAAAATTAATAAAATATACAGTAATGCACAGTGATTAAATACCAAGACAGGTTTATGAAGTAGTTCAACATTAGAGATTTAACCATTCAATAGATTTACTGAACACCTACTGTGGCTAAAGCACAAGTTTTTTGAGGCCAATATAGAGATGAATAACACATAATTCCCAACTTAAAAACTGCAGTTTGAATTTGTGGAGTATTTACTGGTATTTAGTGAGTGTATTAGGTCTTTCATTTAGAAACGTCTACATCTAGTTGGGTTGTAAATAACACACTTTTTTAGGTGAGTCTTCTGATTTGAGCAACAGAATTACACAAAGTTTAGCTATATTAAAAACAACAATAATCAAAACCAAAATTCATAATTATTGGATGGTGGGATATATAGGCAAAAAGCAAGTAAGCTACACAAGAAAAAAAAAATCCTTATCCAACATGTCTAAACAGAGAAATAAAACCACTCTCAACTTTCTAAATATAATTATGCAAGGCAGCTTTTTTTCCATACAATGTAAAACAAAACAAACAAACAAAAACATTTCAACATTATATGTGGGTTTTGACCACTAGTTAGCTGAGTTTGAATTCTTGATGCACTCTTACTATGTTCTGGAGCAAGTTATTTATTCTTTCTTTATTTCAGTTTCTTCAACATTAAAACGGAGCTAATAATACCTATCTCAAAAATACTCTTCATAGGGACAAAAAGAGAACATGTATGTAAATAATTTAAAATTGTATAGTAGCCCCTCATTATCCATAGGTGTAAGTTTCAGGACCCATAGCAGCTGCCTGAAACTAAGGGTAGTACTAAATCCTATATATAGTGTTTTTTTCTTATATACACACACCCATGATAAAATTTAATATATAATTTGGCACAGCATGAGATTAACAATAATAACAAATAATAAAATAAGCAATTATAACATTAAGCTGTAATAAAAATTATGTAAATGTGGTTTCTCTCTCTCAAAATAGTTTACTGTGCTACTTACCTTTCTTCTTTTTCTGGTTATGTGAGATAATAAAATGCCTTCATGATGAGATGAATGATGTTAGCATCATGATGGGGTATTGGGCAACTATTGCTCTTCTGACAATATGTTGCTGTGAGTTTCCCTTCCACCCCTACCAGAAAAGCTTAGTTCCTCTTTACCTAAAGGATCTGTAATGACCTTTCTGATTTGCAGGTTATTTCTGACTCTCCTTAGGACTTTATCACTTCTTTTTACTTCTAGACCTTTAAGTAGTTTGAAGCCCAGGGAAATCCAAAAAATAAGTACTAAGTGCTATGAGTAATTAGAAGAATCCTAAAAAATGAAATGAGGACATTGAACTCTTAAACTCTATAGTGTTTTCTTTGCCAATAGAAGCAGTTCTTGTATCTCTATGTGAGGAGAATAACCCTGCAGAATCTATAATGGCCTCTCTTCATGTAGTTGTCTTCAAAACTTATATAATCTTATTAACTAATGTCACCCCAATACATTTAATAAAAAGAAACATAGCCATATGATGGTTTTAAGAGATTTAAAAATGCTGGTTTTTTTTTCAGGACCAACTTTCACCCACCTCTTTACTTTTAGACCTAAAGATAGTTTGAGTATAGCTTTGCGCCTTCAATCAGTCCCAGCAAGCCCCAAAAGGTAAGTTACAAATTTTTCACAGGGAGATTCACCATACACCAAAAGAACATTTTTTTTCAGATTAATATAAAAATAAGCCTTCTTAATATGTTAGAGATGGATAAAATGAGTGTGAAATTAAGGCAAAACAAAAGAAAGTTGGATCAGACTTAATTCACTGGTATGACCCTAGGTTTAGTGTTTTAGCTGAAGAAGTGAGAAAAGGCTCAGAAAGATTGCTTAATTGGCTAACTGAATTTGGATCAAAATATGGCCTATGCTACATGAGCTTAAAATGCAAGAAATTAATTGATATACTGTAGATAAACATACCCAAAGCCTTAAGAAGAATGGAGTGAGTCTTAGAGTATTTTATCATAGAAGACCTGCTCACACCCGCTAGGAAAATCAAGAAAACACTTTTCACTAAGACAATGAAATATGTTTGTGAGAAAAGTCTCATTATCAATATAAAAGTGTAGGTCAGCAATTAATGCTCACTGCTACCATTGAAGTGAGATCCCTAAATACAATGATAATGATAAATTCCTAGGGTGGCAGGAGCCAACTATTCACCAAAGACAAGGTGATCATGGTTATGGTTATCATAATGAATAATAAAGGCAAAACAATAATTAGAGTAGTCTTGCTCAGACCTTTTATTTGATTGTGAGATCCCTAAATTAAACATATAAAAAGCCTACTACATTCTCCATGTGACTGTTTCATGTGGCTTGAACTCACATTTTAGGCATTTGGATTCTAAGAGGAAGAAAAACTTGGATTCAAAAATTACAGGATTTGATTTCTGCTACATTCTATTAGTCAAAGCAGTCACTGCACCCTCTCTTTGCTCCTGGATTCTACTTAGCTTACAGAGTATATACCTTTCTTTCTTCTGCCTAAGAAGGGACTCTAGAGATTGAGTAGAGGAGCATCAGGTTTTCTGCAGGCCATATTCAAGAAGGGGGAAATGATCTCTATTCCTGGATGTGGATATTCATGTAGGAAGAGGAAATCCATTTTAAGAGACCAACTATCACAATCCATCCTATGGACACAATAACCACATCCCTGTTGTATCCTATATAATAAAGAGGTAATACGCAAATTAACCCTCATGCCATTACAAGATGGCTGCCTATGACCAGGCCAGCAGGGGGATTAGTTAGGGACAACCAAACAACTGAACAAGCAGGTTGAATGGGGCAGGCTGTATGGGGTGACCAGGCCAACAGGGGGAGCAGATGGGGGAAACCGGGCCAGGAGTGCGGGTGCAATTGAGGGTGACCAGATTGGCAGAGGGGCAATCAGGCAGGCAGACAGGTGAGCAGTTAGGAAGCAGCAGTCCAGGATTGTGAGAGGGATATCCAGGATCGGGCCTAAACCGTCAGTTGGACATCCCCTGAGGGGTCCCAGATTGGAGAGGGTGCAGGCTGGGCTGAGGGCTTTCCTCTCTCCATGCACAAATTTCATGCACTGTGTCTCCAATATAGAATATAATTATTACTTCCTCATATGTCTTATTCATTGAAACACTGGCTTGCAATACAGGATTTTCTCATCAGGTGTGGATGAAATTCCTTAGATGTAGCATGTTGAAATCAACTTCTCAGGTGTACTTCCTCATTTTCAGAGATAAGTTATCCCCCCCTTCTCCCCAATATAATCATCATACAGATGAAAAAAAAGCCACATAATTACAATAGACATGCTCATTTATAAAGGGGAAAATAAAAGATACAATGCAGCCAATGGTCCATAGGAATTTTGAAATCAAATTGGGCATTTATTTCCATTACTTCCAAATTCAGAAGCAAAGACTGTCTGTTCTTTGCTTGTGACTTCAATTACTCTCCCCAGAAGTAGTTCTCAATGGCTGTTGACTCTTCGCTCTGGGATTTTGACTTTGCTCTTGGAGTCATCCTTTATTTTCTTCTAGGAATAGTTCTTGTTTACAAACAAATAGCTTTCTCTGCTTGCATGTAGGAGGATTGGGGTGAAGTGACCTGCTTACATATTGAACTATGTTCATTTTAGTCAGATGATATAATTCTTTAAAAATTCTTGAGGCTTCTTGTGTATAAAGTTATAATGAATCTATATAGACAAAAATCTCAAGCAGAAATGTATTTGAGAGAATAAACCTCTCTCAACTTTACAATGGGATTTAGGGTGCTATAGAATGAGAATCACAGAGTTCTTAGAAGTACTTCGGTCAAGATGAGACAAACCATTAAATTATAAGGCAAACCACTAAACCTTGCCAATGTTTCAACAAACATTTTATACATCTGATCACTACCATGTCCTCTATCAAGGGTGTGGATAACCCATGTGGGCTGACATGAGGAGACATACTGCCTGGTTAGCAAATCCTGGGTTTATGGGGATGCTCTTTTGTTCACCCCAGCAAAGATGGAATCAGAGAAGCTATTCCCCAGGTGAACTCTTAAGAGACCACGTCCTAGAGAAGAGTCAGATGAAGACTTCAGTTGCTGCAGCCCCAAAAGTGGGTAATTAGAACATGGTGACAAGAAAACTGAATCCACAAAAGCTCACTGGGTAAGGTACTCTGCAGAGAGGACAAAGTTTTACTGCTTTGGACAGCTCATGCCTCTTCCAGCAGTGACCTCTGTGGCCCACCACAGGTGATTACAATCTGACTCTTTTTCAGCCAGAATCCTCCTTCTATACTAAACAACCATGTGCAAGGAACCACAGAATTTGAATTTGGAAATAAGAGGCTGCTCTGAACATCCCAGATCTGAAGCTGGTCAGGTAGAAAACCTGATGCTTCTCTGTTCAATCTCTAGAGCAAGCATGTCAAACTCAAAGACTAACATGGACCAAATAAACAAGGTTTAACTTTATATGGACCACAAAAACAAACACAAAAGTTTCAGTTTTCACAGAAACATAGGTTTATTTCTATAGAGACATGCTAAATACAAAGGGTTGAAATAAATGAGTAATCATTAACATAAAATCATAGAACATTTTAATAAAAATTAGTATTTTGTCTTGAACATTAACTTACCAGACACTGAATAACTGTACAAATTAATAAGTGTAACACAAAAAAACTATTTTTCTTGTTATCTGAAAGTGAAATATTTTCTGTTGTGCACACCAAACAAGTCAGCCCAAGACTAATGACGTGGCAGTTGGCTGCTAAAATATTCGCTGATGATATTAGTGGAGAGAAACGGTGAGCCTGCACATAAGGCATGTAAGGGAAATAAATGCAACACAATTATAATAATTGGTCATTAGTAAACATTATAGTTTGTTATTAATAATTATGAATAACAGGATATTTTAAAAATTGAGTTATGAAATTTTTATTAAAATGTTTCTTATATACCATCATATAGGCTGGGCTGCAAAAGTATTCGTTTTGGGCTACATGTGGCCCACGGGCTGCAAGTTTGACATGCTTGCTTTTGAGTCTCTCCTTGGGCAGAAGAAAGAAAGAAATGTACTCTGTGAGCCAAGTAGAATCCAGGAGCAGAAAGAGGGTACAGAGTGGCCTTTGCAGGGTCTCATTCTATAAGATGTGCTCCTGCCGTGAGTCATTACCAATGGCCAATAACACAAAATAGGAGGAGCTGAGCTTCTTAAAACTGAAAGAAGCAGTCTGTGGTAACCAGGGGGGAGCCTCCTGTCTGGGTTCTCAGGAGCAGAATAAACTTAGGAATATGTACTCCCTAACCCATTAGGGTTCACCACATTTTTATTCCCATCCTTTCTATCCTCAGTGGGGTCCCTCTTTGTTCAATAAAATGATTTTCTATAAAAAGTGTTTGACTGAAATCCAGTTTTCCAAGGTCAGGCCCCAAACTCTCCTGTTACCTTGAAGTGGATTCTCATGTGGAGTTCCTGGTCCTGTAAGACCTTCTGCCCTTAAAAAACACCTTGGGTGTAGCTTCTATTGGGTTCCTGCAATGACATCAACACAAAATGGAGGCCAGGATACAGACTCAAACTGATGAATACTTCCCTGTGAGGAATGTGTGTGTGTGTGTGTGTGTGTGTGTGTGTGTGTGTGTGTGTGCATTTGCATAAAAAAGGCAGGACTGGAAAGGTGCTGTTTCATCTATGAACTCACCTCCATCTATCTATTTATTCAACAAATATTTGAGCACCTACGGTAGTTGCTTGGGATATTTGAGTGAATGAGAAGATTGAGGTTCCTCTTGTTAGGCATTCCACAGGTGAAAGAAAGAGACAAACAATAATATAATTTCAAGAAATAATAATTGCTTTAAAGAAAATTATAAGAGAATAAAGAAATAAGGAAGTATTAAGTTACACAAGGTGTTCAGGGAAGGCTTCTATGAGGATACAAGTTCATCAGTATTGATGGAGATTATGAGGGCCATCCAGAAAGTGTTGGGGATTCTCTGGGGAAATCTGCAAAGTAGTGGGGCCTTCATAGTCTCCATGTCTACCACAGCATGGTTCTCATGGCCTTAGGCCTGGACGACAGCCTCAGGTCTGTTGACCCAACTGGCATTTCCTCTCCCAGAGTCTGTTTCCTGGGCTTGCCTGTTTGTCTGTGGCCCACTGTCCCTATTCCAGTTCATCAGATTTGGCTAAGCCACCATACAGAGCTCATCTGCCCAGCAGGTGCCCTACCTCCACTGCCAACAGACCCACTTCCTCTGAGCAGACTTTTAACTCCAGATAGAAACTATCTGAGACTCCTACTCATTGGACAGCCAAGTTATCACCTAAAAAATAATTCTCAAAACCATCCCCCACATGGCCCTAAGCCTTCCCAGTCATCATTCTGTGGTTCTGATGACCCAGTTAAACCGTGGTAGCTGTGGACACCCCACAAACTTCCCCTCTTGGTGTAGGCACAAACATTTTTGAAAATACATATTTTAGACTGGAACAAGGCATGAGTGTTCTTCTCTGTCTGATGGTACAGGCTTCCAATGCTGGTGGTTGGTGAGGGACACTGCAGTCCAGCCATTAGTACTCAAGGAAGACCTGTTGGCAGTAGCCTGAGGAAACCCAGGTGATCAGGCTCATCACTGGAAGAAGAGAATTATGTGGCTCTGGCTGCATGAGGGTGGACCCTACTCTGGGTTTTCTCTGAGTAGCTCACCTCAATCCCCATCCTCACCCACTGACCCCACCTGGGGATCTTTCAGAGAAATCTAGTTCACATTCCCAAGTAGGGAACTTACCTGGATCACAAATGACCTTTGTTTCTATGTGAACAGAGCTCCGAATGTCAGGTCACATGATGACCCATGGGCCTCCAAAAGTTGAAGTGCCCTGAATATGGGCCTAACCTTCCCTGGCCTTTCTGGGACTTTCTCTCTGAGAGGCACAGGCTAGTTAAAGACAAACACCCCATTTTACCTTCAGGCCATTAATGGTAATAGCAACTGAATTAATAATAGCTAAAATTAAGAGTTAGTACTTTGAAAGTTAATAATCATAGCTAATAATAATAAACATGATAATAGATAATGCCAATAAAAATAATAAATAATACTAATAGTCGATGAATATCTAATAACTGAGCAATTTCACCCCAAGTATATATTCAAGAGGAATGCATGCATACATTTCTGCAAAAGCATATGAAATAATATTTATAGGTGTATTTTTCATAATAACTCCAAACTGTATAATTCAAAGTCAAACTTCAAGGAGCCAAAGACAAAAGATTATCTCAAAAGCACTCATATTTTAAAAATCATTTTAAGCTGAGGAATGAAGGTAACTACCAATGTTGAATTCCGTGCAGTGAAAATATTTTTCAAAAAAAAGGAAAATAAATATAATTTTAGTTCTGTAAACAGACTAGCCCATTCTTTAGTTCTACTCTCTTATCTCTACCTTATTATACAGAGCTAAGTAAAACTAGTTGACAGTTTCACCATTTGATCTAGAAATCTATTTGCAAAAGTATCAAATTATGTATGCTTTTATCTATTGTGATGATTAATTTAATGTGTCAACTTGGCTAGATTATGGTAGCCAGTTGTTTGGTCAAACAACAGTCTAGATGTTGCTGTGAAGGAATTCTTTGGATGTAATTAACATTTAAATATGCTGCCTCTGTATAAAACCAATTTCCCCCCTCCCCAATATAGATGGACCTCATTTAATCAACTTTAAGCCTTAAGAGTGAAGACCAAGGAATCCTGAAGAAGCAATTGTGACTCAAGATTGCAACATAGAAACCCTGAGTCCACCGTCTGGGCTGTGCTGCAGATTTGGGAGATGAACTATATAATATAACATCAACATTTGACTGAATTCCAGCTTGTCAATTCACCCTAAAATTGCAGACCTGTCAGACCCCTAAATCATAATGATGTGAGCCAATTCCTTAAAATCAGTCTCTCCCTCATCTATTCTAAGGTGAAGGATAAGTTGCTGCATCTGATCCTTTCTACAATCAAGAGAATCAAAATGTCTAGTGAGCCTCTTTGTATTGTTGAAGCAGCATAGTCCTCTGTTGGGTATGTTAATCTGGACCATTTACCAAATGATCCCAAAAATAGTAGCTTTGAGTGGAGCCTAGTATAAAAGAAGGTTCTACAATAGAGATTATAGTTATGCAAGCTGCTCTACCTCATGTATATGACCTAGCATATCTAATTGTGCTAAAATTACTGAGACAGATAGATTCTGTTTGGAATATAAAGTTTATTTGCACTGTAAATCCTTATAACTTGGGGGCAAGGCCCTGCCATCCTCCATGTATAACTTCTTTCCTTTTGAGAAATGGATTTTGGCCTTATATTAGGCTTTCCTAAATTTTAGCTGTGGGCCACTAAGTTACCATGCAACTTGAGCTTCCCATCATTATCTGCATGTTTTCTGAACCACAAAGCTATAATTTGGGTGTGCATAGCAGAAATCCATCCTCAAATAGAAATGGTACATACATAACTGGATCTGAGCAGGCCCTGATTTCATAAGTAACTTATGTGAAAAAGTAGCCCAATGTACATAGTCCTGCATTACTTTATCTCTCCCAGCATGCATCTGCATTAGTTTTCTACTGTGATTATATTATCTATAATGTACAAATTACTGCACAATAGTGGAGATAGCAGGTGTTGCTTATAATAATGTTTATACAGTAATTTTAGTATTTTGCTATTTATTATGATATCTATTTTTGTTTGTGGTAACCATTTTTAAGCAGTGGCTGCATCAATATGTGGTACCATTTGTTTCATAGTCAGAATTCATGGGTCCAAGTATCAAGGCAGAAATGAAGGTCTGAGTAACCCTACTAGGCAAATATCCATGACCAGCTGAGGTGCTTTATTAGGGCAAAGGAAATATAGAATGGGTAACAGAAAAAAAAAAAGCAATCATAAATACCAGCTACAACCATGACCAGTTACAGGAAAGAGGTCTATAATTGTTATGAACATTTCAACCTCATTTTATTACAGATGTGTCCATGTGTATATACAGTATATATACATACATACACACTGAGGTAGATAGGCAGAGATAGATAGATAGATAGATAGATAGATAGATAGATAGATAGATAAAGATAAAATATATTTTTCTCCTGTTACCTCTTATATAACATACTAGAGGCACAGTGTGCAGGGTCCCTACTGGCTGACAGCTGCTGGCCAGGGCCTCCCTCCCCCTTGCTGCCTGCCCTGCCTCCTGGTCAAACTTCCAGTGGAACTCCTGGTCTAACTCCCAGTCAAAGAGACAATTTGCGTGTTAGGCTTTTATTATATAGGATGATATACTAACTTTGCAACATAATTTAAGTATCATTAACTTTATCATAGTATTTAAGTTATAAGGTATCAAACAGAAGAGTGAACATAACCTAGATACTTTGCATCCTCTTCTGGACAGTGAGGGTGTTTTTTGTTGTGTACAGGATAGTTATATCATGCTATGCAGACCTGTTTGCCTTTATTTGGAGACTAAATGTGGTTAAAATAGATGTGTTTCACTCTCAAGTTTTCTAAGGTTGGACTGTGATGGGTATAGTACCCAGGTATTTTGTTAAACGTTGTAGATGCTTCTGTGAAGGTAGTTTTTTAGATGTGATTAACATTGAAACCAGCAGGACTTTTACTAAATTAGATAAGGTGGGTAAGCCTCATCTAATTGGATGAAGGTATTAAGAGCAAAGGGTGGAACATCCCACAGAAGAAACAAATGTGCCTCAAGATGGCAACATAGGAACCTGCCTGAGACTCCAGCCTGTTGGGCTGCTCCGTAGATTTCAGGCTCAAGATTGCATGCAACATCAACTCTTATGTCAATCTCCAGCCTTATGACTTGTCTTACTAATTTCAGATTTTCCAGTCCCCACAACTGCATGATGTTAGTGGCTTAAAATATGAACCAGTTTATTATCTCATTGTCTGTCAGTTGATTGAGTAATATCAGGGGGTGATTTGTTACTCTGCAAAATATCAGCTAGCCCCTAACTAGCCCCTCACTTCACTGCATATACATTTTAAAAATTAATATATTTTTATTGACTTTTAGAGAGGATGGAAGAGAGAGAGTTAGAAACATCAATGATAAGAGAAGATCATTGATTGACTGCCTCCTGAATGTCCCACACTGGGGATAGAGCCTGCAACCCAACCATGTGCTCCCACATAGAATTGAACATGACTTCTGGGCCTAATTTTAAGGAGAAAGTGACCAATTATTGTGTTCAGTTCTGGCCATGAGTTTGAGGTGCTTTTATGATGTCACAGTTGAATCAATGTTCAAATGATACTTAAGCTATAAATACAAAACATGTTGGTCGACATATTTACTATCACTGACTAGAATAGGAACTTCCAGAAATACCACCAATGCAGTTGTCTGCAGCACCAAAGCAAACATTTTGCAATGGAACTCCTAGTTTAAAAAAATATACAGAAGCCTGTGTTCTTGCTTGTCACTGCTGGAGAAAGATCAATGGTTTCTTATTCTCCTTTGTCTTTCAAATCTTGTGTAGAGAGCTCTCTTTGAAAACATGGCAAGCACAATTGACTACCTGGAAGTGAAGCATCTGGCAAACACAGAGATCTTTCCAAAGCCAAGCTAATGGAGAGAACACAGGAGATGTAGTGATAACAGTGGTGATAAATTCCATCTTGAGCTCAGACAACCCCTTTGGCTACATTAAAAGTATCTTTTTTTTCAAGGTTTTATTTTATACTGAGACTATGAGCCCATATTTTTATTTGTGTTCTCAGCAGTTGCTCTTTTTTATAGTTGTGCTTATACTTAACCAGAGAGAGAAGGAATGAAAAGTAAAATGAGGCTGATAGCAAGCCCAACTTGAGCATTCTGGACATTAGGTTGAAATATTAGCAAAATATACTGTGGAGAATAAGAGCTGAGAAGACTATCTGCAAGTTTAATCCTACAGAGAGGCCAATCACTATAAGGGATAGGGAATGAGGCAGGTACAAGTTAATGACTTATTCTGTGAATAAAAAAAATTCTCAATGCACAATGTATTTCACTCTGTTAATTAGTGCATATTTTATCAATGAAGGACAAATGATCATTTTCCCACACCTATTTGACATTTATTGCATATGTCTCAAGCCTACACAGATCTCACCCAGCTACTCAAACTGTTCTTTATCTTAAAACAGGGCTGCATACATATTTCTGAATAGTATATTCACAGTTTTACTGTTTATCCACAGGTATGTGTATGTTTCTTTAGGCAAGAGCTCTTTGAGGGCAGAAATTATAATTTTTAAAAACATTTTTGTAAGCTCAACTTAGAAGAGCAGGATACTTAGTATAAAATAGTTAACTATGACAGAAAACTAGCTTTGAGAATTGGACAAACCAGCTTAGGGTGAAAAGAAAGGAGGGGGTAAAAAGGAGGATGAGAGGAATTTAGGCTTCTTGTGTGTGTGTGTGTTGTGTGTGTATCTGTGTATAGAACAGGAAAGTAAGTTTCAAACCTGCACAAACTATCAGAGCTCACTGCAGGTAAGGTGTGGTATTTCATGGGAAAACAAATTGAATTAAAGATGAAAGAATATTTCCTAACTTAAGGACTGTACAAGTACTTTCTCTACTGGCATAATTGGGCACTCTTCCATCCAGGGTGTTTCAAAACATATCACACTCAAAAACCCTATTGATAATTTCCTTCCATGTTTCGTTATATATTAAGCCCCATGTATTTATGATGCACATGGATAGACTGTTTTTTATTGATGCTATAGTCTAGGTGTCTTTAAATAAGCAGAAATTCTAATGGATGGTCCAACCATCTTAGTCACCTGTCCCAAGTGTGCATTTTAGAACATCTCAACTGAGAAAGAGTGAGACTTCAGTTTTTAAAGCACTGAATTGGATATGTGTGAATCATAGGTGAGGCATCACCAGTCAAAGACTTTAAGAAAGGTATTTCACAGGATAAAAAAAATATGTTTTTTTTTTCCTTAGGATTCACAGAGAAATAAATAATAAGTAGAGAATAAACATATGTGAACTCATAGTTTTGAAAAATACATGTTATTAAGAAAACTCTCTTTGAGAAGCTTGCAGGAAAGTATATACAGAAGTAGGTGTTTTTAGAAACAATCAGGATATGACTATGGTATTTATGATAATAGAAGATCAGTTTTAAATAAATTAAAATTTTCCCACAAATTTCTCTCCTTGTACTTCAGGTGACCTTTCAACCAGCAAAACAGAGAATGAATCTGTAAGTCATTTTAGTTCCATGGTGTGAGACCTCTAATTGGTAGAGGAAGTATAATAAATGTACTTTTTGATGACATTAATATACATTTACATATTTATGCTAATATTTGTTCTTCATAATCACATGAAAGACATACAGAACTGATAGTGTTTTAAAAACTGACAATGTCATTTCCAAAAGTATTTTTACATACAATTCAAATACTGTATATCATCAGTAGTTTATTATCTGCATGCTAATATAAAATATATAATATTATTATATATACTAGAGGCCTGGTGCATGAAATTAGGCATGGAGGGGTGTCCTTCAGCCCAGCCTGCTCCCTCTCCAATCTGGGATTCCTCTCACAATCCAGGACTGCTGGCTCCCAACTGCTCTCCTGCCTGCCTTCCTGATTGCCACTAACCATTTTTGCCTGTCTGATCACCCACTAACCACTCCCCTGCCAGCCTGATTGATGCCTAACTGCTCCCTTGCCAGCTTGTTTGCCCCTAACTGCCCTCCCCTGTAAGCCTGGTCACCCCTAACTACTCTCTCCTGCAGGCCTGGTCACTCCTAACTGCCCTCCCCTGCAGGCTTGATCGCCTCCAAATGCCCTCTCTTGCAGGCCTGGTCTTTGCCAACTGCCCTCCCCTGCTGGCCTTCTTGTGGTGGCCATCTTGTGTCCACATGGGGGAAGGATCTTTTGACCACATGGGGCAGTCATCTTGGGTATTGGAGTGATGTTCAATCCGCATATTACTCTTTTATTAGATAGGGTAGAGGCCTAGTGTATGAATGAGAGTCAGCTGGTTTGCCCTGAAGGGTGTCCTTGGGATGTGGGGTGGCCTGGGCGAGGGGCCTGTGGTGGTTTGCAGGTCAGCTACAACTCCCACCCCGCAGTGATCCAAGCAGAGGCCGTGTTATATGAGATTTATTTATCTTATACAATTGAAACTTTGAAGTCTGGAACAGAGCCAACCCATTGAAACTTTGTTGCCTTAAGTGAAGGCCTGGGCCAGCCAGGGTATGTGAAAAGCTTGGCTTCCTCCATCACCAAGGGCAACCCAAGCCTCCTTCCTGCTCTCTCTGTGGCTGTAGCTATCTTGATTGGGTTAATTTGCATACTCACTCTGATTGGCTGGTGGGTGTGGCTGGTGGGTGTGGCAGATGTATGGTCAATTTGCATATTACTCTTTTATTAGATAGGATAACGCATTTATTTTTTTCTGCAATTGGTAAATCATTGGTGATGGAATTTCCTTGACATCAAGAGAATTCAGATTCTGGAACCCACAGTGCTTCTATGATTCTCTAACTTTGGTACGGATATAATGTAGCAACTCTATGTGACCCATTCTCCTATATGCCTTTTTCTTCTTATCATTTCTCTCAACTTCTCTGCTTCAGATTGGAGAAGGCAGAGTGGATATGAAGGCAGACTCCAAATACAACCTATAACTTTGTCCTGCATCAAGCAATGAGAGTTTTCAAGGAAAAATGACAACAAAAACAATAAAAAAAAATAGATTTGGCTTGTTTTTGTTACTACATGTGAGGCTATCTAACACACTCTTCACATGGGGTCCTGGAAGAGGCCTCCACATAAGTCAGGAGGTCAGCAAGATGTGATCATAGGGAATAAAAACGGCTCAATTGTCATTTTCTCCAGATGGAATTCTGCCTTTACATTTCCTCTTTAAAAAGTAAAACTAATGCTGAAACCGGTTTGGCTCAGTGGATAGAGCGTCGGCCTGTGGACTGAAAGGTCCCAGTTTCGATTCCGGTCAAGGGCATGTACATTGGTTGCGGGCACATCCCCAGTAGGGGGCGTGCAGGAGGTGGCTGATTGATGACTCTCTCTCATTGATGTTTCTAACTTTCTATCTCTCTCCCTTCCTCTCTGTGAAAAATCAATAAAATATACTTTAAAAAAAAGTAAAACTAAAGAGTATGAGCATATTCCTCTAACAATCAGTGCTTTATAATTTTGAATTATATAGTCCATTAATATTCATAATTCCCAAGAGCTTCTTTTTACCTAATATTATTGTAGTTTCCCATTTTTTGTAACAGGTAATTTTATAACATGAGCTACTTAATTGTTGGTCCTGCAGTTTCACTTTAAATGTAAATTTAAAATTCTACCAAGGAAAATTATATGCTAATTTTTTACTAATAGCAGAAAGATTAAGCACACCATCATCTTAATAACACTCATGTAGACACTATGCTTTAAGGGATCTGATGGAGAAGCATCAAGGCAGTATCGTAGGCAAATCCCTCCAACAGGAATGTATGTGGGTGTTTGGGAGAGACAAGAAGACTAATGGGACATCCCAGGATGAAAGGGGAAAGAGCAGAAAGTCAAGTCAGAGAAAGAGTTCTAGGCAATGTTGCTGAGACCCGGTGAGGATTTGGGATTTTAAGTGTCATTGGAAGACAGAGAATGATGAGAGTGGTAGAATGTCATGATCAAGTTAATTAAAGATTCAGTCAGGTGCCTTCAAAAACATTACTTCAAAGTAAGATATATAAATATTCATATGTTAAAATATAATTTCTAATATTTTTATTCATTTTACATTTGAACATGTAAAATATGGAGAAAATCGTTTGCAATATGAGCACGAAAGGCAAAGGTAACTATGTTAGTGTCTTTTAACATGAATTATTGCTGACCTTTTAAAATCTTCACCATACTATTAATATTTGGTTCTCCTGTAACATTGTAAGCCTACTTACTAAAATGTGGCCTTATTATATTTATGTTTAGATAATTATTTTTTTTTATTTTGATACATTTGTACTTATAAAAATATCATTACCTTGCCTGTCCAGTGTGGTTCAATTGTTGGGCATAGACCTATGAACCAGGAGGTCACGGTTTGATTCCCAATCAGCTTACATGCCTGGGTTGCAGATTTAATCCCCAATGTGGGGCATGCAGGAGGCAGCCGATCAATAACTCTCTCTTATCATTGTTGTATCCATCTTTCATTCCTTCTCCCTTCCTCTCTGAAATCAGTAAAAATATATTTCTTTTAAAAATATTATTAGTTTTAATAAAAATAATAGTATTGCAGTATGTACTTCAAGAGAATCATAGAAGTTAAGAGAAGTTAAGGGAATTGCCCTGGGTCTTACAGGTAGTTTGTGGAAAAATTAGACAAAAGGTCTGATTTTTCTTGCTATTGTTGACTCTTAAAATATATCCCTGTGAGTTCATGCACTGTCCTGTCTAGGGTAGATGGGTGCTCAGGAGATTAATTTGATGGTTCTCCATCTCCAATGGCCAGAAGAAAGTAGGCCGTTACAGTCTTCAGTATTTTTTTAATATAAGTACTTTTGTTTGGTTTCTGAAGTTTAAATACATTTTTGTTTTGCTTTTAGGTTTGTATTTAAATTAGCATTATATATGATCAATTGTAATTGGGATTTATAAAAATATAGCAAATTATAAACAGACAAATGTAGATTTAGTTTGACCCATCAACTTCACCCAAATAGAGTTAATATATATTATTTTATTTTTTTATTTGTATTAAATATTTTTATTGCTTTCAGAGAGGAAAAGAGAGGTAAAGAGAGACAGAAACATCAATGATGAAAGAGAATCAATTGGCTGCCTCCTGCACGCCTCATACTGGGGATTGAGCCCGCAATCCAGGCATATGTCCTGGCCAGAATCAAACCATGATCTCCTGGTTCATAGGTTTACACTCAACCACTGAGCGGTGCTAACAGCAAAACATTGATTCTCTTAGCCATGAACCCCCTCCACCCTCTGCCTACCCAAACCTCCCCCCACCTCAGGCAATGGGTTATGCATATCTATTATAAAAAAATGCATAATATGCTAATAAGAATGGACAACCTCCGGACAAAGCCAGGCTGTGAGAGAACCCCCGTCCTGGGTGCCAGAGGGAAGGTGGTGCCGCCAGCCAGGGAAAGGAAGGCCTACTCTTACACGAATTTCATGCATCAGCCCTCTAGTATACATATGAATTCTTTGGTTAATCTCTTTAGTTTTAAACTCAAAGCAGAGTAAAAGTCAATTGTAAGATAATTGATTTTAGACAATGATAATTATGCTGAATGCTACATAAAACTTCAGTAACATATCTTAGTCTCTTTCATGACCTCTTCGTTACATACGTAAGTAATTTATTCTCACTATATGGAGGGGAGATTCTTTTTCATGAAGATCACTGAGGAATACCCTGGGCAGACCCTGGTTCTTAACTCACACACCATGGAATTCTATGATCTACCATGCATAGAGTAGAAGAGTCCATGCATTCTTTGCGAATGGTCTATAAGTCTTCTTTTATTGCTTATAAGAAGTTATGTCACTACAAGAAAAATAAAGCATTTAGCCTCACTAACCTCAATTTTCTCACCTGTAGCATAGATATAATAATTATTAACTCCTATCATTATTGCAAAAAAAAAAAAAGGCTAAAAATGTTGATTGAATTGCTGAAGCACTCCTCAGACTGGATACTTTTCATTTGTTTTCTTCTTTTTCACTCTACTTTTTCTCCCCTTTGTCATCCCCCTTATCTTCTTTTCTCATTGTTCCTTATTTCTTCTTTCAGTTCTTTCAGGAGTGAGTAGATTACTTATTTAAATCAGCAACATTCCTAGCCACAAAGGTCACTAATCTCTATGCTAAAGGAGAAGATCATTGTAACATCCTAAATATTATGCTGAGTTCTTCGTGCCTTCAAGGAATAAAATAAAGATTTATATCAAATGGCTTTCATCTGCTTTCATACTTCTTACATATAATGTTTCTTCATAGAAAAATATGTGATATTTCTATATATTTAACACCTTTTCACATACCTTTTGGTAGAAACAGTTTATGCAATATAATACTTTGGCCCTGGAAAAATATATAAAACAGTGAAGGCAGTAGGAGACAACATTAATAAAAGCAAACATAATGTTTCTTGAAAGAAAGGCCTCAGCCAGCACTGTTCAGCTCAACTCATCAATATGGTCAGAAATGCCTGCCATGGGACTGGCCATGAGAGCATTTTACAAATCAATATTGTATTAAAATAAAAAGCTTATGCATGGCAAAAGAAACCAGATTCAAAATGAAAAGGGGACCCACTGTATGGGAGAACATATTTGCCAATGAAACATCTGATAAGGAGTTAATTTCCAAAATATGTAAAGTTCCCATACAACTCAACAAAAGGAAGACAAATAAAATAAAAATGGGCAGCAGACCTCAAATGATACTTCTTCAAAGAGGACATACAAATGGCCTAGAGACATATGAAAAAATGCTCAAGTTCACTAATCTTCAGAAAGATGCAAATTAAAATAACAATGAGATAACATCTCACACCTGCCAGAATGAATACCATCAACAAATCAACAAATTGCTGGCAAGGTTGTAGAGAAAAGGGAACACTCCTTCACTGCTGGTGGGAATGCAGACCAGCACAGCCACTATGGAAAATAGTGTGTTATTTTCTCAAAAAATTAAAAATGGAACTGCCATTTGACCTATGGATCCACTTCTAGGAATAGATTCTAAGAATCCTGAAACACTAATCAGAAAAAAATATATGCACCTCTATGTTTATAGCAGCATTATTTACAAAAGCTAAGATCTGGAGAGGATTCTCAGAGGGAAGGAGGAGGAAGGGAGGGAAGAGATTAACCAATATGCATAACGCATGGACACAGACAATAGTGGGGTGAAGGCCCGAGGAGGGAACAGTATTGGGGAAGAGGGCATTAATGGGGAAAAAAGAGGGGATATCTGTAATATTTTCAACAATTCAGAGAAATAAATTTTAAACCCATTGTGCTCACTCTGACTGTTTTTGCTCAGCTTAGAGCATCAGCCTGTGGACTGATGGGGTCCAGGTTCAATTCCAGTCAAGGACTTGTACATCAACTTCAGGCTCCATCCCTGACCCTGGTTGAGATCTGTGGGAGTGGGAGACAACCAATCAATGTGTTTCTTTCACATTGATGTTTTCTCTCTCTCTCTCTCTCTCTCTCTCTCTCTCTCTCTCTCGTTCTCTTCTCCCCCCCCCCCCACTTACACTCTCTCTAAAATATCAATGGGAAAAAAAACATTAGGTGAGGATTAACAACAACAACAAAAATGTTGTGTTTCACTGGTGTGTACCCCAAGTACAAAGTCTGTAGCAATTTTGATAAATTTTTGAAACAAAAAATATATATATATGGATCACCTTTATTTTAGTTTCTACCTATGACCACAAGGGGAGCCTGAGGACAAGAAAGAAAGAAACAATTTGATCTAGTAGTACATTGTCAGAAATTACTTTGCATTCTCTGAACAATCAAATTTCATGGATTGATTTCAAGCGTGAATGTTAAGAGCATATTATGAGTTTTGAGAATGTTCTAAAACATCTAAAAAATCACTCTGGAGAGACAACAGAGTAGGAAATATGTAGTTTAACAATTTGAACAGGTAAAAATTGCCTGTGATCAAAAACTCAAGAAGTTTCCTCATTGAAATTTTTTTCATTGGTACTGCTATTTTTGTCTATAGCATTTCTCATATCACAGAAAATACATTGATTTAAAAAAAGAATACCAGGAATAGACATTTTTCTTATTGCTGTTTTTATATCATTTTTATTAGCTGATGACATTACTGACTGATCAGTTCCCTTTGATGAAATAATAAATAAAAATATTTAAAATTTTCATCACCACAAAATGACTAAGAATTTTGTGTTTTTTTTTCTAAATTTATTTTAATTCGATTAATTTCCTATGTCATATGAAGTACAAATACTTCACAAAGTCAGATGCTGTCCATTCAGTGATATTTGTCTATGTGCCCCTATATGTCATTGATCATTGTTAGTAAAGCCAGATTTGTCTTTACACATTGCACTCATCTCTTGTCATATTTAATGATGCAAAAGTGTGCATACCCAACCTCATCATAGTCATCATTTATCTATGTTCAACTCTTGTTGTTATTAGAAGTTATACCTGCTTTAAGTCTCTTCATATCCATATACTTTCCTCCTCATTAGTTACAGTCATTTTGATCTCATCTTTTTTTTTTTTTCCTTTCTGCTGGCTCATTTATTCATTTCTTAACCTTTGTCTTTGAAATCTCCACTTGGATCTGTTCCACAAAATATCCTTTAATTACTGACAGTCATTTACTTTTCATTATAAACAATTTGGCAGGTACCATTCATGACCCATTCTTTATATTAATCTTAAAGAACCATCTTTTGAAAGGATGAATAGTCTGCAATCATTTTTTTCATACTGACAAATAGTTTTAGTGAAGTTTTGTGTGCCACTGAAAAATAAGATACTGAGTACCCATGGGGGGATTTTTACCAGTCTCTCTCTCTCACTTCAGTAAAAACAAAGTAAACATGGAAAAATTGGGCACCGAAAATATCAGTTTCTGAGAAGAGATGGAAAATCTCCAGGAGAGATGATTTTTTTACTATGCTGATTACAAGAAAATGTTCAAGTAATGCTACTTAGAAAAAATGTTCGTTGTCAGGAATCCAAGATGGCGGCATAGGTAAACACTACCCTGCTGCCTCGCACAACAATTTCAAAACTACAATTAAAAGACAGAACGGACATCATCCAGAACCACAGGAAAGCTGGCTGAGTGGAAGTTCTATAACTAGAGGGAAAGAGAGGGGATCACAGAGACCCAGAGGAGCTGCAAAAAGCTGAGGAGAAGGCGGAGAACTGCTGCAAGGGGCTCTCCCGGCTGGGCAGCCCCACTGCCGCGGGGCTTTTGTCGGCCGGAGCCACCGGCGCGAACGGGGAGCCCGAGCCATCTTGCAGTGGGAAGTGGATGTCTGCATCGGTCTGAAGCCTTCGGCTGGGCACCCATCGAGCAGCCAGGGACCCGGGGACCCAGAACTCTGCTCTCAATTCGGCGCAGACACACGGCGGAGCCAGGGATCCACAGAGCACATGGAAAGGTCAGATTGTGCTTGAGTTCAGGGGGAGGTGGATGTCTGCCGAGGTCTGAAAGCTGCGGCTAAGGGAGGCACCCACAGAGCAGCCAGGGACCCAGAGCACGGCTTCCCAGGAGGCACGGTCACGCAGGCGGCGGATTCAGAGATCCAGAGATCCACGCAGAGCGTGGAAGGGTCAGATTTCGCCTGGGTCAGGGTGAGGTCTCCTACACCCCCCCCCACCCCGTACAACAGAGAGGCGCACACTGTGGGAGCCGGGCTGCGGGAAAGCTGCCTCTGGAGAGGTCCGCAGAGGTGGTCAGGGCGTGATCCCTGAGTGTGAAGGCAAACCCTCTGAGCTGTTGACAGAGGAGAGCTCTGGAAAACGACTTTTTTTTTTTTTTTCTGGGGCAGAAGGACAGCCTGGGAGTTATTACAGTGTCCCGACTGCAAAACCCCCACAGGCTGGCTTTGGGAACCACAGAGTAGCAGGATCTGAGCACAGCCTAGAGAGGTCCTGTGCTTTGTCTCTGAGATCAATTCCGAAACACTGCCACCCAGTGGATGACACACGAATTGACTCTCGCATAACCACAAAAGAATAAAGAGATTAAAACACCAAGAGGGGAACACAGGAGCTGCAGTGCCTTCCCTGCTGGGAAACAGGAGTGCCAAGCAGAATAATAGTGGAAGTGAAGGACCATTCTATTTTTCTTCTTTTTTTTATTTTTCCTTTTTCCTTTTTTCTTTTAATTTTTTTATTTTTCATTTTCACATATTTTAATTAAAAGAATATTTTTTTTCTTTCCACCTCAATTGATTTTACCTTTATAATTATTACATTTTTGTTTTAAACTAGTATATCTAATTTCAAATCCCCTACCACAAGTCCACACAAACCTCTCTCTTCTTGTCTTCACTAGCCAAAAAGTTGGTTTTTCTCTATGTCCTTTTGTTGCTATTTGCCTGAAAAGTGATTACATTGATTTTTTGAAATTTTTTTTTTGTGAGATTGTTTTAGTTTATTCTACTTGTTTTATTTTGGTTTTTGCTTGCTTTGTTTTCTACCTCTCTTTTCCCTCACCTCCCTCGATACCAGTTGCTATTTGCAATTTGCCTTAATATCTAGGTACTGGTTGCTGGCCTTTATTGGGATTAGTGACTGTTCTATTGGAGTTGTCTCCTGACATCTATATTTTGTTCCTCTTTTCTCTCTTATACACTTTCCTTTCTCTCTGACTTTTTTCTCTTCCTCTTTCCTACTCCTTCTTCTCCTTTTTATTTTCTTATTTTATTTTATTTTATTGTTCATTTATTTATCTTTTTTTTTCTTTCTCACTCTCCCAATTTGATATTGGCATTATTTCTTTCCTTTTTTGCTCATTTTCCTCTTCTCCTTTCTCTATTTACTCCTAATTTGTCCTTCATTGGTGGTCACCTTATTTGTGATTATTAACATCTTGAATATATTTCTACTCAGTGCCTTGTGTGCTGTACCTGGTCATGTTCTAGTTTGTGCCTTTCAATCAACGTAGGACAGAGAACTACATAACCAGACACCCGAAGAAGAAAGACCATGGGCAGAAAAGGAAACAGCCCACATAAGACAGAAAGGCAGGTTTCACCAGAAAAGGAAGTAAACGAAATAGAACCACAAATAAACCTACCAGAGAAAGAGTTCAGAGAAATGATCTTAATGTGGTTGAAAAGAATGGAAGACAAATTTTACAATATGAGTAAGAGCCAAGAGGAAATGAAGAAGAACCTAGAGGAGGTGCAGAATAAACAAGAAGAAATGAAAAATGACATCACTGCTACAAAAAATTCAATAGAAAGCATCAAAAGTAGACTAGAAGAAACAGAGGACCGCATCAGTGAGCTAGAAGACACGGTAGGAAAAAATACCCAAGTACAGCAGCTTCTAGAAAAAAAAAATTAATAAGCAAGAGGAGAGTCTAAGGGAACTTTGGGATAACATGAAACAAAACAACATCCGCATAATTGGGGTTCCAGAAAGAGTGGAAACTGAACAAGGATTAGAAATGTGTTTGAAGAAATAATGACTAAAAATTTCCCCAATATAGAAAAGAAAAAACCCACACAAATCCAAGAAACTCACAGAGTCCCAAGCAAACTGAACCCCAACAAACCGACACCGAGGCATATTATAATTAAATTGGCAAACACTGACGACAAAGTAAGAATCTTAAAAGCAGCCAGAGAGAAACAGAAAATTACCTACAAAGGAACCCCCATAAGACTAGCTACTGACTTCTCAACAGAAACTCGTCAGGCCAGAAGGGAATGGAATGAAATATACAAAGTCATGCAAAGGAAGGGTCTGAATCCAAGAATACTGTATCCTGCAAGACTCTCAATCAAAATTGAAGGTGAAATCAAAAGCTTCACAGACAAAAAGGACTAAGGGAATATATTACCACCAAACCAGCAATGCAAGAAATGTTAAAAGGTCTGCTGTAATAAAAAGAAAGAAGAAGCGAAGAAGGAACTCGGGGGTAAGGACTAAAAATGGCAACAGATAAGTACTTATCAATAATAACTTTAAATGTAAACGGATTAAATGCTCCAATCAAAAGACATAGTGTAACCGATTGGATAAGAAAACATGATCCATATATCTGCTGTCTTCAAGAAACCCACCTTAGGAAAAGAGATGCACACAGATTGAGGGTGAAGGGATGGAACATGGTATTTCAGGCAAATGGAAATGAAAAAAAACTGGGGTTGCAATACTTATATCTGACAAATTAGATCTCAAAGTGAAGGACATAACAAGAGATAAAGAAGGCCACTTCATAATACTAAAGGGAACAATCCAACAAGAAGAAATAACTCTGGTAAACATATATGCACCCAATATAGGAGCACCTAAATACATAAAAAAACTATTGGAGGATATTAAGGGAGAGATTGACAGCAATACAATCATAGTAGGAGACTTTAATACCCCACTGTCACCATTGGACAAATCCTCTAAACAAAAAATCAGCAAAGAAACATCAATCCTAAATGACTCACTAGACCAGATGGAATTAATTGACATCTTCAGAACATTTCACCCCAAAGCCACAGAATATACATTCTTCTCCAGTGCACATGCGTCATTTTCAAAGATAGATCATATGTTGGGTCATAAGAAAAGTCTTTTCAAATTCAAGAAGATAGAAATCATATCAAGCATTTTCTCAGACCACAGTGGCATAAAACTGGAAATCAACTATAATACAAACAATAGAAAGAAGTCAAACACATGGAGACTAAACAGCATGCTATTAAACAATGACTGGGTAACCAGAGAGATCAAGGAAGAAATAAAAAACATCATGGCAACAACTGACAATGACAACACAACAATACAAAATTTATGGGACACAGTGAAAGCAGTCTTGAGAGGGAAGATCATAGCCCTACAAGCCTACTGCAAAAAACAGGAAACAATGGTAATAAATTACCTAAACCTACAACTCAAAGAGCTAGAACGAGAGCAACAAGAGAAGCCCAGTGTACTCAGAAGGAAGGAAATAGTGAAGATCAGGGCGGAGAAAAACAACTTGGAGACCAAAGAAACAATTCAAAAGATCAACAAAACAAAGAGCTGGTTCTTTGAAAGGATAAACAAGATTGATGGACCCCTAGCCAGGCTCATCAAGAAGCAAAGAGAGAAGACCCAAATAAACAAAATCAGAAATGAAAGAGGAGAAATAACAACAGACCCTGTGGAAATACAAAGGATTGTTAAAAAATATTATGAACAACTCTATTCCAACAAATTGGACAACCTGCAAGAAATGGACACTTTCCTAGAAAAATATAACCTCCCAAAACTCAATGAGGAGGAAACCAATCATCTCAATAGTCCAATAACTATGGAAGAAATTGAAGCAGTCATCAAAAAGCTTCCAGCAAATAAAAGCCCGGGTCCAGATGGCTACACAGGAGAGTTTTACCAAACATTCAAGGAAGAATTAAAACTTTTCCTCCTCAGACTATTCAAAAACATTCAAGAAGAAGAAACACTTCCAAACACCTTCTATGAAGCCAGCATCACCCTAATACCAAAACCAGATAAAGACAACACAATGAAAGAGAATTATAGGCCAATATCTCTCATGAACATAGATGCCAAAATCCTCAACAAAATTCTAGCAAACTGGATCCAGCAGTACATCAGAAAGATCATACACCATGACCAAGCAGGATTCATCCCAGGAATGCAGGGATGGTACAATGTCTGCAAATTAATAAATGTGATACATCACATAAACAAATTGAGAGATAAAAATCACATAGTCATATCAATTGATGCAGAAAAGGCATTTGACAAAATCGAACACCCTTTCTTGAGAAAAACTCTCAGCAAAGTGGGAATAGAAGGATCATACCTCAACATCATAAAAGCCATATATGATAAACCCACAGTTAACATCATACTCAATGGGCAAAAACTAAAACCATTTCCCCTAAGAACAGGAACAAGACAGGGATGCCCACTCTCACCTCTCCTGTTCGACTTAGTACTGGAAGTATTAGCCATTGCAATTAGACAAGAAGAAGAAATAAAAGGCATCCAAATTGGAAAAGAAGAAGTAAAGCTATCCTTATTTGCAAATGACATGATATTGTACATAAAAAACCCAAAGGACTCCATTCCAAAACTAATTGACTTAATTAATGATTTTGGCAACGTAGCAGGATACAAAATTAATGCTAAGAAGTCTGTGGCATTTCTATACACTAATAGTGAAATTATAGAAAGAGAAACTAAAAAAGCAATCCCATTTACCATCGCACCAAAAAAATTAAGATACCTAGGAATAAACCTAACTAAAGAGGTAAAAGACCTTTACGCAGAAAACTACAGGACACTGAAAAAAGAGATAGAGGAAGATGTTAACAGATGGAAGAGCATACCATGCTCATGGATTGGGAGAATCAACATCATTAAAATGTCCATACTACCCAAAGCAATCTACAGATTCAACGCACTACCCATTAAAATACCAACGACATATTTCACAGACCTAGAAAGAATTCTTCATAGATTCATCTGGAACAAAAAAAGACCACGGATAGCTACAGCAATTCTGAGAAAGAAGAATAAAGTAGGTGGGATCTCAATACCAGACTTCAAGCTATACTACAAAGCAACTGTTCTCAAAACAGCCTGGTACTGGCAAAAGAACAGACATATAGACCAATGGAATAGAATAGAGAACCCAGATACCCACCCAAACCACTATGCTCAATTAATATTTGACAAAGGAGGCATGAACATTCAGTGGAGCCAAGATAGCCTCTTCAATAAATGGTGTTGGGAAAATTGGACAGATACATGCAAAAAATTGAAATTGAACCACCAACTTACACCAAATACAAAAATAAACTCAAAATGGATACAGGACTTAAACATTAGAAGGGAAACCATAAAAATACTAGAGGAATCTACAGGCACCACAATCTCAGATATATGCCGAAAGAACTTCTTCACTGATACTGCTCCAAAGGCAATGGAAGCAAAAGAAAAAATAAACAAATGGGACTACATCAAAAGAAAAAGCTTTTGCACAGCAAAAGAAACCATCAACAAAACAACAAGAAAGATCACTGTATGGGAGAACATATTTGCAAATGATATCACTGATAAAGGTTTAATCTCCAAAATCTACAGCCAACTTATACAACTTAATAAAAGGAAGATAAACGACCCAATAAAAAAATGGGCAACGGACCTAAAGAGAACCTTTTCAAAAGACGACAGAAGGAAGGCCAAGAAACACATGAAAACATGTTCAAAGTCACTAATCATCCGAGAGATGCAAATCAAAACGACAATGAGATACCATCTTACACCAGTCAGAATGGCAATCATCAACAAATCAACAAACGACAAGTGTTGGCAAAGATGTGGAGAAAAAGGGACCCTTGTGCACTGTTGGTGGGAATGCAGACTGGTGCAGCCACTGTGGAGAACAGTATGGAGTTTTCTTAAAAAACTAAAAATGGATCTCCCATTTGACCCTGTAATCCCACTCTTAGGAATTTATCCTAAGAAATCACAAACACCAATCAGAAAGGATTTATGTACCCCCATGTTCATAGCAGCACAATTTACAATAGCCACAATTTGGAAACAGCCTAGGTGCCCGTCAGCAGATGAATGGATCAGAAAACTGTGGTACATCTACACAATGGAATTCTATGCTGCCATTAAAAAGAAGGAATTATTACTATTTTCAGCAACCTGGTTGGAACTGGAGAGCCTTATGCTTAGTGAAATAAGCCAGTCAATGAAGGAGAAGCATCACATGATCGCACTCATTGGGGGATAATTAAGAACATTATAAACTGATGAACAAAAGGATAGATACAGAGACAGTAAAGCTTCTAACAGACTGAAATTACAGCAGGAAGATTAAAGTTAGGTGAGGTAGATAAGAGATCAATCCAAGGACTTGTATGCATGCATATAAGCAAAACCAATGAACATAGACACTGGGGGGTTGGGGCATGCCTGGGAGGAAGGGGGGGCAATGGGGAGATATGTATAAAAAATTA
>JAAGEH010000030.1:37505841-37536467 GCA_011751065.1 Lasiurus cinereus
TGCCGAAAGAACTTCTTCACTGATACTGCTCCAAAGGCAATGGAAGCAAAAGAAAAAATAAACAAATGGGACTACATCAAAAGAAAAAGCTTTTGCACAGCAAAAGAAACCATCAACAAAACAACAAGAAAGATCACTGTATGGGAGAACATATTTGCAAATGATATCACTGATAAAGGTTTAATCTCCAAAATCTACAGCCAACTTATACAACTTAATAAAAGGAAGATAAACGACCCAATAAAAAAATGGGCAACGGACCTAAAGAGAACCTTTTCAAAAGACGACAGAAGGAAGGCCAAGAAACACATGAAAACATGTTCAAAGTCACTAATCATCCGAAAGATGCAAATCAAAACGACAATGAGATACCATCTTACACCGGTCAGAATGGCAATCATCAACAAATCAACAAACGACAAGTGTTGGCAAAGATGTGGAGAAAAAGGGACCCTTGTGCACTGTTGGTGGGAATGCAGACTGGTGCAGCCACTGTGGAGAACAGTATGGAGTTTTCTTAAAAAACTAAAAATGGATCTCCCATTTGACCCTGTAATCCCACTCTTAGGAATTTATCCTAAGAAATCACAAACACCAATCAGAAAGGATTTATGTACCCCCATGTTCATAGCAGCACAATTTACAATAGCCACAATTTGGAAACAGCCTAGGTGCCCGTCAGCAGATGAATGGATCAGAAAACTGTGGTACATCTACACAATGGAATTCGATGCTGCCATTAAAAAGAAGGAATTATTACTATTTTCAGCAACCTGGTTGGAACTGGAGAGCCTTATGCTTAGTGAAATAAGCCAGTCAATGAAGGAGAAGCATCACATGATCGCACTCATTGGGGGATAATTAAGAACATTATAAACTGATGAACAAAAGGATAGATACAGAGACAGTAAAGCTTCTAACAGACTGAAATTACAGCAGGAAGATTAAAGTTAGGTGAGGTAGATAAGAGATCAATCAAAGGACTTGTATGCATGCATATAAGCAAAACCATTGAACATAGACACTGGGGGGTTGGGGCATGCCTGGGAGGAAGGGGGAGCAATGGGGAGATATGTATAAAAAATTAATAAATAAAAAAAATGTTCGTTGGGGAAAGGAGAGTAAATATATCTTTCTTTACATGCAAAGTGACTTACAGAATTGAGACAATTGTCCAGGTAACCCAGGCCCAACAACAGTTTTACTAGACACCAGATGATGAGGCAAACTTATATGTGAAAATACATTTTAGCGTTTTTTTCACATTATAGAAGGAAGCAAAGCTTTACCTTGAGTCATTTTAACAACATTTTCTTATAAACTGGATAAACATTCACAGGGCTCAAATTCTGCTTAGAGTTCATTCTTCTTGCCCAGGGAAGGACAGTGCTTTATAGCCTTTCGTTTCCTGCCTCTATCTACGCTCTCAGTTAATCTTTTACTTCTCCAAGGAGAAAAACATTTAACCACAAATAAGAGTCTTGCATTAATTTTGTACATATCAAAGTGTTCACCACTTTTCCTGGATTTAATTATAATTATGTCAATTTGTTATATTTACTCTATAATTATAGTAACTGCTTTGCATTTATTTTTAGTACACTTCAGAGAGGAGTTGAACAGGTTGTGTATACTGTATGCTAATGACACTTTAATAACAAAATAGAATCAGTGTGCATTCTCTCAGTGACATTACATATGAAGAAACCTCTCAGGTATGAAACAATGGTAAAAGAATGTGTTCCAAAATTGGAATTATGGAATCAAATATGAATATTGCAGAGCATGATAGGAAACCTGGTTTGCAACAGAGGTGCCGTTTGTCTTGTTTTGGCAGTCTTTTCAGAGTGCAGTGTGCCCTCCCCAAACTTTATGGTGGCCCAAATAAGCTGGTTGCATAATATTTTCAAATCAATAGTATCTTTTTTTAAAACATAAATCTTTATTGCTACAAATACTACATATCCCCCCCCGCCATTACCCTGTCCCACTACCCCCACAAGCCTTTGCCATCCACTGTCTGTGTTCTTGGGTTATGCATATATGCATATGAGTTTATTGGTTGATCTCTCCCCCTGCTCCACCCTCCCCTCCCTTCCCTCTGAGGTGTGATGGTCTTTTCAATGTTTCTATGTCTCTAGGTCTATTTTTGTTCATCAGTTTATGTTGATCATTAGATTCCACATATGAGTGAGATCCTATGATATTTGTCTTTCTCTTACTGGCTTATTTTGTATGCTCTCCTGGTCCATTCACGCTGTTGCAAATGGTATCTTGAGTAAAGTAGGTTTTGAAACTTATTTTGCTTCTTGGACCAGAGAGATGGGCAAATCACTTCATATGATGGTCTCCAGCTTCATTAGCACACTGATCAGACTATGTCATTAAGAACTGTTCCAGGGTACTGAATTCACTCACAACTTTCTTTTCCTAAAATGCAGGAGACATTGAGTTCTCAGATGTTCTAATCTGAGACAATTTAGATCTTTAGCTCACATGGGTCCTATGGGTAAGTAGAGTAAGCAAACATCTAAAGGACTTGGTAGTTAAGTGCCTTGAGTTGCATCTCAGCTCATTCCTTGAATTGTACATGTGTAACCTTGAATATGTAACTTCACATTCCTGAACTTTGATTTTCTTAGCTGAGATGTGGTCATGATACGGAAATATGGAAAGGATTGAACAAGTCAATGAATATGAAACTATTTTATCACATACATTGTGAAAGCTGTGTAGATATATTGCTGGAGTATTTTATTCTTAATTTCTACAAAAATGTCTATCAACGAGATTATTATTTCATTCTCCAAAAACTTTAAAGAGAGAACTAGCCTTGTTTACTATAATTAAAGACTAAGACTCCATTTTTCATTTTTGACTACCAAAATCTTTCAAGATGCTCCCTTCCCCTTCCCCTGTTACTTCACAACTGAACAAACTTGTAAGAACGAAAATGGCATGTTTCCTTCCTTGGTGCTGGCGGGAAGTTCAATCCATATACTTGCATATCCCAACCTGTTCAGGGAACCTTTGTTCTGGCCCCACCTTCTAACTGCAATTAAAATCAAACTTGTCCTCCCTGAATCTTGTTTCACTCGAGACCCAATTTGGAGCCTTCCCCTTGGAAATCCGGTAGATCTTTACAGTGTAAATTATAAACTGTATTTCTTTATTTCATACCCATTAGTGTTTATATCATTCATCCCAACATCTACATAAATTCCTGGGATGAGGATAAGAGGATGGAGTTTAGGCAGTTACACAACATTCTTCAGCAGTAGGAACCCGCCCCCCAAAAAAACATGTGCTCTGTCCAGTCAACACAATAGCTGGTTCTCCATAGTGATGCTCCTTAAGACTTGGAGAAATGTAGAGAACTGCTTAACAAGTGGAGAAAATGAGGTCTTTGAATCATTCTGAAGTGCCAAACAATCCTAGTTTTCTCCTGTCTGAATATGGCTTATTTTTGGGGTGTTCAAGATGGATGACTTTAGAAATAGAAATATCTTGTTTTTCGTACTCCAGAGGGAGGTGCTAAATATGTGTCTAATTGAATATTATCCATTTAATAGAACTCCAGGAGTGCCTATGTATTCATAGTCCAGAAAAAAGGAAACCGCTATGTTACAGCTGACTAATAATTATGACTTGCTATGGAGACACTAATGCTGAGCAAGACTAAAAGCTCTACACTTTCACCAAAACCGGTTTGGATCAGTGGATAGAGCTTCGGCCTGAGGACTGAAAAGCCCCAGGTTTGATTTCAGTCAAGGGTATGTACCTTGGTTTTGGGCACATCCCCAGAAGGGGGCGTGCAGGAGGCGACTGATAGATGTCTCTCTCTCATCGATGTTTCTAACTCTCTATCCGTCTCCCTTCCTCTCTGTACAAAAATCAATAAAATATATTTAAAAAAATAAAAATACAAGCTCTACACTTTCATATTCCATGTGGTCTGATAGAGTAGATAGAATAACAAATTATTAAAATAGTGGATGATATATGCTATTATAGAAATATTATTGCATGCTTTAAGGAACCACATTAAGGGCATCTCACCTGGTCTGTAAATAGTGAGTAGGTTATGACCTGGTTGTTTTGGCTCAGTGGATAGAGCCAGTGAACTAATTTGTGTCAGATTCGATTCCTGTCAAGGGCATGTACCTGGGCAATAGATTTGATGCCCAGCCCCAGTCAGGCCAGGCAGGAAAACAATCAATGTGTCTCTCTCACCTGGATATTTCTCTCTCTCTGTATCTCCTCCTGTCCTTCACTTTCTTTGGAAAGCAATGGAAAAAATATTCTTCAGTGAGGACTACCAACAACAAAAAGAAAAAAATAGTATGTTATAGAAAGATGCATAGACTATAACTAGGTGAGAAAACTAAAAATAGTGGCATAAGCTACTCTGAAAGACCAATAGAATTCATAAATACCTTGAAGCAATAAAGGGCATAAATTGTCCATATGTCCAGTTTTACCAGGGCAATTTCAATTTCTACCTGCTATACCAATGTATTTATTAATAGTGCCCCATTCACTCCCAAATATGTCTTGGATATGACAATAAAAGTATATAGTTCCCCTAGCCAGATGAAAATATAAAGTAGTTTAGTATGAATTTAAATTCTACATAATTTCTTCTTTTAATCATAATATATAGAATTATTTTAATCCTGGAATAATGCAAATCAAAAATATTCTGGTCAAATAAGAGCCATGATTATAAATAAAATTTAGTAAAATTTCAACAAATGTCCATGGATAGCTTCTTCTCTTTCCTTCAGGAAAAACAACCTATCTCTTTAGTCTTAGGTTGTTTATTTGTGTGTTTTGTTTGTTTGTTTGTTTGTTTTTTAGTATTTTCTGTGTCTTATATCTCTTTTATTGAATGAGCTTTTTCCTTGAAATTTAACAAGTCTGATATGATACATATAAATCTCATAAAAATAATTTGTTACAATATTTCTAATATAGCAAAAAGAAAAAAAGAAAAAGCAAGAGATCACAAAGTGTTACAGTACTTCACAGTAGCCCTGTTGGCTGAAAAGTTCATTTCAGAGCTTGTCTTTTATTTCTATATCTCTAATGAAGCCACAACAGATCTTGAGAAATCAGTTTATTTCCTCTAATCTCTTAGTTTGTTCTGTCTTATTGTGACCAAAGATAGAGAGAGCTATTTCTTGAGAGAAATTTCAGTTTGAAGAACATTTAAAAATGTGGAATATGCTATATGTTTCCATATAACAATTATAGTAATGTTTTGGCATACACTCATTTTTACTAGAGAGATGTTACATGAAGTTTGTTTATTAACATATTTAAAGCATGTGACATTTCTAAGATAATGTAAATTAACTGATAACACACATGTAGCCATGCTTCTTAAAGTCTGAGAGATTATATTCAGGCTATAGTCTATAAAGCTGGATGAGAAAAATAGTGTTTAATAAATATGCCTATACACAATTTAAAATCCTTTTATGAATCATTAGAAAATAAGGGTGAAATGAATAAGCAATGTTGTCAAAATGATATGACATTAGCATTTACAGTGATACTAATAAGAAAAGAGGATTAGAAAGATATTAGAAAATGAACTTACAAAGAGAATAATGAATTCTTTAAAAAGCTATTTTGAATATTTGCCATTTTACATGATTATTTTTCATGGATGAATATAGATATGATTGAATATGATTGATGGGGCTTATGAGAGATTGTAGAAATGTTACAGGCCAAATATTTGAATGAATATATTTGGAAGCATGCAAAAAGGAACCCAGATGGCCACAGTATGGCATGCTATGGGCAGTAATTTAAGAAAATATGAATGTAATTAATGATCTTTTCATTCTCAAAAAGCCTATTAAACATAAGCAAACCAAAGTGGGTGGAATACCTCTTATGTGCTCTGCATTGCACATAAATTCATTTCACTTAGGCCTCATGGCAATTTTATGAGTTGAGTCAAATACCTCAAAATGTTTTGCCTAGTAAGTCTTACAGATATGTCTCATTTGTCAGGTAGAATATTTTAAGATTTTGGTATTTAAATTCCTTTAGGTGAGACATTCCCTCCTCAGTTTATCATAATCAACACCCTCCCTTTACATATCCTTAGTCCCCAACAACAGTCACTGTGATAAGCATTAGTATTTTGATATAAGAGGAAGAGAAGTTGAGTCTCAGATACTCTGAGGCGCTTTCTCAAATTATAACAGGAAAATAATTTAGGTAGAGAATTTAAGGTTCCTCTATTTTTACTTCTTTTTTGTCAATGTGTATTTCCATCTTCACTCCTGTGGTAGGAAATATAATGACCTCCAAAGATGTCCATATCCTATTTCCTGGAAACTATGAATGTGTTATTTTGAACAAAAGGAAAGTCAGATTTCGGATGACATTAAGTTGCTAATTAGCTGGTCTTAGAAAGAGGAACCTATATTTTACAGGTGGGCCCAATTTAATTCCAGGAATCCTTAAAAGTGAGGAACCTCCTTCTTCTTGTTGGATCAGAGAAATAAGATAGAAGAAGCAAGAGGGAGTGAATGTAAAAGAGACTAGACCTACACTTGCTGGTGTTGAAAATGGAAGAAGAGTCTAGGAATGTGGGTGACTTCTAGAAGGAGGGAGCAGTTGGCAGACAGAAAACAAACAAACAAACACAAAAACAAAGAAAACAAGGATCTGTGTCCTATAATTGTAAGGAACCAGATCCTACCAACAACTCAAATAAGCAGAAAAAGTATTCTCTCCTAGAACTTCTAGCAAGGAATTGCTGGTGCCTTGGTTTTAGCATGCTGAGACTTATGTTGGACTCTTGACCTAAAGAACTGTAAGGTAATACATTTTTGTTGTTTAATCTTCTAAATGTGAGTTAATTTCTTATAGCAGCAATTGCAAATGAATATAAGCACAAAGGAAAAAGAGTCTTAATCTGATTATAGGACACTAATTTTACCACATCTGCTAGTGGTTGGTTTGATTTTACTGCTGGCTCTTCTTCAAATTTCCTATGCTAGAGTATGGGTAGGGTGAGCAATAGCAAGATCCTTCCTGTTTATATCTTGCTCTTTCTCCCACTTACTTGGACCGGGTGTTATTTTAGCTATAGCTGCAATCTGAGGCAAAATGAATCTATAAGAATAAGTAAACTGTCTTTTCTCTTTTTGATAATGGTGTGTGTGTGTGTGTGTGTGTGCATGAGCATGCAGCACAGATCATCCATTTGAATGGATACTGGTGAATATACAAAATCAGGCTAAAATTATTTAGACTTGACTACATAATTCTTATAAACAATGATATGCTTAGCTATCAAAGTCAGCTTTTGGTTTGGGAGCTAAATCTATGACTAATAATAAAAATGTATTTTTAAATCATGAATTGTTTTTTGTGTTCAAGTTAGTTATGGAACCTTGTGGTCGCCTTGTCTAAAGCAGATTTTGAATACTTCTGGATTCCTTGGCCTATCTTGGTTTCTATCAGATTTGTACCTAGGTGTCTCCAGATGTTCCATCCCAGGCTTATTACAAAATGCAGTATTACCTATTCTACCATCTGGATAATTACCATTTACAGATAAATGCTCTAAAATAATACAGTTTTTGTAGTAATATGTCAGCTTCCATAGAGCCACAGAAAGCAGAATATTAAGGCAGATTTATTTCCAGGCTCTGCTAGGATATGGAGAACACTTGTTAGCATTTAACAAGAAAACAACTAAATCATACTTTCTCATGCTATACCCTGATTTTATTTTACAGTGATTATCTCAAGTCCCATTTTCTAATAATAAAAAAGCAATTAACAATTTAACCTTAATATTATCTTTTCTAAGTGGTTTTGTTGCTATAGGCAAAATTTCTGCTATAGTGAACAGGAGAAGGTAAAGGGAATCTGTCAAGGGCACGGTGTCATTTTTTTTAACCTTTCAGGCCCTAAAATGTGCATTGCAAATAACATTCTTTTAGGGCTATGTTTTCGAAGATCCTAAAGCTATTTGACTGAAAGAAAATGTGGTTATCTGGTCAGGCCCTTGGGAAGAAGGTGAAGATGATGTTTCTCTCCAAATGAGCCATTATTTATGCCTGAAGGTTCAACAGCCTTCTTAAAAACTCCTTTGAATGTCTAGTCTCTATTTAAAAATATACTAACTAAAATAGAAATTCAGTTGTCTAAACACAAGTACCCTTTTCAAATGCCACTGAACCCACAGGTCCATTTGATGATAACATTGAAGCCTTATTTTTATTTTATTTTTTTTAATTCATTGGGGCAACATTAGTTAATAAGCTTATATAGGTTTCAGATGTACAATTCTATAATACACCATCTGGATATTGTACTGTTTGTTCACCACCACAAGTCATTAAGGTATTTATTTAAAGGGAAAACACCAAAGGGGCTCTCCCAGCCCAATGCCTCATGATATCAGTCAACCCTGAGCAGAGAACTATGCTTTTTGAATTTGTTATCATCACCATTTTTGGTAATAAACTTATGTAGGAATACTTAAGTATATTGAGTTACCACTGTGCACGGTGGGATAAAGCTGTATTTACATTTATTTTCTTTCTAATTATTTTTACCAATCCATTATTATAGGCACTATTATTCCTATTTTCTTCTTTTTTTTCCTTTTTTTAAAATATATTTTATTGTTTTTTTACAGAGAGGAAGAAAGAGGGATAGAGAGTTAGAAACATTGGTGAGAGAGAGACATCGATCAGCTGCCTCCTGCATGCCACCTACTGGAGATGTGCCCGCAACCAAGGTACATGATCTTGACCGGAATCTACCTGGGACCTTTCAGTTCACAGGCCAATGCTCTAGCCACTGAGCCAAACCGGTTTCAGCTATTATTCCTATTTTCAAGGAAAGTACACTAAGATACAGTGAGATTAAGAGACTTAACTTTCAAGATTATCTGCATAGTAAGTGGCAGTTTGAGTTTCAAACCTGAGTGTCTGTCACTTAATCCTATTTTTTTAAAGTGATCCACATTTTCCTGTATGCAGACTTTAAAAAGTAAGGGTACAACCATAATATTGGCAAACAAGCAAATCACTCTAATTAGATGTGCATATATGTCTAGATGGTTTTTCATTTCTCTGTGTTTAAACTTTAGAAGATTTGCCTTCCATTGTGGAGATAAAGATGATATCCTACATGGAATTATTAAAAGAAAATACCCAGAAAAAAAATTCTCTCACAGAACTGAAATTGACAATTAAAACACCACCATAATGGTTCCCCAGTTGTGAGAGAAATGCACCCTGCGCTTAGATGTGGTGAGCAGTGCCTGCTCTGTGTCCTCCTTGTGTGCCATGGACTATGTGATTGTGACCTATCAATCTGCTAGTCCTGAGGTGGCAGGGTGTGGGGGGCTCGATGTTTCCTCACATTACAGGAAACATTAAGCACTCAGAGTATTTGTTGGAAGATGGAATAAATTTTAGTGATGCACGGTCCTCATCCAATGTGAGTCTACTCCTCAGACATCAGAGACCTAAATATTTCTTGGCAATAAAGGGCCTTAAAGTCTTAATCAAACCTGTGAAAAAAAATGAACCTTCTTTATTTTTTTACAACTTTCCAGTATCAAGGTAAATGTACTTTTTAATGGGTCTTTGCATTTACAGGATATTCTATATAAATTTATGGTGTTTAATGAGAAGTAGTTTTCAAGGGCTTCTTCTTACCAGTACCTTGAGGTAATTTTCTCATCCTCTGTCATACTTTTCTGATGCTTTTAATAAAATGTCATACCTATGCATGTAGTTTCTTCCACTTCCCTTTTACATTTTTTGCTAACCAGCCCCTATTCCTATCAAAAAACAAATCTCTCATTCTATCTCTTTCTCTCTCCCTCCGTTGTACCTCTCATTTTCAGTCTCTCTCCCTCTCTCTGCATCTTGTTCTCTCTATTTCTGCCAAACATATATGCACAGTGCTTTCCTTGTTTATTCCCTAGTGAGTATGACAATGTATACAGTGGTAAAAAACTTAGATAAGAAAAGCTCGTTTGTCTGGGTTTGGAATTTTTGATGAAATAATTGGTGATGATAGCAGAGAGAAAGGAAAAAGGGGATAAACATTTGAGAAAGGTGAGCAAGGAGGTAGAACAACTAGAAGAATGGAATCTAGGGGCTCCAAAAAATAACTGTGAGTCTGAAAAAAAGCCAGTTTAGTAATAGTTTAAGTAAATAAGTTTTCCATACTTTAATTTTGCTAAAACCAAGAAAATATATATGTGATACATATACTGTCTTAAGTGTTTTTCCAATGAGCCACTATAACTATACATTTACTTAACTTGATACTCATATTTATTGTGTTCTAGTTAATTTTAGAGACATTACACCTGCATTTCCCTAAAGGTAATATTTATTATAGTATGGAAATGCATAATTTGATAGAAAACACAATAAATAATTAGTTGTTTTACAACTTGCTTTAGATACTAGCTTGAATTATATTACTAAAATAATTAGTGACATTGAATTCAAGATAAAAACCTCATCTTAATTGGAACTTGTTTGTGAAGCTAATTTCTGACCCATTTTAACATATTACCTGATGAAATATTCATAAAAAAGAAAATTTTAGGCTTTGTGTTAAGGTGACCTTTTTTAGTCCACTTCCATTAATTTTAATTAAATCTTTATTGTTGACAGTATTACATATGTCCCCCTTTTTCCTCCATTGACCCCTTCTAGCCCACCTCTGCCCCTGTCCCAGGCCTTCACTACCCTGTTGTCTGTGTCTGTGTGCCAAAATGGAAGGTACCTGGGGTCAGGGTGAGGTGTTCGTGATTATGCAAATATGCATAAAAGTTCTTTGGTTGATCAATTTCCTCCCACCCACCTTTCCCTGCCCTCTCTGCTGCAATCTTTTCGCTACAAGGGTTCAGGCATTTGGAAAAGGAGCTATGCATAAACGAATAAACTAGACATGAAATATAAATTTAGAAGGCATTTTGGAGGAGCCAGATGGAAATTTAGTTCCAGTCACTAAGCTCTCCAAATCTCTGGACCCATGGCTTTTTATTCACACATTTTTCCCTTTAGCCCAGCAAATATACATATCAAAGGTAAGGTTTGGTAAACAGTAAAAGATTATCAGGTTAAGGGAATTGCCTTAGGCCAGTGGTCAGCAAACCATGGTTAGTGAGCCATATGTGGCTCTTTGACCTCTTGAATGTTCTAATGCTACTTCTTCAAAATAGACTCAGCCAGGCCAAAACCCAACTTTTGCACATGGGCCACAAAGTTTCAGTCACACTGTATGTGCATGCCCACACGTGGTGTTTTGTGGAAGAGCCACACTCAAGAGGCCAAAGACCCACATGTGGCTCGAGAGCCATGGTTTGCTGACCACTGACTTAGGCTGTTCCAGGAACAGGTAATAATATGCAGATTTTCAGCCCTGCTGAATATGTCCATTCAACTTTTCCTCAAATTTATTATGACCGGCTTGATTTAGCTTCCAGAACTCCCTCTGAGATTCTGCAGTCTGTTCTATGCTTCTATGTCTTTGGATCTATTTTGTTCATTAGTTTATTGTATTCATTAGATTCCACATATGAATGAATACATTTTAAACAAAATTCTTCCTCTTCTACCTGGGTTAAAAATTCTTCCTTTACCTGGGTTAAAAAAAAAAAAGTTCTTATCAATATAAATTAATTCACTTTCTTTGAATGTCTGCATTTCTTTAACAAAAGATTTTAAGACCTCAGTTTATCACTGTTTGTTAGACTTCTCTTCAAGAGATTTGTAATGTATTATCTTTTGTGTTATTTTGGAAAAAAATATTAAAATACAGGTATTTTCCTTTTTAAATTATTGAGAGAGAGAGAAAGAGAGAGAGAGAGAGAGAGAGAGACAGAGAGAGAGAGAGAGACAGAGAGAGAGATCAATGTGAGAAAAAAACATTGTTCAGTTGCATCTAGTCATGCCCTAACTGGACAGAACTCACAACCTGGTCATATGCTCTGACCAGGAACTGAACCCTGAACATTTTTGGTGGATAGATGACACTCAAACTCATGAGACCAACTGGCTGGGGCTAAAATCTATTTTCTGTTTAGTTAATGTCATTTGCTTTAAAATACAAATAGCACTCCTCCAAAGACAAAAGATTATGAACATTGAAGAAAATCTGATTACCATCTGAAAGGTTGTCCAAATTGCTACTGTTTCTCAAAATGAGTTTGACTATTAATTTGATGTTTTGTATACTAGGGATCCTTATGGATTTGGAGTTCAATATGTACATCAGTAGTGGAACTATTTCTACCCTATAGGAAAGTCAATTTAGCACAATTTTATGTGATTAAGAATGATAAAAATGCTTTATTTTTCTATGTATCAAACATTATCATGTTTTTATCTAAAATGTTTTTAAAACCTATGTGTGTTTTTCTAATGATAAGAAACTTTGTTATTATATACCAAGAAGTCCTATAGGAAAAAAAAAATGTGTTAAGTATGGAATATGTCCTACCATGTACTGCTTAAAATGTGTGTGTAGATTTGGGAATATAGACTTGGCTTAGACACCCACAGCCACCTGCTCTGTCTTATTTACACTTACATATTTCATTCTAGTTAATTTTTAAAACAAGTGTGTTTTGTATCATAAAATGAAAGAAAGTTAAGAATAGCTGTTGTTTCCCTCTTTTATAAATGCTTACTTTTCTACATGCAATGGCTCAGAACTCCAAGAAGACTCGTTTCTGCATTCTTAATGGATTACTAGAGTTCTTATTTGCTAAGTCTAAAGGCAGAATTGATTGAGGCTGGCCTCCCTAAAAACTTTATATCCAAACTCAAAAAAATCTAGAACCATCTTTGGTTTCAGAAAGACCAAAATTTCCCTAGCCCACACCTAGCCCACATGTAATAGCAGATAAGCTCCACATGGAATCTGGTGGCCCAGGAGCCTATGATACCCTATTCTATCATCAAATTGGAAGGCATCCAGAGCCAAGGTGGGGTATTCTTGGTAAATAGTTTGATCTACAGGCTAACCTGAGAAAAATGTTGCTATAAATGGCATGTACTGTTCTTTTTCCTTCCTGCTAGTATTGTATTTTGCATCACTAAATGTATTTTTTGCAATATAAATATATTATATGCTAAGTCTTATGACTTTGCTGATAGAGTCTGCATGTCTTTGTTTAGCAACCTTTTGAAAATTCCAGTGTTTTTATTAGTGTTAAATTTTATGATATTTCAAAGGAACACTTAAAACACACCACAGAGTAACTTCTTTGTTTTACTGGATCTTATAGTTTAAATTCAGCAAGGTCTCAATGAGAGAATCACTAGAGGAAAAAATTATTTTCCTAATAGAAGTCTCAGGTTTAGCCAAGACTCCTATAGCCTTTTATACAAATATTTGTGTTTCTGAAATGTAGGTGTGCTTACATTCAACAATACCTGTAGGCTATTTAAAGTAAAGTAGATAAACTGGAATGTATTCTGACACGCTGCAACTATAATGAAGTTTTAAATTTAGGTCAATTTAACACTTTTGTTAGATGCTGTCTATGCTTCACTTTTCACTTCAGGATCAGAGTATAAATAGCTGTCTAGGACACATTCCCTGCCCTCCCCAAAAGTCAGTCTGGCAGGGTGGACATATAAATAGGTTATATTGCAGAAAGATAAAAATGTAACTCAAAACGTTTCACAGAATCTGTCTTAAGTGCAGAAGTTACTTCCAACAAATTGAATCAAAATACTCCTTATTTATTATTTCACTAGAGGCCCAATGCATGAAATTCATGCAAGGGGCTCGGCCCTCACAATTCCAGCTTCATCTGGAAGGTCCTCCGGAAGGACGTCTGGAAGGCTGTTCACCTGTCCAGTCTAATTAACATATTACACTTTTATTATTATAGATACCCACCCATCAGAGGGTAAACAAACTCTACTGTTTTGAGTAACAGTAGTATTTTTTATTGTGTTACATGTATACATATCTCCCCATTGCCCCCCCCTCCCAGGCATACCCCAACCCCCCAGTGTCTGTGTTCATTGGTTATGCTTATATGCATGCATACAAGTCCTTTGGTTGATCTCTTATCTACCCCACCTCTCCTTAATCTTCCTGCTGTAATATGACAGTCTGTTTGATGCTTTACTGCTTCTGTGTCTATCCTTTTGTTCATCAGTTTATAATGTTCTTTATTATCCACAAATGAGTGAGATCATGTGGTGTTTCTCCTTCATTGACTGGCTTATTTCACTAAGCATAAGGCTCTCCAGTTCCATCCAGGTTGCTGCAACTGGTAAGAATTCCTTCTTTTTAATGGCAGCATAGAATTCCATTGTGTAGATGTACCATAGTTTTCTGATGCGGAGAAAAAGCAACCCTTGTGCACTGTTGGTGGGAATGCAGACTGGTGCAGCCACTGTGGAGAACAGTATGGAGTTTCCTCAAAAAACTAAAAATGGATCTCCCATTTGACCCAGCAATCCCACTCTTATGAATATATCCTAAGAAATTACAAACACCAATCAGAAAGGATTTATGCACCCCTATGCTCATAGCAGCACAAGTTATAATAGCTACAATTTGGAAACAGCCTAGGTGCCCATCAGCAGATGAGTGGATCAGAAAACAGTAGTATTTTTATTCACTTAATATGGAAGTCTTTAAAAGGATTTACCCAGCAAACACAAACACATGCTAAGAAGTATTCATAAAAATTTATTGGCCCTTTTCCCCATTTCTTTTGGATCCCTCACCATTGGTTCTATTAATCTTTTATAATAATTTGGACATGATTTTCCAACTTGACTCTTATAACTTTTTTATTGTTGTTTTTAGTTCTTTGCTCCCAGAGTTGCAGATAAAAATCTTACTTTTCCCATTGATATTACAGAATATATGGAAAGGAACAATCCTCTCAGTGGTGTGTTGCTATAAGTTCAACATACAGCCTTCTGGGAAAAGAAAACAAACTGACCTCAGTTGTAGCACATTTTGATTTCCCTGGTATAACATCCAAATCTCATTGTGGATGATATCAAGAATTCAAGATGATGTCACTGAACACTGTGCTAGGAAGTTCTCAATTCTCAGAGCCAGAAAGAACCGACCAACTTCTGCACACCACAGAGTGCATATTCCCCTGGTAGCACGATTTGGATATGGTGCTTAAGTGTGTGTCACTTATATGACTGAAGACTGAGAGCTTATGACACATACTAGTAAAAATGAAGAGAGATCTGTTAGAGTAAAGGAAGAAACAAAGTCATATGCAGAAAAGGTACAGCTGCTCTTGGGCAATGCATAAAAGCTAAGAGTTCAGACTCTAATACACCAGAGGCTGTTCTGATTTCACTTGATGAATAATGATTAGAATTACACCTCTTTTTCATGAAAAATTTGGTAAAATATAATGTGAGCCTTATAACATTCACCAATATCTTTTTTTTTCTCTTCATCAAAGTGTTCAGAAGGGTGCAACTTCTAGACTCCCCTGAGGGTAAGTGTGGCCTGATAAAATGTGAACAGAAGTGACATGTGTCACATCCAGATGGAAGGGTTTAGATGGAGTATTGGACATCCTATTTCTTTTCCTGCAGTGGTAACTAACTGTAAGGCAGAGTTTTGATATGGAGATGCCATGAGAAATGTGGACCAACACATAGAAGGCAGTGGCCCTGGAAACTGACTTGGACATTTAGCACAAGGTTGCTAAGTAAAAATTAAACTTTCTGTGTTAAACCAATAGGATTTCATGAGTTTATTACCTCACCCCAATCTATCTGATCCTAGGTAATCAAATACATGTGCTTAAAGTTTAGACATACTGGTGGGATCATTGTTCTTGTTCTAAAATTTAGGTTCAATCTTTAATAAATTTCCTTACTGAATCTACACAACTTTGAGGTAAAGGACTTTTCCAAAAAGAGTGTATATTGAATGATTCCTTGTGATAGGAAGGTCATGTGATTTTTATTTTAGTGTATGTGTGTCCTTCTGTATTTGTCACATGCAGGGCCAAGTAAACACTGCATGACTGCTGCATTTAATACAAAATGCAGCAGTGCAAAATATCTAAGAATGTGCAAAAATACCTAAGAAGCTTCCATTAAAGAAATTTTCGCTATGATGGATCACTTTCTAAAGCATTACTTCTTGGTAATAATTAACCCATATGTTTTAGTACTTTCTTTTTAAGGATAACTGTGCAGTTTTAGAAGGATAACTGTGACTATATTACAAATAACTGGGGAAAATTTTCAAATTAAATTCACCTGACTTCCAAACCCTAAAGATTGTAAAAATGTATCAAATTGGAAGCCCAAAATTTAGAAAATATTCCTAGGTGATTTGAACTTGTCCTCTCTATCCTTTACTTGGGTAAAGAGTACAGATAACATTACTCTATAAATATTATGCTACTTTAAGTGTTTAAATTACTTAAACTCTCAGGTCTATATTTATTAAACACTAGAGGCCCAATGCATAAAATTGTGCAAAAGTAGGCCTTCCCAGCACTGCCTCAGCCCTCGCAGCTTCAGCTTCATTGGAAGGTTGCCTGGAAGATTGTCCCAATAGTCATTCCACTATTGGGCCTTACAGTCGATTTGCATATTATGCTTTTATTATTATAGATATAGATAATGCCTCTATTTTGATGTTGTTATGAGAATAAATTAAAGTTAGTATGAAAAATGCCTGAAACATGTGTTGCTGATTATTCCTCAGAATAAGGAAGCTATTCTAGTATTTTAGATATATTAAACTAGAGGCCTGGTGCACAGATTTGTGCACCAGTGGGGTCCCTCGGCCTGGCCTGTGAGGACTGGGCTGAAACTGGCTCTCTGACTTAGGGGTCCCAGATTGCAAGAGGGCACTTTTTGGGTGATGCACCCCAGAATTGAGCTCCCTCTTCTCTGGTTCCAGATGCATCACCCAAGAACTGCATCTGCCAAGTCACCTCAGTTTGGCAGCTCATGTGTTGAACATCTGTCCCCTGGTGGTCAGTGCACATAATAGCTACCGGATGGTTAGCTGGTCAGCTGGTTGGCTGGTTGGCTAGTCACTTAGGCCCTTTGCAGGAAGATTCCTGCAAAAACAGGGCTTCCTGCAGTCTGAGCAAAGCCCACCTAAGTGGGGCTTCCCTCCCACAGCCGCCACCACCACCACTACCCCCCACACTTTCCCTTCTGCCCCCGCTGCCCTGTTCTTTCCCTTCCCTCCTGCCACAGCTGCCCCCCACTCCACAATTTCCCTCCCATTACTGCTTCCCAGAGCTTTTCCTCCCACAGCTGCCACCTCCCACACACTTTCCCTCCTGAAGCTGCTGCCACCACTGCTGCTGCCCCGTGCTTTCCCTCCTACTGCCACCACAATGCCCCACTTTTTGCTTTCCCTTCTTCTATCTATACTCTCTTCAGTCTTCATTCCATATCTATGTATGCAAATTAACCACCATTTTGTTGGATTAATTTGCATACTTGCTCTGATTGACTGGCGGGCATAGTGGAGTGATGGTCAATTTGCATGTTTCTGTTTTATTAGTGTAGATATATATTTATATAGATATATATTTACATATATGTCTACACTAATCAAAGAAACATTTGTAGATATATATATATGTATATATATATATATATCTACACTAATAAAACAGAAACATGCAATATATGGTTTTATATATTTAAATTATGTGAACTATTAGTTTTCACCTTTCTTTGAAGAGTCTCCAATCTTTAATCTATACTGCACTGCGTCTTGTCCTTGCAAACTTTAAAGTTTACATTATTAATTACTATATCATTATACTGTAACACAATCTTATCCATTAATTTTCAAAAGTTACTTATAATTAATTGATAAGAAAATTAAGATCCAGGTATATTATCCTGGTGTTTAAAGGTCACAATAATATATCTCAGGTTTCCTGAACATTTAAAAATTTATTGGTGAAAATATTACATAGGTCCTCCTTTTTCTCCCATTCAAGTTTCCTAATTCTTTATTATTCTTTTCATAAGTCCATGGTGGCTACAGGATGATGCTCAAATAAATGAAGGATAAGTGTATGAAACATCTCTCAGCTATAGATTTAAACATATCTGAAACTCAGCTACTCATTAATTGCAAATATAATTACTACCACAGTGCCTTTAATCATCTAGGAGTTTCATAGCCACAGAACAATAGAATAGGGATATCTTCCTCTGGTAGCAAAAACTACATTTTTGTTTTGTACTGTTTTCTCAAATTTGCTAGAAAGGACTGACTATAGGTTGCAAAATATTTTTTTTCAAATTTGGTATATTTTAGAATTAGATTGTCATTTCTCATGGTTGTTCACATTTAGTGGGAATAGCTTCTGACAATTTGCTGCCAAGTAAAGATTTCAATATATTATGCCTCATCTGAGTTCATATACATATACATATACATATACATATACATATACATATACATATACAATGGTACCTTGAGATGTGAGTTTAATTCGTTCTGTAACCTTGAGGCATGGGAAACTATGAGACACTCGAGTCTCGGTAAACTGGTGGGCCATGTGCAGCTGGCTGATCCTCACGATTACTCCTATCTCAAATGTTGCTCATATTTCAAAGCAAAAATCGCTCACTCGACGGCTCGTATCTCAAAAATCTCATATGTTAGGGCACTCGTATCTCGAGGTACCACTGTACATATACATATACATACGTTGTATATGTATATGTACAGTGGAATACAATTGTGAAGTGGTTGATTATAAGTCTATTGGATCAGACTGGGGATTTTCCAACACAATTCAGTTGCCATCTTTGCTGTAAGAGTTAGTCATTCACTTTCTTCCTACAGAGAATAGAAGGAACACCTCTTTCCTGCTCCCACTGACCTCACGCTTATCTGTTCGTGCACTTTCTAACCCACATTGAAATTGTTTCTGTACACAGCTGTCCTTCTGAATTATCTCACATGCCTTGAAAGCAGAAAATGTACATATATTTGTAATGACTATCTAATATTTTCTTAGCTTATAAGGGTACTAATACCCATTGTTCAATTCAAGATTAGAATGAATGATTACTGAGGTCAAGAGATCAAACTACATATCCTTTTCTTTATGTTTCATATTCATTGGCTGTTTGAATATCAAAACCCAGTGAACCATATTTAATTCATGTTTTTAGTTTAAAACTTATGTTCACTTGCTTGCCTGTGTAACCCTATCAGTCTAAATGCAGCTTCCATAATAATGGAATTCATCCCCATAGGCAGAAAACACCTACCATGGTATTAGAATCAGCTGGAAATTTCATAGTCAGATGGCTGCCTCCACAGCTCAATTGTTGACACAGAGAATATTGCCAAAGTCAGAAAATTCTTCTTTACCTGACCAACCAAATAACAGGAACAATGAAATGAAATAAATAAAGAAGCTATCAGAACCAATGGAATTTATTTAATGACAACTATGAGTGCATAAAATATACAATATTTTTATAAGGTGATGCTTTCTTGATAAGAGAGATATGAAAATCTAGTCCTCATATGAAGTCACATCACCAGGATGAAAATAATGAGCTCCAATGAGAGCCTGCACTGAAACATTCAGTTTACTTTTAATATAGCATGGTGTTTCCTTATCCTTATCTATACAAATATCACAATAGTATCAAATTTTCCTTGGGGACACAAAAAGCAAACTATAAATTGTTATTCTTCTATATCTGGACAGTCTTGCTTTAGGGAGAAATAGTGATAGTCAATAAAATATTATTTAAAAGGTGTTGCAATATACTCCCTACCTAAATATTTCTTCTCTCCTCCATGTGTATAGGCAAAAGAGAAGGACTCTAAGAAATGCCTTTGGAGGATGACGAGCTAGAGAATTCTAGGGTATAGACATGCTCTTGCAGACACATAAAGGTGTCCCAATTAACACAATTTATTTTTATTCTTTCACAGGCCTTGTCGGAGAGGGTAGGATACATACTTCTCTTTTCAAATTTGAATGAATGTGAATATATTTATAAATATTTATATTTCTTCTTAACACAGTAGGATTTAATAGTGTGTAGTCAAGAGGTTATGTTTACCTGACCTTATCCCCACTGCTTTAGTTTAAATGGCTTAAAGATAAATTGTTTCAAAATGCATATAAAATTGGAAAGAACAGAGCTGTAGGATTCATGCTTTGGTTACTGTTTCACAAAAATTAATCTGCATTTTGTCTATGGGCCTCTGATGTGGTACACATATGGTGTGGAGAGTTGCCCACTGACCCGAGACCCCCTGTGATACAATGGGAAGCTGAAAGATGGCACTTTAGGATATCGTTGCTACAATCCAGGTTCTAAGTATCATTCTTGTGGCATTGATTTATTCATTTGATGTATTTTCTTGGCATTTTAACTAGATATGTCCATAGCAATTGCCCCAGGGATTACCGGCTTCAGCATTCAATATGAATGCATGATAAATGGGAAGATACAATCCAAGAATTAGATATCTAAGGAAAATGAAGATTTATAATTGCTGGGATAAAATAATAGAGAAAAAAGTAAAATAAATTAATTTTACTTTGATATTGTTGATCATACATTAACATGTGTATATTCCTATGCTCTTGGTAGCAGGCCAAAGTTTTTATCTTAGAAGTTTTGTCATTGTTATTTTACTAAATTTTGCACACACACACACACACACACACACAAATATATATATATAAGTCAGATAATGTAGAAGACAAGTGAGGTGAATGAACAGGTAGCTAGAGTATGGAATAAGGAATGAAGCTGTTTAAAAAATCAAATATTCTGGGTATATTTATATCTGAGAGTGAAGACTCTGCATTAAACATCCCTGGGTGTCAGCAGCTGCATGCAGCTGACCAAATCTATTTTTGGCCTTATTTTGTTTCATAAAATCTTAGTAAAAACATGATCACCATCCAATAGTTTCACTTTTACATATTTTCATGTCTGCTTTCTTTCATTCTCTTACCCAAACATAACCATATAACCTTTTACACACACACACACACACACACACAAAGAGTCCTATCTTCTGATAATCTTATAGATCAATGCACAGATAAACATGAACTTGGCAAAAGAAACTTGTAAAAAATAACATGTGGATGTATTTTCAGAATCAGGTATATTGGTCAATCAGATATGTAGCTTCATTTACAAACATAGTCATAAGCCTATGTGAGTAGATTAAGTCAGATAATGTAGAAGACAAGTGAGGTGAATGAACAGGTAGATAGAGTATGGAATAAGGAATGGAGCTGTTTAAAAAATCAAATATTTTGGGTATAAGAGAACTAAAAACAGGTTGAACAGTGGCTTAGTGGTCTCTGAGGGAAATATAGACTATGGTTTTAAAATGATAGCAGCTAAATATTAGTGCAACACATTTTCCCAACCCAGGGACAATTCAGGCAAAGAAATACATTCTTGGGATTATTAAACTGGTAATGGAAGAAGTAGAAATGCTCTATAGTAAAATGTTCATTATAGGTTTTATCTGTTCCAAGTAATTTTTCAGGTCTTAATGGGAACAACATGGAAAGAAATTAATGCTCCCTATTATCAGGAAGATTACCTTTAAAATACATTTTATATTTTCCAAGTTGCAGCTGGTGAATAGGAGGCAGAAGTCACATAGGTATATCTACTGCATTTCTGGAGAGGTTGCTAATGCTGACTCTTAATGTCCTGTAATATACAAATGATAAAAACACAATTCATTTAAATTATGTTATTGGCATTCAAGTGATATTGGATCACTTACTAAAAGGTACACATTCTTAGACTTCCTGGAATGGAGGAATATACTCTTCCTTTAAAATATATTGATTTTTTTTACATTTCAATTTATTTTATTATAAGCAATGATGTCTAATTTTCATTTTAAATGAAATTTATATTGTTTGTGTATGTTGTTTGCCAATTTTTTAAGTTAAATTTATTGAGATAACATTGGTTAATAGCTAGACTTTGGGTAATAAGCACACACTAGAGTTCACAGATGTCAAATTATAATTTCATATACCAGAATAGAGTATTTATTTTTTAAACCTAAATTGATCCACATTCCTAATTGAATAGCCTAGTACACATTTTGCAGCTTTTTCTTTTGCCTTTCCATTTCATTTTTTTATAATTTAAATTCTTTATTGTTTAAAGTATATAAGTCTCCTCTTACCCCCATTGACCTCTCTCCGGGTATCCACACCTCTCAGTGCATACCCTTCTCCTATCTCCCCCTCCCATCTGTGTCCATTGGGTATGCTCATATGCATTTATACAAGTCCTTTGGTTGCTCTCTTATTCCCTCATCCCCACTACCTTCCCTCATAGGTTGGATAGTCTGTTAGATGCTTCTATGACTCTAGTTGTATTTTTTTAATACATTTTATTGATTTTTTACAGAGAGGAAGGGAGAGGAATAAAGAATTAGAAACATCAATGAGAGAGAGACATCGATCAGCCGCCTCCTGCACATTCTCCACAGGGTATGTGCCCACAACCAAAGTAAGTGCCCTTGACCAGAATCCAACCTGGACCCTTTGTTCTGCAGGCCTACGGTCTATCCACTGAGCCAAACCGGTTAGGGCTCTAGTTCTATTTTTTTTCATCAGTTTATGTTGTTCATTTTATTCCATAAATGAGTGAGGTCATGTGATATTTATCTTTAAATTGAATTATAATGTTTAGCTTCTCATAAGTTAATATTAAAGTATCAAAGTAAATGATCATTTATAATAGTCTATTTATAGTCAAAAGTACAGTGCATCAACTAGGAAGAGAGTTAATCTTTTTGAAAGATGCAGTTCGTTTGATTCTGCCTGTTTTGGAGTCTTTATTGTCGCCAAGTTCTGACTGTGCTTATCCTGAGTCGGTGTGCATTCAGTCCTTGCCTTAAACGCTTCCAGATCGGATTATTATAATACCCTTCGTAGCACTTTGCCAAGAATGCTCATGTGAGAATCTAAATCTCCTTTAACAGGAAATGGTTATAATAGGTGAACAAAACACTGTGCTGTCACAATGGAATTGAACCTCTGCCATCACCTGTCTGCAAATCCGCTCCTGCTCCACAACGCTTCATTTACCTTAGTGGCGCCTTCTGTTCTCACTGCCATTTGCTCCAGAAAACGTGATCATGCGGATTGACTGTCTCCACAGATTCACCTATTGCAGTAACCTAAATAAAGCAAGAGTCTCTTTTTTCCAGTTTCATTGTATATCTTTCTGCTTGTCTTTCCATGAGAATATTTAATCATTCTATTAAAAATTAAACATATATATATATATATTCACAATATAATGTTAATTATGAGTTCCCATGATTTCTTTTTTGTCTTTTCTTCATTTGTTTATTTTTATTTTAAAAATTAATTTTGTCGAATTTTTTGTTGAAAATTTAGAAATAATTTTATAAAAATATTTTTATAAAATCTATACAGAGACATATATAGAAATCTCACAAAAACCTCTTGTGCTTCTGTTTTTTTCTGAGTTGAATGTATTTTTAGCCCACTAATTAATACCAGGAAGATAAAATGGTCTTCTCATTTATTATGAAATATTTATAACTCTGTATCTTTAATAGTAAGAAATATCTTATAGAATTAAAAACCAGGATGTAGATTTGTTCAGTGATAAAATGTAAAGCTTCTAGCTTAAGTAATCTTCACTGCCCTCTTAAAAAGTAGATTTTATTGGGGACCTCAAACAATAAATAAAGTAAGTAGACATGTGACGGCACTCTTAAATGGTTTGCATATAAGTTGAAAGTCAAAGGGAGAAAAATGGGCTGGAAACAAAAATAATTTATCAAATTTCTTTATCTAAAACTGTAGATCAATTTATAACACATAGCAAACAATAGGAAAACATTAGTTATCTGTCAAGTCACCAAGGTGTTGGTCTGTAATTTTTCAAAATTTCTTTCATTAATACTTTTGTTCCAGAATTCAAAAGATAATTTAAGCTCTCTTTTATTCTCTCTCCCCTTCTCTCTCCATGTTTTTTAATCTCTCCCACCTCAGTCTCCATAACATTTGTAAATATTTATCTTTAGAAATTTACTTTTATACTTAGATGTAGTCTTAAATGAAATACAATTATACAAAACAAAACATTTCTGTTAAGTTAGAGATTCCATAAAAGTAGAAAATGTTTTTACTGTCTTTCTGCTGCTCTTATTCATTTTTCACTGACTCGATGTTACCTCAGACCGTTATCTTTCTTTCATTTCTGAAGCACTGCATTTAGTTGAAATGAATTATACCATAATATGACTATGAATTAAGAGGGAAAACAGAACAAATGAACAAAAAAGGAAGGAAAGAGAGGAGGGAAAAGGTAATACGCTGCAAATCATCTATAAATAAAATAACTGGTCAATATAAACAACAGTTTTTTAATTGAAGTTTTTTTTTGTTTTGTTTTTTTTAGTACAGATTAAATTCAATGCTTTACATCACTTGAGAATAGTTGAGCACATTGCTGCTCGGCCATAACAGAGCAAGACATCTCATATGAAACACTAAAGAATAAAATAATTTTTCTTTGAGATTCAGGAGACCTAGCCTATAGCCCCAATTCAACTAGAATTCTGGGTCAAACTCTCCTTACTTTCATACATCTCATCTAAAACTGAGACCCTACACTTGTATAGACAGCATATTCCAAGAGCCCCATGCAATTCATCTTTTTAAATAGTTTGCCTTGTTAGGAATATAAGCCCCCCACTTACCATAGACTGAACTCACAAGCAAGTTAATGCCAGCCAGATATTGCTATGTGTCTACTGCTTTTTCAAGAAGTGATTTAGTTTTTTCTACTAGGCACTGAGCATAACCATTTTGTGTTTAGGGCTCTTGTTGGTCAGCAGGCCAGTGGATACTGTTGCTACTTGCTGGGCGCCTCAGACCCCAGTGTACATGGACTCCAATCTGATTGCTCCACCCTGCGTCTCTGTCTCCAGCCACAGTAGGCACTACATTTCCCCACTGCTGGCTACTTAGCTGCAAACCAGAAAGAACAGGATCCTATCAGCACTGATTTCTTGAACCTCTTGATGACAAAGCTCTAAGGTAGCCTCTGACTGAGGGTATCAGGAGGATAGAATCAAAGAACCATTGTGTTCCCAGTGTGTTTCCAGGCCATATTGATTGGACAGCAATGTTTTATAGTTCAGTGTAATAGCTTTTTCAGCATTTTAGGAAAATATTTATTATAGTATGCCTGTACTTTTCGTATTTCTCAGAAAAGAGGATAAGAGACATTGAATACAAATGTAGATTTTACAGATCAATTCCATATTATGGCCAGAACCTCCCTTCCCCCCACTTTATGATTTGGACAGTGGTATACAGTTAACATTTTTTAAATATATTTTTATTTATTTGAGAGAGGAAGGGAGAGGGAGAGAGATAGAAACATCAATGATGAGAGAGAATCATTGATTGGCTGCCTCCTGATTGAGCCCACAACCCAGGCATGTGCCCTTGACTGGAATCAAACCTGCAACTCATTAGTCTGCAGACCTGCACTCTATCCATTAAACCAAACCGGCCAGTGTCAAGTTAGTATTTTTATATCTACTTCGTTCTCATTCTATTTTTTTTCCTGAGCAGTTAAGTCCTTCTACTGCTACCTCCAAAATAGTCACACTATATTCTTCCTCTGAAGGTACCTTCACCCAATAGATAAATAGATTTCAATTAGAAATAGTTATACATTTCACCATCTTTAGATGATCCATCACTTAGCAGTAGACCAAGGGTAAGCTGGCATTAGTATTACACTGCAAATAAAAGGCTCACAAGAAGAGAAAAACTTACTGACAAGATCTTCCACATGTTAACAGTGATTATTTCTCTACTGGGCATGAGTTTTCATTTTCTCTTTCCCCTTTGTCTTTATCTGTATTTTTCAAGGAGTTACAATGAGTTTTAATCTTGAAAAACAGAGAAAAATTGTTTTACAATACTCTATCTAGTTCCTACCAGGATACTGAAGTGGTAGGACTGCTAAATGACAGCCATAAGAGAAATCCCAGAGAAACTTCAGAGGGAAACCACTAGGAAAAGGAACAAATGATAAGAAATCCCTGGGTGATGCATGGCTGCTTTGAAAGTATTGTGATGGTAATGGGAAGAATAAGACCCACTGTAAAAGGAAAAACTTAGGGGAAAGACATGTAGAGTTCTTCCATTGATCATCTATCACCATTATTTTGGGATGAACCATCTGCCTCCCCACTGTGGCAATTCTGCCTCTGGCCCAAGTGCCCTCAAAAGTACAACCACATTAGTAGCTAAGACCAAAAATGCAGGAACTAATTAACTCTGGCAGTTGCTTTCCAATAACTATTTAGGAGATATCTTCACCTGTCCTTGAGGCATAATGAATGAGGTCATAATCTGAAGAATTGTTTTATGGAGTGAGGATTGCTAATGCTAGATTTTCTCCACTCCAGGGCTCAATCCACCCCCAGCCCTTGAACTCACACAGTGTGGGCTTGGTGTGAGGTTTGTCCTTTGCTCACATACTGGCTGTGCAGAAAAACTTTACCCTAGGACAGTAGTCAGCAAACTGTAGCTCAGGAGCCACATGCAGCTCCTTGGCCCCTTGAGTGTGGCTCTTCCATAAAATACCAAGGCCTGGGCGAGTCTATTTTGAAGAAGTGGCATTAGAAGTTTAAGTTTAAAAAATCTGGCTGTCAGAAGAAATTTCTATCATTATACTGTTGATATTTGGCTTTGTTGACTAATGAGTTTGCTGACCACTGATCTAGGAGGCTGTAGACTGCCTTTTACAAGTTTGGCCCTTGGCTTCTGTCTGGGAACTTGGCTTCTGAAATATTACCTAAATAATAATACTGTGTGCCTGGAGCCTACACTGAGTGGCCAGATTATTATGATCTCTGAACACATAATAATCTGACCACTCAGTGTGTGTGTGTATGTGTGTGTGTGTGTGTGTGTGTGTGTGTGTGTGTGTGTGTAGGGGGTCGCCTAGTGCATGAATTCATACATGGGTGGGGGTCCGGCCAGCCTGGCCAGGGTGAGGATATATGGACGGTTGGCTGACCTGCCTGCTGGTCAAACTCCTGGTCAAAAGGACAATTTTCATATTAGCCTTTTATTATATAAGATATACACTGAGTGGCCAGATTATTATGCATTCAGAGATCATAATAATTATTTGTACAAACAATGTAATTCACAGTGAAAACCTTTAAAAAAAAACAAAACACTAAAATCTTCAAAGTTGCTAAACAAACAATGCCTGTGTGACCTGCCCTATTGCAAACTCTGCTTTGTCAGTCTCAAACAGGTTTTCTAGAAGAGAACCATCACATAGGCATCACTGCCTTTGAATTGCTGGTGGATGGGTGTGCTCTCTGTGACCCATGATAGGAGAAGGAGATCATGAGGAACCTGTACACAGATTCCTGAAGACTGCCTGTTTCTTTTCCTCAGTTGATCCCAGCTGTGACTCTAAGTGTCAGAAGTGAGTAAACCATATGTTTAAGTCCCTTGGGTCTTCCTAGTGAATCATTAAGGAATTTGGAAATCTTGAGAAACTAGAAATATTCACAAAGTAACTGGGAGATCTGAGGCCTATGGCCAAATTAACAACCGCCCTTGTGGAGCATAGCTATCTAAAAACAAACAAACAAACAAACAAATTTTAAAAACCCACAGACATTGGATTACCACTTTCATGACCAGTAAAATGTGAAAACAAATGGGCCAAAAATCAAAATTTATTTTAAATAAAAGTTCTAAGAGAGATGAGGTATTGACAATAGGAAAGAAAGCATGAAGTATTTCTAAATGGTTTTCAGTAAATCTATGTTCACTTCTTCCCAGATGTTTCCATGAGTGGTTTGCCATGTTGGTTTTGGTAATATTATATTTCTCTATTTTCTGTCTCTTCTCATCTATTTAAGGAAATTCAGAGAGAATGCTAGCTAGTTTACATTTAGGTAAAAATGTGATTGCTCTTCCTTTATAAGTGTGTTTCTGCTTCTCCATCTTCTTCATGTGTCAAAATCATAGTTTTTTCTTCCTGATCTGGTTTAAATTTTACAATCTCTATAAACCTGTTCAATTATCTCTGTTCAATTATTTCATTATCAATTCTGGGCCACATTGTACCCGAATTTTCTTTTTCTCAAGGTCTTATTCGTAAGGGCTTTATAGTATTTTGAAACGGTGTATGCCTACCTGGTACTCCATATTTTAGATAATAGAGAATCCCTCATAGTTGGGCATGGTATAGCACTGTGCAAAAATTTATCAAATGGAATTGTGTTAGTGTAACAGAAAAGAGGCAATGAAAATAATAATTGTAATTTCTAGCATTTGTTGAGTACTTACTATGTGCCACTAAATTTTAAATTTATTTTATTAACTCATTCAGTCCTCAAAAGAGTTTATGAATTAAGACCTCTTATTTCCCCCATTTTAAAGATGAATTTTCTGAAGCACATAGTGATTAAATAACTTGTCTAAAATTAAACTGTTACTAATGGGCTTCTCTGAAATAATCCCATCAGATTTCTGGTTATAACCACAAAATCTGAATCAGAATCTAAATAAAACAGGTAAACTCTAAATTGATACAGTCTGATAAGCTCTTAATGCAGTCCAATTCTAGAGATTGAATTTTTTAAACATTACAGTATGTGAAACTGATTTTCATAAACCCTGATTATTAATTAGGGTTTCCTCATTTTGAAAACAAATACCAAACAACAAATAAAATAAAACAAAATATACACCAGAATACCCAGTTGAATTTGAATTTTAGATAACAAAAAATCATTGTTATTTATAAAGGTCTCTCAAATATTGCATGAGCCATATACTACAATGTATTTTTGTTTACCTGGAATTCCAATTTGACTGGGTGTCTTGTATTTTATCTGGTACTAGAGACCCAGTGCACAAATTCGTACACCAATGGGGTCCCTCAGCCTAGCCTGTGCAATTGGACCAAAACTGGCTCCCTGACATTTCCAAGGGGTCCTGGATTGCAAGAGGGTACAGGCCCGGTCAATGGACCCCACTGGTGCACAATTGGGGCTGAGGAGGGATGCGAGAGGTTGACCAGCCAGGAAGGGACTGCAGGAGGGCTCCAGGGTATGTCTGGCCCATCTTGCTCAGTCCTGATTGGCTGGACCCCAGCAGCAAGCTAAACTACCGATCAGAGCATCTTCCCCCTAGTGGTCAGTGCTCATCATAGTGAGTGGTTGAGCGGTCTTATCATATCATTAGTATATTATGCTTTGATTGGTTAAATAGACAACTGGGCACTTAGCATATTAGGTTTTTATTGTAAAGGATTCCTATGAATGTGCATAATGATATACATTTAAGTAGAAGTATGCTACTTGTGTGATAAAGATATACCACTCAGATAACCTTTAAGAAATAACTTGCTTCCAACCTAGTGTGTAGAGTGAGCAGACAGCTGTATCTGTTAGTTCTTCAGGGTCTGCTGGAGTTCCAGAGATCTCCTGTGTCTGTCTAATTCCTCTCTTTCTAAGGCAACTGACATTCACTGACTGTGGAAGATACATATAAAGTCCCAGGCATTTTAATTTAATGCAAGACATCTCTGAAAAGTAATATTCAATCTAGAGTTGCTGCAGCTTATTCACAGCTTTTGAGGACCTGCATTATAGTTTGGTTTCTTTGGCCAACTCTGCCTCTATACTCCTTCCTTTCACAGGAGTTCATCCTTAATTAGTAACTTGCACTCCAGACTTAATCTTAGTGTTTACTTCCTGAAAAGCCAACCTGTGAAAAGATATAAATGACCAAGTGACAGGACAAGAAGAATCCACTTATCCCTACAAAAAACTTCTATTAATAGAAAAATAACATATTATAGCCCCTTTGCTGAAATCAAAGCAATAGCCCCTATATCAGTCAGGATTTCAGCAGGAAACAGAGGCACACTTAAAAGTGAAAGTGAAAAGTGTTTAATGAAGGCACTATTTACAGTGATGTGGGTGGAGTGAAGAAACCAAGATGGTTGTTCATAACAGGAACTTGTTTCCAGGGGCAAAAGTCGACATAGAGACTATAAAAGTCTAACTAGCAATGCAGGAAGCTATCACTGTCCCTAGTCCTGAAACAATAAATATAAGAAATAGTCACTAGATCCCAGTTAAACATGTAGCTGTAGCTGGAACAGAGGAACTTTATCACAGACACTGGAAAAGTGCAGTCATGGACACTCTCTCCAATGTCAGCTAATACTGGTGCGTCCCTTTGGCTGAACTCCAAAAAGAAGCCAAAGGACCATATACAGGATGACCTTCATACATAGAACAGGGCAGGAGAAGGGCAAAGAGTGAATTTGCTGCAAATGGGGAATATCCAATCTTCTACAGCCCACGGTCAATAATGACTTGCTAGTTCATGAAATAAAGTATATGCACAACACTGAAGAGAGCAGTGTATCAGAAATTTAAAGACCTGAGTTATAGTGCTATTAACATCCCTAACAAGTTTCCATATTTCTAGTCTCTCATTCTCTCTCTCTCTCTCTCTCTCTCTCTCTCTCTCTCTCTCTCTCTCTCTC
>JAAGEH010000030.1:37542462-37577271 GCA_011751065.1 Lasiurus cinereus
AAAGAAAGAAAGAAAGAAAGAAAGAAAGAAAGAAAGAAAGAAAGAAAGAAAGAAAGAAAGAAAATATGAGGGTAAATCATCTAACTCTACAACTTAAAGCATTAGAAAGAGAGCAACAAGAAAAGCCCAGAGTGAGCAGAAGGAAGGAGATGGTAAAAATCAGAGCAGAAATAAATGACATAGAGAACAAAACAAACAAATAAACAAACAAAAACAATACAAAAGAACAATGAAACTAAGAGCTGGTTCTTTGAAAGGATAAACAAGAATGATGGACCTCTAGCCAGGCTCACCAAGAAGCAAAGAGAGAGGACCCAAATAAACAAAATCAGAAATGAAAGAGGTGAAATAACAACAGACCCCACTGAAATACAAAGGATTGTTAAAAAATACCATGAACAACTCTATTCCAACAAACTGGGCAACCTGGAGGAAATGGACATATTCCTAGAAAAATATAATCTTCCAAAACTCAATTAAAAATAACCTGAAAATCTCAATAGGCCAATAATTATGGAAGAAATTGAAGCAGTCATTAAAAAGTTTCCATCAAATAAAAGCCCAGTGCCAGACAGCTTCACAAGGAAGCTTTACCAAACATTCATGGAAGAACTAAAACCTATCCTCCTCAAACTATTCTAAAAAATTCAAGATCATTGTATGAAGCCAGCATCACCCCAATACCAAAACCAGATAAAGACAACACAATGAAAGAGAATTACAAGCTAATATCCCTCATGAATTCTCAATAAATAGCAAATCAGATCCAGCATTACATCAGAAAGATCATACACCAGGATCAAGTAAGATTTATCCTGAAGATGGTACAATATCTGCAAATCATAAACACAATAAACCACATAAAGAAACTGAGGGATAAAAATCACATGATGCAGAAAAAGCATCTGACAAAATCTAACACCTTTTCTTGATAAAAACCCTCAGCAAAATGGAAATAGAGAGATCATACCTCAATATAATAAAAGCTTTATATGACAAACCTACAGCCAACATCATATTCAATGACAAAAACTAAAACCATTTCCCCAGGAATGAGACAGGGATGTCCACTTTCACTACTCCTGTTCAACATAGTTCTGAAAGTGGTAGCCATAGAAATTAGACAAGAAAAAGAAATAAAAGGTACCCAAATCAGAAAAGAACAAGTAAAACTGTCATTCACAGATGACATGATACTGTACATAGAAAACCCTAAAGACTCCATCAAAAAATTATTAGACTTAATAAATGAATTTGGCATTGTAGCAGGATAAAAAAATTAATGTCAAGAAATATATGGTGCCGAGACCAGTTTGGCTCAGTGTATAGAGTGTCAGCTTGCGGACTGAAAGGTCCCAGGTTCGATTCCGGCTGGGGGCAGGTACCTTGCTTGTGGGCACATCTCCACAGAGGGGTGTGCAGGAGGCGGCTGATCGATGTCTCTCTCTCATCGATGTTTTTGACTTTCTATCTCTCTCCCTTCCTCTCTGTAAAAAATCAATAAAATATATTTAAAAAAAAAGAAATATATGGTATTTTTTACAGAAAGAGAAACTAAAAGACAATCTCATTTACCACAGCACCAAAAAAAATTAAGATAGCTAGGAATAAACTTAACGGAGGAGGTAAAAGACCTGTACTCAGAAAACTACAAGACATTGAAAAAAGAGATAGAGGCGCCGAGACAGGTTTGGCTCAGTGGATAGAGCATCGGCCTGCGGGTTGAAAGGTCCTGGGTTCGATTCCAGTCAGGGGCATGTACCTTGCTTGCGGGCACATCTCCAGTGTGGGGTGTGCAGGAGGCGGCTGATCGATGTCTCTCTCATTGATGTTTCTGACTTTCTATCCCTCTCCCTTCCTCTCTGTGAAAAATCAATAAAATATATTTTTTTAAAAAGAGAGATAGAGGAAGACATAAACAGATGGAAGAACATATTCTGTTCATGGATTGGTAGAATCAACATCATTAAAATATTCATATTACCCAAAGCAGTCTATAGATTCAATGGAATCCCCATTAAAATACCAATGGCATATTTCACAGACCTAGAAAGAACTCTCCAAAAAGTCATCTGTAATAAAAAAAAAAAAAGACTAAATAGCTGCAGTAATCCTGAGGAAAAAGAACAAAATTGGAGGGCTTTCAATACCAGATATCAAGCTATATTACAAAGCCACTGTTCTCAAAACTGCCTTGTACTGGCACAAGAACAGACATATAGATCAATGGAATAGAATAGAGAACCCAGAAATCAATCCAAACCACTATGGTTATTTAATATTTGACAAAGGAGGCAAGGACATACAATGGAGTCAACATAGTCTCTTCAATAAATGATGTTGGGAAAATTGGGCAGATACATGCAAAAAATGAAGCTAGACCACCAACTTACCCCATACACAAAAATAAACTCAAAATAAATACAGGACTTAACCATAAGATGAGAAACTGCAAAAATACATGCAGGAACCTCTTGGTGACTATTGCAGTTACCCTTTGTACTGCTCAGATTAATTTTCTCCTCACTCCATCTTTTCATTGCTTATACACAGTATTTTTCAAAATGAAATTAAAAGACTTATAGCAGGAGAATAGTGAGACAAGTTGAACTAGTCGGACAAGTCTTTCCAACTGACCTCAGAAACAAAACTGGTATTTGTTGTTCCATCTGAAATTCTGAACTTCATAAAAACATCTTTGTAAAATCAAGTTTACTGCAATTGCACATTTACAGTTATTACATGGCTTAGGAAACACCAAACAATGCCACAGTTATTCACCCGAGTTCCAGATATATCCTATCTTGTTATAATATAGTTGCAATCTCAAAGCCTAAGGATAATCATAGCAAATTATCCATGTCAACATAGTTACTCCTTTCTTTGCCTGCTAAATTATGGAATGCTAAACACAACATGGCCAAATAGAAGTTAAAATTTAATATTTAGTGGAACTCCTACTTGTCTGAAAGTAAAAATGTGTCTGCTTTGGGAACAAGGACCTCCATTTTAATACCACCTACATTCATTGGGGCAGAAAGTACAACATTCTTAAGTGGATCATTAAAAGTAATGTTGTGAAATGTCATTCCTTTTTTCACTTCTCAGTTATTGTCCCCTCAAAATAAACAAATACCTATTAGTATGTAGAACAATATAATGCCCATTTGTTCAAAGGATACTGCCCAATGGCACTCAAACTTTGTAGGGTGTCATTTTCAAGAATATCCTTCAACTGTGCTTTTAAAAATGAATTCCAACAACTTGTGAGAAAAATCACTCCTGGATTATGGAGTATCAGTGGGTTCTATCATAATATGCCCATGGTCACATCTCTTTTCCCATAAAGTGGATGTCTTCCCATTGTTATCTGGGACCCCCTCATGATAAAACACTATAATCCCTAGGAGTGTGGGCTTGACTGAAACTCTATAAAGGTGAATCCTTGACCTCTTCCAGGATGGAATGATTCCATTAGACCAACTTCTCTTTCCGGTTGGGTAGTTTTCTTCAAGGGTAGTACCATATCTAGAATTTAATGTTGATTTTTGATACTGCGAGGTCGAACATTAACTAGGTTGACCTTGGTGAGAATGAGCCAATGATGTTAACCTCATGCATAGCCTTCATTCCTGCAACCATGAGCTTTCCACTATATAAAAACTAGTGTGACCAACAGTAAAGACTGGCTGATCTTTGCTAGGAGAATTATTCTGCCTGCTTTTGCAATGTTCATTAGTGGGCCCTAACATAAAAAACAAATAACATCACACTTCATAGCCATTCCCACAGATAAATCTTTAGATATCTTTGTTTGCAAATATTTAATTTTGTTATTTTCAGGACCTCAACCAACCAGTTTGCTCAGGAAAATACTCATGTTCTTATATGAGACTGTTTCTCTTTTCATAGAAAGTTCATGGGCACTCAACACTCTATCCATTGTGAAGATTTCACCTAGCTTTCTTTCAAGGCCACTTATAAGTGTGAGTAAATGTAACATTTTTAGCTATCATCAAGAGTCTACCCATTATGAGCTGAACCACATGCTTATGTAATTATATGTGCCCTATAGTTCTCCTTTGAATTCCTCTTGAGTATATTATCTCCATCATCTGATATATTCACAGGTCTGACAATACCCAGACAATTATGGGAAACTCTCAATGCAAAGGAATTTTATTCCTGTGGTTAAATAACAGGACCTAGGGGCATGCTAAAGACAGCTTTTCCAATTCTGAAAAGTTCTCTGATGAAGACCATATGCTATCCATCTAAAATTCTATATTATTCACCGCAATGCTTCTGCTGGGCTTCCCAAATAGTTCATGTGGTAACCTTATCCACCACAAATGCCTCTAGCAACATGGGATCACTTGGGTCATATCAACAAACAGCAGAACTGTTTTTTAACTTCAGTGGCCTTTGTTACTCTGGCTTCTAATCAAAATTGGCAGTTTTTTGAATCGACTGATAAATTAGCTGGACCATTATTCTCAATTGATATGCTGCCTCCATAACATGAAGGGAACTACAAAACATTTGTTGTTGTTTTTTTCCTTAGTGGGAAGATGTAAGGTAGAAGATGTTTACTTTACCTTGGGGAAGTATCTCAGAATACTACTTCATTCTAATAAATCTCTAAAAATTTAATTGATTTGGCAGGCACCTGAAGCTTTTAAGGTTTTATCTTCTATCCTTTGATGAATATATGCCTTACCAGGATATCTAGAGTAAAATCCCCATTTATTAACAGACTATTATACATACAGTCAGATAGTTTAGCATTCGTAGAGTGTCCCAATAATCAAAGTCTTTTGTGACAAAGGAAATAAGTATTACACAGCCCAGGGGCAAGGCTATGAATACCTTACTATTTGTTTTATGAATGTATCCCACTGTCATTTTCATGTGGAATACAGATTTTTTTTCATAATTCAAATAGAAAAGGCCACATTTGCCAGATCAATATCTTAGGTGTTTGCTTTGAGGGGGGGGGGATTCTCAATAATTTCTGTCATAATTGGCATTGTCTATATTGCATATATTATAAATATGTTATTGTACTTTAAAGATACCCAGAATAGCAGTGATCATTGCAGCTGCCACTTAAGACTATGGTAGTCCTATTGAAGGCAATGATTTAGTGAGTTTTTGAAAGAAACGGATGAGTGAGATAAATAGAGGTATGACCACCACTCTTTAAGTTTCAAGTGTTCATTAGTGGGCTCTAACCTGAAAAACATATCTATTATGGCTTCTGACTTATCATATCCAGGGCTTGTGGGGTCAAAATTATTGGGACTTCTCCTTGGCTTTTCATACAGTGTATATCTTATTTTGCATGTAATATTCTTAGCTACTTGATGCTACAGCAAGCTGGGCATAATTACCATGTACCTGAGTTTCAGCAGCTGTAATAAAAAAAAATCCTATAGATTGTGTGACTTAAATGACTAACATTAATTTCTCACAATTCTGAAGGGCAGTAAGTTCAAAATCAAGGTGCCAGCAAAATCTAGTATCTAGTGAGTCCCACTTCCTGGCTTGTAGACAGCCACCTTCTTGCTATACTAGTATACTCACATAGTCTAGAGAGAGAATCTTTATCATGTCTCTTCTAACATAGTCACTCAACTCATTCATGAGGGCTTCATCTTTATGTCTTAATTAATTCCCAAAGGCTCCACTTCCAAATACCATCACACTGGAGATGAAATTTCAGCATAGGAATTGTAGAAGACATTAATATTTAGTCCATGCCACCACTCCACTTACTATATAAAGCTCTTATTTCCATCTATCTGTCTAGTGATCCAGTTCCAGAAACTTAATTTAGAAGTCACTTTTGATTTCAATTGTTTGAATTTGCCCTCCTTATAATGGAGACCCTGAGATAGTTATTCAATGGGGGCTTCAGGAATGGAAAAGAAATGCAAGAAAGAGATGTCACTAAGCTAGTTTCTTATGGTGACTGAAGCTTAATCATACTGGGCACAATGTAAAATATGTCTTTGGGAATTATATAATTGCTTAAGTATTGGCTAATTAATTTTTATCAGTCATTTTTTGAGGACAGCTATCAAGGGGTACTAATTTTTAGCACTTTTAGTTCTCCATGCTTGTGGGGTGTTAGAAAGAAAGAAAGAAAGGAAGAAAGAAAGAAAGAAAGAAAGAAAGAAAGAAAGAAAGAAAGAAAGAAAGAAAGAAAGAAAGAGGAAGGAAGGAAGGAAGGAAGGAAGGAAGGAAGGAAGGAAGGAAGGAAGGAAGGAAGAAAAAGCTCTTAGGCATAGATATACAGAGACTGATAACTGGAAATTGGTGGTCACTTGGCACACAAGAAAATGTTGAAGTCTGAGCTTGTGCTACAGGTTTACTATGAGTAATTACTTAGGGACAAAAGGCTTGTGCTGGGATTATCCTAGACAAAGCAGAATATATGGTTACTTCATCTTGCCTCAAATAGTCTTCCCCCACTGCCATGCTCCACTCTGAATTTAGAGTAATTGTCTCAAAACACAAACCCGATTTAGTCATCTCCTTGTATCAGACCCTCTCGTAGTGATATAGAAGGTTGGGCTGAGGGACACCCTCTCCCCATGCACAAATTTCATGCACCTGGCCTCTAGTCTGTAATAAATAGCTATCAGGTTATTAATGATGAGAAATGTAATGCCAGAAATAATTACAAAATGTCTGCAGATTCTACTCAAATATCCTTTCTGCATTATTCTTTTAAACCAGGTCCAATTAGCTGAATGATCGCCTGCCCTGGTGCCAACCAATGTGTAGAGACCTTGACACTAAAAGCACACACCAATAAAGCTAATAAATATTCTATTGAGATCCACCCCTAAGGTCTCCCCTAAAATTCCTGCTTTTAAAAATCTATGAGGCCTTAGACATTCTCCTAGCAATATTTTTTTTTCTCCTCTGGCAAGAGAAACAAAAGAAAAATTCAACAAATGGGACTACTTTAAACCAAAAAGTTTTATATAGCAAAGACAAGCCACTGAATGGGAGAACATATTCACCAATAATACATATGATAAGGAGTTATTATTCAAAATTTGTAAATAACTTCTAAAATTCAACACCAAAAAAAACAATTCAATTAAAAAAAAATAGGCAAAGGATCTGAATAGACACCTCTCCAAAAAGGACATACAGATGGCTAACAGTCATATGAAAAGATGCTCACCATCTCTAATCACCAGAAAAATGTAAATTAAAACCACAATGGGATATGGGAATGCAGATTGGTGCAACCACTGTGGAAAACAGTATGGAGTTACCTCAAAAATTAAAAATGGAACTGCCTTATGACACAGTGATTCCAATTCTGGGAATTCACCAGAAGAAACTCAATGCACTAAAAGAATATATTCACCCCTATGTTTATTATAGCCTTATTTAAAATAGCTAAGATTTGGAAACCGCCCAAGTGCCCATGAGTAGATGAATGGATAAAAATGTTGTGGTACATTTGCAGAATATTATTTGACTGTAAAAAAGATTAAAATTATACCCTTTGCAACAGCATGAATGGACCTAGAGAGCATTACCATTGGTGTTTTTACTTCAGTAAAATCAATCTGACTTATTATGGGGAATAATAGGGCTTGATAGATTCTGTAGATATTAAAAGGAGTGAAATGTGTTTAAGATGTCCAAATAATTATAAAGCCTTTTTCTCCTACATAATTTCCAAGTTTAGGTCTATAAGTAAATGGGAACACTTCTTATATCTAAGCATTCTTACATGTACCCTTTCTGTGTAGAATACTTCTGATTTATTTCATTTTGGATTGAGTACTGGCCTATAATACCTGCAATCTGTTAAAGACTGTAGGTACTAAGGTCATTTTCACAAACTCTGGTAGTGATATAAACTTGTCTGAATTGCAGCTTGGTACAGCTAAATATATTTTCAAGGTGATAAATGCAATTTGGGGCTTGGTATAGGTTGCAAAATAATGCTGTCATGCATATATAGCAATCTAGCAGGCCACCTCCTATACTATTTGCAGTGGGGTTCTGATGTTCCCACTGTCAAGAGGGTTTGTGTTTCCTGCTCTGCCCAATCATATACTGATGCTGGCTGGATATGGACCTCCAATACATGGCAGACAGTTTCCTCCTTGGCAACAATAGGACACTGTACTACAGTATTGCTATTAACTGACCAGTTAGCAGATTTCCCAGGCTTAGGACAATGTCTTCCACAAAACCTTCTTCACTTCAGACACCAGCCACATATTCATATCAGGAATTCATAGCAAGGCCTCTCATGCTCTGATCACTGTCTACATGTAGAGGTTTACACTACCATCTCAATTTCAATAATTCACTAGAACTACTCACAGAACTTAAGAGAGCGCAGTCTACACAGTTTTATTTTAAAGGATATGAATCAGGCCCAGTCAAATGAGGAGATGCATAGAATGAGGTTTTTCAGGATCCAAATTCAAAGCATCCATGTTCTCAGAACCTCTCATCTTCCCAACACATCAATATGTATCACCGACCAGGACTCTTAATCAAATTTAGATGTCTTAGAGCTTTTGGTGGGGTTTTATTAGCTAAACACACCTGATTAAATCATTGACCATCTGCTTGAACTTAGTATCTAAGCCCCCTCTCCTGCCTGGAATTCAGACTGGTATCAAGTTGCTTAAAGCCCCAAACCTCTGATTACATGGTTTTTAATCTTTCTGGCTTCGCCAGCCCCCATCTTTACACTATCTAAAGACCACTTTGGGTCACTTCAGAAAGATAAATTTAGGCATGGCCTCAGGGATCCACCAGGAATATCAAAGACACTTCCATCACTTCTGAAAACTTCAAGGATTAGGAAACTTGTCTCAGGAATCATGGACCAAGACCAGATAAATTATTTTTTATACAACAGATATTCATATTATTGTTTGTATTCACAGGAGTCTCATTGCCAAATTTACTCCATGCAATTCTTGAATAAACTGTCCACAGTCTACATAGAAACAAAGTATCCTTAAACTATTTCTGGAATGAAATAAGTGATTATTCAAATATTTTCACTGTAAGAGACAAAAAGATATAAAACTGATCTACTTCATCATGTTGAATATGCTATTATTTTGATTAGGGGATCATTATTACTTTTTATCTGATAACTGAGGTATAAAACAGAAATTGATTCCCCTCCCCCGAAATAATTTAAGGATATTTCTTTTTACATGGCTCTTGAAACATTATACTGCATATTCTTAAGTTCCATGAATAGGAAAAAAAAAACCACATGCATTTTCTTCGCTGAGTACAGTCTAGCCCACTGCTAAACTAAGAGACTATTTACTTAAATATTCACTGTAATCCTGATACTGGTATAATTAATTAACTATTAATAATAGGAAAGGAGCAAAGGAAGGACAAATATTATAGGCCTGTCATTTGGGAAGTTTCACCAGGAAGCTAACATTTTATACTTTCCAGGAAGCCACTTGTCTATTCCCTGCAGATCACTGGGAGAAGGGACTGGACAGGGAGGAAGATAGAGGCATGCCCAGTAAAGATGGGATGATGTTGAGAAGATACTTCTATATCAGTCACAGGTGGGAACAGATAATTGGCCAGAATTGTCATGACCCCTGCAAGGGCTCAAAATATGGAATATTTATCCCCTAAACAAAGGAGTTCACTTCCTTGGCCTATTACACTTGACTCCTTACTTTCACGGCTCTCTCACTCTTGCCACCTGGCATTCTCCCCTGTGGCTCACAGCCATGTGGACCCCACATTCAATGGAATAATGGACTGTAACTAGCCTGATGCTGAACTGGACCTGGCTGGAACATGTAACAGAAACTCTGGACACTGGCTTTGCTTCTAGCTCTACTGAAACCTCAGCTACACTTTTATGATTAGCATGGGACTTTGGAAACCCAGGGATGTAATTCTACACAAATAAAAATCACTCATTCTCCCATGCCAGTCTCAGAAAATTATTTTGCTTGAGATATTGTAAGGACTACTCCTCCCCGCTCACTCCTAGCACCCAGTGGAAAAGAGGATATCCCAATTTCTCTGATAACAATTTGATCAATAAAATTATCTTATTAGCTTAAATAGTCCAGTCTAGTTGCATAAGCATTTGAATTCTAATATTCAACACTATAGCCTGCCTGACTCTTCAATAACAAACTTTCAATTATATTGAAGACAGGACACAACCATAATCTTAATTCTAGGTTTTCTACTGAAAAAAAAAACACAACAACAAACAAAACAAAACAAAAAACCCTCTATTAAGTGGGAAATTATGTCTTAGTTGTGGTGATATGTTAAACAAACAAACAACAGTGTTCCAAAATCTTTATTACCATACTGGCTTCTCCATGGAGTATTTAACATGTCATGTATTGATGTTATGGCTCTCTTACTTAGTCATAATTAGAAAGATCTGGCAGGAGAGCCTATTTTAAGCCAGGTTTATTTTTGTTTGAAATCTTACAAATTGCCTGGGGGTTAGGAAAAGAAGAAAGATAAAATAATCTAAAAGTAGAGTGATAATAGCAGAAATGAAACTTCGTACTATTTGTTTTGTTAGAAATATAATTTTATAATCCTTTCCTCATCTAATGAAAGAATATGGGCCCATTACATTCCCAATGTTATCCTGCTAAATTATTCTCCTCATTTGATATTCTTCACTACATCAAATTATGCTATATAAAATGAGTCTTAACTTTCACAGTATTAACATGGGATATTCTGAGACTAAATGTTTTTATCAAGTGCCTGTGAATCTTCCTGGCACTCAAGACTCATATTTCAAGAAATGGATTTGCTCATACAATTAAATAAAAGCAATTGCAAGTTAAGCAGATTTCTATTGCCTCTTAGCAGCCAAACTCCAGTGGGGGTAATGTAGGCAGAGCCTTAACCTTTAAAATCGTGGCTTTCTGCCATGCCCACATTAAAGTATCTATGATGCAGGGGCTGGGCATATGTGATAATGAGAATTTAAAATTCCAAACTAAATATACTGAGGGAAATTGTTGTGGAACCTAATTAGCCATATGCAGCCTAAACCATTCAGCTTTTAGGAGCAGTCTGAGCACATACAGCCACTTTGAAGAAAGAGATGGCAGATTTGAGTGTGGATGTTGCAAAGGTTTAAGTGGAATGACTTCATTACCACTGCCATTACAACTCTGGTTTAAACCTTTATCGGTAGTAGAATATCATGTTGCAAATTGTGTTAAACATCTGTTCAGGCTCTGCTATTCTATTGTTGATTTCCCTAGTCTCTTTCCCTCACATTTTTCAAATGGCTACTTAGAAGGGTAACTTTTCTAAGATTCAGATATACATATTAATTCTTCAAATGCACCTCAACATGAAGTATCCAGGTAAATAACCTTAAGAGATCACCTTCTTTATGGATAAATTCTTACTTATCTCTCATACTTGATCTTAGACTGTGGTGCAATTGCCATCCATGTTTTAGGAAAATACAGGGTTAAATCAGATATATGTCCATCATTGGAATGAATAAGACTCTACTTCTGTATATACAGTTTAGTCTTCTTTATTGCATTTCTGGTTTCTTTATATGAAATTGGGCAAGAGCAGTAGAATTTAAGGGAACATCTCTGACTAGACTGTTGCATCAACAGCAAGCTCTTTATTTTTTCTCAATATCATATTTTTCCAAAAATATTTCCATTATTTCTTTATATATATATATATTATTTTTTATTGATTTTTTTTACAGAGAGGAAGGGAGAGAGATAGAAAGTCAGAAACATCAATGAGAGAGAGACATTGATCAGCTGCTTCCTGCACGCCCCACTGTGGACATGTGCCCACAAGCAAGGTACATGCCCCCAACTGGAATTGAACCCGGGACCTTTCAGTCTGCAAGCCGACACTCTATCCACTGAGCCAAACCGGTCTCGGCAATTTCCATTATTTCTTAAATAAAATGATATGTAGTGATGTTGATACTTAAAACATTCTTGTGTTCATTTAAACTCTAATTAAAAATTCATTAGGTGCAAAGTTTTAAGCTATCCTATATAATAAAAGCCTAATATGCTAAATTTCCAGGCATCCATTCAACCAATTAAATCGTAATATGCTAATGATATGCTAAGGCTGCTCAACCACTGGCTATAATGTGCACTGACCACCAGGGAGCAGTTGATCACTCAACCAGTGTCTATGATGTGCAATGTCCACCAGGGGGCAGATTCTGGTGGTCAGTGCTCTCCCATAGTGGGACCACTGCTCAGCCAGAAGCCAGGCTCACAGTGAGAGCAGCAGTGATGGCAGGAGCCTTTTCTGCCTCGATGGCAGCACTAAAATGTCTGACTGATGGCTTGGTCCTGCTCTCACCTAAGCCATCAATGGGACATCCCCCAAGGACTCCCAGATTGTGAGAGGGTGCAGGCTGGGCTGAGGGACCTCCCCCTCAGGCCACAAATTTCATGCACAGGGCCTCTAGTTAAAATATAAAATTATTCCAATCTCAGAGTTTAAAATATATTTTAGTTATAAGTAGTAGCAAAGTAATAGTTATTGGTGGGAAGTTAGAAATGGATGAGAGCTGGAGCATATGCCACAAAGAAATAATTGAGAAAATATTGCTGATGCAAGTCAATGTTGGATTCAATTGAAACTGATGTACAGGGCTGTGTGTGTGTGTGTGTGTGTGTGTGTGTGTGTGTGTGTTGGCAGGGGAAAGAGTTTTCATAAGAAAAAAGATTTGTGAAACTTTTAGAGCTAGTAGAATCTGGTGTTCTGGTACAAAGAAAGTAGCTTATAAATTTTAACCTTTGTACTTACTACACTGTGCTTTGTAGAATATTAGAAAATAATTTTGAGAAATTGTTAATATCTTATCTTACATTTTTGAAATTCAAAGGTACATTACAACTATTTTTAGAAATGCATACACATACAAGAAATTACCAATGAACATTAAAAAGACAACCAATTTCTCTCTTTTCTATATCAAATCAATAAACAAAAAATTAAGATGAGTAAACTTTAAAAAAATGTTTCATTTCCAAGGTGTCACTAGAAACTCTTTATTGAGAGAATAACTATTTTTATTTTAAGGATGCTAGATTTTTTTAGAGCACTATTTGAAAAATGATGCTTCAAACAGTAAAGTATTCTATTCTGACCCTCTGATTTTCCTATCCTGGTTTATTCTCTCTCTCTCTCTCTCTCTCTCTCTCTCTCTCTCTCTCTCTCTCTGCTTTAAATTATTTTATTTATTTAAATATTTTGTTATTTAACTTGTCTAGAGGATGTATTCTATTAGAATCAACTAATTAATTCATGGATCAGAAATATCAAATAGCTTTTAGTCTAATGAAGTACAAGGCTTAAAAACATATATATATACAGTAATAATAGGTCTTTCTAAAATGGCAAATTTCAATTAAACACACTAAAACAAAAGAAAATTTAAAAATATGCCCTAATAACAGAAATAAATAATTATTTTGAAACTTATCTGTATAAATAAATCATGTATTCTGAAGTTTCAGAATATTTCTCCATGAGTTCAAGCTGGATATAAATAGATGAATTCATTTGTGTACATAACTAAATATTTATTGACTACAATTTTTTTAAATCATTACACATTTAACTATAGAGTTAATTTTTTTAGCTTTTCTAATTTTACAAGATCACTGCATGTTACAAGGTTATGCAAGAGCATTGGACTCAAAGGTACTGTCAGACTTTATGCTGTGATAATGACCCTGTGGTCTTGACTGACGTAATATCTATTATGGATATGTTAAGTGTTTTGGTAATATCCCTTCCTAGTGGTCATGATTATACAGTTCTAGTAGGGGGTATGTTGGAAAATTACTTGTATGATTAATTAGAAGCCAACCCAGGATTAAAGTTTGCTCTGCTTATAAGTTACCCATTGTCTAATTATATGCTCTTTAATTATAGTGAGATCAAGCTTCTCCTTTTGTTGTGCTTAGGGGCTACTCTGGACTGTATTAACACAGAAAATTGTGGAACAGTAGTTTAATGAGGTTCTTTGGTGGAAAAGGTAACACTAATAGGGGATATGATTTATCAAATTTTATATTGAACTAAATAATTTTTAAAAACCACAATCACCACATTGTATTTAGCTGTAGGGCAATAGATTACCATAATCAGGCTGCAAAAAAGCACAATAGTAAAATATATTTTAACAAGTTCATAAAGCAAAATCTTATCTAATTTGATATTTATAATGGTTCTATGCATTAAGCAGTATATATTGATTTAGTCACTTTACAAGTAGGTTAAGTTTTACTTTACTCAATACAACATGAATACAAAAAGAGAGCTATTACAAATATCCTAAAAAAAAACATTTATAAGGTAATATATTGTAACAATGTCTTCAGTCTTCTTTTAGTTTCATCCCTGTGCTATCACCCAGAACAAATAGGGGCTATTTATGTTATCTTTCTTAGGGGCTTTGTGATGATTAACTTTATGTGCTAACTTGACTGTGACAGGAAGTTCCCAGATATTTGGTTAAATATTATTATGCATGTGTTTATGGATAAGATTAATATTTGAATTATTATTCTGAAAAAAATATTACCCTCCCCAACATTTGAGGGTGTTTCATCCAATTTGTTGGGGGCCTACATAGGACAAAAGTTGGGGTAAGAGAGAAGTCCCTCTACTTGTTTGCAAGTTGAGACTTTGGTTTATTTCTGAACTCAGACTAGAATTTATATCATTGGCTCTGCTGGTTTTCAGGTCTTTAGACTTGCACTACCAGTAGAACTATACCTCACATTCTCCTGGGTCTTCAGCAGGTAGTGGGACTCCTCAGCATCCATAATTACATGAGCTAGTTTTCTTTAATTAAATCTCTTTAGATATATAGAGAAGTAGATATTATATATAAATATAGACAGATGATATATAGTATAGATGACAGATAAAGATATAGATATAGATACATATAGATACATATAGATACATATACATATAGATATAGATAGCTCCTATTGATCCTGTTTCTCTGGAGAATCTTGAGTAATACAAGCTCTGTCATATTCTTTTGTATAACAAGATTTATACCACTACCAACATATTCTGTGTTTTTCATTGAAAGCCAAGAAAATGAGTTCCACGAATTAGAAATATTCTGAAAGGATAAAGAAATTCATGCTTTTCTGAAGGAAAAATTGAAGCCAAAAAAAAAAAAAAGGTAACTAATAATGCAGTTACATGATCATTCAAGCTTGATATATTCTAAGCTTTGGAAGAAAATGTGAGAGAATAGTAGGTTAAAAATTTTCTTCATACTTGGCTGGTTTATTACTTCTTATGGGCTTTACTGTTAGCATACTGCAACTTATATTCTGACAAAGGATGGTAAGGCATCTCTTTATAACTGAGGGAAAGAGTATAAATGCAAATTCAGTTATAAAACTTTGATTATCAATGATGTTTAAAAAATTGAAGTATAGCACTCAATATACTAAATAGATTAAATTATTTTGTTATTTGGTGGTAAAAACAGAACTTGTAAACAGAGTGACTTGGACATTAAAAGAATATATGTCCCTGGCAGAAACTTTTGCCTACTGGCAAAAAATTTATTTATATAGAAATCAAGAATTTAGAAACAAAATTGAGTGGTTAAAAAATAAAGAAGGAACTATTTATTTTAATATAAAATGTTATTGGTTAAAAAAATCTTAATATATTAGAATATGAATATATGAAAAAGTTGTTTGAAAATTTAAGGTGAATTCAGAAAATGAATATTTTATTTTTATCCTATATAATAGAAAGGTAATATGCAAATCGACTAAATGGTAGAATGACTGGTCACTATGATGCACTCTGACCACCAGGGGACAGACTCCCAACACAGGAGTCTGTGTGCTCCCTCAGAGGGGGTGCCACTCAGTGCACTCCCACAGAGGGGATGCCACTCAGCCACAAGTTGAATTGACAACTGGCAAGCACAGCGGTGGTGGCATCAGTCAGACATCCCCTGAAGGTTCCCAGACTGCTAAAAGGCACAGGACAGGCTGAGGGGACCCTCCCCTCCTAAGTACATAAATGTCATGCAGTGGGCCTCTAGTAATAGAATAAAAGGTCCTAGATAGACCTTGAACAATATGTGCAGAAAGTTAATTATTTTTTTTCAAGTGAACCAAAGATTTTAATTTGAAAATAAAGCCAAATAAGTGATAGAAGAATACATGGATGAATGCTTCACAAGTGAGTGGAGAATGTGTGTATTATTCACTCTAACTCTTGCATGGATAGTAGAGGCTCAACTGGGGTGTTAACTAGATAAAATAGCACAGAGTAGTGCATCAGGGATGCATAGCTTTGTTAGACATTGTTTAGAAAGTCTCAATTTTTTCAAAGGCAATGATAGAGGAAAATCATTTTGACACTTACTGAAATTCACTGGAAAAAATAAAGTAATAACTGTAGCACAAAAAAGTAAAATTAAAACTGTCAACATTCAATGCATTACAATGATAATGTACCCCATTAAAGCATATTACTTGATTTTGAAGCATATCTCTTATGGAAGTTAAATAAGGCATTTGATTACTTATTCTGGAATTGCAAATTCACCAGAAGTTCTTGAAGTACAGTTAAGTAGACATCAATGTTCTAGTTATTTTTTAAATATAAGTATAAATTCTAAATAGCATGCCAACCACTTCTGACAGTATTGCTTATCAAAAAATATGACCATATAGATTATCAGTAATGGTAAGTTAAGTCCTGTTATAACTATATTGACCATTTAGGAGGAAAGAAAAGTGCACCTTCATTTATTGAGGAATATGGCTATAAATGATAAAACTTTTCCCATATTCTAGAAAAAAATTAAAAACAGAAAAAAAAGAAGATGGGTTAAAAAAGGACATGTGTGCAGAGAAACAAAGACAATGGCACAATTCTCATTACCAAATATGCGAGAAGAGAATGAAAGGACACATGTAAAGTTATAAATGATTTGATAACCAGCCAAGATATCCTTTAGAAATCAATATAAAATAAAGACTTTTTGAGGAAAATAGAGATGATAAAAATAATCACCTGGTCCCATTACTAGAAGAAATGCTAAAGCATTTTCTTCAGGCAAATGAGATGAAAATTTTAATTTTTATAAAGGAATAATAAACATACAAATACTAAATAGATAAATAAACAAAATATATATTTCTTTTTTAATTTGTTTAGTATATATTGGCTTTTAATGGAAAATAATAATGATGTTGTTAAAATGATACTTTAACTATATTTGAATGTAATATACATGACATATTTATTATCATTTATTTAAATACTAGAGGCCAATGCACAAAATTTGTGCATGGGGGAGTGGCCCCCTCAGCTCAGCCTGCACCCTCTCTATCTAACCTGGGACCCCTCAGGGGATGTCTGACTACCGGGGATGTCTGACTGCCGGTTTAGGCCTGATCCTCAGGATCAGGCCTAAACCGGCAGTCAGACTTTTCTCTCACAATCTTGGACACTGGCTCCTAAACAGTTACCTGCCTGCCTGGTCACCCCTAACTGCCCTCCGCTCATAGGCCTGATTGCTCCTCACTGCCTCTACATGCCGGCCTGATCACCCTTAACTGCCCCCCTGCCACCAGCCTGGTTGTCCCCAACTTCCTCCTCCCTGGTTACTCCTAACTGACACCCCCAACAGCCTAGTTACCCTTACTGCCCCCCCTGCTAGCCTGGTCACTCCCAACCTTTCCCCCATCAGCCTAGTTGCCCATCACTGGCCCCCTACCAGCCCAATTGCCCCCAACTGCACCCCCTGCCAGCCTAGTTGCCCCCAACTGCACCCGCCTTGCCAGCCTGGTCACTCCCAAATGCCCCCCCACTGCTTGTCAGGTTGCCCCCAACTGCCCTCCCTGCTGGCCTGGTCACTCCACACAGCCTGCTATTCACTCATTTGGTTGTTCCTCACTAACCCCCCTGTGGACCTGTTCGTAGGCAGCCATCTTGTGAGAGTGTGATGGTCAATTTGCAAATTATCTCTTTATTATGTAGGATACATAGAACACATACTAATATATGTAAAATACCTAACAAATATAGCATAAAGAATGTGAAAGAGAATTTTGAAATGTATGACTTTAATAGTTTGATTATAAATTACATTGGATAATAGCACTTATTTAAATTGTGATAATTTAAGGATGCACAAAAATTAAAAATACAAAATAAAAATATAGTTTAAAGTCAAATAAAGAACATAGAAAATGACAATCTGCTCTTAACAATAAAAGAATGAAAGGGTATGTTCTTTCTTTTTTTTTGGTGGAGATGCCAGGGAAAAGGGTATATTCTTAATCTGATAAAGAGTACCTGCAAAAAATAAAATCTACACTTAACCACTTTTAATGGTGAAAAACTGGATGTTTTTTTCATAAGATCAAAAACTAGATAATGATGTTTGCTCTCACTATCTCTACTCAATATTAAATTAGAGGTCTTTAGCTAGAGCAATAAGGCAAAATAAACAAGTACATAAATAAAATGAATAAGCATTATGCAATTTGAAAAGAATTAAGTAAAACCCTTTATTCTCTATTAATGTGCACATGCATACAGAAAATAAAAAAAATCTATAAAAAATTTTACCATCACATAAGTAAATTAACAATAGTACAGGATATGAGATAAATTCCATTGTATTTCTATAAATGAGCAATTACCAATGGAAAAACTAAATTAAAAGGTTTCATTTATAATAGCATCAAGACAGTTAAATTATTGATAAAATTTAAAAAGAAACTTATATAGAGGATGAAGCAAATCCAATAAGAAGATTCAGAAATAATAGGAAACTGAGGAAAAATTAAGAAAGGGGTTATCATCAGATTAAAAATTATAATAACTCTTAGAATGGGAAATAGGGTTTGTGATTAAAAGGATATACTGGTGGATTTCTGAATGTTTGACAAATTTCTAATACCCAGTAGTTTATGCTACAATAATTATTTAAGCCATATACTCATTTACATATTTGTATTATATTTCATAAAATCTAAATTTTGAAACTTTACAAGAAGAACAGAAAGAGAAGAACAGGATAACAAGTTTTGCTGTGTATAAAAGCAGAGAAATGTGGCAGTAACTAGAGAAAATTGTAGGGTTAAGAAAGGTTTTTAATTGTTTTTTGAGGGGGCAGGGGGATAAAACATATATTCTGATAGGAAGGATCCAGCTGAAAATAAAAATGATGAAAAAAAGTCGAGAATTCTCGAAGTATACACACATAATACACATATAGAGGGTTTGGCTTTAATTTGGATCAAGGACAGTTTATCACAAATAAGAGAAATACGGTTGGAAAGTGACCATAGATTTAAGTAGGTGGGTAAATGTATGTAAACTTGTGGAAAATCTATTTTAACATTTTCTAACTTCCATAGCTTAACTTCATTTTCCAACTATAATAGATAAAAGGTCATCAGATGATTTTGAGGTTAGAGGAAGAGGAGTTGCAGATTTGATAAGATGGGAGAACTAACAAAATTGAAGTCTAAGAGGATAGGTGAGAGGCTGAAATAGGGAAATAAAATGTGATTGATTACATCATTAAAGGCCCACTTGAGGTTTGTGGTTATGATTTCAAAGTGAGAACAGTCAGCATGATTATGTGTTTTTAAGTGTATGGTTTAGACAGGGAATAAGAAATAGCAAAAAAATAGCAAAGGGAACTGAGGTTTTCTAAAAGGAAGTAATTATAATATTAATCTTGCTTCAAGCTAGACAAGAGGGGTGGAAATAAAACAATGAGAGGTTTAAAAGGCAATCAATAAGGAAGCGTGATGTAAGAGAAATACTAGAGTTAAAGAACTTGGGAGAGTGAGGTATTAAAAAGTTGTGGTCAGAAAGGGAACTTGAGTGTACAGCAAGGGTGACATTGAGGTACTTCCATGGTATGCACATAGAAATGAATTGCTAAGGAAGGAGAGTAGACATAGACAAGATCACTGAATACACAGAGATCAGGATAATTGAAATGTGAATGCATTGGAAATATAATCTATTTGGGTATTGGGATTGCTACAAATTCTGGTAGGAGCAAATACAGCGGGTGTTAGCAAGCCAGATTTCAGACTCTTCAAGCAAGGAATCAGAAGTTGTGATTAAGGTGTTTTTGGAGGATTACAAAGTGGAATAAGGTGGTTTAATTTGATTAAAAAAACTTCAGCTATTTAGAGAAGAATATGGGAGAAAGTTCTGGAAGTAATAATGAGGAATAAGAAAAGTACCTGTGTCACCTCAGATTTCACAGTGCAAAAAAAAAAAAAAGCCTATGCGTTTCAATTAGAGCAAGAAGATGTGGTGGTAGAAGGCATTAAGTTGTAGGTTCAAGATTTTACTACTGAATTCCAAAAAGTACATGGGAAGGGGGTGGGAAGTTGAAGATTCGATGGGATCAACACCTTTATAGAATGGACAGTAGGGATTGTGTAGGAAAACTGGTAATCTTGGGTATCTTCAAATGGTTTAAATTATTCTTATAGGTGGTCTTAAACATGGTTAGTTGAGATTGTTGTCGGGAAAGATTGGTGTAGACTTTGTAAGAAGCATGCAGAACTCATACTCCATTTTTCACTAGTTTCAACAGTGACATGGAATCTTGAAAACTAGAGATCTTATCCAACACATCTGCACACCTGGGACTTCCTCCTAGCTCCAGGAGCCAGAGCTTCCAGGGTGGAGGGTGGATGACAAATAAGGGATGTCTTGCCTAGAGCACCTGGAATTGTGTGGTTCTTTCTTAACTTCTTCCAGTAAAGGCAATGCAATTTTGTTGCATGTGGATATTACAACAGCACTTAAGCAGACTTGCATGCAATAAACATTCTCTAGGCCACAGAATTTCATATTAAATCATTTTCACATTCTTTTCAACTTATAAAATCATAGTTTATTATCCCTTTTTTAAAAATTCAATTCTCTAACTAAACTGTATCCTTACCAGATAGATTTTGTACATAATAATAAGTAAATGAAAATGCTTTGTATACCCTGATTGGCCTTGTAGACTTGCCAGTTGAAGCTATATATTTCTTTGTGCACTAGTACTTGTGAGCTCCTTTGGGGGGGGAAAAAAAAAGTTTCATTTTCTCAGTATTGCATTCAAATGGAAAGGTTTGAGAAAATGCTGTTTGTCAGAATAGCAGGTCAGTTGATATTTTCTCCAAAGGTATACGTTTTATTTTTCTTTCTCATGTTTAAGTGTTTAACCAGACCATATTGATGAAAAGTAAAGAAAGATAATTGTCTTTACAGGCAATAATATTTATTGAATAACTATTTTGGCCAAGAATTGTGCTAAAGTTATATGACAGCAAACTTAGACCTTACCCTTTAGTTTTTTTTTTTATTTAATTATTTTTTTTTATTTTCCCTATTGCCCTTCCCCTGCCCCCCCACCCCCCCCCCCCCCCCCCCGCCCAGTACATGCCCTCACCTATCTTCCACGTTCCCCTAATGCCCTGTATCCATTGGCTATGCTTACATACAAGCATACAAGTCCTTTCGTTGATCTCTTACAGGCCCCTCTCCCACCACCCAACCTCTTGTGCCTTCCCATTGTAGCATGACAGTCTGTTCATTGCTTCTTTGCCTCTGTATCTGTTTCCCCCCACCTCCCTGATTCTTACATTTATCTATGGAGATGTGTTATGGAAACAAATTGCAACAGAAAATGATCATTCTATCATGCCAAGATGAAAATGTAATGGTGGGAAAAGTTGTATGAATAAAATTTTGTGTAGTTTACTTATTTACTTAGTTTCTGTTGCTTAAAATAAACAATTAAAACCTGTTATAATGAATAAAAACTGCACTAGAGAGTTAAAACTAGCCTAGTATAAGCTTTTTTTATTAGCATTCAAAACATGTTAGGTATTTTATGTACATGATCCTCAGAATAATTCTACAAAATAATTATACTTAATTCCATTATATTGATGCAATAATAGAAATTCAGTGAAATTGAGGTGTTTGCTATAATTAGCAAGCAACACAAATTACTAGCAAAGTAATCCAGGAAATCAGATGACACAATCAATATTTCAGCCATATTGAGACTTATTTAACAATATTTGTAGAAATGTGAGTTGATACAGTATTTTATTTTTTGGATGGAGACCTTGAAACTTCCCTTACATGGTTTAAGAAATGGAAAATACATGAGCCATTTGTAATTATAGATCTGTTTCCTGGAGATAAGTTAACTTATGCAAACAAGCTCATAAGTTATTTACAGAATATTTTTTCAACATTACTAAAGTCAGTATAAATTTAAAGCATAACGTTCTATCAGGATGTGTGAGAAACTTCGCCCTGCAAACATCTTTTCCAAATGCATTTGCCAATAAAGCAAGTGTGCTCCCACTGAAAACTGTACTAGGTGGGTCTCATCTGCATCCTGATATTAAATATCTTCATGAAAAAAATCAGTTTACCAAAATATGCTCAGATATAATATAAGCATAATACTCAGTTATGTACATATATTGCTAAAAGGCCACACAGCACATTATTTTTATAGTGTTGTGCAAGCATCCATTTTAACTACATAAAAATCGACAACTTTTCCAGACAACCTTTAGCCTTGCTATCAAAGATGCAAAATGCACAAGGAAGCTTTAACATATAGCATTTGGGTCCTTCAAAAACTAATTATTGAGATACTCTATCTAAACGCTCATACTTAGGTTTAATAATCTCCAAACCTTATTTTTACATGTCAAAATTATTATTCATAAATGCAAAAACAAACTGTGCATGATTTCTTTTTATTGGAAAAACAATTTATTACAATGGGAATGAGGTGAACAATATTGTAAGATATTGGGATACTTTTATAAAAGCAAATGAAAACAGTAATATGGTAAAAAAAAAAATCACCCTATTTTAGAGTGCTATGTTACTGAACATTGGATTATAGTGAGAGTAAAATCATGTTTCTATGTATATGCCTTAGTATAATATGATTTCCTCATAACACACAAGGCCATTATTATGTATGTGATTCTTTTCTTACAAAATACATATTCAGTGTGATTCATCACTATTATGGTATAACTAATGCAGCCTCTGATATTTGAAAGCAAAAGCATTACTGAATCATTTTTCACACTGACATTATCTACTAGTTTACAGCTTTCAAAGAAAAACTAGCAAACTGTTTTTCATATGAATTACATTCAGCTTTCTCTGAATGAGGGACTCATCAACTCTACTTGAAAAACAAAATTCAGAAACAGAAATAGTAAATCAATTGGCATATATTGTACCTGTTGGAGCATAGAAGATGCATCATTGTGAAAGTTTTAGATACTGATGATCAGGGATATTCACAAGCTATTGTTATCTTGTGTCCTTTTATGCATTTTTTTTACAAAAGATAATCACAAAAGCAAGAAATAAAGAAACAATTATAGATTTCGTTCAACCAATACTTGATCACTGATTGATCACTTTCTAGTTTCCTAAAAATTCTGGGTCCAAGTATTAAAAAAAAAGTAAGCAAATTTTCTACTTTCCAAGCTCTTAAAGTCTACCAGTCCTTAGTATCTACCAGAACAGAATGTAGATAGGAATGAGGCTTTCTGAAATATGACATTAAAAATTATGAAAGTGACTAATTATAAATTTAATTAAAAAAAAACTAGACTTTGCCTAACAAAACTTCTAAATTCATGTTTAATATAATCAAAATCATGCTTGGAAATTGATAAGTTGTTAAATATATTATTATTTATTAATGCATTACCATCCCAGATAAAACTATCCAGTTTTATCTTTTTTTCATCATGGTTTCTCTCTTTTATTTGTATATAGATGCTCAGTTCAAAAAAAATTAGTTATTTAAAATTAAATATATAACTTCTCCCCCACTCAAAAGACTTCATACTGACAAGCTCTGTATAGGGTTTAACCTGTTTATACTATCTTTTTTGAAGAACCTGAGATTACTGTATCTTCTAATGTTCATACATTTCTAAGACTAAGAACCAAAGATTTTGAATTTCAAACAAGCCCTTGATGATGTCAGTGCTGATGGTCCTGGTACCACACTTTGAGTAGCCAATGGTGTTGAATTTCCTAGTGACAATGGGAAAAAATGGGTTAGGATAGGTAAAATATAGAGTTCATTTAGAAGAAATGTGGTATAAATGATTCAGCTAAGAAGTTCTGAATTATTTAAGTTACTGTGTAGGTAGCATGAGGAAAGAGTCTTAGGAATAAACATTCTATTCTAGCAAATATGTTTATTTCATATACTATTACATAAGTACTATTATATTACTATTAAACTTTTACATTACTGAATTTTAATTAAGAGTGAAACTACTTCCTATGTTAAGTCGATGGTATCTCATCTGAAAACTAAAGACCTTCCTTATTGTACAAAAAGCTGGAGGAAAAATTATTTCATGTAGACCTGAAGTCCAATTGGACAGAGATTAACATCTGAAATAAGTTATCAATTTTTCTTCCTTGGTCTGCTGATAAAGTTAGGCTAAACATTAGAAATTAAAAAGTCCTGAGTGATGCAGATAAAGTTACATAAACCATTTAAGAATAGTGAGTGGGATGGCCTAAAACCTCTTATTACTTGAAACAAGATAATTATGACAGGATCCAGTGGCTACAATTTATAGGCCAGGCTAAGTATATTCTATCAAAACAATTAGACAGATCTTTCCAGCAATTTTGAAAGCCCTCTACAGCCAAAACCGGTTTGGCTCAGTGGATAGAGCATCCGCCTGCAGACTGAAAAGTCCCAGGTTTGATTCCAGTCAAGGGCATGTACCTTGGTTGCTGGCACATCCCCAGTAGGGGGCGTGCTGGAGGTAGCTGATAGATGTTTCTCTCCTAGATGTTTCTAACTCTCTATCCCTCTCCCTTCCTCTTTGTAAAAAAACAATAATTAGGTGGTTCTCAACCTTCCTAATGCCTCGACCCTTTAAGACAGCTCCTCATGTTGTGGTGACCCCCAACCATAAAATTATTTCCATTGCTACTTTATAACTGTAATGTTGCTACTGTTATGAACTGTAATGTAAATATCTGATATGAAGGATGTATTTTCATTGTTACAAATTGAACATAATTAAAACAGTGATTAATCACAAAAACAATATGTAATTATATATTGTGAAATATTTATTTATAATTACAAATAAATGAAATTTTTGTCTTGAATCATGGTATAGCATGGGTCACAGTCTTCATATGATAACAGTAAACTACATTGCTACACTTTGCTACACCGAGGAGCAGTGTGTTGGTTCCTAAGACCACGGGAAATATGTGTTTTCTGATGGTCTTAGGTGAGCCCTGTGAAAGGGTCGTTCGCCCACAGGTTGAGAACCGCTGCTCTATAGTGTCTGGAAAAATGTGCCGTCTGGTGGATGTAGTGGGTAAGGGTAGCTCTGGGATTTGAGTTTATGGGGTCCACCCTACTCCCTAACAGGCTCTCATTCCAGAGGGACAAGCTGACCAGTAAGCTATTTTGTTTACATAATCATGGGTGGGACACAAATTTTGAGGCCAGTATGATGCTGACTTGCTGATTGGGTGTGGCTTACAATCACATCCGACACAGGATAAAGAACTTCCATCTATAATAACCAGACAATAAAGTAACTCATACATATCTCTTTCTAAGTATTATTTTTAATTTTCATAAATGTATCACTGAATGTATACTACACCCAAGGTTTGTCTTTTGCCCATTTATAACCCAACTCTTTCCTCCTTCCTCACTGTGCTAAAACACTACTTTTTCACCATTGATGACAGAGGATGGGGAGAGTGAATATTTTTCTGGCTGTTCTTTGAATTATAGTTAAAGAGTTTGAGGTTATTAAGGGCGAAAGTAAAAAATTAAATTAAGCCTGCTAAAATTACCTTGTATCTCAATTTCCATTCAGTCTTCACAATGACCTGAACAATCTTTCTAGTACACACATCAAATATTGTCACTTCTTTGCTTAAAAGCTTTCAGTGTATTCTTATGTGGTCAAAGATGAGTAGTTCCCTCCAACTACTAACTTTCAAATTTTAGGATGGAATTTTAGGCTTGTCACAATGTTTTGTTTTGTTTTTCAATATTTCCAGCTCCACCAATCTCTCACTTGCAAACAAAATACACCCCAAAATAAATCACTATTTCTTATATATGCTATATAGTTTTTATGAACCTGATTTTTCATAATATAATTTCATGTCTACCTCTTCAATTGGAAAAATCATTTCAATCATTTTTCATTCAAGGTATTGTTTTCCATATGTTATTTTCTTTCTAAAACATTTCTATGCTACTTTTCTTCAACACGGAATTACCTACTCAATTTTCCTTGCTCCTAAGCATTTTATTTATACCATTTATGTCTGTATACATATTTTAGTGTCTTTTTCTAGGCCACGGACTACTTGAGGGGATGAGCTTTCTCATATTTTATTTACTCCCTAGTCATTAAACACATTTATTATTTGTTGCATATCTTACTTGGTACTAGGAATGTAGCAGAGACTTTTATCTCTCTCTCTCTCTCTCTCTCTCTCTCTCTCTCTCTCTCTTAAAATAATAGTTGACACTCAACAAGAATCAGTATATGTGGAATGAAGACATAAATGACAAGCACTCAAAGAATTTGCTTTGAGGCAATTATTTTCAGAAGTGTTAAAGAATGAGAAATTATTCATCAATTGCTTCAGATATCTCCCAATTCTGAATCAGTATTTGACAATTTAGATTTGCAGAGGTTGAAACATTTTATATACTTTCAGATTTATTTAATTCATTTTCAACATAATTAAATAGATTTTCTTCTGAAAAATAAATACATTTATATAAAATTATGCCTTTCACCAACAATTGAAATTAGATTGATGTTGGTGGCCAGTACATATATTTCTAAATGGTTTGCTGTTTTCCCAGAATTTTAGTAGTTTCTGCTTTTAATTTTAAACTGAAATACCAGATTGACACCTTTTTTATTCATTCTACACTGTTAAAGATAAGTACTATAATATCTTTTACAATTTCACTGTGAATAATTATTTTTACTAAAACTATTCAAATCTGAGTAAAAGTAATTTAGTCTTCCCATCAAATCCTTACACTTTTCTTTAACTGTTCCAATTAATCATTAAATTTTTTGTCACACTTCAGGAAATAATGCTGCTTATGAATGCTTTATGATGGCTTGCTTTTAAGATTGGAAATCCACTCAAACTCACGGAAATAAATAGTGTCAGTGATATAATGCTATCTAATAAGTATGGAAGCATTTAAACCCATTTACTTGTAAAAGGATTTATTTCAAGGGAGAAAACTTGAGAGTAAAAGCTCTATGGAAGTAGGTGTAAAATTTGGTGAGGAAGAGTGTGTTTCTTTGGATGGCTGCTGTTCTCCATAATGAATGGAGGGAAGTTCTAGCCATGAGTCTCTAGTTTGCCGCAAATTGCAGTACAACCAACATAAAGGTAACCCACCAACTCTTTATCAGTGTGGCAAAAGTAGGTTTACAGTTGTGAGTACATGAAACAGTTTCTTCTTACATTATTATTTACTAGAGGCCAGGTGCACAAAATTCATTCATGGGGTGCAGGGGATGTCCCTCAGCTTAGCCTGCACCTTCTCGCAAACTGGGACCCCTTGGGTAGGGTGCCTATGCCTGGCCAGTGATCAGAGTGTTTCAGGGCTTTTCTTCCCCCGGCTGCCAGCAGCTGCATGGTCTCCCTGATCACCACCACCAGTTGCCTCCCTTTAAAGGGAATAGGTATGTGCTATGAATGCTTGGCTGCCTGGGCCTCCATCTGCAGGGCAATTAATGGCTGGCTCCACAGAAGGAGGCCCCGCCCACCCAGCCAGGGTTCCAGGATCGATTGCTGTACAGAGGGTGGCCTAGGCTTCCCTCTGAGGGGCGACCATAGACCTTCTCCTCCCCACATTGGTGTCCCCACCGACTGGTGGCCTGGGGCTCCCTCTCTGGGCAATCTATCAGGAGCCCCCCGCATTGATCATCCCACAGAGGGTGGCCCAGGCCACCCTCTGTACAGCAATTGCATGATTATCTCTGCGGGGTAATCATGGGTGAATGGCAAAGCCCCCTAACTAATCACATCACACTTGCTTTGGCTGACCTGGTCCCAGTGCATGTCATAGCATGGTCGTCCAGAAGGTAGTCTGAATGGTTGTTCTGCTGTTTGTTTGTTTGGATGATTTGCATATTATGCTTTTATTATTATAGATTAACTAGGGGCCCCATGCATGAAAAAGTGCACCTTGAAAAAAATTGTGGGCTGTGAGGCTATGGTAGGCACAGGAGTGGATACCGGCCCATCCTCCATGTTCCTGCCTGTCCCCTCCTGCAGCGGCCTTTCTGTCTGCCAGAAGCCTGCTCCCTGCCCCAGCTCCCATGCACTGACAATGCTGGCCCCATCTTGCACCCACTGATGGTGTGGAGTGATTGGGGCCAATGACATCAGCAGGTGCACGCAACAGCTGTTTCCTTGATTGCCCCTCAGGAGCAGGGAGAAGTGGAGAAGCCCTCAGGGGTGATCAGGACCAGCAGCTGTCACTCGCACTCACTAATGGTGCAAAGTGATTGATACTAGTAGTGGGTATGAGCAGGGTCAGTACCAGTAGCAAGTGCAAGTGGGGCTGACACTGGCAGCAGGTGCAAGCAGCATGCAGGAGCAAACAATTTTCAGTAACCACTAGAGGCTTGCTCCAATGACAGCAACTGGCACCCTGTCTTGGTGTGGCACCCCCACTCACCTGCTCTACCATCCCACGACAACCAATGCCTACCAAGTTCTGCTCATGCTCTGCAGTGGTCAGTGCAAGTCATAGTGACTAGTTGTCCAGTTGTTCTGCCATTCTGTCTATTTGCATATTAGCCTTTTATTATATAGGACTAGAGACCTATATAATAGGCATCAATCAGGTTGGCAAGGGAGTAATTAGGGGGTGATCAGGCTAGCAGGCAGAAGTGGTTAGGGGCAATCAGGAAGGCTGGCAGGCAACCACTTCTGCCTGCTAGCCTGATCACCCCCTAATTACTCCTTTGCCAGCCTGGTCCTCCCCAACTGCTCTCCTCTGAAAGCCTGGTCACCCCTAATTTCCCTCCCCTGCAGGCTTGATTGCCCCCAACTGCCCTCCTTTGCAGACCTAGTACTTTCCAACTTCCCTCCCCTACTGGCCTAATTGCTCACAACTGCCCTCCCTTGCAGGCCTGTTCTCTCCCAACTGCCCTGCCTTGCTGGCCATTTTGTGGTAGCTATCTTATGTCCACATGGGGACAGGATCTTTGACCACGTGGGGGCAGCCATCTTGTGTGTTGGAGTGATGGTCAATCTACATATTACTCTTTTATTAGATAGGATAGAGGACTAGTGCATGGGTAGGGGTCAGCTAGTTTGCCCTGAAGGGTGTCTTGGATCAGGGTGAGGGTTCCCTTGAGGCATGGGGTGGCCTGAGCGAGGAGTTTGTGGTGGTTTGCAGGCTGGCCATGACCCCTGGTGACCCAAGTGGAGGCCCTGGTATTTGGGATTTATTTATCTTCTACAATTGAAACTTTGTAGCCTGGAGTAGAGCCAAGCCTCCTGCTCACTCCCTGGTGGCAGCCATTTCTGTTGGGATATGTTTATCTTCTACAATTGAAACTTTGTAGCCTGGAGTAGAGCCAAGCCTCCTGCTCACTCCCTGGTGGCAGCCATTTCTGTTGCGATTTATCTATCTTCTATAATTGAAACTTTGTAACCTTAATTGGAGGCCAAGACAGGCCAAGGCTGCAGAAGCTTGACTTCTTCCTTTGCTGGGGGCAACCCTACCCTCCTGCTCTCTCCAGCTTCGTGGCTGTTGCCATTTTTGTTGGGATTTATTTATCTTCTATAATTGAAACTTTGTAGCCTTGAGTAGAGGCCTAGGCCCACCAGGGTCTGTGGAAAGCTTGACTTCCTCCATCACTGGAGAAACCCAAGCCTCCCTCCTGCTTAATCTGTGGCCGTAGCCATCTTGGTTGGAGTTAATTTGTATACCTGCTGCTGATTGGCTGGTGGGCATGGCTTGTGGGTGTAGCAGAGTGATGGTTAATTTGCATATTACTATTTTATTAGATAGGATTATTGTATTATTTTCTGTACTAAAAATTATAAACCCACTTTTACCGCATCCTCAATTTACTGCCACTCATTAAGTTTTTCTATTTTTCAATGCATGGTCCTGAGAATTCCTGGGATTCCATGAACTACTTTTTTTGAGGGTTGGTGAGGTAAAAAATTTTCCACAGCACGATTAAGATTTTCTTGTGTATTTTATTCTCATCATTTCACAAGTACATAGTAAAAATTTTAAAAGTCCACATGTTGAGTAATATTACAATAGATTGAATATAGAAACAGCTATGGCCCTAGTCAGTTTGTCTCAGTGGATAGAGCGTCAGTCTGTGTACTGAAGGGTCCCGTGTTCAGTTTCAGTCAAGGGCACATACCCAGTGTTATGGGCTTAATTGCCAGTAGGGGGCATGCAGGAGGCAGCTGATCAATGATTCTCTCATCATTGATGTTTCTATTTCTTCTTCTCCGTCTCTCTGAAATCAATTAAAAAATATATTAAGCCCTAGCTGGTTTGGCTCAGTGCATAGAGTGTCAGCCTGTGGATTGAAGGGTGCTGGGTTCAATTCCAATCAAGGAATCATGCTGGGTTGCAAGCTCGATATACAATGGGGGGCATGTAGGAGGCAACCAATCAATGATTCTGTCTCATCATTGATGTTTCTATCTCTCTTTCCCTCTCCATTCTTCACTGATATCAATAAAAACATATTTTAAAAAAATAAACATATCTACTTAAAGTAACATATGAAAATGCAGCTTTTTTATTAAGCAAAACATTGAAGAGATTGCAAACATGTAATAAAATGCCTTTTTATTAATTTGATAGAGTCCCAGTGCACAAATTCATGCACTGGTGGAGTCCCTCAGCCTGGACTGCATCCTCTCACAATATGGTTTAATTAGCATATTACCCTTTTCAGCCAGCTTCTCTGCCCTGAAGGGGATCCTGGATCAGGGTGGGGGTCACCTTAGGGGGCAGAGCCAGCCTGGGCCAGAGACTTGGGGTAGTTTGCAGGCCAGCTACACCCCCACCAGGGTAGGTTCCACACTGGAAAAGTGCCATCCTAGGAGAGATGCTGAGGCTGTTTTCAGGCCAGCCAAGCCCCCATCAGGGTTATGGTCTCTGCTGGGGGGCATGGATGGCCTGGGCAAGGGGCTGATAGCCAATTGCAGGCTGGCCACACCCCCATAGAGTGAAGGTCCCCGCTGGGATCATGGCTGGCCTGGGTGAGGGGCTGAGGGCCATTTGGGGATGGTTTGCAGGCCGGCCAAGCCCCTGGCTTTGTCTTGAAGGTCTCCCAGTCTAATTAGCATATTATTCTTTTATTAGTATAGATAGATTATATTGCATGAGTCTTTGTTGGTATAATTTGTAGGTATGTTTTTTATAATGAGGACTATGATGAATTATTTTTACATTTTATTTTCTCTAGACTACCATAGCTCATAGCTACTAAATATATTGGTGATATATGAATTTGTGGCAGTAATATTGTTCACCTGCTTCAAATGACTTGTTTCCTTAAGCTTAATTTTTTCATAATTACAGATATTTATACTTTTAAATAAGCTTGTACTCATTTGTTGAGCAAATACATTTTGAGTGATTTTTACTATAATTGATATTAGCTAGATAGTGAAGATATAACAGTGAATAGGAGCCCCTTAAATTATTTTAAATAAAAATCAGGAAATAAAAATATTAAATAAAAACTATTTTTGATTGTAAGCACCTTGATAGTATGAAATATGCCCCAAGCCTATTTTTAAACTATTGAACACTGTGCTTGGTGAAAAATGGATTGATTGTTGAATTACCAGAAGGTACTTCTGGGAGGAAGGAGGTAAAACAGCTGGCTTAAGATCTAATTCTTTCCTTCAGGTACAGGGGGAGGGTCACCTCAGTGAATAACATAATAAGATTTGGTAAATCAGAGACCTTATCTCTTAAGAGGATGCCCTTGACTAAGTATATACTCTAGTAAATAAAACCCAGGACGTGCGAGACATGACTCCAGGAAAATTTCACTATGTCACATAGTATAGACTACACAACAATCTGGAGCATAAAATGACAATTTCAGAATATAAATTCCTACCTTATGTGAGTGATTCCTATGAACCTCAAATAGAGACCATGTCTAGTCTAAGCCAAATGATCATATATCATGTATGAAAAATTTAGGAAATTGCCCCTTATCTCCCAGGCCTCTTTGTGCTTTAGCTGAGCCTTTACCTGTATTCTTGACATTATTTAGTTAAGTGTAATGCATGTATGAGTACAATTTGACGATTTGATCTTGGTGCAGGCTTAGTTATATGATGAATTGATGAATGAAAAAATATCACTTAAGTTTAGATGCCTCTTTTCCATAAAGCAAGCCAATCTTGTGTGTTTATGCATGTATTTTTGATACATGTATTCACTACCATTACTTGCATCTTTTTTAAAAATATGTTTTCATCAATTTTAGAGAAAGAGCAAGGGAGAGGTGGAGAAAGAAACAGCAATCAGCTGCCTCCTTCAGGCACCCTTTCAGGTAATAGAGCCTGCAACCAAGGCATCTTCCCTTACCTGGAATTGAACCAGCAACCTCTCAGTGCACTTGACAATGCCCAACCAACTGGGCCACATAGTCAGTGCTAGTTGTATCTTTTTGGCCTCCTACTTAGTCAATTCAAGAATGCATTTAGGGTAGATACTATGTGCAAAGTCAAGTATAGTGACAACTCTACATGTCCTAAGCATATTTGTTTGAGTCAAAAATGAATATAAGGTATTTGCTACCTGGGCAAAATTCAGTTATCAAAAGATTAAATTAGGAGAATCCAAGATGGCGGCATAGGTAAACACCTACACTGCTGCCTCGCACAACAATTTCAAAACTACAACTAAAAGACAGAAAGGACATCATCCAGAACCACAGGAAAGCTGGCCGAGTGTAAGTTCTACAGCTAGAAGGAAAGAGAGGGGCTCACAGAAACCTAGAGGAGTTGCAAAAAAGCTGAGATACAGAGACACGTGCACACTAAGAGAGCGGGCGCCAGAGGACCTGGCTGGCTTTCTCTGGCGGGAGGGAAACGGAGAATCTCAACGGCATTGAACCCCTTATCTTACGACACTAAACCCCAGATCCAGCCGAAATTCTTACGGGGGAGTTTGGACTGTGAAAAGGGAGAGGTGCACGGAAATTTAGGGGAGTCGCAGAAGATCAGGTCCGGTCTCACACGCGCACGGTGCTGCGCGGAAGACAGATTGCTGATTGTGCCGCTGGCTTTCGCGAGTGGGCGGGAGACAGACCCTACGAACTGTGCCACTTCTGAGTCCACTGAGCCCCTGTTTCGGGCGAAACCCTGGGGACCTAGACTCGTGTGGTCCTGGTGCGCAGGGGAGATGGAAAGGCAGCGGTTAGAGGCACTGCGGGTGCGCGCGCGCGCACAGGGACCGCTCCAGCCATTACCCAGTCACGTGAGACTCCGGGGCCGTGGAGGGCGGGGCCGACTGGAAGGCAAGGCGGTCCCTTAAGCCCTGAGACTCCACCCCTCCCAAGCTCAACAGAGGCTTCTGCGGCTTTGCGTCTGCTATCATAGGGCTGAATCCAACACAGAAGTTCCCTGGCATGGTGAGGATGCCGAGACAGGAGAAGGGATCACAAACAAAAGAAATGGAGGAAAAAAAAAAAAGACTGGATATAGAGTTCAAAACCACACTTATGGGGTTTTTCAAGAATATGCTAGAAAAGATGGATAAATTTAGCAAGACCCAAGAGGAGATGAAAAAGGACATACTAGAGATGCAGGGGAGCCAACTAGGGATGGAAAAGGTCCAACTGGAGATGATAGAGGACCAAATAGAAATTAGACATACACTGACTGAAATAAGGAATATTGTACAGAGTCCTGGCAGCGGACTGGAGAAAGGCAAGAATCAAGTAAAAAATTTGAAATATAAAGAGGCAGACAACATTCGACTGGAAAGGCAAGAAGAGAGGAGAATCCAAAGGTGTGAACATAATGTGGGGAGCCTCTGGGACAGTTTCGAGCGTGCCAACATCAGAATTGTGGGGGTGCCAGAAGAAGAGAGAGAGCAAGATACTGAAAACCTATTTAAAGAAATAATGACTGAGGGGGACCGGGATCCAGGGAAGGAGCCGCCCGCGTCCCTGGCCCGGAGGCGGGCTCGCCGGCGAGGTCAAGGCACCGGGGCCTGGGGGACATGCCCCGCAGCACAGGGCACCGGGCTGGGCCCCACAATGGGGAAACGCAGGCATGGAACGCGGACTAACGGAGCTCCGCTCGGCGCCCCACCGTCCTCCTCCCAGTGCTGGACTGAGTCCCCGCTGCTGGCGACGCCCGCGGGGGAGAGGGACAGGGCTGGGGGGCTGGGGCGCTGGGGCGCTGGGGCCAGGCTGCAGACGCTGAGACCCTCGCGCTGAAGCTGAGGCTGAGACCCTCGCGCTGAGGCTGGGGCTGAGACCATCGCGCTGAGGCTGAGGCTGGGGCCCTTGTGCTGAGACCCTCGCGCTGAGGCTGAGGCTGAGATCCTCACGCTGAGGCTGAGGCTGGGGCCCTCGCGCTGGGGCTGAGGCTGAGACCCTCGAGCTGAGGCTGAGGCTGAGACCC
>JAAGEH010000030.1:37577795-37596328 GCA_011751065.1 Lasiurus cinereus
GAGGCTGAGGCTGAGGCTGGGACCCTCGTGCTGAGGCTGAGGCTGAGACCCTCGTGCTGAGGCTGAGACCCTCATGCTGAGGCTGGGACCCTCGCGCTGAGGCTGGGGCTGAGGCACTGAGACCCTTGGGCTGAGGCTGAGGCTGAGACCCTCGTGCTGAGGCTGAGGCTGAGGCACTGAGACCCTTGGGCTGAGGCTGAGGCTGAGACCCTCGTGCTGAGGCTGAGTCCCTCGTGCTGAGGCTGAGGCTGAGGCTGAGACCCTCGCGCTGAGGCTGAGGCTGAGCGGTGCATCCTCGGCTCTCGAGCCGCCAGGGGACCTGCCCTCAGGGCTTCCTGTGCGGCTCGGCCGGGCCGGACCTGCAGGAGCGAGTGCCGGTGCTGGTTCCCTTAACCCCTGTGACCCCGCGGCCCCCGCCCTCCCCCCACGTGTGTGTGCTGCCGCTGTGGCAGCAGGAGTAGGTGTGCTCAGTGGGTAGAGCGTCGGCCGGCGGACTGAAGAGTCACTCACGGCGGAGCCCGCGGAGGACTTGCTGCTCCAGACCCACCCCTGACTGATAATTCTCAGGGGGAAAGGGGTGTGGGGAATACAGGGAGAGACTGGACAAAAATCATACACCTATGGATGAGGTCAACGGGAGGGAGGGAAGGGTGGGAGCTGGGTGGAGGGGTACTATGGAGGGGAAAAAAGAAAAACAAATGTAATAATGTGAATAATAAAGATTTAATTTAAAAAAAATGCTGGGAAGTAGGAATTCCCAAGAATCTTTTCCAAAGACCCTTATTTTATTTTATTTTTTTAAAAGATAATAAATGACTTGGAAAACAAAAACAAAAAAAGATTAAATTATAGTCTTCTTCAGAAAATTATATATTGCTGGCATTTTTTAACTTAAAAATAATAAGCAAACAACAAACAAGTAGCAGTTCCAGATTTGTTATTTACTTATCTCTCCTTTCTAACCTGGATGCTGGCAGCAATCCTACTACAGTTCTAAGGATGATATAATGGTACGTTACCACACAGAGCCACTGTGCACCACAGTGAGGATTTCACAAACTAAATAAGAGAAGATGTAGATTACCTATATCTCATTTCTCTTGAGGATGTAAAATATTATAAACCCAGTGTGTTCTCTTTACGTTTTGACATTGGAAGATCTTAAATGTATTGCTACCAATATCTTGACATATATTATCCATGAAATATATGCTTTACTTTTTATTTAAAATTGTATATATACAAAACAATCTATCAAATATATTTTCATTACATCTCTTTTCCTTTCTAGACATCTAATTTCTATGGCATTTGCTAAGTCTTCTGTTTATTATTACATAACTAGAAATAATGCCTAAGAATATTAAGACCCTAGACATAGGTTTCTAAATATGAGGTGTTCCACTTAGGTTATTGTGTAGTCATATATCTGTCTACTATTTTTATCTGTGTATTTTTAATCCACTCAATATTTGTAATGCATGAATAACACCTGATCCCTATTTGCTAAAGTAAAAGTTTTAGGAAATATCATCTTACTTTACAATATAAAGTAACTTTTCTTATTAGCTATGGTGAATTAAAGTTATAATTAATTTTTCCTAAAACAACCTTTCTCAGTCACTTCAAACTATTTCTCAATTAGAGGGTATAGATTTCCTCCTTTCTTAATTCTCAGTATGCTTTGCCTTTTGTATGTTGTACATGGCTGTCAGTCTAAGAACTGTCTAATATTATGCCAACTGTTTTAATACAAAAGAGGCATTTAAAAATGTGAATAGCTTTGGTAAAAATTATATTAAACACAGTTAGTCATTATTAGAATAAATGTGCTTTTTCTCAGCATGAATAATTTCTGGTACATGAGTAGAATGAATTCAATTTTTATTGTTTGAATTTTTAGTTTCCTGTTTTAAGTCTTACCTGCCTGCTACTGCTACTTCTTCGTACCTCGTATTAGAGGGGAGTTCACATAAATGTGAGGTCTTGAACAAAGTAGTAGTTTTATTTGTATGGAAATGGAAATATAATTTTCTTTAAATTATCTTAAATAGAAAAAACATCTATTGCTAATTCATCTCGGAAAGGATGTTCCAGTCTTAAAATTAAATTTTTAATTAAGGATTAAAGAATACAGCATTCTTCAACCTCATTAAAAGAAAAAAAAAAGTTAGACATACAATAAAAGCTACTTTCAAAATCAGTAAAAATTATAGTCACACAAAAAGATACTTGAAGTTTCATGTATCTGCATAATTGGACCCTGGCATATAAATTATCTCATTTTTTCAGTATCACTAAACTTTCTCCAATTAAAATGCTACTTGTAAAATTTCTAAAGAAATTTTATAAAGTATACAACTCCTATGAATAAAGTTAATTATACTTTCTGATCTACCATCAAAGTTTAGTAAAAATGCCACTTAAATAATAAAATTAATCATTTTGCTACATTCCCCTTTTCTTTTAGCTATGGGTTGTTCATTTATGAAAATGACATACTATTTATATGGGCAACATTAGTTCATAATTTATAGCTGGTAAAACTGTACTCTCATATTAACTATGCATATCCTTTGTTGATAAAAATATAATATTTTGTCTCTTTTATCAAGATTGTTCATGTATATACATATATGCTAAAGGCCCGATGCATGAAATTCATGTAAGAGTAGACCTTCCTTTCCCCAGCTGCCTGCACTGGCTTCCCTCCGGCACCTAGGACCCAAGCTTCCCTCACAGCCCCGGCTTCATTCAGAAGGTCATCCAGATTAGGACATCCAGTCTAATTAGCATATTATGCTTTTATTATTATGGATGTTTATATATTCACATATTTGCCTAATACCTGCTGAACCACTGATAACTCATGAATATATAAAATACATAGATGAAATACAAAATTAAGATAACCAAACATCCCTCAACAGTTCTCTAGTAGTTGATCAAGAGTGTAAGAAAATGGATGTGTCTTCCAAGGTTTAAAGTCATTCCAGTCATAAAATCCTATACTCTCTTTAGTCCAAACTGAAGGCATAAGATTGTACAAATTAACATCAATGTGTGTATCATATTTTAATGGAAAAGAAACAAAATCATAAAGGATTCATATGTTCAATTGAAAATTTCTCTAACTTAATACATATGAACACTTTAAAAAGATGTTTCTTGTAATGTTACTAATCTATTTTATTGTGTTAAAAAGTGGAATGTTTATTATAACATTACTATATCATCCTGCAAGTATAAGCATATTTAATAAATAGTTAAATCAAAGTATTGCAAATTTTACTTTCTATTTCTCAGAATAGAAGAGGTAAATTTAAGCAATTGTTTTTCCTTAGCTGATTTAAAATGGAAAGGTAAAATATGTTATCATTTTCACATTTTTTTCATACACAAAGCCAGGAGTAATTGACTCTGTTTTATGGAAGATGATGTATTCACCTTCTCTTATATTGTTATCACCATCATCTGATAGATTGTTTTGTAAAAAAAAAGCACAGGTGTCTCAAATGTGAATTACAGTATAGAATCATAGAAACTTTGTCTTAGGTAAAAAATGCATTTAATAAAATTGAATAAGATTTATTTAGCTGTCCATTTGTGTGTTGATGCCCAGACAGAAATCATGTTTATAATTCTGGTTGGTTATTCAATATTTTTAGCCAGTAAATCTGCTTGTAACTGTGCAAACAGTATACATTGCTTATATCAGATCATATCCTTCAGAATATCAAAATTAGTTTAATATAATTTTTCTCTCTGAAGAAAAGGCCAAATATTCTCAAGTTTACTTATTTTTTTATTTATGTTTACCAGAAAAATAAAATGAAAATGCATTGGGACACCATAAAAATAACTAAAATAAGAATGGAGAAAAATACTGTTATTAATTATCTCTCTGGTTGAGTGACCTTGTAAAAATTAATTATCCATGCTGAACTGTAATCTCAGCAATGAAATATTAAAAAATTTATTAGTTTTATATTTTTAAATATGTATAATTGATTTTAGAGAGAGAGTAAGGAAAAGGGAGAGAGAAATAGAAACATCTTCTGGGGCCAAAAACTGGTTTGACTCAGTGGATAAAGCATCAGCCTGTGGACTGAAAGGTCCCAGATTTGATTCCAGTCAAGGGCACATACCTTGGTTATAGGCACATCCTTAGTGGGGAGTGTGCAGGAGGCAGCTGATCTGTTTCTCTCTCATCGATGTTTCTAACTCTCTATCTCTATCCCTTCCTCTCTGTAAAAAAATCAATAAAATACATTAATAATAAAAAAAGAAACATCTACTGGGAATCAAGCCCACAACCCAGGCATGTGCCCTGATTGGCAAATGAACCTATGACCTTCTGGTTCATGGGTTAACAACCATGAGCAGTACTGGCCAGGATCTTAGTTGCAACTTATTCTATATGGTAGTGTGTATATATCTACATATAGAGAAAATCATCTATGTAAAGATAATATGCAATATAATCAAGCACATTTAATACACATCTATGCATATATAATATTTTATAGTGTCAATAGTTTTTGTTACTTATTAATATACTTTGCAATATAAAAATCAACATTCTTTCATAAGAATGAATCTCCTTAAGGGCAGTGACTGCACTGTGACTTAGGTAAAGTGGTTGGTAAACAATAGACAACCTTATGTCCTCTGTAGTTTACGACCTTCTCCTTATCTGTCAACTAAAATAATTCTCCATACTTAACATTTTTCCAAAAACTTTCTTATTCACTTTTCTAATGACACTAAGTTGAATCAACACATTAAACTTGAAAATACCACTTTTTATTACAGGTCTTTATTGGCACATGGTCATTTTGAAGATTTAACTCAAACTCTTTAACAAGTTTCACAAAATCATCCAAAATTTTTCCTTTTCCTTATTCATTAACTTTTTAATATATGTGTTTAATATCTTACATACCAGGTAATGTGATTATTTTATTCTATTTACTATTCCTTCTTTTTTTTTTTTTACCACAACATAGTAGTCCATTATGTAGATGTACCACTGTTTTTTAATTCACTCATCTGCTGGAGGGCACTATTGTAAATTGTGCTGCTATGAACATAGGGGTACAAATATCCTTTCTGATTGGTGTTTCTAGTTTCTTGGGATATATTCCTAGAAGTGGGATCACTGGGTCAAATGGGAGTTCTTTTTTTTTGTTTGTTTTTTTTGAGGAAATTCCATACTGTTCTCCACATTGGCTGAACCAGTCTACATTCCCACCAGCAATGCACGAGGGTTCCTTTTTCTCTGCATCCTCACCAGCATTTGTTGTTTGTTGATGATAGCCATTCTGACAGGTGTGAGATGGTACCACATTGTCATTTTGATTTGAATCTCTTGGATGATCAGTGATTTTGAACATGTCTTCATATATCTCTTGGCCTTCCTTATGTCCTCTTTAGAAAAGTATCTATTCAGGTTCATTTCCCAATCTTTGATTGGGTTGTTTATCTTCCTTTGTTAAGTTGTATGAGTTCCCTGTAAATATTGGAGATAAAACCCTTATCAGTGATAACATTGGCAAATATGGTCTCCCATGCAGTGGGTTTTCTTGTTGTTTTGTTGTTGGTTTCTTTTGCTGTACAGCATCTTTTTATTTTGATGTAGTCCCATTTGTTTATTTTCTCCTTAGTTTCCATTTCCCTGGGAGCTATATCGGGAAAGATGTTACTTCAGCATATGTCTGAGATTTTGCTGCCTGTGGATTCCACTAATATTTTATGGTTTCCTGTCTTAAGCAGAAGATGGTAAATCATGAATTTTTTAAATATACATATACTTACCATCAAGGTATATAAAGTATGCTTGCCTTATGTTTGCATTTTTATTTTGTCAGTCTAAGCACAGATCCAAAAATACAGTATGTGTTCAAATTTAGATATATAATGAAATATTTTATTTTTATTTTACAATTAGGTTTTAGATATTAAATTCACTGGAATTGCATAGGTTAATTAAATCATACATGTTTCAAATGTACCATTCTATGATACATCCTCTTTATTAGTTACCTTTTAGAGCAAGTATAAAAACACAAATATACTCTGTGAGATGAGTTGATCAGAAAACTGTGGTACATCTACACAATGGAATATTATGCTGCCATTAAAAAGAAGGAATTCTTACCATTTGCAGCAACCTGGTTGAAAATGGAGAGCCTTATGCTTAGTGAAATAAGCCAGTCAATGAAGGAGAAGCATCACATGATCGCACTCATTGGTGGATAATAAAGAACATTATAAACTGATGAACAAAAGGATAGATACAGAGACAGTAAAGCTTCAAACAGACTGTGATATTATAGCAGGAAGATTAAAGTTAGATGAGGTAGATAAGAGATCAATCAAAGGATTTGTATGCATGCATATAAGCATAACCAATGAACATAGACACTGGGGGGTTGGGGTATGCCTGGGAGGGAGGGGGGCCACAGGGGAGATATGTATAAAAAATTAATAAAAATTAAAAAAAAGAAGTCTTTAAGATGGGAGCAAAGTTTAGTAGCTATAAAATAAAACATCTTGTGTTAATTCCATATGAAAAGTTACATTTTATAAATATAGAGCTTGCATAAGGTTGATCTTTCTAGTTAGCCCTTGAGAGTAAATTTTACTTAACTTTAATTCCATTTTTTTAGTTTATTGTTCAATAATCTTTTATAACTAATACCCCAAATAATATTGCCAGACTCTTTAAAACAACTTTATATTTTGTTATTTAAATTAATAATATTTTATTATTAATGAAAAAACTGGAAAAAACTTCAGTAATTGTAGGCTGTTTCACTGTTTTTCTAGCTCTCCTAATTTTGTACTCCAGAGAAAAAATATTATCTCATTGTTGTCCCCTTTGCATGATCAGTAGACAAAATGTCATTCATCATCTCTTGACTGGGAGTATATAATAAGGTTAAGGTAATCAATAAATATTTCTATTCTTTAATAATGTTTGAACCTGACAGGAAGAAGTCTTAAATGAGAAAATGAAATTTGCCAGTAATATGAGTGGTTGTTCTATATAAACTATACAAAAGTGTTAAGCTGTTGGGATAGTAATTGCTTTTTGGATATGATGATGTTAAGGATATGCTTAGATTTAAAGTGATATCATGAGCATGAATAATTCTGGTTTTTGATCTCCAGTCATTCTTCAAATGCACTACAATATTAGCAATCATCAGTGCTATTTTTCATATTATCCTTTAACATATTTCACTGTCAGAATGCTTCACTGTGACTGACTAGCCTGCACTATGAAAGCTTTAGAGACAGGTTTGCCTATCTCTGTGGAATTATAAGACATGGAGCACCTTCTCCCTGTCACTTTCCATCTATAATTTAGATTTTAAAAAGTGATGGAGAAATATTTTACTTCTTAACTAAAAATACATTAAATCTGTTTTGGTCACAAAGTAACATTTTAAAGTAATGTATATTTGACCTATGGTATCAATGTTTACAATAAAAGGAAATGGACTTGAAGGCTGTTCATCTTTATTTCTAGTGAAAATAACAATAAAGTATATAGTACAAATGCATACCAATTTATTTTTAAAAATGAGGTCAGATATTAAATTAGAATTATTAACATAATCAAAATTAATTCACTGAATATTCAATATTAATATTTATTAATTTAAAAGATGGTGCCATTTCATTAAAAATGTATATCAATTAAGAGCTTATAATAATGACATTATACATGTTTATGCAGTACAATGGTATTTATATTATTTTTGAGATACCATATGATTTATATCCTATGATAGGAAGAATATTTTCCATATTTTATCATAAAGTATAAAATGTATATACCAGCTGTGTTTATAGAGACTGAATAAAGCATTTCAACTGAAGAAATTCTACACATTGTTAAAGAATTACATATTCTTCATATACTTTCTACTGGTTGCTAAAGAAATAGATGATATAGGCATGTGGATTGAAGGACATAATATTTAATGAAATAACAAGCTTAGGAAAAAATATGTTTCTTAAGTTAATTTTGTGCCATCCGATTCAACTGTGAAGAAACAGGTGTTGTTAACATTTTATCAATTTTCTTCTCAAAAACCATGTTACAAACCATGTACCTGTGTTTGTATTATTTTTAAACATTAGTTTCTCCTTGGCATTAATAATTTTATGTGAATTTAATTTTTGATAGTTCATGATAATATACACACATACTTGTTTTTTCGAGTTTTACCTAATTTTAAAGAGACAGATCCAAATATAAGCAATCCAAAGCAGAAACACAGTTTTTTTTTTAAAGTATATTTATATAAAAATAGAAAAGCATTCTTTTCACCTATAAAATGAAATAAAAGATTAAAGCAAATAGTTTTTATTCATTAATACATTTTCAAAGTGACACTTGAAATAAAGGATTCATATTTAATGATACTATTTATCTTTATAAATAATTGTATTATAAATGAAATGTAAAGAAATGCTAAAATGAGTTATCAAAGTTTTGACCTATGGGAATTGGTCAAAATGATTAAAACTGTCACTCTGAAACAAAAGGTATATCTACTAAGGCCCTGGCCAGTTTGCCTCAGTGAATAGAGCATCAGCTTCTGTACTGAAGGGGTCCCAGTTTCAATTCCAGTCAAGGGTGCATGCCTAGGTTGCAGGCTCTATCCCTAGTTGAGTACTTGCAAGAGGCAGCCAATCAGTGATTCTCTCTCATCATTGATGTTTCTATCTTTCTCTCTCTCTTCCTTCCTCTCTGAAATAAATAAAAAATATTTTTAAAAAATGCAATCAGGAGAAAGATCTCTTAGGATATCAAATATAAACCATGTAAGAGAATGTGAAGGGCACTTCAAAGTAATTATAATTATTTTAAGCAAACATGATTCAGAAAAAAAAAGGCATATATAAATCTGTTTTGAATGTCCTAATAGTGCCTAACATCTCAGAAAAATACAGCTTATTTCCTCTTCAAAATTCTTAGTTAAACTATCTTTCTGCTGTCCAATATTTAAATCACAGACATATTACACAGAATGGCAGATTGTATTGTTTTCCGAAAACTTAATAATAAATAGCAAAGATGTAAGTGGTTTTTTGGAACAGTGAGGAATTAGGAGTCATAGAAAGGGAGCTAAAGACACTTAATCTAGTTCAAACAGGGGCATCTCTAGATAGGCACTAATGATGTCAAAGCATAGAGTTCTGAATACCTACAATAAGCCAATACCTTACAGTTTTTGCAGGAGGTCTCAGTACATATTTCTTGTGCTCCATGAAAATGAGGAGAAATTACCCACAAAAATCACTAAGACATTCCAACCCTAATTGACAAACATACATCTGTATTTCCTCTTCAATGATGATTGAGCCCATAACCTGGGCATGTGCTCTTGACTAGAATCGAACCTGGACCTTTCAGTTTGCAGGCCTAGGCTCTATCGACTGAGCCAAATTGGCTAGGGCTGCATTTTCTTTATTATACTTCTTAATATATAAAAGAAATGATTCCATGATGAAAGATTTGTATCACTTTTTTTGCCCACACCCCCAATTCCTTTGCTCCTTTTTAGTTTTATTATACCCATCTAAACTCTTCCATTTACATCCTACTCTACACTCACTTCATTTGACACAAATTTATCTCTCTCTCAATCTTTCAGTCTCAAAAAACTTTATTCTCTTGGCTCAAGGATAATATGCACTTTATATTTTTCTTCTATCTCATTGTTGTTTTTCTAAGTTTTCTTTTGGTGGTTTTTCTATATCTCCATAATCTATAAATATTGGAATGCATAGGGTTCAGTACTCATACCAGTTATTTTCTTTCCTTTTTGTTCTTAGGTTTTTATCTCTAAATAAAATGTTTATAATGGTTTCTAAATACATATTCCCAGCATAGTTATGAACTCTAAACCGATTCTGTGTGATAAAAGTTCAGTGATGATAATAATGTTCTATACCTATGTTCTCCATTATGGTAGCCTCTAGACGCACATGATTATTGTGCAATTGAACTATGGCTAGCTGGTGAAACCAAGGAACTAAAAGTTTAATTTATTTAATTTTAATAAACTTAAATTACCATGTGACTGGTGACTGTCATAATAGCACAAGTTGTAGATTAATGACTTCTAACTGTTAAATCACCCTAATCACTGGGATGACTACTATGCAAGATGGCATAATCATCACATTTATTTTTCTCATACCCACATCCAATATATTAGAAAATCCTACCACTTTTATTTTAAAACTATATCCAGTATCTGACCATTAATGAAATTTCATTTTGACCATTCTTAAAAAAAATCCAGTCATTTTCTTTCTACCTATAACATAATAGCAATAATCATTCATGCCTTGCTTCTACTTATATAGAATGTTTAATTGTTCTTAATAGAGTCGTTAGATTTCTGAAAAATAATCAGACTATGTCACCCCCATGTTCAAAGTTTTAAATTAATTCTTATTATCTCAATGTAAAAGCTAATTTCTTCAGAAAAATCCTATCATTTTTTTTCCCCGTCCCTTACCTCTCTGAGTCCATTACCCACTGCCTCCTCCATTGCTCTCTTTATTTTCCAGTCACACTAATCAACTTGGGAATATTTCTTGAGCATATTAGACATTCTCTAACCTCAAAGTCATTGCAATATTATTCTTCTGGAATCTAAGATGTAGATATCAAATTATTGTAATTAATATATGAAAACTTTGCCCCATTAAATCTCCATTTCTTCCTGGCTCTTCGTATAATTATTGTCATATAATTTACATTTTTATATATTTTATGACCATCAACACAGTTGCATAATTACTGCTTTTATATTTCCTTTTCATAAGAGAGATAAAAAAGAAAAGAATTTAAAAAAACACACATGTACTGAATTTTATATTGGCAGTGCTCAGGTTACATTGGGTTTGACTTATATTGTTTTGTTGTTACATCACCATCTCCTATTTACAGTATTTATAAAAAAAAAGTTGTGTCATTTCAATGTATATATATATATATGTGTGTGTGTGTGTGTGTGTGTGTGTGTGTGTGTGTCTGTGTGCACGCTTTATGATTTTTATTATGTATTTACCACAAGTAAAGGTCAGGAATTATATATTTTTTTATTTGTTTTGCTGCTTCGCTTCATTACTGCTGTGCTCCATGTGAGTGACGTGGGTGTTTATGTAGGTGAGTTCTGACTTACTGTGAAAATAGCGTTATGTCATGCCATAAGAATGTACATAACCAAGGATTGCCTGTATTTACCTATATGGTTATTTTTCATAATGTACTTTATTTCTCCACGGGGTTTTGAGTTACCTGAAGTGTCTTTTCATGTGAGTCGAAAGCAGTGGTTCTCAGCATTTCTATTGCTGGAACCTTTAATATAGTTCCTCATGTTGTGGTGACCACAACATAAGGAACTGTATTATTTTTGTTGCTACTTCATAACTGTAATTTTGCTACTGTTAATGAATTGTAATGTAAATATCTGTGTCTTCCGATGGTCTTAGGCCAGTGGTTCTCAACTTTCCTAATGCTGCGACCCTTTAAGACAGCTCCTCATGTGGTGGTGATCCCCAACCATAAAATTATTTCTGTTGCTACTTCATAACTGTAATTTTGCTACTATTATGAACTGTAATGTAAATATCTGATATGCAGGTTGTATTTTCATTGTTACAAATTGAACATAATTAAAGCATAGTGATTAATCACAAAAACAATATGTAATTATATATTGTGAAATATTTATTTCTAATTACAAATAAATGAAATTTTGTCTTGAATCGTGGTATAGCATGGGTAACAGTCTGCATATGACAAAAGTAAACTACATTGCTACATTTTGCTACACTGAGGAGTGGTGTGCTGGTTCCTAAGACCATGGGAAATAGGTGTTTTCCAATAGTCTTAGGCGACCCCTGTGAAAGGGTCATTCGACCCCCAAAGGGGTCTCGACCCACAGGTTGAGAACCGCTGGTCTTAGGTGAATCTGCTAGCAGTTCTCAACCTATGGGTCTTGAGACTATCAGAAGACACAGATATTTCTCCTCCTCCTCCTCCCCCTTCTTCTCCTTCTCCTTCTTCAAATGACAATTTTGCTAGATATATAGAATTAATACTTGACCAATTATTATTTTTTACTTTGAATATGTAATTCCACAGCCTTCTAGTTTCCATAGTTTCTAATGAGATGTCAGCTCTTAATCTTGTGCCTTCTTTATGTGTCAGACACATTTTTATGATTCTTTTTTGTCAGTAAATTTCAACAATTTTACTATCATTCATGTTGGTATAATCTTCTTTGAGTTTATATTACCTAAAATTTCTTGAACTTCCTGGATGGGTCAATTATGGTTACACCAAATTTGGAAAGTTTTTAGATATTATTTTAATATATAAATTGATATGCTTGATGGTGCACTACATGTTCCTAAGGATCTTTTATTCCCTTTATTCATTTTACTTTGTCTCCCAAACTGATAATCTTAAATTAGCTCTTATTTCTGCTATTGAAGCCCTACAGTGAGTTTTAAGTTTTATTTAATATACATTATAACTCCAGAGTTTCTATTTGGCTCTTTCATTAGAATATCTTTTTTTTTTCATATCCACTGACTTTATGTTCATAATCTAATTTAATTAATTGGCCATGTTCCTTTCTCCTCCTTTGAACATATCCTATCTAATAAAAGAGTAATATGCAAATTAACCATCACTCTGCTACACCCACCAGCCATGCCCACCAGCCATGCCCACCAGCCAATCAGAAATGAATATGGAAATTAACCCTAACTAAGATGGATGCAGCCATGAGTGAGTAGGAGGGAGGCTTGGGTTTTCCCAACAATTGAGGAAGCCAAGCTTTCCACACATGCTGGCAGGCAGAGGTCTCCACTCAAGGCTACAAAGTTTCAATTATAGAAGATCAATAAGTCCCAATAGAAAAGGCTGCCACCATAGAGCAAACAGGAGTCTTGGATCCACCCCAGGCTACAAAGTTTCAACTGTAGAAGATAAATAAATCCCAGATACCAGGGCCTCCACTTTGGTTGCCTGGGGGCATGGCTGTACTGAAAACCACCACAGGCCCCTTGCCCAGGCTGCCCCACTCTCCAAGGGAACTCCCACTGTAATCCAGGACACCCCTCAGGGTAAATCAGCTGGCCCTCACCCATGCACTAGGCTTCTATTGTATCTAATAAAAGAGTAATATGCAGATTGACCATCACTCTTACACACATGGTTGCCCCCATGTTGACACAAGATGGCCAGCAGGGGAATGCAGGTGGGAGGGACCAGACCTGCAAGGGAGGGCATTTGTGAGAGATCAGGCCAGCAGGGGAGGGCAGTTGGGAGGGACCTGGCTTGCAAGAGAGGGCAGTTGGGGGCAATCAAGCCTGCAGAGGAGGGAAGTTGGTGGTGGTTGGGTTGGGGGGACCCAGGCCTGCAGTGGAGTGCAGTTGGAGAGGACCAGGCCTGTAGGAAAGCAGTTAGGGGCAAATAAGCTGGCAGGGGAGCAGTTAGGAATCAATCAGGCTGGCAGGGGAGTGGTTAAATGATGATAATGCTGGCAGGCATAAGCAGTTAGGGGCAATCAGGAAGGCAGGCAGGTGAGCAATTGGGAGCCAGTAGTCCTGGATTGTGAGAGGGGTGTCTGACTGCCCCATTTAGGCCCAATACTTCTGGGATAGGCCCTAAACGGACAATGGGACATCACTCAGAAGGTCTCACATTGGAGAGGGTGCAGGCTGGGCTGAGGGACATGCAAAAATTTTGTGTACCTGGCCTCTGGTTTATAATAACTGATTAAAGTCTTGGATTAATTTGTACAATATGTGGGCTTCCTTAGGAACAGTCTAGCAACAAATTTTTTTCTATGTGCACAGGACCAGCTTTTCTATTATTTGTTGTATTTTTTATTAAAAGTGAAAATTTGAAATAGTATAATAAGATAATTTTATAAATCAAATCCCCTCCCCTTTTTCACAGTTTTTTTTCTTGTTGATTATTGTGCTTTTTGTTATAGCTATGTGTTACAGAATTTTGGGGGCTAATTCTGCAAAGTATTTTTTACCATGTGTATCCACTGAAGTCTTTGCTGGTTAACCTAGTGGTCATTAAATTATTTAACAAAGATTTTCTTAAATGCCTTTAATCAATAAGTCTTCAAGTCTTTGCTGACTGTACTTTGCATGGATCTTCAGACATCTTTATGTTCTGAAAGGCAATATAACTTTTACTTTACTTTCCACTTATGCAGGAATTCAAGTTCAGCAATATTTAAGAGATTAAGACCTTTGGAAGTTTTCCAAAGTCTTATGCACAGAAGTACATATGCAGGGCCTTTCAGATTCCCAGAAATATTTCAGAGTTTTACAACCCTCTTCTATGTACCCCATTGTCAGATATATTAAAATCTATATTAATAAAAGGCCTGTGGCCATGATGCAGTAATGCCCTCATGACCAAATGAACAGTGGCTTTCCTGGTGGTGGGTGGGACATAAGCTACTAGTGGTGGATAGCTATGAGTTCCAGAGGGCGAAGCAGCAAACTGAGGCAAGTGGAAGCGATATACTTGTGCACAATTTTGTGTGTGTTGGGCCTCTGGTAACTAAATAAAATAAATGACCCCCTTTTCGTTTTTTCATCATCTTCTTCTGAGTCTAAATGGTAACACCACCTCAGACAGTTGCAAAGTTAAAGAATTCTTAGTAATTATTCTTTATAAGTTCTTTGGAGAGTGGACTGCCTTCATCGAGTGAGCCGAAAATGACTAGTAGATCAAACAGAAAACACTGAAAATAAAGCTTAGCGGTGGCTGCTAAGGTTTATAGCTTCCATATTTGTGAAACTCTTACTTTTCAAGACATTACAAAACTGAGGAGACAGAATTAGGGCAAGTTAATAATGATTACAAATTTATGGCCCTTACTAATATTAAGTCTTTGTTTTTTTTTGGTTTTTTTAAGCCATTCTTCTTAGATTGTTAAAGAGTTTTTAATTATAGAGTTTGAGAAAAAAAGTTGACTTTGGCAATTTTTTCAATGTTCTCTCTGTTTTTATTGATGAGCAGACTTTCAGAGTTTCTTACTCCATCTTTATAATAAGAAAACTCTAGGACTCAGTGGTCAGCAAATTGTGGCTCTGAGCCACTTATGCATGTGAGCCGCAGTTTGCCGTTCTCTTGACTAATGAGTTTGCCAACCACTACTCTGGGTTATACTAATACTAGAGGCCCGGTGCACAAAATTCCTGAACAGGGAGTGAGGGGGCCCTTCAGTCCAGCCCGCCCCCCTCTCCAATCTGGGACCCCTTGAGGGATGTCCGACTGCCGGTTTAGGCCCAAATCTACCTGGATTGGGCCTAAACGGGCAGTCAGACATCCCTCTCACAATCCAGGACTGCTGGCTATCAACTGCTCACCTGTCTGCCTTCCTGATTGCCCTAACTGCTTCTGCCTGCCAGCCTGATCACCCCATAACCATGGAGCGAGCAGGAGTGAGGCTTAGGTCCCCTGACAGCCATATTAATGCCTAACTGCTCCCCTGCCAGATTGTTTGCCCCTAATTGCTCTCCCCTGTGGACCTGGTCATCCCTAACTGCCCTCCCCTGCAGGCCTGATCACTCCCAACTGCTCTCTCCTGCTGGCCATTTGTGGCGGCCATCTTGTGTCCACATGGGGGCAGGATCTTTATACTACATGGGGGAAGTCATCTTGTGTGTCGGAGTGATGGTCAATCTGCATATTACTCTTTTATTAGATGGGATAGAGGCCTTGTGCACTGGTGGGGGCCAGCTGCTTTGCCCTGAAAGGTGTCCCAAATCAGGGTGGGGGTTCCTTTGTGGCTTGAGGTGGCCTGGGTGAGGGGCCTATGGTATTTTTCAGGCTGACCACGCCTTTCAATGACCCAAGTGGAGGCCCTAGTATCTGGGATTTATTTATCTTCTACAATTGAAACTTTGTAGCCTGGAACAGAGCCAAGCCTTCTGCTTGCACATCCATTGAAATTTTGTTGCCTTATGGAGGACTGGGTGGGCCAGGGTTTGCAGAAAGCTTGACTTTCTCCATCGCCTGGGGCAAACCAAACCTCCCTCCTTCTCTGTCTGTGGTCATGGCAATCTTGTTTGGGTTAATTTGTATACACACTCTGATTGGCTGGTGGGTGTAGCTTTTTAGTGTAGTGGAGGTATGGTCAATTTGCATATTACTCTTTTATTAGATAGGATAAATTACTTTAAAAATAATTAATATTTTGGAGAAGGAACAGCCTCCTAGACTAATAAAGTATCTAAGGGTAACTTTTAAATATTTAAAATATAAGATGTAGAATGATTTTATAGGGTGTTATATTTTGAAATTATAGAAAAATTAGATAACAGATTTAATCCATAGATTGTGTTTGAATAAAAGTTTATATTTACAGATTTCTTTTTAGGTATTAATTTTTATATAATTAGATTTTTGTTAAATTAACTCATTTAATCTTTACAACATTAAACTGTAGCAGAAATACAAAGAGAAGCACAAAGCCTGGACGGTATGGCTCAGTTCCTTGGGCTTCAGTCACCCAAAGGTTGTCAGTTCACCACTCCATCAGGGTACATGCCCAAATGGTTGGCCCTTTCCCTGGTAGGGGACATGCAGGAGGCAGCTGAACAATGCTTTGCTCTCACATCAATCTCTCTCTCTCTCTCTCTCTCTCTCTCTCTCTCTCTCTCTCTCTCTCTCTCTCTTTCTCTCTCTCTCATCATTTATTTAAGGGAAGCACAGAAAAGATATGTTAACTTGACCAAATGTTATTTATAGTAAGTGAAAGAACCAGGATTAAGATAGAGCAATATGATTCTAAAGCTCATGATGTATAGCCATCATATTAATTCATGGTTGTGGTATAGACAAGTATAAATTCCTAGAAGTTCTCAGCCCACAGAGAAAGAGGCATTTGGTGGCTGCAGGCCATCTGGAAGAGTCTTGCCAAAAGGATGCTACAGGGCTTTTCATAAAAGAGCTAATTGGACACAATCTTTGCCTGCTTCACAATTTTGTCATTAATTAAATCTGATATAGACTATAGTTTACATTATTAGAATCTTAAGTGTGTACTAACTTAAGATATAGGCCTAAGAAATTAAGACAGCTCATTAACAAAACAATCTCTCTAAGGCAAGTCAGCTACAAGTCAGCACTTGAATGTATTAAAACCATATTAAAATAAGGTAGATGGCCTCCTTAGCATCTTATCACCTCCTTACACAAACTCATTGCAATATATTCTTAAACACAATTCTTTGATATCTACTCTAGTACATAGCATAAAACAGAATAAAAATACTATTGAATGATTACAAGTAAAATTCAGTGTGTTACAAAATGATGATTCAAAGATCTAGTTTAATGCTGAGCTCTTTCTTGAAAAGGAGTTATTCCAGGTTTCAAATTTCTTAATGGAAAATGAAAAGTTTAGGAAGATTACCGTTGACATTTATTCCAATAAACAAACTATATCTGTCAAATACAATGACATTTATAGTATAAATTTCTCTAAACCTAAAATTATATACTATACAAGTAATCCTCTCTAAAAAAGATTAATATGCAAATTGACCATACCTTCGCTACACTCACAAGACATGCCCACCATTTCATAAGGAGTGAATATGTAAATAAACTCAACCAAGATGGCTGTGGCCAAAGAGAGCAGGAGGGAAGCTTAGGTTTCCCTGGCAATGGAAGAAGCCAAGCTTTATGCCTGCCCTGGCAGGCCCAGTCCTCTTCTCAAGGATACAAAGTTTCAATTACAGAAGATAAAAAAAAAAAAAAAACAGAAATGGCTGCTGCCCCTGAGTGAGCAGGAGGCTTGGTTCCATTTCAAGCTACAAAGTTCCAATTACAGAAGATAAATAAATACCAGATACCAAGGCCTTCACTTGGGTCACCAGAGTGCATGGTCAACCTGCAAACCACCACAGGTGCCTCACCCAGGCTGCCCCACACCACATGGGAACCTCTATCCTGATCCAGGACACCCTTCAGGGCAAAGCAGTTGGCTTCTACCCATTCACCAGGCCTCTCTCCTATCTAATAAAAGAGTAATATGCAGATTGACCATCACTACAACACACAAGATGGCTTCCCCCATGTAGTCAAAGATCCTGCCCCCATGTGAACACAAGATGGCCACCACAAGATGGCCAGCAGGGGAGGGCAATTAGGGGTGACCAGGCTGGCAGAGGAGGGAACTTGGGGATGACCTGGCCTACAGGGAAGGGCAGTTTGGAGGACCCAGGCCTGCAGGGGAGAGCAGTTGAGGGGGACCAGGCCTGCAGGGAGGGGGGGTTAGTTAAGGGCAAACAGGCTGGCAGGGGAGCAGTTAGGCATCAATCAGGCTGGCAGGGAGTAGTTAGGGGGTGATCAGGCTAGCAGGTAGAAGTGTTTAGCAGCAATCAGGAAGGCAAGAAGGTGAGCATTTGGGAGCCAGCAGTCCTGGATTGTGAGAGGGATGTCCAACTGC
>JAAGEH010000030.1:37596728-37640076 GCA_011751065.1 Lasiurus cinereus
AAATTGAGGAAAATATTTATTTTGTAAGCATTCATTTCTGAACATGGAATAAGAGAGTTGGGAAAAAATTATATCTGCAAATTCAACTTTTGTTTATTTCACAGAAGGAAACAATACCCACATGTCCACACAACACATTCTTCTGCAATTTGTAATGTGTGTGTATAGTGCAGTCTGGGAGATAAACCAAATTCTTGAGTACCTATTGAGTGCTTTTAGCTAAACTACCATTCTCTTGTGAAAAGTTAATTGATATTGCCATGATACTGAATAAATACAATATTGTAATGAGACAATTGATGTAGGGGTACTTCAATGTTAATCAGAACTTTCACTCGCTAGCCTACACAGTAATGTATCTTCCTTGTCATGTGCATTTAAATATTCTGTCCTAAGCCAGTTTACTTAGAGAATACACCATAAGCGTGAAGTTTAACTAAGAAATGTTTATGAAGTTGGTAATAATGCTTTAAAAGGCAATCACAAATCAATGTGTTATTGCTTCAAAGTCAAGACTCAATATTTTTTTTTTCTGGAGAAATTTTTATTAACCCTTCATACAATTTTGAAATCTGTAGTAGTTGATTTGGGTTTTACATCCATCTGTATATTTTCACCTTGTCTACCTGTTGAAACTCCCAGGATTTATAAACACTGTAGAAGATGTCATTCATTTCCACCTCTGCATTTACCTGCAGCCAATGAACATAGTGGCCATGTCCACAACTTGCACCTACTTCTCTGCCTACCCTTTTTCTAGAAATTTTTATTTATTTATTTATTTATTTATTTATTTATTTATTTATTAATCAGAGGTTAAATAGAATAATGACTTCAGAGATTACCATTAATTCCTGAAGGGCAAAAGGTCAATATCCCAGGCTCTGTATCTTCTCATGGGACAGATCTTAGGCAATAGAAGACATAATATCTCACTTAATAAATATTCTATTGGCCTTTTGTCCCTTAATTCTCTCATATTTTCCACTGCTACTCTTATTCTTCCTGGTGTCACCTCTCAAGAGCCTTTCACAAGATTTGTTTTCATAAAACCTTAATATTGGTGATCAAAATTCTTAATTTGTAATTATTTAAATTATAAAAATGATTCTCATTCATTTCTCACACTTGCAATCACTCATAACCTGTTGGAAGAGTGATGAATGTGAGTTAGTTACATAGAATAAAATATGTAAACTGCTTAAGTACAGATTTGCATTTTATCGAATTTTAAAATGCACCGAGCATCTTGGAATATGCAATGGAATAGTTCAGGCCTGAATATGGAAGACGTGAGAAATTTGGTGTTCAAAGTACAAGAGGTGTTGTGGCAACAGATAAAAGACCTAAGCTGCTGGATTAAGATTCTTTTAAGATGTGTGTGGGTTGGCATCTCAAGTGCAATAGCTTTTTTATGAAAATGTTTTAAACAGCTTATCTCTATTTTCTCCTTATTCAGGAAACTTTCTGTAAGAGTTTGTTATTCTGAATTATCATGACTCTGCCTCAGTTACACAATGCACTTTGTATGTTTAAATATTAACCATTCCATTGTAGGAGAAAAATATTATAAAAAATATATGGTTCAACATTCTCTCATATTAAAAACACCAGGAAATTTTAAATGTCATAAAACTTGGTGATATAAGAAAGAAAATGTCCTCACCTTATTTTTGAAGCCACTATACACTAAGATAAATACCCAATATGAAGAACCACATTTGTTATAAATAATAAAATTTTAATAATATTGTAACTCTTTAACTTAATATACCTATGTGTACATGTATATATGTGTATATATATACATACTAAAGGCCCAGTGCACAGAATTCATGCATGGGGGTGGTGGTGTCCTTCAGCCCAGTCTGCTCCCTCTCCAATCTGGGACACCTTCAGGAATGTCCAACTGCCCATTTAGGCCCAAACGAAGGTAGAATTGGGCCTAAATGGGCAATCAGACATCCTTCTCACAATCCAGGACTGCTGGTTCCCAACTGCTCACCTACTTGCCTTCCAGATTGACCCTAATTGCTTCTGCTTGCCAGCCTGATCATCCCTAATCACTTCCCTGCCAGTCTGATTGATGCCTAACTGCTCCCCTGCCCCTGTTTGTCCCTAACTGTCCTCCCCTGTGGGCCTGGTCATCCCTAAATGCCCTGGCCTACAGGCTTTGTCATCCTTAACTACCCTCCCCTGCAGGCCTGGGTCTTCTCTCCCCAACTGACCTTCCTTACAGGCATGGTCACCCCCAACTTCCCTCCTTTGCTGGCGTGATCACTCCCAATTTCCCTCCCTTGCAGGCCTGGTTCTTCCCAACTTCCCTCCCCTGCTGGCCAACTTGTGGTGGCCATCTTGTGTCATACATAGGGGCAGGATCTTTGACCACATGGAACAGTCATGTGGTCAGTCTGATGGTCAATATGCAGAATGATGGTCAATCTGCATATTACTTTTTTATTGGATAGGATAGAGGCCTGGTGCATGCGAGGGGGCCAGGTGGTTTGCCCTGAAGGGTATCCCAGATCAGGATGGGTGTTCCCTTGGGGCATGGGGTGGCCTAGGTGAGGGGCCTGTGGTGGTTTTCAGGCTGGCCATGCCCCCCATTGACCCAAGTGGAAGCCCTGGTATCTGAGATTTATTTGTCTTCTACAATTGAAACTTTCTAGCCTGGAGCAGAGCCAAGCCTTCTGTTTGCATAGCCATTGAAACTTTGTTGCCTTAAGTGGAGGCCTGAGCTGGCCAGGGTGTTCGAAAAGCTTGGCTTCCTCCATCACCAGAGGCAACCCAAGCCTCCCTCCTGCTTTCTTGTGGCCGTAGGCATCTTGGATCATTTGTATACTGGCTCTGATTGGCTGGTGAACGTGGCTGGTGGGCATGGCGTGGCTGTAGTGGAGGTACAATCAATTTGCATGTTACTCTTTTATTAGATAGGATATATATATATATTAGATAGACTATATATCCATATATATATAAATATTTCTTACATAACAATATATCCAGCAGAATTAAGTTTGTTTTTTTCACAAAAAACATGATAATCTCACTTATAAAATTATTAATTTAAAAGAAGACAGACACTATATAATGGGAACTGTGCATATATAGGTATATACAGTTAACTTAAGCATACTTGAAAACCTTTACACATGTTTGTTTGTACGTGTCTATATATATTATTTTATTTTTAAATTAAATCTTTATTGTTCAGATCATTAAAATTGTTTCTTTTCCCCCTCCCCCATAACTCCCTTCCACCTGGTTTTCCCCCTCCCCCATAGCTCCCTTCCACCCCCCCCTATTTTTACCCCCTCCCCACTTCCTCATCCATAGGTGTAAGATTTTTGTTCAGTCTCTTCTCGCACCCCCCACACCCTTTTCCACTCCCTTTCTATGCCCCTGATTCTATTATATTTACCAGATTATTCTGTTCATCAGATTTTTTATTCACTTAATTTTTAGATTCACTTATTGATAGATATGTATTTGTTGTTCATAATTTTTATCTTTACCTTTTTCTTCTTCTTTCTCTTCTTAAAGAATATCTTTCAGCATTTCATATAATACTGGTTTGGCAGTGATGAACTCCTTTAGCTTTTTCTTATCTGTGAAGCTCTTTATCTGCCCTTCAATTCTGAATGAGAACTTTGCTGGGTAGAGTAATCTTGGTTGTAGGTTCTTGCTCTTCATTACTTTGAATATTTCTTGCCATTCCCATCTGGCCTGCATAGTTTCAATTGAGAAATCAGCTGACAGTCATATGGGTGTTCCCTTGTAGGTAACTAACTGTTTTTCTCTTGCTGCTTTTAATATTCTCTCTTTGTCTTTTGCTCTTAGCATTTTAATTATGATGTGTCTTAGTGTGATCCTCTTTGGATTCCTTTTGTTTGGGGTTCTCTGTGCTTCCTAAACTTACAAGTCTATTTCTTTCACTAGGTGGAAGAAGTTTTCAGTCATTATTTATTCAAATAGGTTTTCAGAATCTTGCTCTCTCTCTTCTTCTGAAACCCCCACAATTCTGATGTCGGTACACTTGAAGTTGTCTCAGAGGTTTCTTACACTATCTTCATATTTTTAGATTCTTTTTTTGCTTTTCTTTTTGCTTTTCTGGTTGGGTGTTTTTTGCTTCTTTGTATTTCAAATCTTTGAGTTGATTCTTGTGATCCTCTGGTCTGCTGTTGGTTCTCTCTATATTATTTTTTATTTTAGTCAGTGTATGCTTAATTTCTATTTGGTCCTCTTCCATATTCTTCAGGGTCTCACTAAATTCATCAGCCTTTTCTAGAAAATTCTTGCAAAACCTTATAACCATGGTTTTGAACTCTGCATCTCCTAGTTTGATTTACTCCATTTGTTTTTATTTGTTACATATTTCTTTGTCTCTGCATTTTGGCTGCTTCCCTGAATTGATAGAGTGGCTTTGTGTGCTAGGTGTCCTATAGGGCCCAATGGCTCAGCCTTCCCAGTAACCTGAGGTGGACACTCTTCGTGCATCCCTTTGTGGTCTGTGTACAGTCTTCTTATAGTTAAGCCTTGATTGTTGTTGGTATCAGTGGAAGGAATTGACTTCCAGGCCATTTGACTGTGAGGATCAGCTGTGTCTATGATGGGAGAACTTGTGTGCTGGAGACACCCTTATGCAGCAAGACTTGCTTTAGTTGGGCTTTGGTGTTCACTTAGTGTGTCCCTTATGGATCTGAGGAGTTGTAATGTGGATGGTCCTACTCAGACCCCTGGATAACCTGGCCCTTGGATCTCCAAGGAGATGCTAATTTAGCCTCTTCCTGAGGCCACACAGCAGGAGCTATGGAAAGATCTGCAGATTCCTCTTCTTTGCTTGGGTTTTGGAGGTGCCCAGATGAGGCCCATCTGTGAAGCAATGCAAGCTGCTGTGGGGCCTTGGGCCTTCTTTTGGATGTTCTGGGTCTCCCTGACTCAGCTTATTAGATAAGTTTAGATTTCAAAGGACCAGACCATTCATATGCAAAAGCCTCTGTACACAGCTTGGATGGGGCAGAGTCTCAGGGTAGAGCAAACAGCAATGGCTTCTCCTCAACCCTTCCCTAAGAGGCCTCTGGTTCTGTGTCCCGCTTTGCAAGCACCTCTGAAAGAAAGCGGCCCTCACCTTCCACCTGCTGCCAGATAGTCCAGTTTCTCCTTGTATGAGTATGGGTCCCAGAGTCTCACCCAGAATTGGAGTTCAGAGCAATTGGGAGCTTGTGTCTGCCTGTGGATTAAAAAAGCCAGCTACGTCCTCAGTTGCCAGCACTGTCTGCAGATGTGCCTCCATACCTCTGCCTTTACTTCCGCACCTCCTTTGGGTTTCAGTGTGCTTTTCTTTTCCCTTCTAGTTGTAGAATTTCCACTTAGCCAGCCTCCCTGTGATTCTGTATGATGTCCCTTTTGTCTTTTAGTTGTAGTTTTGAACTAGTTGTAAGAGGCAGCAATTTCAGGTGTTTACCTATGCAGCCATCTTGGTTTCTCTTCCTATATATGATATTATTTTAAATCTACTCATTTTTGCTGATGAAATTTCTTGCCAGGGGAATATTTCATTCCATTCTGTGTTTGTCTGTCTAAGCTTGTGACATTCCTTTACATCTTCAACACTCATGTTCTACATCTTCCTGAAATGGAAGCTATTCTCCAATTTTAGGGACCTTACATTGTAGCAAACCATTATACTTTCTTGCCAATCCCATTTATTTATAGGCCTTAGCATTTTCTTTTGATGTGTATATCTCCATTCAGTGCATGGCAAATGCTGGCTCCTTCTTTTAATTCCCTAGGAAAGTCTTTCTGTTTGCTTAGTGTTAAATCAATTCATGAACCTCTAGTTTTTCCTGAAGCTGTATTGTTTGCTTGTGTCTGTTTACCTCAAAATCTAGAATCAAATAGTAGGCTGGAGTATAGTAGATGTGCAATACTTGTTTAAGTAAAGGAGATCAAAATTCTGAAATGGAGGAGATTCCAAGATGGCAGCATAGGTAAACACCTACACTGCTGCCTCACACAACAATTTCAAAACTACAACTAAAAGACAGAACGGACATCATCCAGAAACACAGGAAAGCTGGCAGAGTGGAAATTCTACAACTAGAGGGAAAGAGAGGGGCTCACGAAGACCCAGAGGATTTCCAAAAAGCTGAAGTACAGAGACGCGCGTGGAGAGAGCAAGTTATGGTGAACCTGGATGGCTTTCTCTTGCGGGAGGGAAACGGAGACTCTCAAAGGCATTGAACCCCTTATCCTACAACACTAAACCCCAGATCCAGCTGAAACTCATAAGGGGAAGTTTGGACTGTGAAAAGGGAGAAGTGTATGGAAATTTAGGGGAGTCGCAAAAGATCAGAGGTCTGGTGGTGCGCACTGCACTGCGCCACAGAGGACGGACTGCTGATTGTGCCGCTGGCTTTCATGAGTGGGCGGGAGACAGACCCTCCTAACTGTGCCACTTCTAACTTCACTAAACCTCAGTTTCGTACAAAACCCTGGGGACCCAGACTCATGTGGTCCCGGAGCACAGGGGAGCCGGAAAGGCAGCAGTCTAGAGGCACTGCGAGAGAGCGTGCGTACACGCACAGGGACTGCTCCAGCAACTACCCAGTCATATGAGACTCAGGGGCCATGGAGGGTGGGCCCAACTGGAAGGCAAAGCGGTCCCTTAAGCCCTGAGACTCTACCCATCCCAAGCTCAAGAGAGGCTTTTGCGGTTTTTCAAGTCTGGTATCATAAGACTGAATCCAACACAAAAGTTCTCCTGGCATAGTGAAAATGCCGAGACAAGGGAAGGGATCACAAACAAAAGAAATGGAGGGAAAAAAAGACTGGATATAGAGTTCAAAACCACGCTTATAGGTTTTTTGAGAATATGCTAGAAAATTTGGATAAAGTTAGTGTCCCAAGAGGAGATGCAAAAGGACCAACTAGAGATGCAAAAGATCCAACTAGAGATGATAAAGGACCAAATAGAAATTAAACATACACTGACTGAAATAAAAAATATTATACAGAAACCTAATAGCAGACTAGCAGAAGGCAAGAATCAAGTCAAAAATTTGAAATACAAAGAAGCAGAAAACACTGAACTGGAAAAGCAAGAAGAGAAAAGTATCCAAAAATGTGAACATAATCTAAGGAGACTCTGGGACAGCTTCAAGCGTACCAACATCAGAATTGTGGGGGTGCCAGAAGAGAGAGAACAAGATACTGAAAACCTATTTAAAGAAATAATGACTGAAAACTTCCCACATCTGGTAAAAGAAATAGACTTACAAGTCCAGGAGGCATACAAAACCCCATATAAAAGGAATCCAAAGAGGACTATACCAAGACACATCATCATTAAAATATCAAGAGCAAAAGACAAAGAGAGAATATTAAAAACAGCAAGAGAAAAACAATTCATTACCTACAAGGGAGCACCCATACAACTGTCAGCTGATTTCTCAACAGAAATGGTGCAGGCCAGATGGGAGTGGCAAGAAATATTCAACGTGATGAATAGCAAGAACCTACAACCAAGAATACTCTATCCAGCAAAGCTATCATTCAGAATTAAATGGCAGATAAAGAGCTTCACAGAGAAGAAAAAGCTAAAGGAGTTCATCAAATCCAAACTAGTATTATATGAAATGCTAAAAGGTACTCTTTTAGAAGAGGAAGAAGAAAAAGGATTCTTCAATAAAAAAGGACTTCAGGATTTTAAACTAAATTTCCATCGTGAAGTGTGTTTGGAACACCTAGGAAGAGTAAACGTGGTCCGCACAGCTGTATAATGATAAAGAAGCAGATGAAAAGCATAGAAGAAACTTGAAGTCATACAGCTAGTGAACACTGGAGACAGATTTAAACCCAATTCTATTTTACTAGAGGCCTTTTCCCTTAACCACCCAATGATATGCCTTATTTAAATGGGAGACTTTTAATGACTTTTGTGAAAAGTAATTTAACCTTTTAATTTTGCTTTTTAAAATCATTTGGTAACAAAAAACTCAGATAGTAAACAAAAAGGTGTTTATATATTTAAAAAAATTCTGAAATGATACAAGGAAAAAGTAATTTCCTAATTGAGTCTGAGCGAAAAGCAACATTTCCTTTGGGCAAACACATCACAATTCTCCTGTGTAAGACCATTTAACATTCCCCTATCCTCAGTACATCTGCGTGTTTTATCAGTCAACCTCTTAAATTGTGCAGTAAAATGTCACTATTTTTTTAATAAAAAAATAATAAAAATGAGGGTTCTCTGAGGTATATCTGAATGCAATTTTGGTTCAATGAGATGATTTTTCTTTTCATCTACTAATGAGATTGTGCTAAACATTAGAGAAATTCAATAGTTGTGATACTGTAATACTAATTTATCGTAATTCTTTTTATTCATTCAGTAAAAATTATTTTATATGTACTTGTGTTTTAAAATCATTATTTCATTTACTATTTAAGCTATACTACCATGTTAATGTAACAGATATTCCTTAATTGACAAACATTGTGCTAGTTTCTAAGAATAACACTCTTTGTATCATTCATAAATTAAAGTCTAGTAATGAAGACAGTCAAATAATAGGACAATTGCAATGTTGTGTGGTTGTTAAATTAATAAAGATATATGCTAGTTTTGGGGGAAATACAAAGTTTTACTTAGCCCATTTTGGGTGAGTTTATCACTGTAGATATACTTAATATCTAACTAGTTAGACAGATGACTGACATGAAGATGAAATGGGATGGGTGAGATAAGAAAGGACATTCTAGTGAATGAAAGGACATTCTAAAAGCCTAAGTGTGTTATGACAGAAATACCAGAACAACCAGGTCCTATGACACGCACTGACCACCAGGGGGCATATTTTCAACACAGGACCTGCCCCAGCCTGCAGGCTCTGATTGCCAGATGGAGCCTGCTGGCAAACTTCACACAGTCCCTACTCCCAGCCAACAGGACCTGATTGGCTTGCCGCCTTCCCACCACAGTGGCAGTTGGCCCCTCCTCCCAGCCAATAGGCCCTGATTGCCTGATCAGGGTCAGACCCCAAGCTCGGACAGGGAACTGGGTAGGTAGTAGAGAGCAACCTCCCATGGTGCCTGGTCAGGGGGCTGTGACCTCTCGCCAACTACCTGGAGGCAGAAGTGATGGGGACAGACATGTGGTGAGAATGCGGGGTGTCGGCTGAGCTCGCTCTCACTCCCCCTGCTACCCTCTCCTGGGATGACAGGGCTTGTGTGCCAGGGAAGCCCCCACACTCAGGTGCTAATGCTCATGAGGAGCCCACCCTATACTCACACGGCCTCTTCCAGGTGAGCTGAGCTGCAGCTACTGGGACTGTAGGGGCCTGTTGGGTTCCCTGTTGGTTCTGGCCTGGCCCAGCTTCTGCCATGGTGGTCTCAATCCTGATCAGGCTCGGCAGCCACCCCAACCACGGCCTCCAGCAGAGTTCCCTGCCCAAGTGCCAAATGTGCTTGCAACTGTGGCCTCGGAGTAGGCACCACACCGAGTCCCTCACTCTCCACCTGCAGTCCCTCTCCAGCCACCCAGCCCCACGCTCACTGCTTCTTGGAGTAGAGCTACAGCTGCTGGTTCTTCCAGATAAATGCTACAAAGGGTGGCAAATGCAGGCACAGAATGTGGGGATACCTGTCACTGCCTGGTGCACAGGAGCCAGTCTGCAAGGCTGGCTGGGAAAGAGTGTGCTGTCTGCCCAGCTTCCATGTGGCACTGGTGGCCCATGGCTTCTGGCCACATTCACCACATTTCCGCATGGGGATTCAGGCACCATAATTCAGGCAGAGGGTGGTGTATGGGGACCAGGTGTCCCAGGTGCTTCCCAGGGCCCAGAGATCAACTGGTACCTGCCTTACCACACCAGACACTTGTGCTTTGAGCGCCAGCCAGGCTTAGGGAGTGCACCTGTGCACAAATTTTGTGCACTGGGCCTCTACTTTCTCTCTGTATATAAAAGCTTAAGTGACCATTTGACCATTTGATCATTTAACTGGTAGCTATGATGTGTAGTGACCACCAGGGGACAGACACTTAACACACAAGCATGAAATCATGGAACAGATTGATGAATCTCAGAGGGAAGGGAGAAGTGGGAGAGGGAAGGGCAGGGAGAGATTAACCGAAGATCTTACATGCATACTAGAGGCCCAGCCCATGGATTCGTGCACTGGTGGGGTCCCTTGACCTGACCCATGGGGATCAGGCTAAAACCGTGCACCAGGTCTCCAACATTGATGGGTCCTGGATTGCAAGAGGGCACAGGCCAGACTGAGGGACCCCACCAGTGCGTGAATCCATGCACTGAGCCTCTAGTATTAAAGATAAAAAGCTAGATGCTACTTAAAGTGGTAAGGACCTCTTTTAATCAGTGATATACTCCTGTAATATGAAGAGTCTGTCGTGAACTGAACCAAACTTTGATTTGTATGAAAATGACCTGATATTTTAAAGGAAAAATGAGGAATTGGAAGGGTAGTGAGGGAGGTTCAGTAGAGTGAGGGAAGTGAAAAATAATAATAATAAATGGAAGGGGTAATTGGTACATGAGAAACCCATCTGAGTTTATTAAATGGTGCCTTTCAGAGTTACACTTCTAATGTGCCACAGAGACTGAGAGACAGGGACACAGTTGTCAGATATTGATTGCAACTGAGTTTTTTTGGCAACCTTGACTTTTCCTAGACAGGCACTTTAAGGGGCCCTAGAGTCATCCTAGTGACACAGTCTTGAGCTGTTAAAAACGATGTTAGCATTTTAGTCCAGTTGTTTCGGACCAAGGTTGAGGACTAATCAAGAAGGGGCTCAGAGGAGCCTAGGAGGAGTTTGGTCAAAGAGGAAAATATTTGTCAAGAGAATTGCATATATACAACAAAAATGTAGACAAAAAGTAGGTATTTTATTATTTATTTTTTAAAGAATATTTTTATAGATTTCAGAGAGGAAGGAAGAGGGAGAGAGAGAGAAAAAAACATCAATGATGAGAGAGAATCATTGATGTGCTGCCTTCTACACTCTGTACACTGGGGATCAAGCCCACAATCCAGGCATGTGTCCAGACCAATAATCAAATTATGACTCCCTGGATCATATGTCAATGTTCAACCACTGAGCCATGCTGGCTGGACAAAAGTAGGTGTTTTAAATATATTAAAAATAGTTTTTTCAGATATGATATACTATACTATGTTTTGATGCAGTAAGAAGTTAATTAAGAAATTTAATGATTTAACACACCAGAAGTTAATTTGTCATATATGCCAAGTCAGTTGTGTATCCCACTGTTCTTTATTTTTAAGTTTATCTTTGGAAATTATTACAGATGTCCCCACTTTTTTTCCCTATTGACCCCTTCCACCCTAACCCCTGCACCCCACCACCCAACACCTTCACCATACTATTATCTGTGTCCATGAGTTATCCATCCTCCACTCCCTCCACTCCCTCCACCCCCACCTTCCCTCTGAGATTCATCAATCTGTTCTATGCTGCTGTGTCTCCAGATTTATTTTGTCCATCAGTTTACGTTGTTCATTAGATTCCGCATATGAATAAGATCATCTGATACTTGTCTTTCTCTGACTGGCTTATTCCCACTGTTCTGGATGGTAATTCCTTTCCAAGTGGTGACTCAGAGGTGTGATGACTCTGACCTTTCACTATTGTCTTCCAGGTTGCTGCAGCTGGGAAAAGAGAGCAGGAGGAACATGTAGGGGGTAGTCATTGCAGAAAACCAGGCATTACCTTTGTATTTTCTACTCAAGAGTTTTCAGCTGGAACTAACCACATTGTAAGCAAGAGAAATCCAATTTAAACTAGAGTATATAAAAAATGGGGATTGAAGGAAATAAATTAGTAATTTTTAAGTGAAAAAATATTAAGAATGGATGCCTTAGAAAAGAAATAAACCAAACATAACTGAATATATCCACAGCAGGGATTTACAGAACTTGTCTAACACAAAGACTGCCCTAAGAAGCTGGAGGTGGGGGGTCATTAAAAGGAGATGCAACAGGACATCGAGGGATTAACATCAGCTAAAGCCAGGATAGAACTGAATTGACAGGAAAATACTGAGAAGCCTTACTGGAGCAATTATCTCAGATTGTCTGTGCCAAAAAAAAAAGATATATATTTTTATCAGTATAAGCACAGACCACTTGTATCCCTTTGCAATGGTGTGAGTTAAACTTCCCTGAATCTAGACTTAATCCAAACACACCGGGCAAGTGGGCCAGCTCTTTAAACTGATTAAATGTTAAGTTGAAGTGACTAATAAATCACTGGAATTGAGCTAATTTGGCTAAAAACATCCAGATTAATGTTTTAGCTTCAAACAGACTGGAGCTCAGAATCAGACTTTTAAATAAGTGCCAGAATAAAGAACTTTATGGAAAATTGTAATGTTACTCTGTTTACATATTTTTCTAATTTGCACTAGAAAGCAGAAGTGATAGTGAATATTAAAATTTAAAAGTTGCCTTGAAAAATATAATTAATAGCTTGTTAATAATAAAAAGGACATAAAGAGAAACTGATATAAAGTTCTGAACTGAAACTAAAATCAACTTTAAGTAAGAATACAGGTTTTGTATATGAAAGATGGAAGTAGATGATATTTGACAGAAAACTTTAACTTCTTGTGATCAGAAATGATCAATTGTATATATGATTTAGACTGAGAGGTGATTCCAGTTCACTATGCTTTGTAAACTAAACCTAAAGTATTTGATTCATCCAGTGTCCACATTTAACAATTCAGAAGTAGAGTAGTTATGGACAAATTGGGACTTATTTTGATTGCTTGTTCTGCAAGCAAAGTTGTAGAATGGAAGTATGGCTGATTAAACTGGTCTTTAAGATTCTTTCTACCAGGCCAGCATGGCGTAGTTGGTTTAATGTTGTCATCCCATGCACCGAGTTGCAGGCTCAATCTTCAGTACTGGATGTACAAGAGACAGCTGGCTGATATTTGATATTTCTCGCTCACCAATGTTTCTCTCTCTTCCCTCTCACTTCATCTCTCTCTAAAATCAATAAAAACATGTTTAAAATAAAGATCCTTTCTATCTTAAAAATTTCCTATTTCTTTAAAGTGCTTCATTTTATATATATATATATATATATATATATATATATGCATATGCATATGTGTGTGTGTGTGTGTGTGTGTGTGTGTGTGTGTGTGTATAAAATAGAGGAATGTGCAAATTGTCCAGGATGCTGTCACAGTAACATTAACGACCAAAGAGTAGGCTGTGTGGGGCAACCAGGCTGACAGTGGAGGGCAGTTGAGGCGACCAGTACAGCAGGTGAGCAGTTTGGGGCCACCAAGCTGGTAGGGGGGCAGTTGGGGGCGACCAGGCCAGGGGGAGAGGGGAGGCAGTTGGTGGCAACCAGGCTGGCAGAGGGGTATAGTTAGGGATGACCAGGCTGGCAGGAGGGGCAGTAAGGGGTGACCAGGCTGGTGGGGGCAGGGACAGTTAGGAACAATCAGACCAGGTGGGGACAGTAAGGGGCAACCAGGCTATTGAGGGGTTTGGGGTGACCAGGCCAACAGTGGTGACAGTTAGGGGTGGTCAGGCAAGTAGGCAGGTGAACAGTTAGGAGCCAGCAGTCCCGGATTGGGAGAGGAATGTCCCACAGCTGGTTTAGGCCCCCAATCTCTGGCAGGCTGGGCTGAGGGGACCCCTCCCCCCAATGCATGAATTTCATGCAACAGGCCTTTGTTCAGACAGCCTTTTATCAGTGTCCCAGTGTTTTTATTTCAACATATAATGAGAATAGAGATGTTCAGTAATCTTTATTGCGAATTTTGCTAAAGCAAAAAATTTGATAAAAGTATCCAGTCATAATCCAGTGTTCTTTAATTTGATGAAAAATGTGTTTTTACTCTTTCTTATCACAGGTATTCTTTTTGTATGTTCCAATAAAGGTAAAGAAGTTAAAAACTTTTTTATTGAGGCTAGTACATTTCATTAAAACATACCATAAACCTATGAACCAAGAGGACACAGTTTGATTCCAGGTGAGGGCTCCATCCTCAGTGTGGGATGTGCAGGAGGCAATTGATCAATAGTTCTCTCTCATCATTGATGTTTCTATCTCTCTTGCTTTCTCTCTCTCTGAAATCAACAAAAAATACATTTCAAAAAATTCCAAGCACTTGAGACATAGTATAGTTTTATTTTTCTTCTGCTTTATTATGAAACGTTCAAACCCCAAAGTACTCACTGATTGATACATATGGTCCTCTTTTTTTTTTGCATTTTCTGAAAATAATGCATAGTAATAATAAAATATAAGGTTAACTATCTTATCTAATAAAAGAGTAATATTCAAATTGACCATCACACCAAGATACAAGATGGCCATCCGCATGTGGTCAAAGATGGCTGCCCTCATGAGGACACAAGATGGCCGCCAGAAGATGGCCACCACAAGATGGCTTGCAGGGGAAGGCAGTTGAGGGAAGTTAAGTGTGACCAGGCCAGCAGAGGAAGGCAGTTGGGGGTGACCAAGCCAGCAGAGGAGGGAAGTTGGGGGAGACCAGGCCAGCAAGGGAGGGCAGATGTGGGGGGACCAGGCTTGCAGAGGAGAGCAGTTATGAGGACCAAGCCCACAGGAGAGCTCAGTTGTGGGGGATCAGGCCTGCAGGGAGGGCAGTTGCAGGGGACCAGGACTACAGGAGAGATAAGTTGGAGAGGGCCAGGTCTATAGGAAAGATCAGTTGGGGAGGACCAGGCCAGCAAAGGAGGGCAGTTGGGGGAGACCAGGTCAGCAGGGGAGGACAGTCGGGCGGGAAGGGGCCTAGACTGCAGGAAAGGGCAGTTGTAGGGGCAAGTCTGCAGGGCTGGGAAGTTGGGTGGGACCAGGCCTGCAGAGTAGAGCAGTTGGTGGGGAGCAGGCCTGCAGGGGAGGGCAGTTGGGGGGGAATGCCTGCAGAGGAGGACAGTTGGGGGTCCCAGGCCTGCAGGGGAGGACAGTTCAGAGGTACCAGGCCAGCAGGGGAGGGCATTTGGAAGCCAGCAGTCCTGGAGTGTGAAAGGGATGTCAGACTGCCTGTTTAAGGTCGATCCCACTGGGGATTGTGCCTAAAAGGGCGGTTGGACATCCCTCAAGGAGTCCCAGATTGGAGAGGGTGCAGGCTGGGCTGAGGGACCCGCCTCTCCGCCCCAATCCCCATGTACAAATATCATGCACCAGGCCTCTAGTATAATTATAATAGCATACCTAATTTACTTACTATGCTTCTCAAGTTTAGAATTATTACCACAATGTTAATGTTAGGTGAAAGGCCTAAAGCAGTGGTTCTCAACCTTTCTAATGCCGAAACCCTTTAACACAGTTCCTCATTTTGTGGTGATCCCCAACTATAAAATTATTGTTGTTGCTACTTTATAACCGAAATTTTGCTACTGTTAATGAATCCTAATATATCTGTGTTTTCCGATAGTCTTAGGTGACTCTGTTAGCGCTTCTCAACCTGTCATGACCCACAGGTTGAGAACCGCTGCTGTAGAGCCTAAGACCATCAGAACACACAGATATTTACATTACAATTCAGGGAAAATTCTGTCATGTGTGAAATGGTACCTCATTGTCATTTTGATTTGAAATCTTACAGGGAAAAAATTAACTAATCCTTAACTTCAACAAGTTTACCTTTGTGTACATATTTAGATACACATATAATTATTGTATATACACATACACACCTTCGTGTATATGTCTATACATTTCATTCCATTCTCTTTTTGTTTTTATGAATTTGTAATTCTTAGCTTTATTTCTTTATATTTGTGAGGTATTCTTTCTTTTGATTTATTTCAAGATTTTTTTTTTTATGTTTGAATTTTGGCCATTTGAATATACTATTCATCTGCCTGTTTTGTGGATATGGGGTGTTAGTTTTCTGCTGGGTGTTCCTTAGATTCCTGGGTGTGTAGTTTGATGTCTGTCATCAATTTCGAAAAGCTCTCAAACATATTAATGCAAATATACATTATCCATTTTGCTATTATTCCACAATTACTGAAAATTCTGTTTTACTTTTTCCCCTTCTTTTTCTTTTTGCTTTCAATTTCAAAATTTATGACATACATTTTTAATTTAAATTCTTTATTGTTTAAAGTGTTACATATATCTCCTTTTTCCCCAATTGACCTCTCCCCAGCCACCCCCACCTCCCAGCACATGCCCTTACCAGTCCCCTTCCCCCTCCCCTGCCCCACTTCCACTGTCTGTGTCCATTGGTTTTGCTCATATGCAGGCATACAAGTCCTTTGGTTGATCTCTTACCCTCTCACCCCTACCTTGCCTCATAAGTTAGACAGTCTGTTTGATGCTTCTATGACTCTGGTTCTATTTTTGCTCATCAGTTTATATTGTTCATTATATACCACAAATGAGTGAGATTATGTGATATTTATATTTCTCTGACTAGCATATTTCACTTAACAATGTTCTCCATTTCCATCCATGCTGTTGCAAATGGTTAAGAATTCCTTCTTTTTTATAGCAATGTAGTATTCCATTGTATATATGTAGCACCGTTTTTCAATTCACTCTTCTGCATTTAGGCTATTTCCAAATCTTAACTATTGTAAATTGTGCTGCTATGGACATAGGGGTGCATATATCCTTTCTGATTTGTGTTTCTGTTTTCTTGGGATATATTCCTAGAAGTGCTATTATTGGGTCAAATGGCAGTTCCATTTTTAATTTTTGAGGAAATGCAATACTGTTCTCCACATTGGCTGCACCAGTCTGCATTTCCACCAGCAGTGAAGGAGGGTTCCTTTTTTGACTGCATCCTCACCAGCACTTATTGTTTGTTGATTTGTTGATGATAACTATTTTGTCATGTGTGAGATGGTACCTCATTGTCTATTTGATTTGAATCTCTCAGATAATTAGTGACTTTGAGCATGTTTTCATAGATCTCTTGACTTTATGAATGTCCACTTTCGAAGTGTCTATTTAGTCCTTTGCCCATTTTTTTATTAGATTGTCTTCATTTTGTTAAATTGTATGAGTTCCCTTTAAATGTTGGAGATTAAATCCTTATAGGATAAAACATTGGAAAATATGTCCTCCCATGCAGTGGGCTTTTTTTGTTATTTTGTTGATGGTTACTTTTGCTATGCAAAAGTTTTTTATTTTGATATAGTTCCATTTGTTTATTTTCTCTCTAGTTTCGATTGCTCTAGGTGCTATATTGGTAAAGATATTGCTATGACAAATGTCTGCTATTTTGCTATCTATGGCTTCTTCTAGGATTTTTATGGTTTCCCATTTTAAGTTTAAGTCCTTTATCCATTTTAACTTTATTTTTATGTATGGTGTAAGCTGGTTTATTTAAAAGATTGTCTTGTCTCCATTATATGCTCTTGCATCCTTTGTGAAATATAAATTGAGTATAAGGGCTCGGGTCAATTTCTGGGTTCTCTGTCCTATTCCATTGGTCTATACATCTGCTCTTTTGCCAGTTCCATGCAGTTTTGAGAACAGTGACTTTGTAGTATAGCTTGGTATCTGGTATTGTGATCCCTCTAACTTTGTTCTTCTTTCTCAAGATTGCTGCAGCCTTTTCTGGTCTTTTTTTTTCCAGATGAATATTTGGAGAGTTTTTTTCTACATCTTTGAAGTATGCCATTGATATTTTAATGGGGATTGCATAGAATCTTAGATTGCTTTGGATAGTATGGACATTTTAGTGATGTTGATTCTACCAATCCATGAACATGGTATATTTGTCCATTTGTTTATATCTTTCTCTATCTCTTTTTTTCAGTGTCCTGTAATTTTCTGAGCACAGGTGTTTTACATCCTTAACTAAATTTACTCCTAGGTATCTTAGTTTTTGCTGTTGCAGTGGTAAATGGGATTGTTTTTTTACTTTCTCTTTCTGTGAGTTCATTATTGGTATATAATAAAAGCCATAGATTTCTGGGGGTAATTTTGTATCCTGCTACATTGCCAAATTTATTTATTAGTTCTAGTAGTTTTTTAATGGAGTCTGTAGGGTTTTCTATGCAAACTATTATGTCATCTGCGAATAATAAAAATTTTACTTCTTTTTTTCCAATCTGGGTGCCTTTTATTTCTTCTTGTCTGATTGCTTTGGTTAGCACATCCAGAACTATGTCAAACAGAAGTGGTGATAGTGGGCATCCTGTTCTTGTTCCTGTTCTTAGAGGGAATAGTTTTAGTTTTTCCCCATTGAGTATCATGTTGGCTATAGGTTTGTCATATAAGGTTTTATTATCTTGAGGCATGAACCCTCTATTCCCACTTTACTGAGAGTTTATATCAGTAATGGGTGTTGGATTTTGTCAATGCCTTTCTGCATCAGTTATTATGATTATATTATTTTTGTCTCTCAATTTGTTTATGTAATGTATCACATTTATTGATTTGGGGATATTGTACCAGCTTTGTATCCCTGGAATAAATCCCACTTGGTCATGGTGTATGATCTTTCTAGAATTTTGTTGAGGATTTTAGCATCTATGTTCCTCAGAGATGTTGGCTTGAAATTCTCTTTCTTTGTAGTGTCTTTATCTGGTTTTGGGATTAGGGCAATGCTGGCTTCATAGAACAAGCTTGGAAGTGTTCCATCCTCTTGAATTTTTTGGAATAGTCTGAGAAAAACAGGTTTTAATTCTACTTAAAACTCCCCTGTGAAGCCATCTGGCCCTGGGCTGGCTTTTGTTTGCTGGAAGTTTTTTGATGATTGCTTCAATTTCCTCCTTAGTTATTGGCATGTTGAGATTTTTTTATTCTTATTGATTGAGTTTTGGAAGGTTGTATTAATGCTATGGGCTTCTATCCTTGGTTGTTTCAAGTCCTCTAATAAAATTTATCAAAGGCAATTTTTAGCATTCCCTTCTGATTCTTTCTTAGAGATTCCATTTTCTTGTGTGTGTACTCTAACCATCTGTGTTTACATGATGGAAGAGATCATCAAGAAGTTGACTGCCAGATCACCTGAGAGCTGGACTTGGACAATTGGAGGCTCCTTACTTCCTCCCTTCCCCAATATGCACTCAACTTGCCCTTACCACTTCCAGAAGTGACCCCAATTATACAGCCTTGAGATTATAACCTTGTGATGAGATTATCTGGCCTGGATACATGATTGGACACTGTTAGGTACCCTGTGAGCGCAAATGAACCAATTAAGGGTCTGAGTTACATATCTGAACCCAGTTAAGGCACTTATGTAAATTTTAAGATTTGATGAGTGGGTGCAGAAAATCTACTCTTGAAGTTACCCAGCAAGCCTCCTAAGTAAATATCCTAGATTATTAAACCTGCCACCTACCAATTTGGAATGAACTTCCTTTTTTTTTTTGGTTTCTCCCTGCCAATTTCAGATGACATCTTAGAATCTCCCTGGAAGGTAGCAAAGTAAAAATTCTCTGGAGAGTAGTTTATTGTTATGCAGAAGGCTCTGGACATATTTTAAAATAGCTACTCTTCCTCATCTCTTGCCAAAGGTATGAAAGGTATTCATTAGATTCTCACAATGAATACATTAAAGTATGAGAACACCTCTAAGATTGTAGATCCCAGGGGTTCTATCACTTTCATTCTAGACCACAGTCAATCTCAATTCTGTGTTTACTTTTATGTGTTTCTACCAGTTTATGGCTGCAGCAAATTCTGTTCCAGGTAAAGGGGTGTCTTTCTTGATTTACAAGTTTCTTCAGATTTCAGTGTGGCAGTTTTTACCTGTAGCCTCAGTTCTCTTATGGATCCAACAAAAGGCATTGATTTTTTTGTTTCTCTGCTTTTTTTTTTTTTTTTGCTTTTTTTTTCTATTAGAAGAATGAAAACAATGACAGCTCAGCTCTTGAAATGTGAAAGCTGAAACCCCAATCACTTTTTTTTTTTTTCACTATGAAAATGCTTTAATGGTGTCTGTACAACTCAGATGTCAGGAAGGAAGAGCAGTGCACACAGTGAGACAGGGTCAGGACAGGCAGTGAATAAAGAGTTCTCACGCTTCCATGCTTCCGGTACCGGAACCCTAGGCCACCTCTTCCTCGGCGGCCTCCTCCTCGAACTCGCCCTCCTCCTCGGCCGTGGCGTCCTGGTACTGCTGGTACTCGGACACCAGGTCGTTCATGTTGCTCTCGGCCTCGGTGAACTCCATCTCGTCCATGCCCTCGCCCGTGTACCAGTGCAGGAAGGCCTGGCGCCGGAACATGGCGGTGAACTGCTCCGAGATGCGCTTGGACAGCTCCTGGATGGCCGTGCTGTTGCCGATGAAGGTGGCGGACATCTTCAGCCCGCGGGGCGGGATGTCGCACACGGCCGTCTTCACGTTGTTGGGGATCCACTCCACGAAGTAGCTGCTGTTCTTGTTCTGCACGTTGAGCATCTGCTCGTCCACCTCCTTCATGGACATGCGGCCCCGGAACACGGCGGCCACGGTCAGGTAGCGGCCTTGGCGCCGGTCGCAGGCGGCCATCATGTTCTTGGCGTCGAACATCTATTTGCTGGGTGAGCTCGGGCACGGTCAGGGCGCGGTACTGCTGGCTGCCCGGCTGGTGAGCGGCGCGAAGCCCGGCATGAAGAAGTGCAGGCGCGGGAAGGGCACCATGTTGACGGCCAGCTTGCGCAGGTCGGCGTTGAGCTGGCCGGGGAAGCGGAGGCAGGTGGTGACCCCGCTCCTGGTGGCCGACACCAGGTGGTTGAGGTCCCCGTAGGTGGGCGTGGTCAGCCTGAGGGTGCGGAAGCAGATGTCGTAGAGGGCCTCGTGGTCGATGCAGTAGGTCTCATCTGTGTTCTCCACCGGCTGGTGGACCGAGAGGGTGGCGTTGTAGGGCTCCACCACCGTGTCCGACACCTTCGGCGAGGGCACCACGTTGAAGGTGTTCATGCTGCGGTCGGGGTACTCCTCCCGGATCTTGCTGATGAGGAGGGTGCCCATCCCCGAGCCCGTGCCCCCGCCCGGCGAGTGGGTCAGCTGGAAGCCCTGCAGGCAGTCGCAGCTCTCCGCCTCCTTCCGCACCACGTCCAGCACCGAGTGGACCAGCTCGGCGCCCTCCGTGTAGTGCTCCTTGGCCCAGTTGTTCCCGGCGCCGCTCTGACCAAAGACGAAGTTGTCCGGCCGGAAGATCTGCCCGAAGGGTCCGGAGCGCACGGAGTCCATGGTGCCCGGCTCCAGGTCCACGAGGACAGCGCGGGGCACATATTTGCCACCGGTGGCTTCGTTGTAGTGGACGTTGATCCGCTCCAGCTGCAGGTCGCTGTCCCCGTGGTACGTGCCCGTCGGGTCGATGCCGTGCTCGTCGCTTATCACTTCCCAGAACTTAGCGCCAATCTGGTTGCCGCACTGGCTGGCCTGCAGGTGCACGATCTCCCTCATGGTGGCGGCGGCGCGGGTGGAAAGAGGCAGAACCAGAAGCCGAGCAGCGGGAGCGCAGAAATCCCCCAATCACTTTTAATAGGTGATTATTTTAGGTATGCTTTTAAAAATTTCAATTGATATACAATACAAGGTAGAAATACAAATCCACTTTTCTCACATTTATTGACTCATTATTTAAAAAATATATTATTCCCCATTCAAGACTACAATCAAAATGAGGGCATGCCATTTTTGGTTGTGTTTTGTTTTGTTCTTCCTTTTGTTCTCTAATGTATTTACAGCTTAAGGAACAGTTCTTAACTTGCACTAAGTAATCATTATATATCTTTTAATTTAATGAATAGAAATAAGAAACTACTTCTGAGATCCTAGACTTTTGATTTACAGTTTCTTGGTTTATTTATACTTCGCTATGTCAAAACCAATATTTTACAATAATAGTTTTATATATCTTGATATTTGTAAGATAATTCTTCCATATAAAATTTAAATCAGAATAAAATGCCAAGGTAAGCTCTTAGAAGGTATAATTTCATTTAAAAAGCACCTATATATTTATAATATTAAACCTTTTCCATAAGACCATACCTCTGATTTTATTTAGACCTTTATTGTGCCCTTGTATTAAAGTTGCATATAACAGGAAACTTACAAACTATTTTTAGCAGAATATGATTTAATTCCTTACAAATTGTGAGAAGAGTTTGAGGAACAGTGTTTAGGCTAGATCGCAGGAATGACTTCTTGGACAAAATCGAATACTAACCTGCCAATGAATTTTATCCTTGCCATAATCAGAAACTTGGCATAGAAGAAGTCAACAGCCCTAGCCACTGGCATTATGATAACCCCCATTGGCCATTTTGCCTGGACCAGGAAAATGCTACCAAAAACGTTGGCTTCAGAAGAACACAAGCTTCAGTGCCATTGAGAGATCAGAATGCTGTTTCTACAATTATTGGCTCTAGCATCAAATTGGGTCTAATAGAAACATGAAAGCACAAATAAATGCCTTGCACATTGCCAAATTCCCAGTGTAACGTGGTTCCAAATTCAAGTCCCAGTTCAGTTGGGTACACTTGATTGGCAGAACTTAAATTTCTTCTGGGACCCAAATTACAAAGGACTATGAGAAATATGGTTTTCAGCTTTATTACTGATGCAATATAATATCACATATAGAAATAAAAAAGGTGGTGGTAGATCTAAATTACCTTTCTGCCACAAGGTCAAAACCTTTTGTAATTATTTCTGTAAACATCTTAAATGTCTCAGTTTTCTTCTGATTTTTTATCATTTCTTTCTATTATAAAATTAAACAAAGTAAACTATGTTTCAATTATTTTACAGTAATTTAATATCCAGAAAATTGCATAACTTACAATTTCTAAATGTTGTAACTTGTACTTAAACTAGAGGCCCAATGCATGAAATTTGTGCACTGGGAGGGGTTCCCTCAGCCCGGCCTTCACCTTCTTGCAGTCCAAGAGCCCTCAGGGGACGTTTGACTGCTGCAAAGGTGGGAGAGGCTCCTGCTACTGCCACTGCGATTGCCAGCCTTGATCCCCACTTCTGGCTGAGCGGCACTCCCCCTATGGGATCGCATTGAGCATCTGTCCCCTGGTGGTCAGTGCATGTCACAGTAACTGGTCATTCCTCCATTCAGTCGATTTGCATATTACCCTTTTATTATATAGAATATTTATGTAGATGACATTTTTACCTACAAATAATTACATTTTCTACTCTTTTTATATTTTCTACTGTTTTTATTGTTTATGCATTTATTTACCTGTGTTCTTTTTTTGTGATTAAGGCATAAAATTAAGACTATATTATGTGCTGTTTTTATAGCTGGTAAAATTGAGAGTGGCTCAAATGACCTAACTACAAGTTCCCCTCCCCACTGTGCTCCCATGGATAAGGTGGCCTCTGTACTATCTCCTTGTCAGAAGGAATGAATACAGTATTGCTTATCCCTTAATAGTAGGTTTCAGTTCCCTGCTAGATGTGGAATTATTCAAACAAGACAATTTCCTCCTCCCCAAGGAACCAGAGAACTCCCCCTCCTTTTGATATTAAAAACCTGCCTCACACAACTCCTAGTTGTTCATTCTGTTCCTGGGTGTACAACCCATATAGTTCCATGTCTTGTACTGTGTCCTCTTTTCCCCCATACCATGAGTAAATGTGACTAACCAGTTTCTGAAAATATCATCTGCATAGTGTGTGTTGGGTTGACTTTAGCCAAAACCATAACTCTAGGTAAGGAATCCCTGTCTCAATAATAACCTAAATAGAAAATAATTCAAACATGATTTGAGCCCTAATCTAATATGAAAAAATAGAATTATAGTGTATTTCTTTTAATGAACCAACTTTTCATTTTGAGTACCCCTCATTTCTAACATTGTTAATTTCTGTTTTATTACTCATAATTTACTTGTTTTTATGCTTCTTAAGTTGTATATCATTCTATTTAAATTTTAAGATTTCTCATTTTCTAGTATAAGAATGAATGCTGTAAATTTCATCACATATCATAAGTTTGGTGTTTATTGTTCAAATTTAATAATATTTAAATTTCAATTTTTATAACTTTTTTGACTTGTAAGTTATATGGAACTACATGTTGACATTGTTACCTACTCTTATTTTTGAATCAAATCAAATTTCTATTATGATCAGGAAACATTATATTGATAATTAATCTATTAAACTTGTTGAGACTTGCTTTAAGGCTTTGTATGTTGTTAAATATAAATGTTTTATGTGAGCTTTAAAAACAATGTGTTCTTTCTAATTGTATACAGATTCCATATCTCTCTATTAAGTCATATACTTATTATGTTATTCAAATGGTTTATACATTTGCTACTATTTTTCTTTTTAGTTGCTCAGCTGAGAGAATCCAGTATCCAGAATCAGTCACTGCCAATTTTTCCCCAATCTCCCCATGCCCAGGGCAACTACTAATCTACTTCCTGTCACTATAGAATTGAATATTCTGGACATTTCATATAAATGGAGTCACACAATATGTAATATTTTGTAACTGGCTTCTTTTACTTAAACTCTTTTCAAGGTTTTTCCATGTATATGTCAGTACATCACATGTTTATATGGCTAAATAATATTCCATTTTATAGATATAGTACATTTTAAAATATATTTATCAGTTGGTGGACATTTGTCTTTTTTCTACTTTTTACTATTATGAACAATGCTGCTATGAACAAATTTTGTGTGTTTCTGATTGTTTTTCCTTAGTTATATATCTTGTTGAGGAATGGCTGGGTTATTTGGTAATTGTATACTTAGTTTTCTGAGAAATTGACAGCCTTCTTTCCAAAGCAACTGTCCATTTTGCATTCCCACTGGCCATGTATGAGATTTGAGCTGTTGCCACATTGCTGCCAAAACCTTGTAATTATCTGTCTTTTTGATTATAGACAGTCTAGATTGTGTGAAATGGTATCTAATTGTAGTTTTGATTTGCATTTCCATGATGGTTAATGATGTTGAGAATCATTTAACAAGCTTATTTGCCATCTGTATTTCATTCGGAGAAATATGTAGTCAGATGCTTTGACCATTTTTAACTGGCTTCTCATTTCATACTTATTCTTTATATATTACAGGTACAAATTTCTGATGTGATCTATAATCTGAAATATTTTGTCTCTTTTTGTCTTTTCACTTTCTTAATGATGTTTCAAGAACAAATGTTTAAGTTTTGGTGAACTACAATTTATCAATATTTTTCTTTTCTCACTCATGCTTTTGATGTCATATACAGGTATACTTTCCCTAACCCAATATTACAACTATTTACATCCACATTTTCTCTAAATGTTTTATAGTTTGGCTCTTACATATATGCCTATAATATGTTTTAATTTATTTTTATGTGTGGAATGAAGAAGATTCTGCTATGGATTGAATTGTGTCCTGCAGAAAGCCATGCTGAAGTCCTAATACCCAATACTTAAGAATGAGATCTTATTCAGATTTAGGGTCATTTTAGATCAATTACCTCACATGAGGTCAACTGGAGTAGGATGGACCTTAATCAAATATGACTGCTATTCTTACAAACAGAGAAAAACCTCATGTGAAGACATAGGGAGAATGCCATGTAATAATATAAACAAGACCTTGAAATTCTAAAATATTTAATAATCACAATGATGAATTTCTTAGCTAACTAAGCTTAGAGTAAATATTCTCAAACTAATAAAAATAAATATAAAATTCTATTGCATTCATGAAATAAGAAAAAAATTGCAAAACTTACGTTAACAGAGTTTATATCTAAAATAGATAAAAATCATTTTACAATCAACAATAAAAGAAAAGTAACCCAATTTCAAAAGGAAAATAAAAGATTGGAGTGATATAGTTTCAAGCTTTCTAAGAAGCACCAAGCATTCTTTGCCATCAACAGAAGCAAGGAAGACTTTGTCTAGAATCTTAGGGGAAGCATGGCTCTGCCAATATCTCAATTTCTTTCCATTCTTTTAAGCTAAACAGTTTGTGATTCTTTGTTACAGAAGCCCTAGAAACTATCATAGATTTTAGAACTAGGAATTACGGTGCTTTTGTAACAAATGCCTGAAAATGTGAAAGTAAATTTATAGTGAGGTAATGGATAGAAAGAAGCTGGAAGAATTTTGAGGTACTTGATAAGAAAGCCTAGATTGTCTTAAAAGATATTGTTCATAGAAATATGGATGCTAAAAGTAATTTTGGAAAAGACTCAAAGTAGTGAAGTAGACTGCATAGAAAATGTTTATCATCTTAGAGAATACATATACCATTAGGATCAGACTGGTGCTAGAATGTGGATGGGAAAGGTATCTCTGGAGAAGACTCAGGAAAAACAGGTTTTTAGAAATTGAACAAAGGGTTCTCCTTATAAAGTGATACAAATATTGGCCAAATTGTGTTCTATGATTCAGTCTTGAAAAGTAGATTTTGTAAGTAAGTCTACTTTGTAAGTAGTCTTAGGTATTTAGATGAAGATTTCCAAGCAAAGTGTAGAAGGCATAGTCTCCTTTCTCTTTGCTGTTTATAGTGAAACAAAAGGAAAGAAATAAAATAAAAAAACTTGAGAAAGAACTATTAAGCAAAAGGGAACTATGCCATTTATTCAGTCTTCAGTTTCTTTCTACTACAATTTATAGCTTCTAATGCATGTCTTGCTTTTTTGTTAAATTTATTAACTATTTTATCATTCTTGATAGTATAGTAATGAAATTTTCTTAATTCCATTTTCTGACTATTCATTGTTATTGTGGAAGATTACAATTTAGTTTTGGCATATTAAACTAGTACCCTGAAAACTTGCTGAACTCATTTATTAGTTCTAATAGATTTTTTAGTGGATTATTTAAAATTTTTAGCTACAAAATTATGCTACCCACAAATATGAATAGTTTCATCTCTTCCTTTCCTTTTATTTAATTGTGATGCCTTATTGCTGCGACTAGAACTACTGGCAGGATGTTGAACAAAATGATAAGAACATTTTTATCTTGTTCCTATCATAGAAAAATTATACAGTTTTTCTCATCCTAATATATAAAAGGCCAGGGGTCATCACAAATGAAACAACCAAACTGATGACCGGCCTGGCAGGGGGTCAGTTGGAGCAATCAGGCCAGCAGCGAGGGCAGTTGGGGGTGACCAGGGCAGCAGGAAGTTGGCAGTTAGAGGCAACCAGGCCCGCAGAGCAGGGCAGTTGGCGGCAACCAGGCTGGTCGGGGGTGGGGGTGGGGAATAGTAAGGGATGACCAGGCTTGGAGAGGGGGACATTTGGGGGTGTTCAAGCAGGCAGCAGTTAGGAGCCAGTGTCCTGAGTTGTGAGAGCAATGTCCAACTTCCCAGGGATGGGCCTAAACTGGCAGTCAGACATTCCCTGAGGGATCCTAGATTGGAGAAGATGCAGATTGGGCTGAGGAAACCCTCCCCACCCACTATGCATGAATATTGTTCACTGGGCCTCCTCTAGTTAACTATAATGGTGACTGCTGGTTTTCTTTGTCCTAGGAACATAGGATGAAGAATCCAATCTATCCTTTGTGTGTGTGTGTGTGTGTGTGTGTGTGTGTGTGTGTACATTTTTTTTTCCCCCCAGAGAGGAATGGAGAGGAAGAGAGAGATAGAAACATCAATGATGGAGAGAATCATTGATTGGCTATTTCCTGCACGCCCAAACTAGGGATCCTGCCTACAACCCGAGCATATGCTCTGACCAGTAACCTGCTGGTTCCTGGGTAGATGTTTCAATATTAATAAAAGCATTGGGCTATGACTTTTTAATTTTTGATGTCCTCAACTGACTTCAATATAAAGGCAATACTAACTCAACTCACAGAGTTATAGGTGTTTTCTGCATTTTTATTTTTTGGAAAAGTTTGAGAAGGATTGGTGTTATTTCTTCTTTAAATATTTTGTCAAAATCACAGTGCAGCCATTTGGGCATGAGATTTTATCTGTGAATTTTTTTTTTAAAAACTTAACTGAATCTTTAGTTGTTAAAGATACATTCTGATTTTCTATTTCCTCTTAAGTCAGTTTCTATAGTTTGTGTCTTTCTAAAAAATTACCTACATTATGTAATTTAATAAATAAACATTTATTCATGATATTTTTTCAGTCCTGTTTTTTAATAATTTGTTTCTCTCATTTATTTTCTAGTCATTCAGCTGAAGGGCTATTAAATTTTGTTGCTCTTTCAAATAATCCAGTTTTTGTTTTATTTGATTTTTCTTTTATTATAAATTTCTACCCAATTTTTCTGCTTAATTTAGATTTATAATGCTTTTCTTTTTTTATGTCTTAAGTGGCAGGTTAGATTATTGATCTTAGATCTTTATCTTTTTAAAATATTTTTATTTATTTCAGAGAGAAAGGGAGAAGGAGAGAGAGATAGAAACATCAGTGATGAGAGAGAATCATCAATAAGCTGACTCCTGCACATCCCCTATGGGGATCAAGCCTACATCTCAGACATGTGTCCTTGACTGGAATCAAACCCAGGACCTTTCAGTCCACAAGCAGATGCTCTATCCACTGAGTCAAATCAGCTAGGGCTAAATATAGAATTTTACAGCTTTAAATTTCTTCATAAGTAATGCTTTGCAGGACCTCCCCAAACCCCCAACTTTGGATGTTGTGTTTTTAATTCTTTTCATTTTCTTATTTCCCCTGTGTTTTTTTATTTCCTTTGAATTATTGGATATATAAGAGTGTGCCTTTAAATTTCCACATATTTATGATTTTTCTAAATAATTTTATTGATTTCTTCTATTACAACATTGTAGGACAATAAAATATACCATAAGAAATGAGATATAATTCTAAACTGACCTGCAAATTTCACTTCCACTGGTATACATTCACTATGTGATCCCCATCCTTTGCCTAATTGCCTAACTGTGAATATGACATGGTTTCTCTTTTGTGACTAGGTTACATTACATGGTAATATTAAAGGTATTTTACAGATATAATAAAGATCCCTACTCAGTTGAATTTAATTTAAACAAAAGGAAGATAATTCTGGGTCAGCCTGACTTAATTACCCAAGTAGCTGAGCATCGCTACAGGATGCCCAGGACCAAACCAGAGAGGATTGGACTGGCATTGCCACCATCTGTCCAGTATTCAGATACCATTGATGACATGTACACATAAGGAACTGTCTGACACTGAAACTGGGACTCAAAGCTATCGGACATTGAAATTGGGACTCAATCATTTTTCTTTTGCTCTGGTGGGTTTATTTCTAGCCTATAGAGGCAAGATGTTTTTAAAGACAAGAAACAGGGGGTAGAGAGGGGGAAGCGGATGCAGAGGCAAAGAAGCAATGAACAGACTGTTGTGCTACATTGGGAAGGCAGGGGAAGTTGGGGAGTGGGGGCCTATAGGAGATCAACCGAAGGACTTGTGTGCATGTGTGTGTAGGTATAGCCAGTGGATACAGGGCAATGGGGAAGGCAGGAGTGGGAGGGACAGATGAGGGCATGTACTGGGGGGTGGGGAGGGCAATAGGGGAAAATAATAATTAATTAATTAGTTAATTAATTAATTTTTTAAAAAAGAGAGATTCTAGGCTCTCATTGTAGTTTGAAGGCAGACAGATTCTTCTGATGGTCTTCAAGAAGCAACTAGCCAAAAAACCAAGATGATAGTGTAGGTACTCGCCACCTCTCACAATCTCATCAAAATTATAACTAAAATACAGAACAACCATCACCCAGAATCACTGGAAAGCTGGCTGAATGGAAGTCCTACAACTAGAGAAATAAGAAGAAAGCACACTGAGACTGATAAAAAGAGTAGAGGTGTAGAATAAGCTAGTCAGGCACCCACATAGGCCTTTGTTTTTTTAAATCAGGAGGGATATCAACTCTGCAGAGGGCACAAGGATGAGCATGGGGTCCCAGCCCTATCACAGACACTAGCCCAGAGTCCCACAGCTGGGAAAAGAAGTCCCCATAACTACAGGCAGTAAAAACCAGTGAGGATTGGAGCTCAGTGACACAGGCCAATGGGGAGCCAGCTGCTCCTCTTAAAAGGCTGGCACCACTAACTGAACTTACAAGGTTTTGCTTCCTCTGAGCTCCAGCACCAGGCTCTGGGGGATATGTTTGTCTAGCATTGGGAAGAAACTTGAGGATGGTTTTCTCCCAGAAGAGGTATCATTATTCATGTGTTTGGACCTCCCCATAACAGAGTTGACTAGCAGCCATTAATGTTTGCTCCACCATAGTGATTCCCTAAGACTCTGCCTCATTCAATTTACAACCCCACCTAAGCTGCCTGCAACAGCTTTTTCATATGAACAGGCTGTTCTTGAAAATCTCAGACCAACTGAAGATGGGTATGGGAGCCCCAAACCTATCAATTAAAGGTCCAAGACCCAGCACCAGCACCAGCACCAGCCTGCCTTGCTTCACAGCTGGGCCTCGTCTGGGCACTTCCAAATCTGATACAAAGAGGAGGAATCTGCTGATCCCTCTGTAGCTCCTGCTGGGTGGCCCCATGCAGTGGCTGACTTCGCATCTCTCTGGAGACCCAAGAGCCAGTGTACCCAGTGGTCAGTGTCAGACCATACCAGATTACAACTCTATTTATCCAAAAGCAACACACTCAAAGGGCAGACTCAGTGAACACCAAAGATCCACTGAAACAAGTCCTTCTCCATAGGGGTGTCTTCTGCACAGCAGCTCTCCCACTGTGGGTTAAGCTGATCCTCACAGATAATTGGCCTGGAGCTCAATTCTTCCCACTGACAGCAACAGCAATTAAGATTCAACTACAACAAGACTATGCTCACTGCCCACAAAGAGGTGCACATAGAGTTCCCATCTCAGGTGACTGGGGAGGCTGAGCCACTGGGCCCTAGGGCGCACCTACTACCCAAGGCCATTCTAACAACTCAAGGAGACATAGCAGCTCTACCTAATATATAGAAACAAACATGGGAAAGCAGCCAAAATTCAGATGCAAAGAAATATGTCACAAATGAAAGGAATGGAAGAAAGCAAACTACCATTATAAGGTTACTCAAGAATCTTCTAGGAACTTCCAAGGAACTTGGTGAAACTTTAAAAGATCTTAGTGAGAATTCCAAATGCATAGAAAAGGACCAGTCAGAATTTAAGCATGCACTGACTGAAATAAAGAATAACATGCAGGAATTCAACAGTAGAACAGAGGATTCTGAGAATCAAATCAATGATTTGAAATATGAAGAAGTAAGAAAAACCCAACCAGAAAATAAAAAAAAGGATCCAAAAATATGAAGTTGTCTCTGGGCAATCTCAAGCATACCAACATTGGCATTATGAGGATGCCAGAAGAAGAGAGAGAGCAAGATATTGAAAACATATTTGAAAAAAAATAATGACAGAAAAATTTCCCTACGTGATGAAAGAAATATACTTATAAGTCCAGAAAGCACAGAGAGTCCCAAAGAGTACCACATCAAGAAATCATCATGATTAGAATGCCAAGGGCTAAAGACAAAGAGAGAATCTTAAAAGCAGCAAGAGAAAAGCAGTTACTTACGTACAAGGGAATGTCCATACAACTGTCAGCTGATTTCTCAAGAGAAACTATGCAGGCCAGAAGGTAGTGGCAATAAATATTCAAAATGATTAATTGCAAGATCCTACAACCAAGGTAAGTCTACCCAGTAAAGCTATCATTTTGAATTAAAGGTTGGATAAAGATATTTACAGACAAGAAAAAAATAAAGAAGTTCATAACCACCAAACCAGTATTTTATGAAATTTTGAAGGATATTCTTTAAGAAAAGGAATAATAAGAAAAAGATAAAGATAAAAAATATGAACAACAAAATGGCAACGAATACATACCTATCAAAAATTGAATCTAAAGTCAAAATAAATGAATGAGAAATCTAATGAACAGAATAAATTGGCGAATATAATAGAATCAGAGGTATGGAAATGGAACAAACATAATTCTCAGAGAGAAGTGGGGTGGTGTACAGAAAGATATTAAACAAAGATTTTATATGCATGTATGCATTTCCTATGGACAAAGACAATAGGGTGGCGAAGACCTGGAGCAGGAACCAGATGGAAGTAGGCAGTGAGGAGAGGGTGAAAGTGGGACATCTATAACAATTTCAACAATAAAGATTAAAAATCAAAAAAACAAGCAACTAATCATTTTGTGAACAAATTATTGAGGGACAAAGGCAGGAAACAGTGACTTTAGTTTTACTACCAAGTGAAAGAGGTCCCTGAGCCCCAGATGAGATCACAAGCAATGCCCACCACCTGACTGTAGCCTGCTGAGACTCTAGTACTGGATACAGCTCACTATATTCAAATGCCTAAACTATAGAAATTGTTAGAAAATAAATTAATGTCAATGAAGTTGTAGTAATTAGCTATGCAGAACTTTTAAGAATACAAAAAAAAAAAAAAAAACCTAGACAATTATCTTCCCTGGTGATTAGGAAGTGATAACTGAAAGTGAAGTCTAGTGGAACTTCTGGAATGATGGTGATATTGGGTCTGGGTTCAGTATAGGTGAATGTTCACTTTGTCAAAGTCCATCCAGCTAGACACATTCCATTATAGTATAAAAAGCACATGGTGTTTCAACACCAAGTTCACAGCAAAAAGAAAAAGAAAAATAGAATAGATAAAGACATCAGTGTGTATTTTATTATTTTGAAACTTTAGTAAATGTATGAATCAAACTGCACGCTCAGTAAGTACTTAAACTTAGTCATTAGGGTTCCTAACATAGCTAGGAACTAACATAAAGTTTTCCTGAGTATTTTCAGCCATAACTTTTCTCTTCTTTCATTATTCACTTAATTTGCATTCCTTCTTTTTTGCAATATAAGGAAAAATTAAAAAAAAATAAAACAACTAAAACTAAATTTTCCAATGGAATCAACACTTCTATCTTTTAAAATATACTGTGTACTATTTGGAAGCACAAATTAACACTAACTTATTAACTTATTTCCATGTTAACTTTGCCAACTCTATTGATGCTGTTTGGAAATAGTTCAAGGAAGCTTTACATGAAAGGGAGTTCTTTATTTTCTTGGCTCTGATAAATGTGCCCAACCCCCTTTTGAATGCCTCATTAACAAGGCATAGAATCTCCATTCCCCACATCTCACTGGCTAGATTCATATTTTTTGCTAATGAATGTAATAAATTCTATTTTTTATACAAGCTAAAACATTCAGTGTTAGTGTTAATTTTCTAATATTTGAAAGTGTTTTCTCTTTTGTTTTTATTTATTTAAAAGAAGTGTGCTATATTCTGGGAAGTGATTTTTTTTATACCATGTATGATCTGAGTGATCACATATCTAAAAATTGAATAGACATCTTTTAACCTTCACCCTTTTAAGCAATAAAGCACATTAGTAATCAGTTATCTATTTGGGCCACTTTGGCTGGAGCACAATTGAGATCAAACCTATAGTAGAGAAGTTGCCTAAAAACATACATCTTCTCTCACTTATTTGGATATTTCATAAGATTTTACTAATATATTTGGCATGAGGTAGATGCAAATTTTAAAAGAAAGGACCAGTTGAGATATGTACATGCACATGAACAGATTTTGTTTACCAGATTACCAGTGACCTGATATTAGAACAAGGAGATTTAAAAAAAGATAAAAGAATGAACACACAGATTCATAATCTTTCCTTTATTTCTTAAAATATGGGAATAATTTAAACATACTTTTAAAATATGAAGATAAGCTTAAAGTCAAGACAGAGAAAATCCAAAGTTTCAACAATGTTGCAGTCTTGGGTGGAATTTAAAGACTGGTTGCTTTCAGAGGACCAGGACCAAACACATATTTTCTGTGCTATAGTTTAGTGTAGACACAGGAGAGGAATTAAGGAAAAAGACCCTTTTCACAGCAAGGAGTTTAGTTTATTTGAATATAAGAATAAGTACTACTCTCATTAGTGAACAGAATAAAAACAGATAAATAATTATCTGAATTATTGATTGAAATGAGCCAACTTATTGTCCTAATCCATGGACTTAATAGTAACCAAATAACTAAGATTAGAAACTCTTGTTTGGAAACAAGTTTTGAAAAGAAAGCAGATTAGAGAAAAATAGATTTTAAGAACTATCTATCTTTAGCAAAGACATTGAAACATGAGTTTGGCAAGGTGGACAAATCAGTGGGACAGAAAAGAGACCAGAAGAACAGTCTTTCCATGATCATTGTTGCTCAGTGGTTAGAGAGTCGATTCACTCTCCAAAGTGTCACAGGTTCGATTCCAGTCAATGGCAGATACCTAGGTTGCAGTTGGGGCTTCTGTAGGTGGTAACTAATGTGTGTCTCCCTTGCATTGATGCCTCTCTTCCTCTCTCTCTCCCTTCTTCCCTTCCACTCTAAGAAAGTAGTGGAAAAAATATCCTTAAGTGAGGATTAAAAATAATAATAAATAAAAGAATTACAAAAAAAGGGCAGTCCTATATATTTGTTACCTTATGAAAAAATAATGTACATTAATGTTAATATATTATTATTGTACTAGAGGCATGGTGCATGAAATTCGTGCATGGTGGGGTGGAGGGGCTCTCTTCAGCCTAGCCTACACCCTCTCCAATCTGGGACTGTAGGCTCCTAACTGCTCACCGGCCTGCCTGCCTGATTGCCCCTAACTTCTCCCCTGCCAGCCTGGTTGCCCCACAGAACCTTCTGTCAGTCATTTGGTTGTCCCTCACTAACCCCTGCTGTCCTCGTCACCCCACACAGCCTGCTGTTCAGTCATCCATCCAATTGTTTCAGTCATGATGGCCCCTGACTTTTTTTTAGGATATAATAAAAGCCCAGCAACTGAATAGCAGAATGACCAAAACGACTGGTCAACTAGTTGCTGTGAAACGCATTGACAATCAAGAGGTAGACACTCAATGCAGGAGCTGACCCCTGGTGGTCAGTGCACTACCACAGGGGGAACATTGCTTGGCTGATCAGGATGAGCAGCTGCTCCCACAGTGAATCCTGGGCTAATGGGCAGGAACTCAGGCTGTGATTATCAGCTCTTCACCCCAAGCTACTCCTCGCCCCAGGTTCCTTCTCCTTGCTCCCTACTGCCTCCTCCAGATGCCTGCAGTCTGTTCAGCTCTGCTGCCAGATTTGCAGAGCCCACTCTGGTGGCTGGGAGGTGGGTTTGTGGCCACTACGGGTCTGAGGCCTACTCTACTGCCTCTCAATGTTATTGTCCCTGGGCCCGGCCCTAACCAGTTACCCTGAAGAGGCAAGTACTCCATGGAAGGCTCTGGACCAGGGAGCAACCGCTCAGAGGGCAGGTCCACAGCTTCTCAGCTGACTGAGATGACCAGAGCTCCCCTAGTGGGCTGATCCCCTCAGGCCACACCCTCACCAGTGAACACATTCCATGAATTGGGCCTCTCATTAATAATATAATTATTAATATATGTTATTGGTATACCTGACATTTCATTTTAAAAGGAGGAAAAATGTAATTACAAAATTCTTAAAATTACAGAAAATAATTCTAAATTACAGTGTTTAAATAAATAAAGATTGATATAGAAAACAGTATATTTTATTTACAAGTGCAAATTAAATATAATATAGGAAACCATCTTGGTTTCAACATAGAATTGATTTTATTTAAAAATACATGAAGAAAAACATCAAAAGAAAAATTTAATTATTGTTCAATTAATAGTTATTAAGCTCCTACTAAGACATAGGCATAGAGCTAGATACTGAGGATAAACTGTGGGACAACACAGATCAAGTTCTAACATATTATTAAGGGAAAAACAAAACTTACACTATATTACTACATCACAAATAACTTCTTCATGGCAAAGGGCATTGAAAACAAAATTTGTAAAGAATTAATATTCAAAATATGATATTTAATCAAGTAAAATAAAATGCATTCTTATGATGTAATGATTTGATACTATGAAATAATTAATGTATTCATAATATATAATACAATTATATAATTGTGGATTTGTGGTGGTACTCATGCAGATGCTCAGAAAACTCTAAGCCACAGCATGACAAAGAGAGGAAAGAAGCTTCCCCAGAGGCTGATCAGGGTTGGCTGAATAAATGCCAGCTTACCATCTCTACCATCATCCAGTTTATTCATCAAAAAAGAAAAAATGAATATAAAATTCCAGCAATAACAAATGAACAAAAGATTAGAACTGAAGACTGAAATGCTTGCTTTTTGCCCTTTGAATAGATAACTAGAACTATCTGAATTATCTAAGCAGTATGAGGTTTTCATTATTTTTACTTAAGTTGTCACTTTTTGGTACAGACAAATGTCTTTTGTTCTGTTTTGTTTTTTAAAGAAGGCTGCCAGTAAATAGACTAAAGATGTGAATATGAGACCATCTCTTCCTGGCTTGTAGATAACCATCTTCTCTCTATAATCTCATGAGGCCAAGATATTTCTCTTTGGTCTCTTTTTATAAAGACACTCATCTCATTTATGAGGACTCCACGCATATGATCTAAATATCTCCCAAAAGTCCCACCTCCAAATACTTACATTGGGGATTAGGCTCAACATAAAATTTTGAGGGAACACAAAGATTCCATTCATACTAGAGAAATATTGGTGTTATATAAATATTCTATAGCCAAATATTTGAGAACTACACTGAGTGGCCAGATTATTATGATCTCTGAATGCATAATAGTCTGGCCACTTATTGCATATACCATATATATATATTAGAGGTTCAGTGCATGAATTTGTGCATGGGTGGGGCTCAGCTAGCCTGGCTAGGGGGCGGGGACATCAATAGTTGGCCAGCCTGCCTGCTAGTCCAGCTCCTGGTCCAGAGGACAATTTGCATATTAGCCTTTTATTATATAGGACTAGAGGCCCACTGCACAAAATTTGTGTACAGGAGTGTGTGTCCCTCAGCCAAGCCTGCACCCTCTCCTATCTGGGACTCTTTGAGGGATGTCCAACTGCCCATTTAGGCCCAATCCCAATAGGATGGGGCCGAAATGAACAGTCGGACATCCCTTTCACAATCTAGTACTGCTGGCTCCCAACTGCTCACCTGCCTGCCTTTCTGATTGCCCCTAACTGCTTCCTGCCTGCCAGCCTGATCACCCCCTAACCACTCCCCTGCCAGCTTGATTGATGCCTAACTGCCCTCCCCTGCTGTGTTGTGGTGGCCATCTTGTATCCACATGGGGCCAGGATCATTGACCACATGGGGGCAGCCATCTTATGTGTTGTAGTGATGGTCAATTTGCATGTTACTCTTTTATTAGACAGGATAGAAGCCTGGTGCATAGGTAGGGACTGGTTTGTTTGCCCTGAGGGAGTCCTGGATCAGGGTGGGGGTTCCCTTGGGGCCTGAGACGGCCTGGGCGAGAGTCTTGTAGTGGCCATGCCCCCCAGCGACCAAAGCGGAGGTCCTGGTATCTTGGATTTATTTATCTTCTATAATTGAAACTTTGTAGCCTTGGGAGAAGCCAAGCCTCCTGTTCACTCAGTGGCCACAGCCATTTTTGTTAGGATTTATTTATCTTCTATCATTAAAACTTTGTAGTCTCAAGTGGAGGCCTGAGCCCACCAGGACAGACGAAAAACTTAGCTTTCTCCATTGCTGTCAGCAACCCGAGCCTCCTGCTCTTCCATGGCCACAACCATCTTGTTTGGTTTAATTTGCATACTTGCTCCTGATTGGCTTGTGGGCATGGCTTCTGGGTATAGCAGAGGTATGGTCAATTTGCATATCACTCTTTTATTACCCTGTTTCCCTGAAAGTAAGACATCCCCCCAAAATAAGACCTACTTCCAGTTTTGCCTCTTGCTGTAATATAAGGCACCCCCCAAAAATAAGACCTCCCCCGAACATAAGGCCTCCCAGGAATAAGGCCCCCGGAGCTACTTAAGGAGTCTGACTCCTGATTTAAAGAGACCTAGCACTGCCTGAACAGCTCCTGCTGCACTGCGGCTAATCAGTGAGCTGGTTTGTGATGGCAACTACTACCGTACCTTATACAGGTAATAATTTTCCTTTTTTTTTTATTCAACAATAGATGTGTACCATATTCTTCTTCATGGAAAAGTAAGACATCCCCTGAAAATAAGACCTAGCGCATCTTTGGGGAGCAAAAATTAATATAAAACACTGTCTTATTTTCAGGGAAACAGGGTAGATAGGATATACACTGAGTGGCCAGATTGTTATGCATTCAAAGATCATAATAATCTGGCCACTCGGTATATTTCACAAACTAAATCCATCTTTAAGATATTCCTACTGCAAATGAACATATCACAGGCTCTGTAATGTCCTTTAGTTAAAAAAGTAAATTTTAAAATAATGTATAGGCTTTTTTTTTCTTGCATACCAATAAAATTTGTTCTAAGTTGACTCAGTGTTGCCCTCAACACATTTTTAAGTATAATTGTTTATGCTGTTAATTTTAAAACAATTTTTCAAAAAACACTGGAAATCTATGAGTCATTTATTTATTTCCAGGAAAGAATGATAACTATATATATATTTAATTTATATCTGATCTGTCATCTCAGATTTTCTCTCAATATCACCACAGAAATTGGGCTTCTCATGCATACAAAATTGCCCAGCAGGGTTTCAAAATTTTGTAAGTTTAAGAAGCACTGGTGCAGGTGATGAAAGCTAGAAATCTGAGGTATAATTTCAGCTCTATCAGTGACTATGCAATTTGAAATAACTAAGTTAATTTATGACTTTATATTTATAAATAAGCTAAGGAAAGAACACCTTTGAGTCATTATTTTTCACATAAAACTTATTGACATGTATTAAGTTATTGCATATATTGAAGAAATATTGACTAATAAATTATTGTAAGAACTTAGTAAATGGAAATCACTATGCAAACATATATTAAAGTCAATATATAGAAGGGGTAATGAGCATGTAAACATAATATGACAGGAAAAGGCAAGTAAAATTCTGAGTAGCTCTCATATTTCATAGTGAAAGAAACTGGTACTCATATTTAATGTTTGCTTAAGTGTAACATTAAGCAACTTTTTAGAAGTCATTCATTTACACAGCTCTTAGATAAAGCATATTTGGCCTAGTAATGGACAATAATACTGCTAATAGTAATCATATGCTACATTTACATAGAATATTTCTTTTGCTGTGCTGAAGGCACTTTCACAATATTGATCTAATTTTTCTTTTGATGACATTCTTATTAGGTAAGCAGTACATGTAGCTCAATTATAGATATAAAATATACTTTAGAGAACAGTATAGATAATCATAAGAAAGATATCTACTAATATACAAAAGAATGCTAAATTAGTTATAAGAGATGCACAGAAAATATTTTATGAATTTAAGATGGCAAGTATCAGTGTTATGTTTTCTCACAGTCTTTTGAACTGTGTGCTTATTTTTTTGTTCATTCATCACTTACCCTTATAAATAAACCAAACATTACAAGAAAACTACAGATCAATAGTTCTCAAAAACATGAATTCAAATATCCTCAACAAAATATTATCAGGTATAATAGAATAATGTATAAAAATAATTATACATCATGACCCAGAGGAATTCATCTCTGAGGTTCAAAGCTGGTTTAGCAGTTGAAAATCAATTAACATAATCCATCACATCAACAGTTTAAAAAAGAAAAATGACATAATCATAATTATAGATGCAAAGAACCATTTGACAAAATGCAACATTCATTCATTGACAAAACTCTCAATAAACTAGAAATAGAAGCAAATGTCCTGATTTTGATACTCTTTACAAAAAAACCTACAGATACGCCGAGACCGGTTTGGCTCAGCAGATAGAGCGTCGGCCTGCGAACTGAAAGGTCCCGGGTTCGATTCCGGTTGGGGGCATGTACCTTGCTTGCGGGCACATCCCCAGTAGGGGGCGTGCAGGAGGCGGTTGATCGATGTCTCTCTCTCATCGATGTTTCTGACTTTCTATCCCTCTCCCTTCCTCTCTGTGAAAAATCAATAAAATATATTAAAAAACAAAAACAAACCTACAGATAATATTATAGTTAATAATGAGAACTTTGAAGCTTTCCCACAAAGAAGAGGTATAAGTCCAGAATGTCTACTCTTATCACTCCTTTTTAACATAGTACTGGAAGTCTTTGTTAATCCAATAAGGCATGAAAAGGAAATAAAAGGCATATGGGTGGGAAGGCAGACATAAAATGGGTGTCCACACATGACATCATCATCTATATAAAAAATCCAAAATAATTAACCAAACAACTCTTGGAACTAATAATCGATTCTGGCAACATTACAGAATACAAGGTTGATACACAAATGTCAGTTGTTTTCTTATATATCATCAATAAAAGAGTAAAATATAAAATTAAAAATGTTTATATCAGCATGCCCCAAACTTAAAATAGTTATAAACCTGACAGATTAAATAAAAGATCTATGATAGAAAAAATACAAAACTCTAAAGAATGGAATCAAATATACACACACACACACACACACACACAAACACACACATATATAAAACCAGTGAACAAAATTCATGCATGGGGAGGGGGTCCTTCAACTCAGCCTTCATTCTCTCACAGTCCGGGACTCCTCAGGAGATGTTGGGCCTAAACTGGCAGTCAGACCTCCCTCTCACAGTCTAGAACACTGCATGCACTAGTGACCATACTTTTCATACAGGTGAAAGGCATCTTGCTGTTGTATGGGCAGCTACATTATTTTTTCCCCTGATTATAAAAAGTAATATCTAACATGATCCTTCTGAGGTCGTAGTACCATTTTCCCCATCTTATGGGTGGAAAAACTGAAGCAGAGAGAAGTTAAGTACAGTGGTACCTCGAGATACGAGTGCCCTAACATACGAGATTTTTGAGATACAAGCCCTCGAGGGAGTGATTTTTGCTTTGAAATATGAGCAACATTTGAGATAGGAGTAATCGCACTGATCGGCTGGCTGCACACGACCCACCAGTTTACCGCGACTTGAGCATCTTATAGTTTCCCATGCCTCAAGGTTATGGAACGAATTAAACTCGTATCTCGAGGTACCACTGTAATTGGTTTTGCCACACAATTTTAAGTGTCAGAATCAGGGCTGACCACAAAATGTGCAAGCCAGGGTGCATGCATGTCAATGCTGCATCATCCTGTTTTTTTCAGTGTTAGAGTAGCCTTTCCAGGCTTTAATTTTTAAACCTAACAGACTGTTCCCAATATATAGGGTAGGATTCCTAGTCTTGGCTGGCCATCAGGGCCTATCTGTGGGGCAACTAACAGGTAGGGCGATCAGGGGGCCCCTTCTGGCACCTGCCTTTGCTGGTGGCCTGGGGTCACTCACCAGTTTGCCCTGTCTTCCCATTGTGGCCGCTGGTCACCTCCCACTGGTGGTCAGTGCATGACAGAGAGACAGTCATTCCACCGTTCTGTCAATTTGCATATTAAGGTTTTATTATATAGGATTTCATGGTTGAGAAGATTCAATATTGTCAAGATAATGATTTTTCTCAATTTGATTGATAGATTAATGCAATCACAATAAAAATTCCATTAAGTTATTTTTGTGAATTTTGACAAACTGATTCTGAAGTTCATACGGACAGGCAACAGCCCCAAGAGAGCCAACACAATATCAAAGAACGAAGTTGGAGTGCTGAAACTGCCTTAAGTCAATATTTACTATATACCTACAACAATGAGGCAACGTGATATTGTTGTTAAGAATGGTCATAAAGATGGGACAAAGAGAAAGCATGGAAAATGGTTCTTAAAATGTAGGTGAACTTAAATTTGTTAAAGGAACAAAGTCAATACAATGGAGCAAAGATAGTCCCTTTAACAATTAGAGTTTGAACAACTAGACATCCACATGCAGAAAAATATATCTAAATACAGATTTAACACACTTCACAAAAATTATTTCAAAATATATCATAGACCCAAATTTAACAGGTAAAATGATAAAACTTCTAAAAGATCACCTATGAAACATCTAGATATTCTGGGGTATAATGATTTTTTTTAGATATAATCCAAAGGCACAATCCAAGAAAAAATAATAAAGAGAATTAAATTATAATTAAAAACATTGGCCCTGTCAATGAAAATATCAAAAGAATAAAAAGACAAGCCACAATGGGAGATAATATTTGCAAAAAATAAGTCTGATAAGGGACTTATCCAAAACACACAAAGGACTCTTTAAAAAAAAAATATATATATATATATATATTGATTTCAGAGAGGAAGTAAGAGGGAGAAAGAGAGATAAGAAAGAATCATGATTGACTGCCTACTGTAAGTGCCCCACTGGGGATGGAGCTCATAACCCAGGCATGTGCTCTTGACTGGAATTGAACCTGGGACCTTTCAGTTCACTGACTGATGCTCTACCCATTGAGCTAAATTGTCTAAGGCCACACAAAGAACTCTTAAAATTCAATAATAAAACAACAAACAACTTGATTAAAAAATAGGCCAAAAATCTTAACAAAATCTCACCAAAGAAGATACATTGATGGGAAATATGCATATGTAAAGATCTTCAGCATCTTATGACATCAGAGAAATGCAAATTAAAACAACAGTGAATTTCTACTACACACCTATTAGAATGGTCAAAATCTTGACTACTAACAACACAAAAATGCTGGTGAGATTGTGGAGCAACAGGAACTTTCATATATCTCTAGTGAGAAACTACAACATGGTACAGCCACTTTGGAAGACAGTTTTGTGGTTTCTTAAAAAAATAAATATACTTTCATAGTATTCAGCAATCACACTCTTTAATAATTATCCAAGAGTTGAAAACATATTTGTGCATAAAAGCCTGCACACAAGTGTGTATAGAAGCTTTATCATAATTGCCCAATAAATTATTAACTGGGTTTTGTTTGTTTGCTTTTTTAAATAAATTTCAACTCCCAGTTTATTTCAAGAGACTGATTATAACATTGAATGGAAAACAAAGATGTCACATGACCAAAACTTCCCTAACAAATGAATTGTAACATTGGAAAAGCTCTTTGAGACTAAGAAGATGTTTCTAATATCTAGTTTTCAGGCTATCTTCCTCACAGTAGTACAGTCAGCTAACAGAAGAATAACATTAAATTTCTTGTATCTAAAGGCAGATGATGCAAAATTATTGCTCTCAGATGAACTCTGTCTACCTTTAAACACTGAAGAAGTTTATGAAAGCCTGTTTGCTGGACTTTGAAAATGTTCATTCACTTAAAGAATATAGATTCTCATACCCTGAGAGGACTAATCCATCATATTTTACTTCAATGACACATTGAGACCTGCAGCTTGACATTCTCTTACAGCCTTTTATTCCCAAGCCTATAAAATTACTATACTTCTAAAATGTTATCTGTCTTTTAAACACAGTTCTCTCT